>CM034148.1:844350714-845550714 GCA_019776745.2 Taxus chinensis
TCATGTATTTCTTCTTGAGTGTCAAAATTCACAAGCACCCTGCTGTCTCCTGACATAGAGAGCTATCCTTCCCTCACATCAGACTCCAAATTTTTATGAAGGATATTCACTTTCATGGCAACACGCTTCAAATCAACAGGGGTCCAGTCCTTGGTTGCTATCTGGGTAGTAACAAGCTTCAAATCTCTCAAGAAGGAATGTCCATTCTGATAGGTATGGTCTAAATCTTCTTCCACGGTTAAAGCCATTTCAGACAGACTTTCTTGATAATATTCTTTTCGGGTGAAAGAAGGCATTGCAGCAAGTTCAACCATTCCTCCATATATCTTTGTTAGAAATTTTTCATGGGATCTTTTACGAATTTGTAACAGCTTTACAGGAAACTCATCTTATACTTATAGCCTTCCCTGATTCACGTTTTCTACAGTGCTTTTTCCGGAGCCACTCCTACCAACCATGGCTACAGTTTTCCCCGCCGGAATGTTGAGCAAAAACCCACTGAGAATGGACATTTCGGGTCTGGATGGGTACGAAAAACTCACGTTTCGTAGCTCCACTTGACCAGTGATTGTGGATGGTGTAGCTCCAGTAGAATAATTTCTGTCAATTTTAGGCCTGTGCTCTATGGTTTGGAAGATATTCACTGTAGCAGATTTTGCCTTGGCAAATGCCGTCAGACTGGGAGCCGATTGCCCCAGTGCCCTGTAATTCACACACAGAAAATTACTACCCTTTCAAACACGGCCTAAAAATTTAGAGATAAAAGGTAACCATGCCACATACAATCCACCAATGACGACAGAAAATGTTGTAGCTATTGCCGATCCTCCCTTAGTATCATGATGCCTCACGAGCAATCCTCCATACCATAGCAGCAACACATAACAACAAAATATGATGCAATAAGTCGATCCCATTCCGATTCCCTTCACCACTCCACTTCTGTAACCGATCTTCTGAGTGACCTTCAATGCCGCAGAATAAGCTTGCATAGTTTTCTCCTCGCCAACGAACGAGAAAACCTTGCGAATTTGAGCCAATGCCTGCGAAATGCCATTCCAATTGTCTCAGAAACGAAATAAAAATCTAAACCCAGTTCAATTCATGAATCTACGCATTAAAATAGAAGACTTATATATACCTGCTCTGCAATGTTGCCGGCCTCTGCATAAGCATCCTAGCTCTTGGATGAAAGCTTTGTAAATATTATGGTGTGAACGGCTCCAACCACAGCAATAAGTGGCACCACCGCAACCGTTAGCAAAGCAAGCTGCCACACTGTAGTGAATCCCACCACAAATCCAGCTACAAATGTTGCCATATAATGGATGAAATTTCCCATCTGCAGATATTATTGCAGAATTTCAGTAAAATACCCACTGTTATTAGATTGATACACGTTTTCTGTCTCCTTGTCAAGATGAAAGTCCTGAGATGTAACATATCAGATTTCCAGTTAATCTCAAGTATCTACACTAGTTTAAAAGGTAACAAAGCCAAGTAAAACATGCAAATCAAAGCAAAAAATGAAGAGAAGATACATAATGACTTCCGACCTACCTTTTTATTGAAGTTCGTTAGATTACTGATAGCTGCATTAAGGACAGAGAGAAGCATGTCCTCTTGCTCTGTCCTCTCAAAGCTCCCCAGTCCTTCAAAGTCCATAAGTACATAAAGGCATTTTGCATCCAATCGAATTGTCATCCATACCCCATCTGTACATATGCCCCCAGCTACATCGAGAAGAGATCCAGATAGATGATTTAATAGGTATGACTTACCATTACTTTGTAAATATGACTTCACATTAAGCTTAACAATGTTCTTGTACTGTTAAACAGATAATATACTTTGTGTCTTATTCCTGTGATTTCCTATATGCATTACTATTGTATCATTAATTAGGTTCATGAAGAATATCTTGAAGCTGGTGCCGAAGTCTTACTAACAACATCGTACCAGGGCTGTGCTTATGATATGCATTATTCATACATTCTTATATGTTTGTTCACTTTTTTTTGCCTTCATCTTGCACCTCTTCATTCATGTGATATTTATGGGGATTTGATTGTTTACAGGTAACAATTCATGGGATTTGATTGCTGTCGATGGAGAGACAATTGCTCAAAAAGGAAGTTGCTCAAAATCGAAGTTAAGAAAAATAACTTCAAAGTAGCACTAGGGAATCATATGGATCACTTGAAGTTTGGTGGAGAGGTGCTAATATTGTATATCAAGGGTTAACGGAATTCAGACACCCTTTTGTATTTTTTCATTGTATTTCAAGGGTTAACGGAATTCAGACACCCTTTTGTATCTTATCTTATTTGATATTAATAAAATATTTGTGGACCCATTATTGGGCACAATATTTAAATCAAATTGTTGTTAATTTATAATATTAATTACCAGACCACTTCGATATCATAGATGATATGTAACTTCGTTGATATTTGGTTATTATGTAGTTTTAAAATTCATATTTTTCATTCTTTAAATTCATATCGTCTCTAGAGAGACAATAAAAATTGAAATTAGTATTGTCTCCAGAGAGACAAAATGTTAGTATTCGGTATTGTCTCTAAGGAGACAATAATGATATTGTCTCTAGAGAGACGAAAATGATATTGTCTCTCAAGAGAAAAAATATGTATCAATCATTATTGTCTCTTGAGAGACAATAATTAGAGACAATATTAGAGACACCCGCTTTGAGACAATAATAGAGACGATATGCAACTTTTTTATTGTCTCTATTTGAGACAATTTAGTCAAATTTTGTCTCTATTAATGTCTCAAATGACCCCCCCTTGTAGTAGTGTTTGGAATAGAAAAGGGTTATACATAGAATAATGGGCTATAAATCCTATTTGATGTCCCTACTATACCTTGGGTTGATTTGAGTATGGATTTTGTATTAGGACTTCTTAACACACAATGAGGAAATGATACTCTGATTTATATATATATATATATATATATATATATATATATATATATATATATATATTCTAAAATGACACATTTTATTTCTTTTTTAGAGTTATAAATTTATTTAACAGAATTAGTTATCTTTAACGGAATACCGAGAACAATGACTTGAAGTTTGGGACAGAAATATTTGGATTAACTTTTTGAAAACTTTATGGAGTAAAATGTTACAAAAAAATATTTATGTAGTGCATATCACCTCTAGAATGATGGACAACTACAACTATTAAACATGAGATTAAACAATCTTCTATGATGTATAGTTGAAGAAAAGCTGAAACAATGCAATTTTGATTTAACGCATGCTGAGATTTTTTTATAATAGCTCAGTAAACGTGTCAATTAGGAGGTTTTCTTTCCATATTTTCTATTATAGGACCACAAGGAAGATCTAGATCTAATTATTTTGAATGGTGAAGATAAAACTAGTGATGATGTATAAGAATTTCTAGAATACATGCTACAATTACTGGAAGAAGTGGGGGAGAAGTTGAAGGATAGAAATGTAAAATGTAAAGTAGATGTGGATGTAAGTAAGAAAGTAAATACATTTGAAGAAGGAAATATTTTTATGGTTCATCTTAGAAAAGAGAGTTTTTCTAATGGGACATATAAAAAAATAAATTATAAAAATATTATGCCATGTAAGATTATTGAGAAAATGCCTGAAAATTGCTAGAATTTGGAGCTACCTGAAAAGTTTTCTATTTCACTAGATTTTAATGTTTCTGATATGTATAAACTTCTAGACCATGAAATTTTTTTTGAGGAGCAAGTGTAGATACTTGTAGTTTGATCAATACACTATTATTTCTAATAGTACACTAATGCTTCTTCCTTTTGAAAATTGACGACACACCGCTAGTTGGGCCTATCTAACTCCCTCCATATGACACCCTTTCAATCATTTTTTCTCTTATGAACCATTTAAATAGGAATTTATAGCCTCGTTCTAACTACATTAGCTTCTTATTCACTTCTAGCTAGCTTCTATTAGCTCCCCAGAAGATCAATCCACTTCGTTGGATTGAGTAAGCCCTTCAAAACCCTTCTGGAACACTAATTACTCTCTAAGAGAGATTAATTAGTATAACTTATGTTAATTACCCTCTAACATAGTCAAATCATGATTTGACTTGCTAAAGTGCATTTTGGACTTTAGCCTTTGTCCCACATGCACCCAAATCTCCCTTTTCTTCCAAACCAAAAACTATAAATAGGGCCATACCTCGTCCCTCATTTCCTAAGAATCCTCTCTTCGTCCTAGCACAAATTATAGCAATTTGATTAGGCTTTAGTTTGTATTTCATCTTCTTTCATTTGAGCTAAAAGCATTTAATCTTGTATTTCAAAGCATTAACACAAAGTAAAAGGGAAGATCCATTTTTCTTGAAGCCATTAATGGGGAGATCTCTTTCTCTTAACACATAAACTGTTTGCTTAGATCCTCTTAGGTTCATTATTTCAAGCTTTCAAAGAATAGAGATTAACTTCATTTGCTTAGTTTGCATGTTTATTTCAAATTAATGTATGCAAAGAAGGAAAACTTGCTCATTTCTTATCACATGGTCCATTGATCAGATTGTTAAAATCATTTGGGGTTTCTGTAGAAATTCTTACCCCAAATCCATGGCTTTTACAACTTTTCATTGAACACATTTGGCATGCCCAGTGGGACACTTATGTCCACCCTCCATTAATTGAGGTCTTTTAGGTTTTTGAAAGCTTATTTTCATGTTTTTTTTCGAATCACTTGTTATTTCCTAATTTTTATTTCTAACCATAGGTAAATGACCATCATTTATATACATTTTGTGGGTTTTATATAGAAATAGGACACTTTGACTAAAAAATAACCTGTTTGCTCTTGAAATTTTAAAAATTCATGTTTTTTGCAGGTTTTTCACAAGGTGTGCATAGGTGTCTAAGAAGGGGCACGTACATGTCAGAACCCCAACATACCCATCATATCAGGTGCGTACCTTTCAGAAGGTCCCCATCACTTACAAACTAAAACTTTACACAGATGAGTATGCGTCTCCGTCATTTGGGGTGCATATACGTCTCTTTGGATGCGTAGGCATAAATGCCCTGATTGAGTAAAAAAATAATTAGAAATAATCCATAAAAGTACATGCACACGTCTCTATCGTTTGAGGCATGTAGCCATCTCTATGACCGTGTAAGTATAAAAGATCTGATTGTGTCAAAAAAATTTACAGTTCTCTTTTTAGGCTTAGGTGCGTACACATTGTACTTGAGCGTCCATGTCATTATAGGAATTTATCTATCATATTGTGAGCATCTGTGTTTACATTATTGGGTTTTATTAATATATTTTTGACTGCATGCATACTCATCAGGTAGGGAATGTATCCGTTGGTTGGGGAGCGTTGGTGTCAATATAGGAGCGCATGTGTCTGTGTTAAAAAATGAAAAAAATTACAATCTGTAAAAAAAATATTCTAATCCATCACTGTAGGTTTTTAGGACTAACAATTGGAAAAATAGGGTTCCTTCTTAAACATTTTAGTTTACATAGGTTAAAAGTGTTTTATTCATTTTTGAATTAGAAGTAGTTTTTGTAGAAGTGTGTATGCTCTCTCCTCGTGTCTTCCAAGATGATCTTGGAGATCAAAAACACCAATACAAAACTCATATAAATTGTGCAAAAACAGCTTACTTTATAAAAGGTTGGAGTAAAAATTTCATGTGATTTTAGTGGAATGTTTAACGTTGTGTATGCTCTTCCTTCGTGCCATTTGACGATCTTAGGAATCAAAAGCAAAGTGAAAAACTCTCTTTCTTAAACATCAACCTATGAATCAAAAAATTACTGGAACTTGTTTTCTATAGGACCTAACGATTGTCAAAGAAAGGAGGAGCTAAAACAAAACACAAAACCTTCTAATACATGTATTCTTATAGGTTGCCAAATGGTGTGCTACTTAAAACCACATTAAGCTAAGCAAGATAAAAAAACACACCATATTCAAAACATTGTATTACAGGTTTCAAAAAAGGGTACATCCCTATCTGCTCTACTGGAACATAACCCCTTTGGCATAATGCCTTAAGCTACAACAATGGGGGTGGTTCCAGGAATCCTAACGTAGTCCAGTGCTATGTAACCTCGTGGATGAAACAGGAAGTGCTTCGCTTACCCATTTAACTAGTACACCTTGTGAGTTAGAGTTGCAAGTTTTCTATATCATGACCTTAGTAGAAGTACACGATGGATGCATTCATTTCCCAATGTACTTGAAATGGGATAAAGCCAAGATACTCCCAAACTAGTCATTGCAACTTTTTGGGTAAATCACGCCTCGCTCTTAGACAATATTGTAACACCTAGTTGAGAGAACTTGTTAGGGAAGCCATTTTGTCAAGGATCCCACTTTGCCAGTCCTTGTTGCATCAAGCCATCACAAAGTGATGACTCATCTAGAATCTAAACCTTGTTTTTTGAAACAAGGCAAATAACCCTTGTGAGTTTGAACTAAGTGTCTTTTAATCACGGACCTAAGCTATGTCCTAGTTTTTCTTCGTTTTGTTCTTTTCTTTAGATGAGGAGAAGCTTTGCCTAAGTGTTGCTTAGCTTGTGTCCATCTTTTGATTAGTACCGTTGCATTCTCATCTCCCATTATTCGGGGTGAGAAAGGTGCATACACCACGCATTTTTATCAAAGATAATGCTCGTTACTTTTTTGTCTGTTTATGCACATCCATGTTTGCGGCTAGGTTGTTAAACGTCTAAAGTGCGTGGGTGCACTTTTCACATCTTTGATAAAAGTCCTTTCATCTTGATTTCAAGATCATCTTCACCATTGTGTATTTGGTTCATCTTTTTTGTCTTCTTGAGTTAATTGTCTTGTTTGCATCTTAGATGTACAATCTCAATACTTACATCATATTCTCATCTTTGTGAAGAAACGGTATAATTCCCCTTATTACGTGGTTATGCTGCTCACACGTTTAAAAAATCCTTGTTATACTTATTACTTGGTTTCACTCTCGACGTCATTTTAGTCTTCTTGAATAGTGTTGATAATGCTTTACATATATCATAATAAAGTTACCATGGTATTAACCCCTTGCTTTCTCAGTTAATGTATCACGGTGACATTATTACGCTATATCTATTCACGAATTCCATTTTTCCAGAGGGTTTGGCTTTCATCGGTATTTAAACTAGTTTTAAGTATACCTTATCAACGGACTGCAATAGCATCACGTCAGTGCTTATACCTTGTTGGGGTTCTAACTTGGCTTACATATTGGTACATCTTTGTCGTTGTCTTAGGGTATAGGTTTGGCAATAACAAATTGAGTGAATCGTAACATAGGATGTGCATATGAATGTTTCTTGGTAAAAATGATTGCATAAAATTACATCTACAATACACTGTGATATAATTCTAACATCCCCTTAAATGGCTTCCACAAAACCATACACTTACGGGTTACACTAGCTACATAAAGACGTCCGCTAGTGATGCCTAAAATCATAAAAATGGCAGCCAAATCAAATGAGAAACACATGGGAGAAAACACTTTTGACACATTCCCATTCAGTAATTTAGGACCACTCTTCTCTCAAGTCAAAGATACGGAGATGTTAATCAATCATAGTGGAGAAGAATCAGACTCTTCAGAAAAGCAACAAATGTTAGACCTAAATAGATTTGACGATCTCTTATATTATAACAAAGACCATACTTGTGAGAGTATTAACATTAGGAGCTAAACTTCTGCACGAGCGTGAAGAGGAAACAAAGGTCATTGACATCCTATACATGCAAAGGTGATAAGTATAAGTGCAAGTGTGATCATCGTGACCATATAAAAGACTTTTAGATAATTTCTTGATACGAATTTTTCCTCGCAGCCTAGGAGCCATGGGATTGGAATGGTTTTATAGCATACCTAAGGGCTCCATTACAACATGGCCCGCACTAGCAGAGAAATTTGTAAGACATTACTCCTATAATATGGAGAGTGACATCACGATGAACGATCTATGTAACACAAAACAAAAACCCAATGAGACATTTGCAGGCTTTTTACAATGATGGCATAGGTTAGTTAGTCGCTTTCCTTATGCCTTACCTGAAAAATAGTTAGTGAGTATATTCATTCCTAACTTAAACCTGAAAATATCCTTTCACTTGCAAATGCATTGTGGTTCAAAATTTAAAGAAGTCATAGAGAATAGTAGTCAAATTGAGAAAGCTCTCATTGCCAAGGGCACTCTTAAACTAGTTTTTAAAAAACAAACACGAAGCCAAATCCACATACAAACCTAAAATCTTCAATAACAATAAACATGTTGTTGGTGATGGCATTACAGACTCTAAGAGAGTCCAAGCCATACAGATAGGTCCACTCTTGACACTTTCACAAGGGCCTCATCTAAAAGCACCTACAAAGCGTATGCTCACATCTTTAACAGAATCCTTATCTACCATCCTAAAACAATTAGATGGGGTAAAGATCATAGAAAATCCAACTACAACAATGCCCTACCTGGAGGACGCTCCAAAACTGGTTTGGTTCAAAGACAATGAATATTGCGAGTTCCACCGTGTCAAAGGACACAAAATGGATAGATGTTTGAGATTATGCCGTTATATCCAAGACCTTTTAGAGGAGAGGAAGATTGCAGTAGGGTCTCCCCTGGAGGCTGGTAGAAGTTCAAATGAAAAAATGGGTATTTACAAGGAACGTTTTCTTGATCATGCAGATAAAAAGAAAAAGAAATAGATCAAGGGAAAACTTCCAACGACTATAGGACTATTGCCTATGTGTACCCTACAAATGATAGTCCTTATGATTCCCTCATTGGATGTATTAACTCATCTAATGAATAGATTAACACCATTCAGATCTTAGAAAAGAGCTGCATAGTCAGGACAAGACGTGCCTGCTTTAATATACCAGATCTTGTGCCTACCCCTTAGGAAAGTGAATATAACTTGATAGAGCAATTTGAAAAAATGTCTGCTAAGATATCTATCCTTGATCTCCTAAATATCTCCAATGCCCATAAAAACATAATGTTTAAAACTTTACAAAATTCAAGGGTTTCCACAGAAATAGATCCTATAAGTCTTCAAGCCATGATTGCATGCTTAGACACCAATGATCAAATTACTTTTGATCATACTGCAATCCCACATAATAACCCAGAGCATAACTTTCCATTATATCTCGAAGTGGTGGTTACTCATCACAAGATCAAAAGATTACTTGTAGATGGGGGATCTATTCTAAAAATTTTCACCTTCAAGCTGGTAAAGTAGTTGGGCCAGTTAGAAACAGAGTTGGGTGCTAAAACTATCACATTCACAACATATGAAAATGAAGAAAGAGAGTCAGTAGGGACTATAGTGGTACCCATGGAGGTAGGACCAACATGTCACGACACAACGTTCCATGTCCTTGACTTGGACCTCCCATACAACATGCTCTTAGGACACACATGGATCCATGCCATGTAAGCTATTCCATCAACGTTTCATTAGTGCATTAAGTTATATCATGAAGGGCAAGTGGTTACTATTTTCGGTGACCTGGAACCTTTCACACATTGTAGGGCTTTGCACAGGTTTTCTTGTGTATCTTATGAATGTCCTACTATGGATGTTGTTGTCCCTTTACAAACAGAGGCCATGAAGATCCAGGTAAATTAAGAATCTCTAATGCCTTTCAATCAAGATTTTCCCTCACTGGTCAATCCATTTGCTTCATAGGAAGCCATATCAACAAAATATGGCCCAAGCAGGCCATTCACTTTGGATTAGGCTCTATTGATATCAAACTTATCGGTATCCCCCAGGACAAGAGGTAAGCCTTATTTCGAGTTCAAGAGCACCCACAAGCAATGTCCTAAACCTTTGGAGAAATTTATCCATAGTGACCTCTTGTTTGAGGAGAAAATGTTAGAAGATCCAACCAGCAGAGTCCCAGAAGGCACCATGGCTTCATGCAATCAAGCACCTTAGTACATCAAAGGCCCTCGCATGATGTTCATCATGGGCTATGACAAGTTTAGATGTAGCGTTAATGAACAAGGTCGGTTAGAGCCTACCCCTTTCCCTCATTTCAAAACTGATAAACATGGACTTGGAATAAAGACCCATGACGCTCTACCTTCTAAGAACAATGCTACTTCTTCTTAAAGTGATGATGTTTCACCTCATTCCGATAGTGACACAGAAACCCATGTAGCCTTTACGAAGATCTTGCCTCCATGAACCTATTCCTAGATTCGTCAGTTCTTACCTTATCTAAATCCACCCCCCTAGATAAATATCCAATAGCCCTTATATATCCTGAGCTTATAGATTGGGATCAACAACTTCACATGCCATCGGATTTACTTGAAAATGATGAGGCATTCACAGAGTTCATGGGACTCAGGGACTTTATTCCGACCGGAGACCATAAGAAAGGATTTAAGATTTGACTAGACACTTGTGCATATTTTGGGGAGGAAGCAGAGATGTGCAGATGGTTGAACAAAAAGGTTGTTACTAAAGGTACACCTACCTCTGAGAAACTGAGCAAGAAGGCTCAACGGAAATCACATAGTGACAAACTCTTTGGTGAGCTCATAGATAAATAAAATGAAGATTCTAAAGATGAAGTGATTTATCCATTCAAATATGATCATGAACTACCACGGGAGGTGGATCTTACTCTTCCCCCTGATCCTACACAAATGGAAGATGCTTCTAAAATGCTTATTGAGGAAACAATCGGTGTCAACATTGGGTCAGAGGGGTAACCTAGAATAGTCAAGTTGGGAGCTTCACTTTCATATCAGGAATAAAAGACATTTACATAACTCTTAAAAGAATACATGGACATATTCACGTGGACATATGTAGCTATGCCAGATTTAGACCCTAAGCTAGTTGTGCACAACCTCATTGTGTACCTAGATGCCAAACCAATCAAACAAAAATTAAGAAATATGCATCCTAAAGTGGTGCTCTTGGTCAAAGAAGAATTAGAAAAGTTGTTAGTTGTTGATTTCATAAAACGTATTGAATATTCAAAATGGATCTCTAACATAGTCCAAGTACAGAAGAAACCTGTTAGAATAAGGATTTGCATGGATTTCTGTGATATCAAAAAAGCATGTCCAAAATATGATTTTCCCCTACCTAACATTGATGATTCTCTCAAGTATCTTTTATCCAAACCCACCCTCATAGGCCGAATGGTTAAATGGATCATTCTCTTGAGTGTGTTTGACATTGAGTTTGTAAATCAAGTCTTTAAAAGGACAAGTACTAGCTGATCAGTTGTTAGAGGCTCCTATCCTAGGAATGGAACCTTTGTGCTTAGATTTACCATATGCATCCATCATGTATATCGAAGAGTTCGTAGAATGGTAGGTTAATTTTGATGAATATTTTACCTTCCATGGATCTGGAGCAGGAGTGGTCCCCATCACTCCAAATGGCGATGTCATACCATAAGCATTCTGATTGGGATGCCCATGTAAAAATAACATTACAAAGTACAAAGCACTCATTGCTGACCTTAGGCTAGCTATTACATGGAATATCAGATAACTACGAATCATTTGGGGCTCTCAACTTATCATAAAATAGGTTAATGATGAGTATAAGGTTAAAGATGAGAATCTTATTCTATATAAGAAGATGGTTGAACCAAGGTCGCATAATAGATCCATGGATGCTATGGCTACTATTGGATCTCTCTTGCACATAGTGCCTCAAGAAAGAAAAATTCCTTTCTTCGTGGAACATCTACAGGTACCTCCATATGATATGTCGGAGTCATGTTTAGCATGTGTAGTTGTTGGTCCTTTATCCCCTTGGTACAACCCCATCTTCCAATACCTACAAGATGGCACCCTTCCCCTTGACATCACCCATTCCGAAAAGAAAGCCCTTATTTGCTGCATAGCCATTATACCCTCTTGGGAGACACCCTTTATCATCATGGCTAGGATGGGAATCTTCTTCGTTGTTTGGATGTCACTGATTCTATCCACACAATTAAGGAAGTACATAGTGGTATTTGTGGAGCACATACTAGTGGCATGGTCTTAGCTAAGAAGCTATTGAGATTAGGCTATTATTGGCCTACCATTGAATCCGATTGTTACAACTTCATAAAGAAGTGTGAACTATGCTATAAGTATGGGAATTTAATACATGCGTTGGTGCAAGCCTTAAAGCCTATTTCAACGCCTTGTCCATTCTCTAAATGGGGCATGGATCTCATAGGAAAGCTCCATCCTTCTTCATCGAACGGTCATACTCATATCATCACCACCACTGAATACTTTACCAAATGGGTAGAGGTTGTCCCTCTTACCTATGTCACTGGTGCGTAGATTTCAAAATTAATCATGAACCATCTCATATGCAATTACGAGACCCCCTCGGTAATTGTCATTGATAATCTAAATATTTCAAAAATAAAATAGTTAAAACATTGTGTCAACATCTCCATATCTAACTTAACTAGTCTACCCCTTATTACTCTCAAGGTTATGGATAGGCGGAAGCCACCAATAAAACCCTTGTGTATATTATGGAGAAAATGGTCAGTAAAACAAGCCGTAATTGGCATCTGCAGATACATCCTTCCCTCTGGGCCTATCGTACTTCCATCTGCACTCCCATTGGTGTGACCCCTTATTCACTTGTCTATGGCACTAAAGCCATCATACCTTTGGAAGTGGAGCTTTCCTCCCTGAGAATATCTCTTAGAGACTATCTTGATAAAGATGAAGACTACAAAGTTGCTTGCCTAGTAGAGTTAGAACTATTAGATGAAAAGCGTATCAAATTATTCAATCACCTAAAATTTTATCAGAACAAAGTGTCCAGAGGATATAATACACGCATCATTCATCATGAATTTGATGCAGGGGATCTAGTTCTCAAAGAAAATCAGAAGAACACCATTAAAGATAGAGAAAAGAAAGGAAAGTTCGAGGCTAACTTTTTAGGTCCTTATGTTGTAATTAAAAAATATGGATCAGGGGCCTACAAACTTGCATATTTAGATGGTGAAGAGATTTTGTAACACATGAATGCCATGCAGTTAAATCGGTTCTACACTTAGGCATGACGGGAATATCAAATAAGAACTAAAAATTGGAAAACAAAGAAAAAACAAGAAAAAAATGGAAAAATGAGGAAATAGTAAAGAAAAAGCAGGTCATTCTCATGTGAAAACCACGTAATTGTGGCACAGGGGGTAGGTCTTTGAGTGAAAACTAGTTTTTGGTGCTCAAGGAGTATGCACTGGACACAAGTTACTCTTGCAGAAGGGCAAGTAATCGTTACTACTTTTTTTAGATAGGGATTTCTCTTCTAGGTCTAGGAACCCTACTAGGAATACCTTTGCCTTGTCATGATCTGGTTTGTTTGCTCTTCTATCTGCATGAAGGACACTACCTTTGTATATGCCTATCTAATGCTGAGCATGAAAATCATGTTGCCATCTTCCTGTACATATGCACGTGGCATTAGGCCCTTTGTATATTCCAACATCACAATAGGGGCATCCATGCTTCATTGTTCTTGTACATTGTTTTCAAAACATGACCTTGGAAAATATAAAAACATGTAGAAAAAAATACCCAAAAAAACTAAACATTTGGAAAAATCCCCTTTCCAGGGATAAAGCTACATTTGTCTCACAACGATATCTTTGGGCAATCTAGACAAAATAGTGACAAACGTAGCTGCGAAAACTTATCTCCTTAGATAAACCCAAAAAGATTATAAAATATGTCAATGCTGTCCCGCAAAAATAAAGTAGTGCTTTAATTACTTTTAGTTTTTGGTTTGTATAGTTTTGGCGTACTTAGTCCGTTAATTGTTAGTTCTTTAAAATGGATCATTTTCTTATCGAAAGTTGAATCTTGTTTGATTTAAATTGAGCATTGCATTACATACATTTGAAGGCTATCATTCTTGTAAATAGTTGTTGTAGGTTTCTTTGTTTGTTAGTGTGCTTCCTTGTAGGGTTTATTTTTTCTTACTTAGATTAGATCTCATTTTATCTCTTGTTAGAGGTTTGTGCATGTGTTTGTTTAAGTAGTAGTATGTTTCTATTTGTTTAGTTTTGTTAACGTTTTCTTGTGTGTTCTTCCACAGTTGTATTTTATCACATCTATCATCATATCATCTCATCACATTTATAACATCATTCACTACATCATATATATACAAAAATGCTAAGTATTAAATCATGCATGTGTGCTAAGCTAATCATCAAGTATCATATCATCAATGGGGGCAAGAGGGGTTGCAAATAATCACTAATCTATCACCCCTGCACCAATATCATCTAGTATCATCCCAAGTGCTAGCATAAAAACTCAGAACTAAATCATGAATCTAAAACCATGTGGTGTCATCTCCAGATACATCATCAAATATGAAAGTAGGAAGTATACACATTTCTGAATCTAAAATATACCACATACATGAAAGAGAGAACAAACATACATCATGAATCCATCATAGAAACGATACATAAAAATGTAGATATATACATGTATAACTGTCCAATAAGTGATCAAAATAATACATCATCGATACAATATGCCATCAAAAGGGGCATCCATAAAAAAGAATCGGGCCTACATCACAAGGCATCATAAAAATCAATAAATATACAAATCTATATAGGAAAATCAGCCTTCATCAGAGGCATGTATAAATAATATCTATACAAGAAGAAAGTGGAGCTTAACCACAACTCTCGTCCTCGCCAGGGCTCCCAGGTCTATCACCTGGTTGACAAAACAATGGTGGCTGAGGAGGACCTGTACTAAATGGACCACCAGGCTGAATAGATAGTCCCTGTCTAGCCGGCTGCTCTACAATGGGCTGCCTAACTGATCTCGATGAGTGGCCTGATCTCTGTGACTTAGACCCTGTCATGCTCATCCCATACTTTTAAGGGAGTACCAATTGCTGCTCTGGGGGAACTACCCTGAAGTAGGCAGTCCTGTAGAATAAAACCTCACCACCGAGCCTTGTGGCATCACTGATTAAGTAAGCATCTTCTGAAGCGAGGGCTTCCTTAGTTGCAACATCTCGATCACTTGTCACTCTACCTAAATCAACCTCATCCTATCTCGAAGAGGTAGCCTCTCGATCCCACTCTGTAGTAACAGTCTGCACCTGTGATCTAGCCTCATCCCTCTATGCTAGGAGACCCTGTGACCTCTATATACATGTTCCCTCTTGGCCACAAGCATCTGTACCTGAGTTTGAGACTGGTGTAGGAGGCTCAATATGTGAGCCCCCTATGTGGCCATCTCTCACACCTGACTCTACCATGCAACACTATCGCTTCCCTAAGTGGCCTGTTCCCAGGCTTGATCTCTCTCTGTTGTCAAAAATTGTATCTATGTCTGAGCCTAGTCTCACTCTAATGTGAGCGCCTGTACCTCTGTCCTCATTGTATCTCTCTTGCCAGCCACCTGTAACTGAACAATAATGGATGCCTATAACTACTGCTAAAGAGCAGCTCACTGTCCACCTATGCTACTACTCTCCGGGGTATCAAAAGTTGGCCCCTGTGCTGGTAGTACCTGCTAAAGAGGGGTAAAAATCCTCGCTGGAATGCCCACTGGGGACAACTCTATGTCTACGGCCTTATATATCTGTCTCGGCCTAGGCTTGGGGCCCTATCACTGTGGCTGCTATGGAAGGGGACCATGTCCCCTACCTTTGACATGCTGGGGTGTGGCAGGCCCACCCTCATCAACATCATCATCATCATCATTGTCATCTCCGCCCTCGCCACCGTTAGGAGGCCCCATTGGAGGAGGCCTCAATCCAGAATCATGTGCCACTTTGGGAATGCTCAAACGGCATGAGAGCACGTTGTGGTACCATGGTCCATACTCCAACGTAGTACCCAGATCTCTGATCTACCTAAGCGGTACCCAAATAACAACCTATGTAACCTATCGAAAGCTAGCCAATGCTCTGTCACAGTTTATCTGCGGATCCATATCAAAGTGCTCTCTAGCTCTGCGAGCATACCATCTGTCTGGCCTAAAAACATCCTAGGTAAGGCCAAACTACTGCTAACATCGATCCACTATGTATAACTCTTACATATAGCTATGGCTGCCCAAAAACAAAATGCTCAACTGTGGTGGTGCTGAGCTCTAGACCATCCTATGGCAACTGAAAAATGTCTGTAAGGCATCTAGGCAATGGAAGCATGAAGCAGCTCATCTAGTTGATGCCTGTAATCATATGTAACCCCCATGAATATTCACACATCATACCTAGCTGGGACTCAACCCATAGTAGAAGGCTCGCTTGGAGCCCAACCTCTCAGCACACCTAGGGGCCGACCAATAGCAATGTGGTCCCATGCCCAAATCTGTAATAAACAAGAAGGTCCTACCATCTTCTTACGGTAATAGGTGATCAAATGGAGATCCCAATACAAATGTGTTAATATGCACTGACCCTAGTAGTGGCTCTGTCCCTCCACCAAGCCCGAAATCACTCCTAGGAGTCCCAGCAGAAATGAAGCACCAGTATTGTTCGGGAGTAGAACTCCACTATCAAGAGCCATTATGTAGACCACTAGGTGGTCTAACTCTGGATCATCTATGCATCGGGATAGTTTGATAGATATCCCACGCCGTGATATGGTAGGAACACCAAACAAATGTGTGATGTGATGCTGAATGTCACTTCAGCAGCTCATTGTCTAGATAAGCTGTCTCTGGATCGGGACCCGCATGATGCACCAGACATCCTCTAATGTAATGGTCATCTCCCCAGTTAGCAGGTGAAAGCACTAGCTCTCGTTGTGCCACCGCTCTGCTATGACCATTAGGAGGCCATGATATAAGGTAATTTAGGGCATCTCGGCCACATAAGATAGTCCTGTCACATGCAAAAGGCTCGCCAAGGTCTCCCTATCCTCATCATCGAACTATGCCTCTATCATACCCAAACGGCCGTAGCGCTCGTGAGTCTGAAGAATAGGTAGCATATGCTGCAAAAACAACACAAGTGTTAGATGTCTAACATTTCTATAATATTTTTTGAAGGAAGAATAAAGCTTTTAACATATCTAATTTACTAACTATTCTTTTCTTCTAAAGTAATCTCACCTTTTTGTTTTATAACTTGGATATTTTCTAGCTAGTTGTCTTTTTCTCACATCCTTCTAGAACATACATGCGTCCTTTGGCACTTGCACGCACTAAGAAATGCGTATGTGCCCCTGGGGACACATACGTGCACTAAATTTCTCCTCTTTTTTAGCACAGGCCTATACAGGACGCATACGCACCCTCCATGACACATATGTGCACATTTTAACACACACACATGCGCATGTCCATCCCAACCCTATCTGATGCTTGCATGCCCCCTTTTGTCTTTTCTATGAGTACGCGTGTGCACGTACCCACTTCTATCAAATAGGTACGCATACGCATCCCTATCCCCTGCAAATGGATGTACATGCACATCTATGTCATTTTTGACACATGCACATTCACGTACCCATCAATCCAATGCATACACCTATGTGCATGTGTCAAAATTCATCCTACCTAATCTAAAAATCCCAAAAAAGTGTAATTAATGCGAAATTAATGGGGGGGTTAGGGCACTCATGAATGCTCCATCCATCGGGTCCCGTATGTATTCCCGGATGCGATTCGTGCACCTCGTGCTCGTTAGTATCCTCGCTATCTCACTCCAAGGCTCTTGCTTTCGCTCGCGGTAAAAATTTACAAAGGCTCTAGTCGAAATGAATTGGTCATGATTGTTTTACCGACCCTGGGTGAGTATATTAACCCATTGCATTGCCCCTGGGGCATATTTTCCCCGCCGTGATCATTCAAACCTTCTTCTATCTACCGTGATAATTATTTTCATAATAAAATAATTATTTTTACTCATTTTCACATGCTTGGGAACTTCATTCCGTCAAACGGTCCATTCTTCGTCATGCTAAGATAATTTATGAACCTTTCAGGTGCCTTTTCCCACCTTTTTCCTCTATTTTTCATCTATTTTTCCCCGTCATGATGATTATTTACTAATTTATTTTAAATAAATTATTCTCGACCCATCTTTCTTCTTGTGGGTGCATATTCTAAGCTTTTTGATAGCTTGGTCTTACCACTACCACCTACACGTTTGTTATTTGAAGATCTTTGATCTTTTAAAATTCTTCTGACAGATCAAAAACCTAGAAAATGAAAATATATATATATATATATATATATATATATACATATATATATTTAAAAAACCACAAAATATTGGAAAATAGCAAAATGGCTTAAAATTGATTAAACCAATCATCTACGGCTGAAATATATGTCTATTGCATGAAACTCATCCTAGATCTTACTGACATTATGAAAATCTTTTGAAACAACGACTTACGCATCACCAAAATCTTCAATCACCTAAACACTTCATCTGTACTCTAGGGCACCAATAATCTCCTAGTACTATTTTCATTGTGCACATTGCTTTTTCATAGGACAGAAGTGTCCTCCATCTTCCCCCTTGCATAATACACCTTTCTTAGGGCATCATTCTTCACCCTAGTCATTTCTCAAAACATTTGAGACTTCATCTCGATAACAAAATATTTGTGCAACTATCTTGAATGTTGTTGGTTTAAGTGTGTGTGATTGTGCTTATTTCCATGCTAGGTGATTCGGTTTATTTCTCGTATTGCATTGCATTCATGTATGCTACATGGAGTTGGTTGTTTTGGAAAAGGATGGTTGTTTGTATCTTGGCTTTTACTATCATTTTACGCTTCCGTCGCATGCTCACATTTTAATAAGGACCCATGAGGAGGATTCTAAGCATTATGATGATTAAAATATTGTTAACAATTGATTTGTGGATAGCTCAATATCCCTTTTCTTCTAGTTTCTCATCTTCTCTTAACACTTTTCTCTCTATTTGTTTCTTTTTTGATCATTGACAGAGTTTCTTCATCACCCCATTAACACTCGAGGGGGCATTTGTCATCCTTCACCCTATTAATTTTTCTTCTACCCCTTCAAAAAAATTCTACTTGTTGTTGTTTGTCTACTTTCTTTGAAGTGACATTGGTTACGTCACCTCAAAGAGCAGCAAATGTAGACACCTGTAGTTTGATCAATACACAATTATTTCTAATAGTGCACTAACGCTTCTTCCTTTTGTAAATTGACGACACACTGCTAGTTAGGCCAATCTAACTCCCTCCCTACGACACCCTTTTGGTCATTTTTCCTCTTATGAACCATTTAAACAGGCAGTTATAGCCTCGTTATAACGACATTAACTTCTTATTCACTTCTAGCTCGCTTCTATTAGCTCCCCGGAAGATCAATCAACTTCGTTGGATTGATTAAGCCCTTCAAAACCCTTCCAAAACCCTAATTACTCTCTAAGAGAGATTAATTAGTCTAACTTAGGTTAATTACCCTCTAACATAGTCAAATCATTCTTTGACTTGCTAAAGTGCTTTTTGGACTTTAGCCTTTGTCCCACGTGCACCCAAATCTACCTTTTCCTCCAAACCAAAAACTATAAATAGGGCCATACGCCCTCCCTCATTTCCTAAAATCCTCTCTTCTTCTTAGCACAAATTATAGCAATTTGATTAGGCTTTAGTTTGTATTTCATCTTCTTTCATTTGAGCTAAGAACATTTAATCTTGTATTTCATAGCATTAACATAGAGTAAAAGGGAAGATCCATTGGCCTTGAAGCTATCAATGGGGAGATCTCTTTCTCTTAACACATAAACTGAATGCTTAGATCCTCTTAGGTTCATTATTTCAAGCTTTCAAAGAATAGAGATTAACTTCATTTGCTTAGTTTGCATGTTTATTTCAAATTAATGTATGCAAAGAAGGAAACCTTGCTCATTTCTTATCACATGGTCCATTGATCATATTTTTAAAAGCCTTTGGGGTTTCTTTAGAGATGCTTACCCCAAATCCATGGCTTTTACAACTTTTCATTGAACACAGCAAGAATTAATCTGGGAGTGCCCAATGTCAAAGAATACAATGGAGAGGGTAATGCATGTCTTGGATAGAAACATAATGACTACTAGGCATGGGAAGTAAAACATATGTTTGGTATAGTTGGATGGTTTACAGTAAGAAAAAAATATTTGGGTTCCTGAGTGAGAGCTATAGAAGATTAATCGTGGAAAATTGTATAAATTCCACCAATATAATTCACAAAAGTGGAATTATTTTACACCAGGGGAGAATGATGTGGGAGCATAAATTTGGGAGACCATAACTTTTGATCCGACAGTCATATCATCTTAAATTTTTCTAGAGAGTTAGAACTTGATTAGTAATATTCCACAACAAATGTTTTCACAAATATTAGTACCACTTGGACATATTTTCATGGCCAAAATACTTCATTTAGTATTGTTTCAAACATTTGTGTGGATTTAAGAATGAGAATGAAACTATTTTTAAGCTTCCCGGGCTTTTATAAATTGTGTGTGTGTGTGTGTGTGTTTTGGAGGCGTTTCAAACTCTTGTTGTTGGATCCAAATAAATTGGTTTAGGGAAAATCATTCCTATTTTTAGTATCCGTGTTGGTTGAGCAATATCTATAAATATTGAAGCTTATTGTTAATTTATTAATGAATGATGGAATCAATAAATATTAATCATAATTGAGTATTGTAAATTTATTTGCATGTTCATAATGGATAGGATAATACTTAATGTAATCGGTCAAAAGTACTCCTTCTGGATGGAATTTGAATTTTGACTTTGTCTAGTACAACGGGATTCCCTCTGAGTTTTGGGCATCTCAGAATGAGGGAAACCTCCAGAAAGGGCTGCCTCCCTTTGATGAATCACTAAAAATATGTATTTGACTGAGTTAAGGGTTAGAATGAATTTAAAAATAAAAACATGTAAAGGTGATGCAGTAAAATTTTGTGGGGTTGCACATACACCACTACACTTGTTGAATCGTAAAAGGATATATGAATTTCACTACAACAACTTTCTAATTGATCTGCACTTCTCAAGGCATTAAAATACACTTTCGTAGATTGGAAAAAGATTAAAATTATTGAATGGAGGTGCTAGAAAACCATAAGCATGTAAAGGAATATTAAACTCACTTAAACACGTCTTTAATTTGTAGTAAACACGCTATCAAACAAATTTCTAATTGAGGAAACAATCTTCTTATTTATTCATATGACATAAAAATACAAGTTTTTTGCATCATTACTGTAAAAATTAGCCCCC
Organism: Taxus chinensis; assembly: GCA_019776745.2. NCBI lineage: Eukaryota > Viridiplantae > Streptophyta > Pinopsida > Cupressales > Taxaceae > Taxus > Taxus chinensis. The sequence goes on from CM034148.1 coordinate 844,372,003, forward strand.
CTTTGTGCATTGATAATACACACAATATATAGCCAAAAAGATTCATCCCAACCCTCAAACAATAGACTAAAGAATTGCAGTTATGGTGCCCATACATGTATGGATGATCTCTCATAATAAAATTTTACAATTAATAAAAGGATAAAAATGGGGTGCATGGATTACAATTTACAACCCATCCAGTCAACTGTTGTTGACTCTGTCAAGGCACGTGTACTGACCTCTTTGCATGTTTAAGGTAATTTGGATCAAATAAGTTAAAGTACATCCTTGTCTTATCTTGGTAAAATCTTTTTTTGGGCTTAACTGCTTTTGGATTATTCTGCAAAAAAAGCGCTATTTTCGTTAGCAAGAGTTAACTTAGCATCTAAGTTATGCTTTTTGGCTTTTCTCCATCTTTAGACACATGCATAAAGTGAAATAATTGGCTTCTTTAACATGGTCAAATCATGACTCCATGATAAAGGTGAGGTTTCTTATTTTTTATGGTTAGTCATTACTTTACCCCCGTCATGCAAAATTTAAAAAAAACACCCCAATCCCTAGATCACGTGGGAAATCGAAAACACATGGTTATAATGATCACCCAAGGTCAAGTTAGCCTGGGCTAGTTTTCTGCGGTAAAACAGTTTGTGATTAGTGTAAGAAACCCTAAATTTTATTTCATTTTTTCTTTCTTACTTTCGAGAACCTCCCTGTTGGAGTGCTGGAAAAAATGTGTCCGACCATTTCTCCAAGCTTTACTTCTGCGAAGACACTGGTATGGCTGCCATTTTGATCATTCAGAGCTCTCTGTCCATATGTTGGTCTCGTTGTTTTGGGGTTTTATCAGTCTCCCTATCCTCCATTTGTTCTGCTGGCATGAGATTCTTGTTAGGCCATGAGATCTGCTTGATAACTCTCGAAGTTAAGGCTTTATTCAACTCTGTAACGATGCATTTACCATGTTTTGTGTTTATCGATTTGAAAGCTTCTTGCTGGGTCATTGAATGGTTGTGCATTTTTCTTTTACCTTTGCATATTAATACCAAGGGGTTTCCATTCCATTGTGGGAAAGCTCGTTTGATTGCATCCAATCTGTGGTGGTCCCTTCCTGTAGGGTTTCAATCACCAATATTTGCCTTGTATCTTGCAATGCTTGGCCGTCTGTTCCTAATTTTTGGTTTTGTTAGATATTAAATATCTGGTCTGTTTTTAGATGTCAAACCATGTTATACAACTAGATATTGTTCTGTTGTGGGCTATCCATTCGGTTCCTCTTAGCCATGCTGCCTCGAGTTTACTTTTAGCTAGCTTTACCTTTGTTGTAACTCGGCCAAATTTCTCATGTTCCTCAAATTGACTAACTAGCTGCCTAACTTACAGGAAAAGTTTTAGCTTGTGTTCGTTCCTCATTTACAAGGCTCGATGGGGTCTATTCAGCTAGATTCGACTTGAAAGGTTTTCCATGCTTCTGGTAAGCAATTTTTTGTCTTTGTACATTTTTTGGTTCCAGGTTTGCAAATTTGTGGCCACTGGTTCATTTGCCTTGCATTACTTATCCATCTCACTGTTAAAAGAGCGACTTTACTCAAGCATAAATAGGATTATGTTGTTGTGTTTCCATTTATGTTTTTAGGACATGATCTAGAATTTTGAAATATGTCATTGTGTGTTATTTTCTTGCTTGTTTCGCATGAAAGCGTCCTTTGCTTGCATTGGATCTGTTCTGTCAGCTTCCATTTATTCTGACATTGCTATGTTTTCCTCTTCATTTTCTAGATTGGATTTGTATCGATTGTAGAAATTGATTTCTGATTCCTACTGGTTCCTTTGAATGCTGCAAACAAATATGTATCTTACATCTTGGAGGTCATAATGGGATTATCACTGATAAGTATATGACCAACATTCTTGAAGTTAATGCACCCATACAATGCAAATCTGAATACTGCATCTTTTCTCTTTATGTCAAAAAATTCTTTTCACAAGAAAATTATAATCATTTTTGGTCATCTGTTGGGTGAATAGACTTTTGAAGCTCTGTATTTCTTTTGGTTTATGCCCATTTTTCTTCAAGGTTTGTTATAAGCAATCCATATCATAACTTTGGTGAATAGCTTGATTTAATATTTTTTTCATATTGATTCATATCAAAACTGCAATAATATAATTCTAAGGGCCAAAAGCTTGCCACCTCCTTGTTGTTTTAATTAGTCATTGCACTCATTTTGCATGATGGCCGGAAAATAGGTTTTACTTTGTTGTCTTTAATGCATAATCTATGCAACTTAAGTCTTGAAGTTGTCTGTTTTAATCCATAAGTTTGTTACAACTTGTTGAAACCTTGGTAAGATCTTGTAGAGGTATGATGCATCCCTTGTAAGCATTATACTTTCCTATAGCTTTCTCTTTTTACACTCGGTTCTTCATGATTTTCTTTCATAAAATGCACTCTACTATTATTAAAAATTCCTTTGCAACAGAATGTTATTTCTAGATGTACACCTATTCTTCCGTAGTGGTATTATGAAAGATTGTATTTTGATTCTTCATTTGATTGTTGCAATTTTTAATGTTATCCAATCAATTCTTGAAAACCTCTACTTGCGCACTTCATAAAATTGATTAGAAAAATAGGGGCAACAGCCTTTACTTTTCATTCTTCAATGATTTTTTTTCTTAATATGCTCTAAACATTGATCTTCTCATTCCTGATATGACTCTTAAAGTGGCATTTAAATGCTCTTGAATGATAGTGAGATGCAGTTATAATTCAGTTTATAGTTCCTTTTCATGTATCTCATAAATGTACTTTCTTGAAAAGATTCATCTTCCTAAAATTATAAGTATATGAGTGGAGAGAAAACCTGGAGCTCTAACTATATATTTTTTGTATGTCAATAGGTGATGGAATTTGAAGGAGCGTGGAGAGGATGTACTTAAAGTGAAGAGTGTGAGGAAACAAACTCATTCAGGAAATGATGGGTTTCCTCTCTCTTCACTCATTTACGATTTCATGCATATGTATCTCTTCTGTTTATACACATAAGTTACATCCTATTGGTACCAAAATTAGTTCTCCCTTTATAGTCGAGAAGCATCAGCAAGCTGAACAAGATACTTAGAGAATGATGGATCAAGAGTTAAGTCATTTCATAATCGGGGAGGGATCTCATCATCTCTTTGTTACTCAAGGATTGAAAATTCAGGTACCACCATGCTAAGGGTACACTACTATAAGGGGGGGTCATTTGAGACAAAACATAGAGACAAAAATATAATTGTGTCTCAAAAATATAATTTCGTCTCAAAATTTCCCGCTTTTTACTTTTTAATACACTACAGCAAGGTACTATCTACATAGAAATGTTATGTTTTGTCGTTTGCTACTACCTATGCTAGTTTTGTGAGGGCATTTGAAGACCTTGATTCCACTGTTGATTTCTCATTGTCACGACTCTATTCTCCGGAAACACATGCAATCTTCATAAATCGGAATATTTTTCCTCTATGTTGTGTGCACAGTGGCCCCACGGAGATTGATGGTGGTGTGAATGATGTTCTCCTCCCAATGTTGCTAAGCTCCAAAAAAATAACTTCATCCCATGCCCTGTTTGATGGTGATGCCATCTAAATTTCACCAGGAGTAGACTTCTTTGGTTTTCAAATTAAACAAAACCACTTTTGGGTGTTCCCATCTGAAGTAGCAATAGGCGGAGCAAAGTCTATGGGCTTGCAGGTATAGTTCTTGCCCATCATTTGTTTTTGAGGTGCGTAAATACCTGTGTGCACCGTTTATACACTAATTGCATATGTATATTTGTTGTTCAAGGGAGATTATTTTCAGAGATTTCTTTTCAGGATGATGGTTTTTTTTTTTTAAATCTTTTGGCTTTTATAATATTTTTCCAGTCATTTGGCATGTTGGGTTTATGACTCCTGGAAAAGCCCTATGAAAAATCCCCCACGACCTCTACATTTTTGGGCGCATACAGGTTGCGGCGAGTATAGTAAAAGCCCCAAAAATTATTGTGTTGTAAGAGCCAAAAAAAGTGAGATATCTGATCATGGAAGGGGCCAAATCGTATTTAGGTTTTGTCTTTTTTGGTTAAATTCATTGCTAGAAGACCATGAAGGAGCAAGACATCCAAAGTCACCAGTGTCTATCATTTCCATGTATGTAATAGTGAATTTATTTAGTTGATTAGTTTGTATTTTATGGGTATACATTGATTCAATTTAAAATTTAAATATTGTAATTTATGTTATTTAAATGGCTTACGAGTAAAGTTTTTGCCCCCTAAACTAGTCTGCAGCACCTCCATGCAATGAAAGTACCAATGAAAGTATGGAATCCTTGCCTATGTTGTATTCCAATAGGGGGACCTGGTCTTGAAGACACTTTCCCTCATATATAAGTTGTTGATGATCTGACGAGAGCCCGATAAAGACCTCAAATTGTCGTTTAAGATCCACCACCAGACCTGTTAGTTGAAAACATATAGTTTTTGCATAGATGAATCGAATCATTAATTGATGCCCTGTCTGAGGCTTTTAATCTTTAAATTTACATGCCAACATTTTTTCAAAGAGTTGGCATGCAAACACACTATTGTTGTAGATGGCTGACAGCTAGGTGACTAGAAATGGCTCCTCGTTAGACTCCTTTGAAGCTTCTAGTTGGAGAGAATCTGGCCTAGCTTCCAATTTTGTGATTGACACGTTGTCTTTCATTGACTCACGTTTTTCTTAACCCAGACACAACAGTTTTGAAGGGAAAGCTCAACCTATGATATTTCCTAATCATCCTCAGCCATGACCTCCTCGTTCCTGTCAGGATGGATCCCATTCTTCCTTTTTTCCCTATTTTATATCTTGTCATTTTGTCAAACATTTGACAGGATCCCTCAGTAGAATGGCATGGGTTCTTTGGGGTTACGGTAGAAAGAGTATACATACCCTTCCCCACTTTGACCACATTCTCCCTCTTGGATCCACACGACATCCAAAATGTCTTTCTTTCCAATCGGAATGTGCTTTATATTTTTTCTATATTAATCTTTTCAAGATCTAATCATGTAGATTGTGTATGTCCGGATATCACTTATATGTCCTTTACATAAATCTGTTATGGCAGTTTGAGAGCTGTGAAAGTTCAAGAAATGAATGTTCTTGGATGGCAGTCCATCGAATCCAAGAAAATTACTACCTTTTAATCTCAATGAAATATTTTCAGACAACTAAGAATAGAAGCAAAGGAAAATACCTAAGTACATATTTAGGGTTTTATTTGTTCATTAAAGCACAAAGAAAATTTTTCAGACACAAATGATGCCGCTGGCATACCCAGATTGAAGTTTAACAAAAGATAAGACTACACCTTTTTTATTGGCTATGGAAATCGAAAATAGAATATATTTCAAGGATAATGCTTGAGAATGTTTAAAAAATACCTGAAAGATTGATTAGAATAAAGGAGGAGAAAATTCAAAACAACCAACATTATCTTGCAAACTAGATCGTTTGGAACATTATGTAGGCATGCGTGTGTACACACACACACAATGTACATGATCACTGTTCAACATTTAATATATTCATTATGCAGTAATTATATGGTGAACTTGTGAATGCCGAATCAAAATTGGATGAATCATGGTCTTCATGTTTGTTCTAGAAAAATGATTCTCAACAATCATCTAAAATTTTAATTATTATTTTTGAACTCTTTTTCTATCTCTTTCATATATATATATATATATATATATATATATATATATATATATATATATATATTTATATATATATCAATTTATAAAAACTTTTGAATCCTAAAAGACTAAGTTGGGACTGCTGCATCCAAATCTTGATTACTAATACTGGCTGATTGGATAATATATTTTTCCTTTCAATGATGTTCTGAGTTTCAATGTTAGTCATTGTATCAATTACTATACAAGTTATACATGCCTGCAGCTATCTCCATTTAAAATTGAAAGAGACAATAAAAATATCACCAGCCATCTATGGTTGGACTAAAGGATAAAATTTGCTTTCAGATGTCCCCATCTTTACAACTACCATGTGTGACCAAAAAGATAGAATTTTCTTTCAATGAACAATGCCATTAATACACCTTGAATACTTTCTGCACCTGGTTTAAAATCCCACAAATCCTGCAAGAGATAGGTTTATAGAAACTCTCCCCTGCATGTAATCATAATTTACAGCCATACTTAAGTGTTATGCTACTCACAAATGATTTTCAATGGTAGCTTTAGAATTTTTTCTGTCATGCCGTGGAAATTGAAAAATATATGCCCCTTTTTTTAGGAGTGGGCTCACTTATAATACAACACTGTGCGGCACAAAATTTTGCCAAAAAAAAAAACTACGAACGTGATTAAATGTCATTGGAGGAGTACATGGCTTTATAAGCAAAATAATGCTCAAATGAAAAGATTATAACAAATCTAATTTTTTGGATGTAGGAAGAGAATAGAAAAAATCCCGCTAATTATTTTCCTAAACTCATGGCAAGCATTATTCTATGCTAACCTATTCATAACAATGCAACATCTTGGAGTGAGAAAATCTCACTTAGTACATAGGATACATAGGATAGAACCATGGGATAAAATCTAAATTATGGAATAAAATGTGATCCTGTGTCTAATGTACCTAAGGAATCCTCACCATTCCTCCCACTAATAGAAGCATTAGACTCCAATGCTCTCAAAAGAGAAGGAAAATTCTGAGACATTTGGTGCTGAGAAATCCATTGGGCCCGGTGTGATAGCTGGCCTTGTTTTGCAACAAGGTATGGAGTAGTGCTACCTAGTTAGTTTTGCGAGTCTTCATGTTGAAAACTCGATCTACATCCAATGAAAGCTAAAAATCTGGAATATCTTGTGATGGCTTATAGGAGGCTCGGACTCCAATGTTGATTCTTGGTAGTGTTTGAGAAGATTGACATTGACAACATCATGGATGGCCAACTGTGCTGGAAGATCACGTCGAAAAAGCCGAAGCAGTTTGACCTTATTGTGTGCTTTTTTCTAGAAGCGACGTTGGTTCATGTACAACCAAACTTTGTCCCTAACCTGAAAATGATGAGGGACATGACAACAATCCATAAGATGCTTCTACTTCTATTGAAGTTTCTAAAGAATCTAAACAACTTTGTACTAGAGAGACTACAAATGGTGTATGAAGGAGTTGGCCTTATCTCGCTCTTTCTGAATTAGCCTGGAACATGGACAAGTAAAGGATAAGGGTGGGAAATCTCAAAAGGTGAATGAGATGTGGAAGAATGGATTGTTTGGTCGTAAGCATGCTCAATGTGGGTTAGGCTTAGATTCCATCAGCAGGAGAGGTATGGCGGCATATCATCAGACTCTTCACAAGGGTGTGGTTGACAATTTCAGTTTGATCATCCGATTGCAGATGAAGGGTTGTGGAAAAGTGAAGAGAAACTACTCCCCAAATTTCCCAACAGAAACGTCAAAAATGGCCCACAAACTGGTATTCATGGTCAGAGACAATGCTGCTGGGTAGACCAAGTGATCACCAAATTGAGTTAAAGAACAATTAGGTTAGTCACGTAGAACTAGTCTTGTGACATGGAATGAACATAGCCATTCTGTTGATGTGATCAACAACCACAAAACACAAGTGTGGTGTCGAATGGTCATTGGAAAACCACTAATTAGGGCCATGTAAATCTTTGCCAAGGACTGGAGGGAATGGGAAAATGGACATTGAAGCCTGATTCCCGGTTGGCTGGTTTGGGACGGCAATAGACTACATAGTGCTTCAAGAAGTGAAGGATATTACTCTGCATGTGAATCCATTAGAAGAAACACAACAAATGATGAAGTGTCTTCTCCTTGCCAAAATGACCACCATAGAGAGTGGAGTGTGCCTCCTTCAAAAGAGAAGTCCGGTTATCACGAGGTAGTCACAACTTGTTAAATTTGTACAACCACCCTTCATGTGGAAATATTGCAAGGGTGCTAGATTGGAAGAGGTTGCATGTTGGCCTGCTTTTGTAGGTCTTCCTAAAGTCCAGATCATTTGCATACTGAGAAGTCAAAGTATGAGATCCCAGATGTGAAGTGGTAACAACAGTCAAGGTGTGAGCTGTAGGAGAATGATTTAAACAATCTGCAATAGTGTTGGTGGTTCCATTGTATTTGATGACCAAATGATATTGTTGTAGATAGGATGCCCGCTTCATTTGCCTAGTTTCTTCAATTTGTTTTGGGATTGAAAAAATTGTATAGGAAAATGATCAGAATGAACAATAGTTTCATTAATGAGAACATAATGTCTAAAGTACTTGATGGCTTGGACCATTGCATACAATCTCTATCATAAGTGGAGTAGTTCCATTTGGATTTAGAGAAGGTTTCTGAGTGATAGGCCATTGGAAGGCAATTCTGCTTTAAAAAGGCTTTAACAACAAATCTTCAATCATCTATCTCGATCTCAAAAGGTTGTGAGAGATCTGGCAATACAAGAACATGTGAAGAACACTATTTTTTCTACAATGTGTTGAAGGCATGGGTATGGTCCTCTATTCACTGAAACAATACATTTGTCTTTGTCAACTAATTAAAAAGTGAGGCAATGTCTGAATAGCCAAGAATGAACTTGCGATAGAAGTTCACAAGACTGAGAAAATTCCTTATCTTTGTGATGGTAGGCATCGGCCATTTGAGAAGAGATTTTATAGGATCCCCAAAATTCCATGGGCATTAGTAACGAATCCAAGATAGGAAATCAATGTCTAACCAAAATAGCACTTAAGATAAATTGACATACAATTGATTTTGTTGGGGGATGTGAATAACTATTACAAGTGTTGGAGATGTACCTTCTTAGTGTTGGAGAAAAGGTTATCATCTAGATAGATGATAACTAATTGGTCAAGGTAAATCTTTGAAGATGTCATTCATCAATCTCATGAATATGGAAAGTGCATTTGTGAACCCAATAGATATCACAAGCTACTCAAAAGACTCAGTTTGATCATGAATGTTGTCTTCCATGTGCCCTTTGCTTGAACTCTTACATGATAATATCTTCTCTTGAGATCAATCCTGTAGAATAACTTTGCTTCTTGAAATTGATCTAGCATGTCATTACTGCGAGGAAGAGAATGTCAATTTTTTGTGGTTATCTTGTTTAATGCCTGGAAATCTATACAAAGATGCCAAATGCCATCTTTCTTGAGCACAAGTAGAATTGGATAAGCACAAGGTGCTCTACTTGATTTTATGAAACCTTCGGCCAACAAGTTCTGAATTTTGCTGTTTAATTTCATCACTTTGAATCTTTGATGTGTGATATAATGGGGCATAAACAAAACAACTGGAATAATGTCAATCATGTGATTTATTGCTATTTCTGAGGAAGTGTCTTAGGTTCTTGAAACACATCTGTATATGTCTGCAACAACTGATCAAGACTTTCATGCTCTGTGGAAAAGTTGACTTTTACTATTGAATTATATTGTTGCCTTACGAAAATTAATGCAAGTCTTTTGCCTAATTGATTGACTGCTTTACTTTCTCTCCTACTACTAAGTACTAAATTTGTTGTTTCTGCAGTACATCTACCTAGGTACCTTTCATTATCTTGTTATAATGTGTAGGTGTTGTACTTGTTATATGCATCATTGTGATCTTTCCTATCATACTGATAGGGTTTTCCTGTCAATTGGCTGCAACAGTCTATAATCATCACATCACAGGTGACCTTATCAATAAACTTTAAACCAAAAGCAAAAGACTTGGTGCATGTGTGTGTGATCTGTGTGAATGAACCACTATCCTTCCATCCAAGTGCACACGTATGAGGATGTGGATCCATCAACAAGTGTAGTTTCTTGTAAATGGATCTCACAATCAACTTTTTTTTGTGAGCCATTGTCGATGATACAAGCGACAAAACAATGTATGTGTAAAGTGAGAATGGGTGGCAAACAAAGACCCCCCAGAGTAGTGTGACGGTGCATAAAAGTGACCTAATTGAGTTAACCTTTGAACTCATTGTAGGCCTTATCATCATTTGAAGTCTTGATGGGAACATTTTTTGTTTCCTCATCAAGAGACTATACAATCAAAGTCTTCTTCTTCAATCTAATGCACCTAGACTTATCATGTCGCCTCTATTTACAATAACTACAAAATTTTCTAGGTTTTTTGGCATTAGGAGGGAGAGGGTTGTAAGAAAAAGAAAGGTATGCACACACCTCTACCGGTTTCAATGAGACTGTGAAAATCCTGTTTCAACCTCCATGGACTTCCTGTCATGCTACCCTACTACCAAGCATGCTAGTGATTGTGTTTATGTAGTAGTTGACAAATTCTCAAAGAAGGCAATTCTCATGCCTTTTAAGAAATCCATATTAGCTATAGAATCAACTCCAATGTCAACATGTTTGCATCTGTTTTGGACTGGTAGCTGCTATCATCTCCGATAGGGATAGAAGATTCTTGAGCAAATTTTGGAAAGTGATTTGGTTGATGATGGACACAAAGCTGAAAAAGTCTAACACATTCCATCCTTAGACTGTAGGACAAATGGAACTTGTAAAGAGGATGATTGTGCATCTTCATAGAATGTACAATTCGAGGAAGTAACACATGGGATGAAAGTTTTTTTCATTAAACATAGCTGCAACAGGGCTCTGCACCGTTCTATAATGCATAGTCTTTTTCAGGCTTGCTTGGGTTTCCAACCTTTGGCACCCATTGATGTAGATTTTCCTATGCTACCACCTACAACAAATACTTCGGCTCAAAAGTAAGCTCACAAAGCTGGTAAATTCATTAAGCACACTCAACACATTCAACAGGTGTTGACCAGTCTGCATAGAGCTAATGCTAAGAACAAGCAAATGTCATGATCAACATTGAATGTCACCCACCTTTCATGTTGGTGATCAAGTATAGCTTCATTTAATTAAGGAAAGTGATACAGACCTTACCATAAGCTTCATCCACCTCATTATGATACCTATACCATTATCAAGCAAGTAGGAGGCATCTCTTTTCATACTCAATCTTCCTTCCTACCTTGTTTTACATACAATCTTAATTGCAGAACTCTTGCGTCATATTTTCAACCTTTATAGGACACTGAGGATGTTGCAGAGACATTCTTATAGATAAAAATCAATCCCAATTGTAGAATTCTAGCTAAGTTAGATCAAATCATTGATGTCAGGGTTAAATAGACAAGACAAGAGAAATTCCTTTCTTTCACATTGTCAAAACAAGTCAAGTTCCTTCCCAAGGAAAAGTGTTAACTAAAGTGCAAGTTTCCAACCTTCCACATCTTCTTTCACGAGTTCTCAATGCGATTGTGGACCATTGCTCTTACAGGAGGGGTGACTATTCCTAGAACCTCAGACTTTAAGTTATTGCTGGTATTAAGGTTATATCTTATGCCACGTGTCATCTTCAGCATTGACTTCATTATCCTAAGCATACGTGGTCATACCTGTGAATACCCAACTTACCTTCTTTGATGCTACCACTACTACAAGGGGGGGTCATTTGAGAGATTATCAAAGTAAAAGAACAAGTTTAACTGCATCTGTGTAGTGGTCCATCATCCATTTGATGATGTTTTAGAAGGGCGAATAATTCCTCCAAAACGCCACTCCAACTAAAAGGAAATCTTCTAACAACTAATTTAAGTGAGAGCATACTTCATGTGAACCTTGAGCCTCAGTAGCTCAAGTTCATCCACATTATTACAACTATGATATATCCATGTGAATTACAAATTCCTCCGATGGCATCCATATTTTCCAATGAAAAACATCCTCGACACAGTTTTAATAATCAAAACCCAAGTTTAGGACCAGGTTGGGTAGGACATAGAAATGTAACTATTCCCATAATTTGTATCGAGAGTGTCTGTGAGCAACAATATTGAGCAAAGATATGGTGTATATTACGAGGTTTGCTGTCAGTTGGGGTCACACAATTTTTTTGCACATTCATGTTGATCATCTGTTTCATTGTTTATTCCATCTGTTCATATCTCTTCCATTTGTTTGTTAGTTGAAGACCCAATTCAACAATGTTATCGATGGTAACATCCAATAACCGAGCCCAACTGTAGAAAAGCACAGAACAGTTTAAAAACATACACTAGATATGTATAGAATCGCCTTCCTCATTGAGAAAAAGTAAAGAATCGGTGGATTTGAAGCTTTATTACAAAAGCTTGGAATCCTTGGTCAAACCTTAAAGCTTCATATAAGCTTCCTCAACCTCATTTCAAAATGTATACAAATCTCAGAAATGTTTTCACAGCTCCTCTACTGGACTAATTATGGAGGATGAGAATGAGTTTTGGGATACTATGAGGTGGCACAAAGGGTCACCTCTCCAAGGGGCTACCTCTAAACAACTCTCTAAAAATATTGCCTTCTCCCCAAACTTTTTCCAAGGTCTTAACAATAAGTGGAATGTTTGTGAGCCCATTAGTAGAAGGACTCATAGATTTAATGTTTTGTGGTCTTCTTGTATTCAGTCAAAGAAATCTTTCTATAGATGGATTCTAATTCATATATTTATATTTCTTACAATTTAAAAATATTTGAAGCCAACAATAAGCTTATTTCTTACATTTTAAAAATATTAGAAGCCAACAATAAGCTTATTATGAATTTGAAGCCATCTAAAGCAATATTTCTTTGACTAAATACAAGAAGACCAAAACACATTAAATCTATGAGTCCATCTACGAATGGGCTCACAAACATTCCACTTATTGTTAAGGCCTAGGTAAAGGTTTGGGGGAAGGCAATATTTTCAGGGATTTGTTTGGAGGCAGCCTCTTGGAGAGGGGTCCCTTTGAGCCACCTCATAATATCCCAAAACTCATTCTCATCCTCCATTATAACTCCAGTAGAGGGAGCTGTGAAAACATTTTTAAGCATTGTATACATTCTGAAGCGAGATTGGGAAGCTTATAGAAAGCTTTAAGGTCTGTCTATTCCAAATCTATACATGTCATTAAATATTTTAATTCCTTTCTCAAACCAAAGGATGGCAAGGAAACCTCTTGTCAAGGCAAGGATCTTGTCATTATATTTCAGATTCGACGAAATCGATTTGTAGGCTTTGCACCTAGTGTCAAAGGAAGAGAAGATAGGCTTAGTTCCACCAATTTGATGCTCTTCATGTTTTGCAATCATTGAGACTAGAGCTGCCTCTTGATGTTGTATTCCTCTCCTTCATAGGTAACCATGTTATTAGGTCTGCCATCTTTACCTATCTTAATTATCATAAGTTTTAGTAATTTAGTGCTCATATATATGCATCTAATTAACTAATTTAGCAACAACAGAATTGCTGGTAAGAAGGAAAAGTAGTTTCAATGCCTCTCCAAAAGCCCATGTTTTCTTAAAAGATTCCATTATCATGTCCCATGAGAAAACATTTGGGCTACTCATTTTGTTGAACATCACCCATATTTGACATCAAAATTTAGTCCAACTCTTGGAGGTGGTATATGGAAACATGCCTAAAGAAAGTTTGGACAATATCCTTTTGAAAAAAAGAGAGCGGATCTAGAATAGGATTGTAGGCTTGCAATAGTTGGAAGGATGCACAAGGCATGCAAGCTATTTAACAAGGACCCTCTCTTCTTTGTTGCAAATGGGGTGGGGAGCCATTTCATAATCTGGTTTCAAAGAAATAATTGTATAGTGACATTTTAGCCTTACCTGTGTATTCAACTATCGTATCTGTAGTTTTCAACTAGGACTACTAAAATCATTTGTAAGATTGATAGGAGCATATTAGAGCCCTTCATTTGAGTGGCTCATTAAATCTCTTGACAGAGCTGTTTGCAGGCCTTGAAGGAGTAATGCTTTAGCACTAATGTTAGAATTTGTTGCAAATCCCTTATCATAGGTCAAAATAACTTTTTTATCTTGCAAGTATATTGCGACTGTGCTCCTACTTGCTTGGGGTTGTGTTTTGAGGTTCCGTGAAGACAATGAGCCTTGATTTTTACGTATCCATTTGCTCTTTCTTTTCTCTCATTTATGTCCTTACGCAAGAATTCCTATATATAATTTGTATGAAACAATAACTAATTTTCTTGAGATTTCCATTCTGATTGCCATGCTTATTCATTGTATTACTTTATTAAATTATGTGACCTAGATTTAAATTCGATTTGTTTATGCTTTTGTTGTAAAATATGGAATTGAGGTTCTACTATTGAATATAATAATGGTTTGCACATCACAACCTCAACTGGGTGCCTTAGTGGAAGTCATATTGATTTCTCATCTATAAGATTGATGCTTTGATATTGATTTGGCACATGTGCTTTTGTTTGTATTGCAAATAAAATTCTTTATTTGGGCCTTATACATGCCACAGGTTGTTGCAAGCTGCTTGTCGTCACTTCAAGAAATTCTAACCTTGGAGGGAAACACTTTAGAAGAAGCATCCCGAGAGAAGGAGCTACTCCTTAGCAAGTCGGTTATCTATCTTCTTTTGAACAGGTATATCTCATTCATTTAGTTATAAATAATTTATTTGTATGTGGTAGGCCTTATGCGAGACATGAGATCAAGTTGAGGTGTCTCCTGTGAAAATTTTCTCCTTTTATATTAATTATATGGTGTTTGTATAGTGAAGTACTAATTATGTTTTCAAGGTTGAAGGCTTAAGAAAATATGTGAAATGTTCCATGGATTATAACTTTTGAATGGTACTATGCATAGACGAACACAACAAAACAATGTTGTGAGCCATCTTTGAAGCAATGTGACAATGTCCAATAGTCATCTTATAGTCCAATAGTCATCTTATGGTGACAAAAACTCATATCTATATTCAATCTAGATCTCATAGCCATTTTTTAGACCCCTTCTATTATATCTTTGACCTCAAGTGTTAGAATGGATAGTATTCTGTTACCATAACCATCAAGGATAAGTTTGTTACCTTCTCTTAACTGAGGCCATTCTCTAGAGAACTTTATCAGACTCCTAGTGGCTACAAAGTTTTTTCTAAGTCTTTAGGTTCATTCTCTGCTAAGCTGAGGGGTGTTCTATAGTGAGTTGTAGGTTTGTCCTGTTGTTGTTGGGTGTTCTACAGTGAGTTGTAGGTAGCCCAACATGAATCCATACATAGAAGTAACAAAATAACTGAAACTGTGGACACAATCTATAGATATCATTTTTTTCTTCAAAATGCATGAATACATTATAAGTACAACAATCTAAAAAAAGTGATGAAGCTATAATTAGAGTAGAGACAGTGGTGCTCATTACCATCTTTATTTGATTTGTTTCTCCTCTAGTATTATCTTGTTGCAGCAGATATCTTAAAGAGTATGATAACATTGCAAGCTTATATTTTAGTTTGAATATAATATGTTACGCTTGCAAAATATATATAATTGTTGAGAGATACAAACATTATACTACTAATCATGCTTAAGAATGGAAAAATTGAAATAAACAGTATGTATAATAAGTATTATACTAGTTTTCTTAATCATAAGATTGACTTTATCCATTAGGAAATTTGTATTATGCTACTGCAAACCATTGAACTCGATTCCAATTGTGATGTTGATCATTTGAAATAAATATTGAATGTTATATTATCTATTTCATATTATAATGACCCAAATTACATGTATATAAAGGCATTTGAAACTACAATTACTATGCAACTCTCCTTTTCCTATTAGCCTTATTATCCTTGCCAACTTCTCTCTCCTCAACTCCTTGTCCAAGCAGGCAATCTTTGGTCTTTAAGCTTCTTATCTCCTCCAATCCCTTTCTTCCTTTTCCTACACTCACAACTTGGTTAGATCCAATGAAGTAATGCATTCACAACCTCAAAACTCCACATTACTCTTCCTTCCACAAACTGTCCCTATAAGTCTCTAAGACCATGTTACTTGGTTCATTTTGAATCTTGCAAGGGACTCACTTACCATAAAATATAATGATATTGACATAGAGATCGACAACAATGGGACAACTGTTTTGGCATTTCTCTGAACATAATTTATATGTAAAATGAGAATACAAAGAAAGGTCATCGGTAGTGTTGTCTAGATCTATGTAGTATTTTCCACCACTGTAGGCTTTGTTGCTATTGCTATGCGATTAGAGCTCTTATGTCACCGCCACAGTTTTCCAACTCCTCACTAGTTTGGTTCCTTAGTGGATCTTCTATACACTTTGCTACACCATCATCGGCCTTGCAACGTGACCTCTACAAAGTATTTTCACATCTATCTGACATAGGTGTCCCCAACCTCTCTACTCCACCTCAACTACAACTATCAATTGTTCAATTCACTAATCCATAGATAACGACTCTCACTTCTTCCAATGTGGATATAAAAATTTGCCACCACTTTGTAAGCCTGTGTCATTCCCTTGGATGTATATAGAAAATCTGCATTGAAAGGATTACATGTGATACCAATCCCATGTTGTCCATATAAAATTGTATTTGTTCATATCCAAAGCTAGCACACCTTAATAACTTTCCACCTTAAATATACAAAATCTATGTATGAACCCAAATTAATTTCAGACTTTAAGTCCAGCATGTTGATAGTTAGTCGAAAATTAAACAAGACATGGATCTCTCTACACCATAGCAATCTACGTTCAGCAAGAGCACAAGATGAATTCCAGTTTATGCAACAACTGGGCCAATAATCTTTATAAGGCAGACGCACCTGTAAAATATGGCAAGAGTTTTAGGCTCACCTTGGTAGTACCCAAACAAAATCTCCTTCAAGTGAAGCATTCAATGCACAAATCCAATCAAGCATTCATAAACAAACTATTCAACCAAAGTAGAGATTCAATTAACGGGAGTAATAAAGATCCCGATAATTTTTAAACCCACTGAGCTCCTCATCAACCACTTTGCAAACATTCCCACCAGGATGAAGTTTCATCATGACTCTCATAAATCGATTGACTTGTTTTAATTAATAGTGGACATTAATATAATATTTCTTTTAATCTTGTATTATCATCATTCATCTACAGTAGTTCATCATGACTCTCATAAATCATTTCCCTATCATTGGACATCATTGAAATTTAGAGATCCATGATTTTAGATGAAGTCTATAATACAATCAAGGAGATCATATATTGAATTGTAGATGATAACTGCAACTCTCTCTAGTCCATTAGTATAATGAACTTTAATGGATATTATTGGTTGGTCATTTTCAATAGATGAGATTGCTTTTCCTTGTCTAATTTCTTCGACTGTTCCTTTTTTGTAGGTTTCATTTTCTTCTCTTGCTCTAGCTGGTGTGGAGTGGCTTTAGTGCAAGAAGGTAAGAAAAGATGACATTCTAGTCTTATATATTTATTGGTAAATAGTTAGAACGTGCAGATAGTTTTATTAATTTACTTTAAATATTTTCCTATATTGCTATCGTGAGTGTTAATTTTTCTGTAGGACTCTATTACCCGATTAGCCATTATACTTGGATATAATGGAGAGTCAGGTACTTTTATTTTCTGTCACCTACATTATTTATTTAATGAATTGAATCTCAATGGAGATTAGTATTATCACAGTAATGAGTTTTTTAATAATACCTAGATCTTAAATAACACTCGTAACAGACCCTCTTTTAACTTACAAAAAATGGATAAGTAAGGGCTAAGGACCATATTTTTCATGAGTAGATGGAATATATAATGGCACAAATGACCTCATATTCCAGACTAATGATGTTTTAGTTTATGTAAAAATCATAACGAAATTATTCATTTCCAAACCATAAAAATGTAAGTCTCAAGTTGAGAGGTAGATGCTCATTATTTAAAGTATATGATTCATGCAGGATAATAGTATATCTTCATCTCAATATTCAAACGAACATGTACCGAGACCTACTCCATGGACAAGTGAATACTTTAATGAAATGATATATTGCACTTGTGAAAAGTGCAAAAATAGAAAATTAAAGAAGCGTCGACTCGTTGGTATCCATAGGTTGAAGTATGGAGCTTATATAGAAGAGGTATACTATAATGATAATTCAAAAATGCTTGTTATTAGAAAATATGAAATTTTTATATCACATTATTATTAACTATTTTAAATGACATTCTAATGTATAGCCAATCCAAGTTCATAATAATGTTGATGAAAGAGCATATGGAATTGATGATAGTGACTCTCGCAATGAAGGAGAAGACACACATATGGGTTATACCACCTCTCAATTAAATGAGGATGGGGTGAATGAATTTATACAAGACTTCTAAACATATGCTGAAGAAGTTGATGATTCACCCCTAACTCAACTTGCTAAGACACCTCTTTACCCAAAAGTAAATTTGTTTGTATTGGCAACACTTATGTTATTTTTGAACTTGAAGGTTATGCACGGAATGATGAATACATGCTTTACTGATATCTTAAGGTATATTTTAAATTTCTCTAAATTATATCTCTCCATGTCATTCAAGTTTGGAATATTGTGTATGGTTAATAATATAAAGATATTTTGTTGTTTCATGTAGACTCTTGGCAGATAAGATACTTCCAAAGGAAAATAAGATGCCTCATTCACAAAAGGAAGTATCTTCAGCAATTAAAGACATTGGAATGGAGTACAAAATGTATGATGCATGTCCAAATGACCATATCTTATACTATGGAGAAAATGAAAATTTACAACAATGTCCAATATGTCACACCAGTAGATATCGTGAAGATCAAGTGTCTAAGAAAGTTTCCTATAAGGTTCTACGCCACATTCCAATAACACCAAGGTTTGAGAGGATGTTCAAATGTAAGGATTTGGAAAGATTTATGGACTATCATGCACTAAGAAGGAGCCAATATGGTGTCATGCGTATGGTGGCTGATAGCAAAGATTGGAAGGAGCTTGAAGAAAAATGGTCTGATTTAAGAAATGAGCCAAGGAATGCAAGAATTTCATTGGCAATGGATGGTTTCAATCCTTTCGAAGATCTTAGAACAAAATAATTTGTTTGGTCAGCTTTCCTTATTAATAATAATCTTCCCCCTTGGATGGCAATGAAAAAGGAGCATGCAATGCTGACTCTAATAATACCAGGTATATGAATTTCTTAGTGCTATGTTCTCTTGAAGATGGTGTACATTTACATGAACATATTTAAATTTTAATTCACATTTTATTCATAGGAAAACACCAGGTGAAAGATATGGACACATACATGGAGCCTCTCATTGATGAGCTATGTGAATTATGGAAAGGTGTCAATATGTATGATGTATCGAGACCTAACAATGATAGGGTTTTCCTTTTTCATGCAATACTAATTTGAATAATTCACGACACTCTAGGGCTCTGTGTGGGTTGTGGTTATCTATTTATCATATTCATTTGTAATCATTCTATTTATGTTACAACCCATTAACTAAATATGGTTTCCATACTAATTTTTCAGACCTACAAACTAAAGGGAAACATGGTTGTCCATTAGGTGGGCCAAAAAATGTGTCTAGGTAATCAAATGATGTTTAAAAAATTATGTACGATGAATATAGGAACTTATTACCTCAAAACCATCGTTATTGCATGCATGAGAAAAATAAATTCAATGGAAAGGAAGAGGAAAGGAGGAAGCCAAAAGAAATGAACCCTTTGAGGTGGAAATCAACATATGACAAAAAGGAAGGGAGAGGTTATCCATCAGGAATGAAAATACTATCTAAGTTTTATAAGTTAGAGTATTACGAGCATCTCACAATAGCTCATCTATTTGATACAATGCATATTGGGAAAAATGTGGTAGAGTGCTTATGGAAACATCTAAAGGGAGCCAATAATGAAGACCAAATAAAATTAAAGAAGGACCTCAAAGTGGTCAATATAATGCCAAACATGCGGTTACATGAAAATAACACATATGATCATGCACTATGGGTTCTTACATTAGAGGAGAAACAATATATGTTTGATACTATGTGTGCCATAAGATTTCCAATAGGTTTTGGTGTGACATTAAAAATCGTATTCACAAGAGAAGGTTCAGAGTTTTCTACAACGAAAACACATGATTTGCATAATTGGATAAAGGTAATTCATGATATGTTATATTTCTTGGTTGTATAATTGGAATTTTCAATAAATTAGTAATGTAGAATATATTATATAGTTTAAATGCTATTTTTTAATGTTGGTGCAGTATGTGCTTCCTAAAACAATACAAAGCACTTTCAACCATTATGTTGCACAAAGAGTTTACAAATTGTCCAAATATTTGAGGTATTCTAAACCATCATTTGTTATTCAATAATTTTTTTTTTTTCCTTCTATAAATATTATTTTCAATGTTTTTATAAATGTTTTAACATATAATTTGCAAATATTATTACTAGTGATATGTTAATGCTTGTTACTAAAATTTATAGGTGGGTCTCATCTAAAGAGATACATCCAAATGAGTTGAAATATTGGAAGAGGAATGTTGCACTTTTGATGTGTGGAATTCAAATGTGTTTCCCTCCAAGTTTCTTCAATTCTCAAGAGCACTACCTTATACACCTAGTAGAAGAGATTGAAAAATGTGGACCCATCCATCTTAGGACAATGTGGCTCATAAAGAGATATATGAAGGTTCTAAAACATTTTGTGAGGCAAAGAGCTCGACTTGAATGTTCCATGGTTGAAGGGTACATGCTTTTTCAAACCATGGTTCATTTATCTGAGTACTTGCCTCAATTGCATATGGAGGCTCCAAGATTATGGGGTGATCAACAACCTCAATCCTTTGGAGATAGATAACTAGAGGGTCAAATAACTTCAAAGACAATAAAAGGTACTCTTAAATGTTAGTAGTAGTTTTTATAACTTAAGTATTGTATGATGTATCCTTTAAAGAATGATTAGATCAATGATTGGTTATAATTTCTGTTGTAGATGCTAAGGAATGGGAGTCAGTACATTTGTATGTTGCATACAACTCTAAATTTATGTTAGAATGGATGGAGAAGTATGCTGAACAAAAGAAAATAGAAGATGAGAAGGCATGGGCTGATATATATAATAGACATAGTCAAAACTCTAATAGAGGACTTCCTGCATGCCATAAAAGAAAATGGCTAGATAGATGCTCATGGCATTGGCTAAAGATAAATATTGAACACAAGGAAACCAAGGGAATGAAAGGAGTGACAAAAAAAGAAGTAGATTTTGTTAAAGGATATGTAAATGGGGAGGTAATATAAAAATAAAATATTATGATGAACATTGTTTAATCTAAATATTTTTTATCATTGAAACTATTTATTTAACCTTTTGTTGGGATGTGGATCCTTTTTTTATCTTCTTGAATTAGTGTTTTAAGTGCTGGAGCTCGAGCGGTTAATTTTGGAGACTTTAGGATTATTTTGTAGTCATTTGCAGTGACATTGCTGTGCAGTCACTGTGCTATTGTTGCGCCGTTGTTGTTAACATGTTGTTAATGTTGGGACTATTTTTTTCAGCCGTGGGAAGTTGAAAGATCACGACTTTCAAACTTCTAGGGTCAGCTTCAGGGCTTCTTAGAAGGATTGTAATCCTATAAATAGAGGTGTCAAGGTATCTTAAAGATATCTTGAGTGTTCAAGAGGTCTTGAGTCTTAGAGATCAAGAGGTGATCAAGAGTGATCCAAGTTATGCAATTGGGTGTCAATTGTGATTTAGATGTGGTTTACCATCTTTGGAATTTTGTTGTGAGTTCATAAAAAAGACAAGACTATGAGAGTTGTTTTACTTTTGTTGCTAATAAACTCTGAGCAAGTTCTTGGTAGATGTAGCCCACATTGGGTGAATCACATTAAATCTTGTTTTTTCTTCTTTTGTGCATTATTTATTTATGTTGTTATATTTCTGCAAGTATAATTCTACTATATAGTTTCCTACTGCTGTGGTTTGAGGAATTATTTCCACATATTTGTTCTTTAATTCCTAACAATTGGTATCGGAGCTTTGGTGGTTTTTTACTGAAGTTGTAAATCACAAGGAAATTTTAGCTTGAGTGGGAGCTATGGTAGATGAGGGAAGATTGAGGGTTGAGAAGTTTAATGGGCAGAAATTTGGTTTGTGGAAGATGAAAATGGAGGATTACTTATATCAGAAGGACCTCCATGTTTCTTTGGCTGGAAAAGAAAAGAAACCTACAACCATGTCAGATGAGGATTGGGAGTTGCTAGATAGAAAGGTGCTCAGGGAAATTCATTTATGCCTTGCATATTCAGTTGCTTTCAACATATCGCAGGAGAAGACCACGGAAGGTCTCATGAGTGCATTGGGGAAGTTATATGAAAAACCCTCTGCCTCTAATAAAATATTTTTGACGAAAAAGTTATTTAATATGAAGATGTCTGAGAATGGTTATGTTGCTGATCATTTAAATGAATTTAATACGGTTGTGAGTATGTTAAACTCGGTAAAAATTGACTTTGATGATGAGGTTAGGGCTTTGTTGATTTTGTGCTCCTTACCAAATAGCTGGGACAACTTGGTTATGGATGTAAGTAATTCAGTCTCTAATAACTCAAAGCTGAAGTTTGAGGATGTAATAGGTGTGATCCTAAGTGAGGAAATGCAAATGAAGAGCACCGGAGATTCTTATACTTTTGGAAATGCTTTGACCATGGACAGTAGAGGGAGACAAAATAATAGAGGGAAAGGTAACCATGGGAAATTGAATGATCATGGAAGGTCAAAGTCCAAGAGTAAGTTAGAATGTTGGTTCTGTGGGAAGGTTAGTCATGCTAAGAAAGATTGTTGGGCTCTTCAGGATAAGAAGAACAAGAAGGAGGAAACTAAAGAGGTAAATTTGGCAGCAGGTGATGTTTGTCCAAGATGCCTTAATTCTTTCTTTAGATAATATTGTTGAATCTTGGGTGTTAGATTCAGGGGATTTTTTCCATGCCACCCCACATAGACATTACTTTATTGATTTTGTTCAAGGTGATTTTGGACATGTATATCTTGGTGATGATGAACCATGCAGCATAGTAGGGAAAGGTTGTGTTTGGGTGAAAATGCAGAATGGGAACACATGGCTGCTTAAGGACGTTAGGCATATGCCTAAGTTGAGGTGAAACTTGATATTAGTAGGACATATTGGGTAGTGATGGCTGTATGGTTAGTTTTACAATGGATTCTTAGAATGTTACCAAGGAATCTCTTGTGGTTGTAAGAGGTAAGAAAAATGGTACTTTTTATTTAACCAATGGTGCTGATTATTGTAATTTAGTTACTGCAGATGGAGATGCAACTTTGTGGCACCAGATACTTAGGTCATATGAGTCATAAGAGCATGTAGATTATAAAGGATAGGCTGTCTAGATTTAAAGAGTTTAGATTTGGACTTCTGTGAGGACTATGTTTATGGGAAACAGAAGCAGGTGAGATTCCTCAAGGTTGGACCTACCAGGAAGGAGGGTAAGTTGGAGTTTAGTGCATACAGATGTATGGGGGATAGCTAAGGTAAACTCTATTGGTGGTTCATATTATTACATCACTTTCATTGATGATGCAACTAGAAAAGTTTTGGGTATATTGCATTAGAAAGAAATCTGATGTGTTTGAAACTTTCAAAAGATGGAAAGCCTTGGTTGAGAATGAAACAGGTCTCAAGCTGAAATGTCTCAGGTCAGATAATGGAGGGGAATATTGTAGTAATGAATTTCTTGATTACTGGTCAGTAAATGGGATCTGTAGGTGGAAAATGGTTCCAAATACTCCATTGGAAAATGGAGTGTCAAAGAGAATGAACAGGACAATCATGGATCATGCTAGGTACATGAGGTTACATACGGGGCTACCACTAATGTTTTAGGTAGAAGTGGGTAAGCACAGTTGTTTATCTGATTAACAGAGGACCCTCTATGGATCTGGATGGAGGTATACCCGAGGAGGCTTGGTCTAGTAAGAAAATTAATTACTCATTTCTTAGAGTATTTGGATGTCAAGTATTTGTTCACATTGATAAAGATGATAGGACCAAGTTAGAGGATAATTCTGAGAAATTCACCTTTGTTGGATATGGTGAACATGACTTTCAAAAGATGGAAAGCCTTGGTTGAGAATGAAATAGGTCTCAAGTTGAAATGTCTCAGGTCGGATAATGGAGGGGAATAATGTAGCAATGAATTTCTTGATTACTGTTTGGTAAATGGGATCCACAGGCAGAGAATGGTTTTAAATAATCCACTAGAAAATGGAGTATCAGAGATAATGAAACAGGACAATCATGGAGCATGCTAGGTGCATGAGGTTACATGTGAGGCTACCACTAATGTTTTGGGCAGAAGAGGTAAGCATAGTTGTTTATTTGATTAACAAAGGAACCTCTATGGCCTCTGGATGGAGGTATACATGAGGAGGCTTGGTCTGGTAAGAAAATTGATTACTCATTTCTTAGAGTATTTGGATGTGAGGTATTTGTTCACATTGATAAATATAATAGGACCAAGTTAGAGGCTAAGTCTGAGAAATGCACCTTTGTTGGATATGGTGAAGATGACTTTGGTTTCTCGTGTTTGGAGTCTTAAAGACTAAGAAAATATTTCGGTCTAGAGATATTGTATTTAATGAAAAAGTCATGTATAAAGATCAGTTGCAGGAACAGAAAGAGGAATCAAAGAAATAATACACAGTTTTAGAGGACATTGTGGATAGCAAGGTATCCAAGGGGCTGGTTCAGGTACAACATGTTCCGACACAACCAATTCAGGTACCTACTCATCAGGAACCCCAAACTCCTGAGGTGAGAAGGTCTTCTAGGGTAAGAAGGGAACCTGAATGATTTACTCCATCTTTGAATTATTTCTTGCTCACTAAAAATGGAGAGCTAGAGTTATTTCAGGAAGCAGTGCAGGTGGCTGCTAGGAAGAAGTGGGAGTAGGCCATGGATGAAGAGCATAGATCTCTTATGGAAAACCAGACTTGGGATCTGGTGGAGCTACCCGAGGGAAAGAGAGCATTGCAGAACAAGTGGGTGTATAGAATCAAAGAGGAAGATGGAGGTAAGAAATGATACAAGTCCTAGATTGGTGGTCAAAGGATTTTGACATAGAAGAAAGGTATAGAATTTGATGAAATTTTTTCTCTGATTGTTAAAATGACTTCTATTTGGACTTGTTCTTGGTTTAGTTGCGGTAGAAGACCTGCACTTAGAATAGTTGGATGTGTAGACTACATTCCTTCATGGTGATTTGGAGGAGGAATTATACATGCAACACCCACAGGGTTATGAGGTCAAAGGGAAGGAGAGGTTAGTTTGCAAATTGAAGAAGAGCTTGTATGGCCTGAAACAAGCTCCACGGTAGTGGTACATGAAGTTTGACAGTTTTATGCAGGAGCATGGTTACTCTAGGTGTCACTCAGACCATTGCATGTGTACAACAAGAATTTTCTTGATGGTATTTATATTATTTTTTGTCTGTATGTAGATGATATGATTATTGTATGGAAGAACATGCAGGAAATAAAGGTACTCAAGAAGCAGTTAGGTGACTCCGTTTGCTATGAAGGATTTGGGGGCAGAAAAACAAATCCGTGGTATGAGAATAACTCAGAACAGAGAAGGAGAGGAAGCTGGTATTATCTCAATAAGAGTACATAAAGAAGTTCTTGGAGAGGTTTTGTATGTAGGATGCTAAACCAGTTGGTACTCCTTTGGCAGGTCACTTTAAATTATCAAAGGAGCAGATTCTTAAGATTGAGGAGGATAGAATCTAGATGTCCAGGGTACCATACTCATCAAAAGTTGGTATCTTGATGTATGATATGGTATGCACTAGGCCCAGCATTTCCCATGCAGTGGGAGAAGTGAGTAGGTTTATGAGTGATCCAGGTAGAGAGCACTGGCAGGTAGTAAAGTGGATCCTTCGGTATTTGAGAGGGACCATGGGAGGAACATTTTGTTTAGGTGGATCAGACACTACATTATGCATGGATATGTAGATTCAAACATGGACAAGAGATTTGGACAGTAGGAGGAGCACGAAGAGGTTATGTATTTAAGGTTGGTGATACATCGAGTGAGTTGGTTTTCACAATTACAAAATGTTGTGGCTTTGTCAACCACAGAGGCTAAGTATGTTGTCTGCCACAGAGGCAAGCAAGGAGATGATTTGGCTATAGTATTTACTTGATGAGTTGGGTCATAAGAAATAATTTGGGAGACTACACAGTGATAGTCAGAGTGCTATTCATTTGGTGAAGAACTTCTGCTTTCCACTCTAGGATGAAGCACATTCAGCTGAGATATCATTTCATCAGGATAGCTTTGGAAGAAGATAAGTTGAAGCTGGAAAAGGTTCATACCAATCAAAATCCTATGGATATGATGACCAAGGTGGTCACAAGGTAGAATTTGAAGTTGTGTTCAACTTTGATTGGCCTTCATGGTTGATAAAGAAGGGTTAATAACTTTTCTCAGTGGAAATAGTCTCCAAGTGGGAGATTGTTGGGGTGTGGAGCCTATGTTTTTGGTCTTCTTGAATCAGTGTTGAAGTGCTAGAGCTCGAACAATTAAGTTTGGAGACTCCAGGAATTTTTTGCAGTCATCTGCTATGACATTGTTGTGTACGACATTGTTGTTAACATTGTTGTTAACTATGCTGTCAACGTCGGGACTATTTTTTTCCAATCGTGGGAAGTTGAAAGATCACGTGACTTTCAATCTTCTAGGGTTGGCTTTATGGCTTCTTAAAAGGATTTTAATCCTATAAATAGAGGTGTTAGGGTATCTTGAAGATATCTCAAGTGTTCAAGAGGTCTTGAGTCTTAGAGATCAAGAGGTTATCAAGAGTGATCAAGGTTAAGAAAATTGGGTGTCAATTGTGGTTTAGATGTGGTTTAGCATCTTTGGAATTTTATTGTGAGTTCATAACTAAGAGAAGACTGTGAGAGTTATTTTACTCTTGTTGATAATAAAATCTAAGCAAGTTCTTAGTGGATGTAGCCCACATTGGGTGAACCACGTTAAATATTGTCTTGTATTCTTTTGTGCATTATTCATTTATGTTGTTATATTTCTGCAAGTATAATTCTGCTATATAGTTTCCTACTGCTGTGGTTTGAGGAATTGTTTCCGCATATTTGTTCTCTAATTCCTAACAACAAATTAGGTTGTCCTATGGGAGAGAAAATTGGATAATATGTACATGATGCTTTTAGGTAATCATTATTGCAAAGGACTTACTTCCCCATTAGCCAGTCATAAATTTGTCAAATCAGGAAGATTTTTTTCCGAAAAGCGTTAAACAACTTGTGTAACTCAGCGTAACACTAGCACCTTATATGAAGTGGATGCTTGTCATTAACATGACATATGACACTTGAAAGGGAAGCTTAAGATACACTTTGTTATTATGGTAGTATTGGAGGACTATAATAAATTTCATTGATTAAACAAATACAAACTTCCAATAATCATCTTAGATTTTCCTATTGAGATGGTCATAGGCTCATTGAAGTGGGCCCCGACAGATCTATTTCTCTGCATGAGGATGGATTCAATATGATAATTAAACTGAGCTTTTACGATCTAGGTTCTGAACCTTATGTGTTCCGCGGCAATACCAATTTAGTCACACCATTATTTATCTTTATATTCTAATATGTAGAACTATCATAACTGGTCCTATGAAAATATATTCTTATTTAAGAGGATGAATAGTGGCCATTTCCGAAGATGTCTTACATTATGATTTATCTTGAAGAGGTCTGCAGATCTCACTTAACGATTTTTATAACTAAGAGGAGGATGTTAATAACATGACTATTGATGATGAATATGAACAAGATGAGGTTCTAGAAGGACAAGAACAACATTTTGGTTATCAAATACGTGAACATGATGAGTTTATTGATGACCATTTACCTATGGCTGAAGGGGATGAAGATAACGAGAACCACGATACTGATTTATTTGTGGATCTGGGGCCCATTAATTATGGTGTATTCATGCCTCCAGAAGAGGAAATTGTAATGTCAGATGAAGATGATTTTATTTAATCAAAACGTAAACTTGAAAATCATTGCAAGGACATAACACAATTTGATATATTTTTCTAGAAATAGAGTATTATGTATTATTATTTTATAGAACATATCGTATAATTTATGAGTGGATTGCTAATGTTTTTTTTTCTATGTCAATGCATACATTGCACATGTTTCCTTGTTTCATTAAATGTTTCCTTATTGCAAATATATGAAGATGCACACCTTTTGGTCCTTTCAAATATATATATTTTTTGACACATGAAATGAAATGGAAATTTAGTATTGCATATGTTATTATTCATTTGTTAGTGAAGTTGTTTAATGTTACATGCAACTTTGAATTTTTTTTTACTATTAATAATTTTGTTTTTATCATATTTTTTGCCTCTTCAACAATGTGCCTAAAGGGTTCTCTTATAGGATTAACTGATCGTAGGCATACCCTCTACATATGCACTAGAAAATCCTAACATGAGAGTGCCACCAAGAAGTAAATCCTGTACCATAATTTCTACATCCAACAATGAAAATTTTAGTATTCCAATTCCATAAAGCATGCCAACACATAGTACAACACCAGAGTTAAGGAGTAACCCTTCATATCTGGGTTCTCTCTGAATTTACCCTCCAACACCACACCATGCTTCCTTGACAAGTCTCATAGAATCAAAAGACAAAATTTTAACTCTCCTACTAGATACTCCTGAATTTTATGAAGTTAGACAAGAAGTAATTAAGCAAATTCATGCATTAGAGTCTACATTGCTAGAAAGTATAGGTCTTGCTACACCTAAATAGGTACACTTATGATAATTAATTATTTATAAAACAGTCATAACAACAGTCTTAATTATCATTCATGTGTTATAAAACATTAATAACAACATTTTTTCATACTGCATGGTTTACAATAGTCCTAACAAACATTCATGCTCTATACATATAGGAAGAAAATGGCATGTTCCCTAATGTTCCTATAGGGGAAACTATTGTCACCCCTATGACTGCAACAATCTCCACGGTGAACACAAAAGGAAAGAAAGAGGTTACAATCTTATTAACCTCGGATGGAAATGTCTTAAAAGATGAAATGGGGTCGAAACTTTTCCAATTTCTATTTCATCGTGTAGAATGCCTATTTGGAAATACCATACAAGTGGATTGGAGAAAGCAAGCCAAGTCTAAGAAAGATGAACTTTTTGAAGATGTCATAAAAGAGTTTGGAAATCCTGATTTTAACAAGGATTTCATAATGGATTATGCACGTAAATTCATTCATTCTAAAAGAGACAAAATAAGGTCAAAGCTAACAAATGACTTGAGATATCCTTGACCATCTTGGATCACTAACCAAGCAACATGGGATGAGCTTATCAAAGATGCCAAATTCAAGAGAAAGTCCTTCAAAAACCCAAACTACATTCCATATGCATGAGAAGGAGGTAAAAGACACCTTTGAGATACAACAAAGGCTACCCACGCTAGGGTTTCAAGTATTGGGTCCCATAAACTAGGGTCGGGTGGGTATAATAGTATTCGTGGAGCTTGGTAACTGAATAATTTCAATTATTTTTATATTTTTTTTTTTGAGTTGAATGCATTGAATGAGAAATGATAGTTGATAAATTAAAATATCTTTGTACACTTAGGTTCACCAATTTCGAAAGAAAGCTTCAAATGAAGATCTAAAATATGTTTTATTGCATGGTTCCCAAGGCCTCCGAAAACATATGATAGATCGAGGGGAGAAATTGGCTATTGAGCATAAATCTGAGGTAAGTTTATTTTAGTATTTTATAACATAATAAAAAATTTAAGTATCAATGTTGTAATAATTTAGTTAACTAAAGTATGTTGTTTAATAGGATGTGCAACAATCAGACTCCTTAAAGGGTGCAACTGATAGTGAACATGAAGAGGCCATACAAGGATGTGATGCTTTTATTGTTGGACAAAATGAATCAATTGACCTTCTTGCAACTCATTTTGGAAAAAAACCCAGAGATCCAAGAGACAAGATTTTATGATGATGAATATGTTCAACATGATTATCATGTTGCACCATCTATTATAGTTCCTCATCAAAATAGGACAAAAAAGAATAGGTGTTTTTCATATTTGGCTAAATAGAATTAAATGACTTTTTTTTTTGAATTATTGGCTAATTCATTACCAGTGAAATTTAAGTATACCAATGAACTATGTATTGAATGTTGGATTTAAAGCTCAACACTTGGGAGCATATTATATTTGTGGATTAATTTATCCTCGTGGGAGAGAAGAAAACAAAAGAGAAAATCCTTGATCTTACTTTTACTTCATTCATAGATGACTTGATTTCATTCCTTGAAAATACTTTTGGTGATTCCAAATCTTGTATATTATTAGTTTACAGGAATCTTTCATTAACTGTGCTCAACTCTTACAAGGTAATATCTCTATGAGAGTATGAAAGTCCTTGGATCAATGTCTATTTGATGACTATCTCTAGGATCGATTCTATTTGATGACATGCCCTTGGATTTAATAGAAATGGATATAATTGTTAATCAGATAGGTTTTATAGATAGTTGGGGAAGATTGGATCAGACTCATGAGATTGCAAAGCCATTGAAAATAGCAACCATGCAGACCTCAAATGCAGCTTTTGATCCCCATCTTCACTTTCTCAATGCTTTTGTCAAGAAATGCAATTCAACAGAAGATGATGTTTATGGTAAGGCAAATCCTCATGGTATTTTTCTACAAGATATCACTAGGTCTCTTAATACCATTCCAAGCTATAATGTGGGTCTTGTTATACAACAAGATTTATGTGGATCAATAGTGCATAATCCACTCTCTTTTTGGTGATTATCAGATAGGACTAGATAGGACTGTACTCTCTCTTTCCCATGAATAATTGTATCCCTCTTAGTACCATTGCATGTGATTGACTCTGTATTAATAGTTTTCTAGTTGATAGGTAGGATAAACCTTTCTGGTTGGAAGGTCCTTCACTGTAGGTTTGTGGAATACACTACTTGATCCATCTCCTTATAAAGGAATGACCCTTTCCCTTTTCTCTGTGCCATTGCATGTTGCACAGACTCCACTCTAATACAAATTTAATCTATGCACTGTTAGGGTTATTTCTTGTCTACAAGTTTTTTAATCTAACTTCTACATCTAAATACAATGAGATCTTAGAGAAAGGTCAGGATTTCTATTCAAAAACATGGAAAGATGCTACAATAAGTGCGATTGGACAACCATTTGTAGATTAATACTATTTTCGAGCATCACATGTTGTAGCACTAATCAGGGATGGTTTGTATTTAAAAGATAAACACATAATTATTAGATCTGGGAGCCTTACTTGGATGTTGGGCACTGCATTTCTTGAAGATGGATATTTTTTTTTCAAGTGACGAGGGATTGGGAGGCCAACACATTTCCCTCCCCCTTGCTCGAATCATTTTTTTTC
Organism: Taxus chinensis; assembly: GCA_019776745.2. NCBI lineage: Eukaryota > Viridiplantae > Streptophyta > Pinopsida > Cupressales > Taxaceae > Taxus > Taxus chinensis. The sequence continues at coordinate 844,403,501 of CM034148.1, forward strand.
CTTTTTTTGAATTTCTTTATTTTTTTGGATTTTCATGTGTTTGTTGTGGCAGACGCTACATACAGGTATGCCTCTGTGATTTATCTTATTCAAGTGATGTTTTATAGCTGAGATACTATTATTGATATATCAAAAACTATCCTTGAATGAATACAGGGTGATGATTAATGAGGGGATAAGTCAGTCCATTGTAGTGAGTGGAGAAAGTGGGGTAGGTAAAAAAAAATCCACGAAAACGCTTATGCATTATCTTGCTTATACGGGGGGCTGAGCAGCAATTGAGGGAAAATCAGTGGAGCAGCAAGTGCTAGAAGTAAGAAACAATAGCATCTTCTTGCTTCTGAATAGAGTCAGAAGAATTCTAAATTTTCTACAACAATTAAGAAATCATAGGGTTCTTTTACTGCTATATTTCTTTATTGTTATTTCATTATCATGATTTAAACTCTTTTTTTCATGGTTTACAGTTAAATCCTATTATGAAAGTCTTTGGAAATGTAAAAACTGTTAGAAATAAGAATTCCAGGTGAATGGCGTATTCTAAATGGTCTATTCTGTGCATAATAGAAGGGACATAAATTCATGAAAATTTGAAATATTGACTTGTTAATATATCTATCTAGCTTAGTTTGATGACTATCAAAAGTTAATTTTCACTCATTAAAAAGTAAAAATCTATTCTTACTAAGGTGCATGTTTTATGTAGTCATTTTGGTAAATTTTTTGAGCTCTAATTTGACAAAAATGGAAGAATATCAGGGGCCACTGTAAGAACATACCTACTAGAAAAGTCTCGTGCTTTCAAAATTTCAGATCCCGAGAGAAACTATCATTATTTCTATCTTCTCTATGCTGCACCACCAGAGGTATATTGGTAATTAAAATTTTAATTAACTTAATAAATACATTGTTTTATTTCTATGTCAAATTCAAAATCTATTTGTGACTAATTTAAACTATAGAATGCTAGCAGTAACTACACCTTCTTTTTAATTTTTTTTCTTATTTTTAGGATATTGAGAAATATAAGTTGGAACATCCAAGTTCATTTCATTATCTAAACCATTCCAATTGTTACAATTGGATGGTGTGAGTGATGTTGAAGAGTACCTTGCAACAAGAAGAGAAATGGATGTTGTGTTGATCAGTCCCGAAGAACAAGTACTCTTAGTGTTGAAAGTTGCATATTGTACAATGTGAATTAGAAATGGTCATGTTATTAAAATATATTCTGCATTTTTTCTGAATTGATTCATATTTTTAGGATGCAATATTCAGAGTGGTAGTAGCCATTCTCCATCTAGGCAATGTGGATTTCACCAAGGGAACAGATGTTGAATCTTCTAAACCAAAAGATTAGAAAGCTATGTTTCATCTTAAAATGGAAGCTTAACTATTCATGTACACTTACATTCCAAAAGAATGTCTTATGTTTATACTTGTTACAAATATGGTGCCCTTTCTACCTTCGGTGTGTAAAATGATCCATTTCATTGAAGCCTGGTACGTATATGTTACCTTTATTTTTGCAAACTTTTAGATGTTCCTTAAACATTATATGATGTGACCATTTCCCTGGAACTGCCATTTTTTATTTCAGGGAGTGAGTAGAAGTCACATATTAGTTATTGTCTATTCTTGTTCCATATTAAGAGTGCATTTTATTCAGTTACAAGGATAAGACATGGTGAAAGTACAATAATTATTGGCTTGTTCAACAAAATATGAATCTCATAAAAGGCTTAGACCTACTTTCTAATTGTGATTTTTGAGTACCAATGACACGAGGTTTGCATTTCAATGGAAGTTGAGGATAGATGAAGGCTTGTATAGGACCCTGTGCTATGAAACAAATTTTAGGTCATAACTAGTTCTCACATTTGATTACCAGGAAGGCTTAATGACATTTGAATTAAAGTAGTGAACGTAAATAACACATACTCCAAAAACTACGGAGTATTGTGACACACATAGAGGTACCTTCTGCCTATACGCTTAGAAGTTAGAGGAAAATATTAATTGGAATATAATAGTTATGTCAATCAACTGGAAGAAAGTATGCTTAAAGTGGACTTGAGCTATGTTCAGTAATATTACATTTGAATAAAGTTGGCAAACAAAATTTTCTTTTAGTTTTGATTTTTCTTCTGCGATAACATAAATTATTTTCTTAATTATTAGGAGATGATCAAATAGAGGTTTATTATGTTTAACATAAAAGTGAGATTTTTGCATCGTATTAGATGTTTTATGTGTGCAATCAATTTAGAGGTAGATATGAGAGGATTTATGAGTAGGATATGCCAATACATAATTACAATTATAAAAAGATAGATGCTAATGTTGTGAAGTTTTCATGCCATACATGTGTGCATAAAGTTTTATGTCACTAATAACTCTCTCCCTCTTGGCCCTGAAATATGTTTCAAAGATCAACCCATGAAACATTTGCACAAAAGATTTACCAAACCTTTAAGAATAATAAACGTTTCAGTAAACCAAAACTTTCATGACCAAATTCACTATTTGTCACTGTATTGGTGATGTGATAAACTACTTCGATTTACTTGTTATTTGTAATCCCTCTATTCTTACTAGGAGTTCCTTTTGTATCATGGGAATTCTGATTTTTATCTTATGCATCTGGTAGGTTACATATCAAACCGATGTGTTCTTTGACAAGAAAAAGGATTATGTTGTTGTAGAGGCTCAAGGTCTATTAAGTTCTTTAAAATGTTCCTTTGTTGTAAGTCTCTTTCATTCTTTGCCCGAGGAATCTTCTAAGTCATCAAAATCCTCATCCATTGGCACATGCTTCAAGGTATAAATTTTTTTCTTCATTTACACTGGTGGCATAATACACCCTTTTTCTTCGAAACCATTGCTTCTTTTAATCTTTGCAATTGTTTTCTTCTAACTAGTATCACATTGTTAATGTTTGAATATTCACTTTCTAGAAATTATGATAGGTAGTGATACATGGTTATAATATTTTGTTGTCATGAATACTATTCAAAAGGTTTGTGGTATTATTATCTCCTTTAAAATTTTGTGTAGCAACAATTGCAATCTCTCCTGACAACATTGAGCTCAACAGAGCTTCACTACATAAGATGTGTGAAATCGAACAGTGTTCTAAAGCTAGGCATTTTTGAGAATTACAATGTTTTACAACAACTATGTTGTGGGGTAAGAAACCTTTGGCCTAAGATTATTAAATTTTGAATTCAAGTTTTCTGATGACTTGTATGAAATTTCCTAGTTCAGCCAAAAGGATAACATACAGAAACATAGAATCTCGATTAGAATGTGTGGCTCATCTTCATTGTAAGGTGTCATGGAAGCAATCAGGATTAGCTGTGCTGGATACCCCACAAGGAGAACATTTGATGAATTTCTTGACCATTTTGGTATTCTCACCCCTGAAGCATGGGATGTGAAGTAAGTATTCAAATTCTTTGACACCATTTTCATAGAATATCTTGGAAATAATCATTCTTCAAATTTTTTATGCTACTTGATTTCAATTTTCAAATTGTTAGTATAGAATATCAAATTCTAATATGGAGACTTCTTACCATACGTTGTAGCTATGATGAGAAGTATGCAAATAGAATTTTACTAGAGAAAATGTGTCTCCAAGGATTTCAGGTATGGCCAATTGCAAGTCTGCACATGTTAGGGAAGTTAGTTTCCTTTTGCTTGTTTCAAACATCTTTTACTACATGTTATACTGGAACAATTGCATTTGTTTGATGTAAAAGTTTGTATTATAAAGGTGGCCTATATAATCACAACCTTTTCGTTCCATATTCTACTAACATATCTCTTAATAACTTTCATTACTTAACAAATTTTCATAGCTAACAACTCTTAATGCCCTTTTCACCTCGTAGTTACCAATTACCCATATTTACTAATATGCAAACCATCACCTGAAGATGATTGATTATCCCAACACCCTACCTAATTAATCATTTGAGAGAATATTTGGTCTTTGTATTTCTATTATTCTTACTCACTTAAGCTGCATGTACCAGCACAATCCATACCGAAGAGATTCTAGAACATTCACTAAATGCCTACACTCCTATGACATGCAATCCCAATGAAACCCTTCCCTTCTGCATAGTTAATAATGTTGCTTGTTATCAATTTTAACTCCTCCATCTTGCTAGCTTTAGGAAAATCCAACAAAAAAATAACATGCAAAGAAACCGATCTAAACAAAAAAAATGTAGTTGAATATATTATAATTTTATTGACAATGGAGCTTTGATGTTCCATACGTCCACAAGGAGAGAATCAATCACTTAAGAAAATTACTAAGTGCATAAAAGTATAAAGTGGAAAATGGAAATTAGAGCAAAGATCACAATTATTCATGTTTATTATGGATTATCTTGACTCATTTTCTGTTATATAGGGGCATTCTCATCAATCTACTTTTAAATTGCTTTGAAGCAAGGTAGCTTTAATTGGTCTATTGGTGAGTGTTGTGCCTCAATGGTTTCACTGAGAATTGTTTGTATATAATGCTTGTAGTTTTTTACTCTATTTTCATGCATGTACTATAAAATCTCCACTAAAGAAAAAATAGATGAATAAGGGCTTGTTTTTTGTTTTTCTGTACAGGCTTATATCGGAACATTTTCACTAGGCATGTGTGGAATTTTAGGGATTATAATGTCTGAGGTTAGTGCTTGATATAAGTTATGAAAATGGATTGACAGTAATGAGTTAGTGATAACTAATTTTTTAGAACAAAATGTAAAGACAAGGTTGATTTAGTAAAAACTAATTAATATCCTAATTTAAATGTAATTTATGAATACTTTTCGTAGAATTGGAGTAAAATATGTGATCATAATTTCTTAGAATAAAATGGACCTTCGCTGCTAACGATGGTAGATAATTGCATCAAAGTTGAGACAATCAAAGCGAAGAACATGAAGATGACTGCTGTGGATGGAGAGGCAATTGCTCAAAAAGGAAGTTGCTCAAAATTAAAGTTAAGAAAAATAACCTCAAAGTAGCACTAGGGAATCATATGGATCAGTTGAAGTTGGTGGCAGAGAGAAGGTGCTAATATTGTATATTAAGGGTTAACAGAATTCAAACAACCTTTTGTATTTTATCATTGTATTTCAAGGGTTAACGAAATTCAGAAACACTTTTGTATTTTATCTTATTTGATATTAATAAAATATTTGTGCACCCATTTATTAGGCACAATATTTAAATCAAATTTTTGTTAATTTATAATATTAATTACCACACCAATGTAAGAGGGAAACCCTAATCCACCTACTACCGCCTATTGCTTTTCTGGTGTTAGGTCGGATGCCAGACCCCTCTGGTTTAGATCAGGGGTCCCTCATGTCAGGGGCCCTCTCTCCAAAGCCACCCGATGCCTGGAATAAAATCGTGGAGGGTTCCACCTCCACTCTTATTTTTGAAAAGCTCTCTCCTTCGCTGTCAAATGGGTCCCTCTCATTGTGCATTCCCTCTCACATAACGGAGGCTACTGCTGCTTCTCGTGATCTTTCCTTGGTAGGTAAACTGATGGGTCCTAGACCCCCTTTGGAGGATATCAAAAAATGGGCATGGTTGAAATGGAAACCATGTGGAGTGCTTGAAATAGTGGCAATGCCTAACGGTTTCATGTTATTCTCCTTCAGCATGAAAGAGGATTTCACGAGAGCTCTTCTCGGTGGCCCTTGGTTTTTTGGTGGACATGGTTTCTACCTTAGGAAATGGTCTCCAGGTTTCAACCCACACAATGAATCCATGACCTAAGCCTCTATATGGGTTCACCTCCCAGGGCTCCCCCTGGAGTTTTGGCATCCGACAGTTATTGAAGGTATTGCCCTCTCCATAAGATCTTTAATTACTATTGATCAAGCCACTAAAGCTAAAACTAGATTCATCCATGCTCGTTTCTATGTGAATGCTAACATTAGCTGCCCCATCTCAAAAGAGAAAGAGCTAATATCAGATCTTGGGAACTGGAAATAGAATATTGATTATGAATATATTCCTCAAGCATGCTCCTTCTACAAAAGCATTGGCCATTGGGCCTCTAGTTTCCCCTCTAAACCTCAACCGAAATCCAAATCTGAAAATCTTTCCCCAAAAACTAAGAAAATTTTTATTCCTAAACCATCCTCTGTTGAGATCCCTATCATCCCCACCTCAAATCCATTTTCTCTCCTAGAAGAGGGAGAAATAAACACTTCCACTAATCCTTTTTCTGATGTTGTTTCCCCCTCTCTAGCCCTCCAGTCCCTCAGCATCCCTTTTTCTCCCTCAGTTCTCGCCCCCATTCCTCTAAGGAGGTTAACCTCTCCTCAGCTGTTTCGTCCTCCCCCCTCCACCCCTGTCTTCTCCTATATCCCTCGCCATCCCTCCCCTTCCCACTTCTAGCCTCCTTTCCTTAGAACAAGCTTCCTTAAGTCTCCCCCCTGACCCCCCTCTTTCCCCCTCCCTTGGACTCTGCCATCTCCCCCTCGGCCCATTCTTCTGATGATATTTTTAATCCCCACTGTACAAGAAGCAGCAGCAAGAAACCTAATATTGGCACTAAAAAAGTTAGGGGAAGGATTCTGAGAAATATCAAACTCCAGCAAGAAACTGCTCTTAATGTCACTCAAGGAATGTAGAGCACAATCCCCGTGGTGGTTGGGAGAAAATCCAAATCAAAGAAATGAAGATCATCTCTTGGAATATAAGAGGTCTTAACTCTCTTCAAAAGCAAAGAGTCATCAAAGATATCAAATTCTAGAACTCTCCTGATATCATAATGCTGCAGGAAACTAAACTAAAGAAAGACGATCGTCTCCTAAAATTTGGCTGGCAGCGTCTTTTGAATCTCAACCTTCTGTAGGGAACTCAAGAGGTTTGTGTACCCTATGGGATCCCAAAAGCTTAAAAGGGGATTTTTTGTTCAAGCATCCCAACTTTCTATGCATGCTCTTCTAAGAGATTGGATCTGACTCCACTTGGATTGCCATCAATGTATATGCCCCCAACTTACAGACTCAATGTGGGAAATTATGGAAAGATATCTCAAACTTCATCAACACTTGCAGTAAAATCCCCATATTAATAATGGGGGATTTTAATTGTCCCCTTTTTCCTTTAGAAAAATAGGGAGGAGCTCCTACCATGACCGCCAGCATGGAAGCTCTTGCTGACTTCATCAGGGAGAATTCACTGCTTGACATGGACCTTCACAGATCCTCCTTTACGTGGTCAAACTTCAGATTGGGTAGGAACCATATTTGAAGTAGATTGGATAGATCTCTAGGCTCTCTGGATTGGATCTCTCTATTTCCTGACTTATACCTCCAATCCCTCCCCCGGCCTGCCTCTGACCACAGCCCTCTCCTACTGAGTGTAAATCACAATTTGAATACTAAGAATCCTCCCTTCAGGTTCAAGCTTTCCCGGCTTGAGAATAATCCCCTGAACCCTCTTGTTTCTAAATGGTGGAATATAAATATTGAGAGCACTGACATGTTTAGATTTTCCAGCAAGCTCAAAGAAAATTAAAAAACAACTCAAAATTTGGAATTCTATGGTCTTCGGTAACATCAAGCTCTAAAAATAGAAGCTATCATAGGATTTGGCTAAAGTCTCTGCTCAAATGGAAATTGAGGGGGATATTGGATCACCTTCACAAAAAATAATCGTCCCTTCTCAGTGATTACCACAACACATTTCAAGAAGAGGAGACCTATTGGCGCTCTTGAGCCCTTTGGCTTGAGCAGGGGATCGTAACACCATATTCTTCCCACATCACTACCTCTAAGCATAAGAGCAGAGACAAGATCAGAGAGTTAGTGTTATCCTTAGGTTCCCTGTTAACATTTGAGGCTGATATCTCCAATGAGCTCATCTCCTTCTATTCTAACCTCCCTCCAAGTTGATCATCCTCCTTCAGAGCAATCAATGGCCTCCATGCTCCAACATATCCCCCAACTTGTGTCTTTGGAGATGAACAATAATCTGATCAAACTTTTTGATATGGAGGAAAATCATAAAGTGGTCTTCGCTATGAAAAGGGACAAAGCTCCAGGTCTAGATGGTTTTTCCTGCTTCTTTCTTCCAAGTGTTCTAGGAGACCATCAAGCAGGATCTCTTCAAAGTGGTTATTGAGTTCCAAATCAGTAAAAACCTTCTAAAATAATGGAATACCACATTCGTAGCCATTTCCCCAAAAGTGCATAGTTCAAAAGATGTCTCCAACTTTAGGCCAATTAGTTTATGCAACACCGCTTACAAGATTATCACTAAGATGTTGGATTTTAGGCTTAAAACCCCTAATGAATGTCCTCATCTCACAAAACCAGAATGGTTTTTATTAATGGGCGGCTCATCCAATGTGGTATCTTTACAGTTCATGAAGCTATACACTCAGCCTATCACTTGAAATCCCCTGGAATGATCGTAAAATCTTGATATGCAAAAAAGCATTTGACAGAGTCAGCTGGCCTTTTTTAATTAGGGTCCTGGAAAAATATGGTTTCAATAAAAGATGGTGTAGTTAGGTATTCTCTTGTATTGTGACTCCTTTATTCTCTATTCTTATCAATAGCATTCTGGTAGGATTCTTCAAAATTAGTAGAGGTATCAGGCAAGGTGACCCCCTATCACCCTTTCTCTTTGTTTTTATGGCGGACTCCCTCAGCAAATCTCTGGAGATAGCTAAAAGTTAGTCTATCATTTCGGGTCTAAAAATCACCTCCAGCTTCCCTTCTGCCACTCATAGCCAGTTTTACAAATGACACTTTGCTATTAAGTTTTGCCTCTGTGATTGAAGCCCAGGCTCTCATGGATATCCTATCTCTTTATCAAGCATCCTCTCAGCAAATTATCAACTTCAACAAGAGCAACATCTCCTTCATCAAAAACTACTCCTAGGACCCAGAGAAAGATTGCTGATATTTTTGGATGCAATATTATTGTACCCCCCACATTTCTTATCTTGGCATTACCCTCTTCCATGGTAAGCAAACTAAAAATATCTAGAATCCATTCATTGAAAGATATCAAAAAAATCTCGCTTCCTAGAAAGGGGCTCTTCTTAGTCAGGCTGGAAAACTCCAACTGGTTAAAGCCACCCTCCAAAGTCTTCCTACTTACTTCATGTCTCTTCTCAAAGTTCCCAAATTGGTGAAGGAGGTGGTTGAAAAAATCCAAAATCAGTTCCTGTGGTCTAGGATGAAATAAAGAATGAGGATCCATCTTGTCTCCTGGAAGGAAGTGTGTGAGCCGACCTCTCAGGGTGGGCTCGAATTAAGAAGGATGGCTAACATGAATGTGGCCCTCCTTACCAAACTTGGCTGGGGACATTGCTAAAGGTAACTCTCATTGGGCTCAGCTTCTCAGAGCTGAGTACCTTGCTCATAATGAATATTTTCTCACCTCAAATCCAATTCATGGTTTGGCCATTTGGAATTCTGTTATTAGTTCCCTCCCCATTATCTGGGCTAGCAGTAAATGGAGATTTAGAAATGGTAGAGTTATTGACTTCTGGTGAGATCATTAGATTGGGGTTGAGCCACTTGATTGCAATCCCTCATGGGATTCAGTGAAAATAAGCCTCATTAATAAGTGGGGAAGGTTAGTTTCTGGCTATTAGAAGGTGGTGAATTCCATTCCCTTCTGGAATATTCAGGTTTGGGATGATATAAGTGATCAATAGAGCATGCTCTTGACTTCACTTAGAACCGTGCCCTCATCCATCTATATCTCCTTCTCCCAACATAAAGATGAGCTAATTTGGCCCCTCTCCCCGTTTGGCTCTTTATCGGTTAATTCTGGTTAAAGGAGATCATCCCCAAAATTGGTTTTATTTCCTTGCTCTCCTCTAAGAATGCTTGCTTCTCTGGATAAAATCTTAAAACCTGGAGGGGTTTCTCTCTTCCCACTAGATGTGTACTTTGTACTAAGGAGGTGGAATCCTCTTCCCCACCTTTTGATCCACTATCCATTTTTGCAAGTTATTTGGCATTGATTCTTATCAAGGATGGGTGTGTTATGGACCTTCCCTAAGTCCATTCAGGACACCCTCTCTCAATGGAGCTCCCTCTTCACTCACCCAGCTCTGGTCCTAGCCTGGAAACTTCTCCTCCCACATGGCATATGGGGAATCTGGAAAGAAAGGAATAAAATAATCTTCAAAGACCAGAGTCTTGAACGTGATCGAGTGGCTACTCAGATAGCTATTACTTTCCAGGATAATATCAACTCTCACCTCTGGTCCAAATATCAGCAAAAAATCCAAATCTGTAACTCTCGGGAGTGGTATCGGTTGTTGGTTATTCTTCCTGTAAGTAAAGAAAATTCCTAAGATTGGGGATTAGTACAATGGCTTCCTCCCCCTCTGGGCTAGAGAAAACTTTTAATACAGATGGGGCCTCAAAAGGAATTTCTGGTAAATCGAGTGGAGGAGCCATTCTTCATTGCTCGTCAGGTTCCATCATTGCTGCCTCTACTCATAATCTTAACTATGGCACCAACCATCATGTGAAAGCCATGACCATCCTCAAAGGCCTTGAGTTGGCCATCAAATTTGGTGACGATCCTCTCCAAGTTGAAAGTGACTCCCTCAACATCATGAATCTCCTAGAGTCTGCTGATTTTGGTAAATGGTCAATCCAAAAATATCATAGCTAATATCAGAATCCTACAAAGGAATTTCCAGCAAATTCAGTTCTAGCATGTCCTTTGGAGGGGAACAAAGTAGCGGACCACTTAACTAACATTGGAGTTCTCCTTGAGAGTCAACAAAGCTGGAAAGATAACTTCCCGGCTGATCTCTTCTAAATCACTGAAAATGATCTATCCCAATGTTGACTGGTGGAAGGGTGAGCTGATATGGGTTTCAACAACACCTTTATGGCCCTCCTCAAAAAGACGGCGGCAATAATGTTTGATTTATTGTGAAAATACCTTTGGCGTTGAATCATTTGATGAGGGAGTTGTGTTATGATGTGGAGGATATCCACACTCATGGAGTAATTCCTCCCCTTAATCACATGATGAGCTGGTGGGAGGACAATGATGGCAAAGCCGATGGCTCCCATGCCCTGGGTGGGATTTTTTAAAGACCTCCAGTACTCTCTCTTCTGCACTTTTGCAAATTTCTCAATAGTATGGGTGGCCAATTGAAGTGAATTGAACATGTTACCTTTGACTGGGTTAAAGAAGATGCGGAGGTCTGGAATATTTTACTGGAAAATGGTATCGCTACTTTCCTTGAGAGAATGGCAAGCTACTCAGCCCTGGTCTCATATGTTGTTATGGGTTCCTGGTCAAAGGGGCAAGTCCATATTGGTAACAGACATATTCTAATCTCCACCAATGCTATCACTGATGCCACAGGTCTTCTGACCGCTGCGACATCTATTTTAAGTGCTTGCTGCATGCTGAAATGTAGGACTTCATCACTCCAGGGGATAAGATAGTCGAATATCTCTCTGGCTACACTCGCGATTCCCCTGCCCCCCCCCATGGAATAGAGTAGCTGAGGCCATCATGCATTATTTCACCATTGACAGCCACTACCATCTAGTCTACGGCTCTCACTTCTTCATCCTTTCTCATCTGCGTTGGGGAAAAAAATATTAATCTGGCGGCTTTCATCTATCAATCTTAAGAGCACTCTGTTTAGCTGGCACGTGATGGGGAAGGGGCTATCCTACATCAAGGCTTATTGTACTTGCTTTTTTCTGATGCTGCTTCACATGTAGACTTAATTCTCTTTCCCCCCAAAACTAGTTATCGTCGTCGTTGTCCCTGACCTTCCCCCTGTCCCTCGTCCACCACTATCCCCTCTTCTCACCTCGACCATTGCCTCCACCTTTCCTCTGACTCCGCCTTTGATGTCTCCATTCTTAGCCCTTGTCACGTTGTTTCTGAGCCTTCTACTCCCCCTATTTTCCCCCCACTCCTTTCGTGCCTGTTGCTGAAAGGCGCTAACACAAATTTTAAAGTTTCCTCCCCAGTCTATAGTCCTGATACTTCTCTTACAGGTGACATTCTAGGCCTCACCAAGCTCTATCCTAATTCCCTGGCCTTGGAGCAGAGGGAGAAAAACTAGCCTGTGGATGACCCCACTTCTCACACTGTTGGTGACAATCTACTCTTTGCTAACAGTGAACCTCTTGCTAACACTCTAAAATCCTCTCCAAATTTGGACTCAATTCCTGTTGAGCCTGTGATTGCCAACTCATAGAGGGATGAATGCAGAGTCGATTTGGTGTCATCTATTTTAAACAAGCTCCAAAGATCCTTCAATGGCTTGAAGGCCTGGGAGGCCTTCACTTATTCTACTAGGAGCACTATTGCCAAAGATTGCTTGAATCTCATCACCCTCGCAAAACAGCTTGCGGAGGATTCAAGATCTCCCAAAGTTAGAACTATTGTTGCTGAGCTGAAAAAGCTCTTCTGATGGTCTCCTCTTTTCTTCTGTTGTCCTTTTCGTTTCCCTTTTTTTGGAATCTCCTTGGGTACTTTTTTGCTACGAACTATATTGCGAATTCTAGCCAGAAGGGTTTTCTTGTATAAGGTTGTGGGACCTTCTAAAACCATCTTTTTACCCTATAGATTCCAAAATATATATTAATTACCAGACCACATCCAACATCATAGATGATTTGTAACTTTTTTGATTGCACTCTATGATATTTGGTTATTATGTAGTTTTAAAATTCATATTTTTCATTCTTTAAATTTGTATCGTCTCTAGAGAAACAATAAAAATTGAAATTAGTATTATCTCCAAAGAGAAAAAATGTAAGTATTTTGTATTATCTCTAGAGAGACAGAAATGATATTGTCTCTAGAGAGACAAAATCTATATTGTCTCTCAAGAGACAAAATATGTATCAATCATAATTGTCTCTTGAGAGACAATAATTAGAGACAATATTAGACACACACGCTTTGAAACAATAATAGAGACGATATACAACTTTTTTATTGTATCTATTTGAGACAATTTAGTCAAAATTTGTCTCTATTAATGTCTGAAATGACCCCCCCTTGTAGTAGTGGTATGACCTACCCTTCTACTTTAGGCTCTACCTTCAGCTAGGTTGAGAGGACCCATTTTGCATTCTATATTTGTAAGGGGAATGAATATATAAGCAGTATTTGATACTCCTTTAAAAGGAAATTTTGAAAGAACCTTGGGAAGACATGGCCAATTCATCAAATTCTAACTCTCACGAGTGGTCACTTTAAATAGTGCAAATGTCTCCTAGAACAAGGATTAGACTACTAAAGAAAGCAATGAAAAAAACTTTCTTATGCATATTTTGGCTTTAACAAAGCAAGCATGGATAGTTCTCATGGGATTTGTTTTTTATATGTATTTGATGGGGGAATTCAGTAGGATAAATTTAATTATACCAAATTTCATAGAATTTTTAACAAATGTTGGGAAATCTTCCTAGTGATAGACAAAAACACCTCAAATAGCTCACAACGCACCATCAACTAGAAGATTTACATTCATGGAGGTCCAAGGATGCACGGTTTCACACAATATTTTAGAAATTAAACACAAACTATCATGCTAAAAAATCAATAAAATGTTAGGGATGTAGAATTTTTCACGCCTATGATGCACTCAAAGAATTACAAATGACATTTACCAAAATGGATAGATAATTATTTTAAATTTTTTTGCTATACATATGAGATGAAATATCTTCTCACAATACAATTTCAATTCCCATGATGCTATGGAAAGGATAAAGTTCTGTGTAATTCAGAGAGATCCCTAATATAATACTACAATAGGAGCATGAATAACTATTTTGAAATATTTCATATTAAAAGAAAACACTAATGCTCATAATCAAACAAAATTAACTCAAAGATCAAACAAATTTCTCAACAAGGGAAAGTTTGAGTTATAGTCTCAATGTTTGTCAATGGTTGTACACTTGCAACCATCTTGACATAATTTAATGTAAAAGCTTACATAAATTAATAGGTTTCTCAGTCGAGTTGTTGCGAAAAATGGTTTTCTCTCAGTTCTCCTTTCTCTTCAAAAATTTTAGAAAATTTTAACCCCCCTTTAATGCAAGTGTATTTGTTATCCAATTTTGCCTCTCAGGAAAAAGAGACAAAGAAGAACTTACACGCAGTAAGAATGGAGGAGTTGATCGATCAAGAAAGCTTGCATTTTGGAGTTGGGAGAATAAAGTAAAACAAGTTGAGCAAATTTCAAGGAAGCTCAGGAGCTCGAACTATATCGGAGAATCAAGAAGTTCTGAAACCTGAAATTTCAGACTTCAGAGGTGGAGCTTTTTAGAGATCTTGGCAAGTGGAAAAGTCTAAAACCCAAAATTCCAAAAGTCTAAAACTTTGGAGTTTTGGGTTTCAGGGTTTCAGAGCTCTCAAGGTGTGAAGTATGAAAAAGAAAGAAAATTTTAAGAAACCTGAAACTCTGAAACTCCAAAATTTCAAACTTTCAAGTTTCATGGTTTCAGAGATCTCGGTAAGTGCGAAGGTTGAAACGGAGCAAAATTCTTGAAGTTTGAAATCTTAAAAGTTTTAAATTTCAAACTTTTGGGTTTAGGAGTTTCAGAGATGTGGAATTTGGGGTTTTAGAGTCTTCGGCGCCGAAATCAGAAAAGTGACAAAAATGTAAGAAATCTAGAAATTCTTAATCCCAAAAATGTTCAAACTTCAGAAGTCAACTTAGGTTCTGGGGTTTTGGATTTCGGGGTTTTGGAACTCTTGAGGTGATTTGGGAAATCAACAGTGAAATTTTTTTAAAAAGGTAAACTGTCTGAAAGTCTAAAAGTCCTAAATTTTGGACTTTCAAGTTTTAGGGTTTCAGAGGTCTGGGTTTCAGATTTTTGGAACTCTCAAGAAAATTCAACAGATGAATAATGTTTCAATCTTTGAAATGGATATTTCTAAAAGTTTGAATTTTAAGATTTTGGAGGTTGCATGCATTTCAGACTTCAAAAATTATCAGATCAAGAACCCATCATTTTTTTAGAATGACACCTCGACTTTCAGATGGCCATAAATTTTTACTGGGAGCTCGCATTAGCACAAGAAAGGATTCTTAGAAAGCTCTCAGTCTCCTCTACAGTACACCATTTTCAAGTGTGTCAAACTTCCCACCTTCCACCATAATGAAGTATAGGCTTCCCTTCTTATCCAACAAGGAACAACACATGGAGGCATGGGTTTCACAGTAGAACCCATTATTATTACATGAGAATTCTATGCATTCTATGGTTTTTGAGGGAAGTATTTGAATTCTTCTCATCTCCTTCTCTCATTTACTTCATATATATTGTAAGGAGGGGAATTTTTCTAAAGGTTGGACAATTTTTGGTTTTGCACCCTCCCTTCTTCTCTTGTCTGCAAGTGGATTTGTGGAGTTAAAACCTTCCATTCAAATTATAATGCAATTTTGCCTCATGGCCATCGTAGTGCACTGTATAAAATTTAAGGAGCAATAATACATGTCTATGGATGATTTTCAACCCTCTCTTTTGTCCATTACCCCTCTCTGATATATTATTGTAGTCTGGGTTATTTGTGTATGGTGGTCCTATTACATTTCAATGGTTTGTGTTTAATGGAAAAGAAAATGTTCAACATTCCTTCGGCGCAATCACCTTTGTTAGTTTAGGTTTATTTTCTTACATCTTCTCAAACTTGTCTCCTTGGTAAGATAGAGTATGTTTCAGAGTAGATCCTCTACAATTTGAATGTTTGCATCTAAACAGAGTAATAGGAACTGACCTTCATCCAAAGATCTTTCTTGGTTTCAAAGTTCCATACTTTTGGGAAAATGCCATGTTATGCAATCACACTGAAATTTTCAACCCATCGAGTTGAAAACATTTTGGGGTGGTGTGATTACACAGAAAAAAATTTGGCATGCTCGGTGGGACCAAGAGGTAATTCCACAAGCTTTGAAGGAATTTTCAAGAAATTCAGACTTAGAAATTGCAAGTTCTCCAATTTCAAACTTTTCACCTCTCAGAATGAACTCTAAAATTGATTTTCAGGGGATTAACTTGCTCAAACCAACTCTAAATTTCACCAGTTGATAGATTGGGGGCTAATATTCAAATAGTTATTTTTAGTTTTTTGAAATTTTAAATTTTGAAATTTCATAGTTTTTGGAATTTCAGATTTCAGGATTTCAAAATTTTAGACATCTCAAGATTTCAGATGTTCAGGTTTCAGGATTTTGGTTTTCTAGATTTCAGGTTTTTGGACTTCTACAAATTTCAAGATTTTAGGTTTCAAACATTCAGAAGTCTTGCATTTTCATGTTTTCGGAACTTTCATTCCAAATCAAATTTCAACCTTCAGAATCTTAAATACATAGGTCCTTTAAGGTTTTCATTTTTATTCTGTCAAGTTTGGTGTGTAACTTGGCAAAATTCATCCTTTTGAGGCTCATTCCACAACATGTTTGGTGAATTCAAAGGGTTAGAATTCAGCGGTGTAACAGAACAAGTTTCCCAAGTACATGAGAATAATTCAAACTAGGTATGATCCATGGGAAGAGAGACTATTTTTCTACTTGCAATTATAACGAAGAAGAGGAAGGAGAGGAAGAAGACCAAAAAGATGACTATCTCCACGTAATAGGACTTTTTCTACACCTCCACCTGGTAGACCTTTTCTTCATTCAACAAAAGTTATCTGACTAATAAGGATGGCAAGACCCAAACCTTATGTCAACTTCACAAGCAGTAGCCCACTTGCCCTAAATCATCAAAATATAGTTCCAATTGCAGAAATAAATAATATTCCCTATTTCATAGGGGAAAATCATACTACTCATGTTAACCACATCAAGTACATTGCAAATTTCTGTGGAATTCATGAAATCAATGAAATGGATATTGCGGTCAAGTTGTTAGCTTCATCTTTTAAGGGTAAAGCTTTGTAATGGTTTAGAAGCCTAACAACAGGGTTTATCTAGTATTGGGATCATTTATGCACAACCCTCCTTAATCAATTTGGAGAAAAGGGAGATAAATTGTCTTTATTGGAATAATTGACAACAATCAAGAGGGCTCCTAATGAATAGTTGACTGATTTCAACTTCGCGTTCTAGAGGACATGTGATAGAATTCTACTTTTTGTGAGACCAACAATTGAAGGTGCTTTCCTATGCTTTCTTAAAGCTTTAAATTATCATATTGCAATAATGATACAATCCACGAGAGGTATAATTTTATTTGTAGCCTATAACATTACTATTAGAGCTTAAAACTACTTGATTCAAGCTGGTAAGCTAGCACCAATGCCTCTTTATCCTAACATGGGAGCTCCTACAACTAGTCAAATGCCTGGGTTGAATCCCATTCTAGCCCCTAGAAATCAAAGCAATAGCGAGGCTTCTACTTCTTCAAGCACTTCAAAAGAATTATAGGAGGTTATGAAATAACTACAAAACTTAGGAAACGAGCTAGTGACTATCAAGAGACAACTAGCTTAGAGTTATAAACCATATCAACCTCATACTCATTATCAAGCTAGGCCCCCATATCAAGAAAATAGACCACCAGCTCAGGTTGTAAATAAAAATCCAAATCAAGGACAACTTAAGCTATCAAGCCATTCCAACCATATGATCCAAATCAAGCTTCAACATCGAGAGCCTTGGTTCTAACACAAAACAACATGGCACATGAGTACGAATGGAGTTACCCCTACAATATACCTCACAATCAATCAATGTGTTTCAATGGTGCATTGAATAAGGATTTTATGGTATAAACCATTGGTGTTTCCAAGGAACCAAGTCAAGAGGTAAATCAACAGTAGGAAACTCAGCAACAAGCACCTCCAGTAGAAACCACGTTGGTCAATTAGCACACATAAGACTTTTGTAGAGTTAATCAACCTCCTTTCCAAGGTGTAGCTGATAACACGTGGTCAAAGAAGAGGGACATATAAGAGGGAAACTAGTCTAATCTAGTTGTTTCTCATCCTACTCCTTCACAACAAGTCATTACTTAGTAGACCAAATGTAGTGCCGAATGTGTAAAATCATCCTAAGGCACCTGTTGCAGCAACACACGTGCTTGTTCAATCTATAGAAAAGGTCGTGCCAAGTAAGGAGAAACAAAAGGTTACTTCATCGCCTTTCAACATCATCGATCAAATCAAGAAAACACATGTGAACATTTCCATGTGGGAGTCACTGGAAATCATATTGACAATTTTTGCACTTGTGCAAAAATGGGAAACTCAAAACTTCATTACGATGGATAGAATTGGTGAAGTGAACCTAAGCTAGGGGATTTAATTTCAGTTCATATTGTTTTTGTTGAATTAATTAATTATTACATGAAATATGCAAGCTATGTGTGTTGGTAAAAAATATAACAGATCACATAGTCTATAATTTCATGACTATCTTTAGCAAAAGACCACAAACCCCCCAGAAAGACAAGATGTGTTATCTTGATGGAGACATCAAATTGCAGAATCAGATGAAGTGTTAATTTTTTGAATAGCAATCATAACTTTATATTGCAGCAGTCAGAAGTTCATTGCTAAATGTTACAGGTTGTTTTTTAAGGTTCTTTCCTTCATAATTATAGACATTGAATTATATTATTGAGTTGTTTCAATTCAGAATACAATCCATATAGAAAGATAGAAATGCAAGAAATAAAAACACAACTCAATTTTAAAATTTAATTTTTTATTCATAAGGAATTTCAAATGCTCCCACACAAGTCGTGGGTTGTAGCTGAAGAGTAAATTATAGCTACTGAAGTAAGAGGTACATATGCGTGAAAGATAAAATATAAGAATACGAATGAACCCATCATTTTCTTGAGGTTTCTTTTGTTGCGGTTGATATATCTCCAGCCCCAAATTTGTTCCATCACCCTCTTCACTGACTTGGAAGAATGCATTGTAACCTGAAAACAGATCAAAGAGAAAATTGTTAAAATTACAAGCTCAAGATTAATCCATATTCATATACTATCCAAATTCATGTAGATGAATCTCTTAACAAAAGGAGATATAAATTATATGAGAATAAAAGGTACATCTAATAAAAGTAGCTTTTTTTGTAACAACATAGATTATTTATTCACTTGGTAATAATGAGAGAGAGAAGAAATTAAAAAACTATGGAATGTAAGAGAGGCCAAAAATCCCAAATATTTTCTTACTGGGTACTTAAGTGTGTAGGTACAGATTGCAGTGAAGAAGAAAATAAAATCATATCTTAAAGTCCTCACTGATAGATAAAGATTACCAGATTTCAATGAATTCTATCCTATGGCACATCAAGATTGAAATAAATGGGAAGTACATACTAGCTATGAAGGAAGAATGTAACTGCAGAGTTGAGTAGAAATTCTATAAATAGAATGAGTTATAGTACAGATCAGAGGATAGACTTGCATGCTTACTTCCACTCAACATATAACAATACATGTTTCAATTTTTGAAATAGATGAAGCAGGAAGAACCAGAATATAAAGGCTGAAATTAACTAAAAAGATAAGATTATAACTGAAATAATAATGAAAGAAGGAAATCTGAAGAAAATTTTGGCAACACTTTGCCATGTAAAATTGACATTTTATATCTTTATAGCATGTTGTTTTTAAAGTTGTAATATGTGCTTTAAAATTTAGTATTTAAGATAGAAATAGAAATGGGACTAGAAACATCTCAAAAAACCTTCGATTTTTAGCATGATCAGGAATGGTGAATAGTTAGAAAGATTTCAGCTTCCAATAACAAGTCATGATTCAATTTCTCAGATGAAGCATACATTTACCATGCTTAAAAGAAAGAAGCGATACCTTTTAGTAACTTAGAATCGGGAATACTACAAAGCTATTCATAGATCTGAAATAGAAGAATGATGTCCAAGGATAGAGTTATGAGAAAATCTTCATAGGGCTTCACCATGTACAGGATGACAGTTTCCTTCATAGTATAATGCACTCAATGCATACTAAAGCTTTAGGAATGATAAAATGCAGTATTTAATAAAAAAAGAAATCAAGGCTACATGCCATCTCAACAATGGCATTACAAGAGTGAGAAATCATTTACAACTTCACAGGAATTGTGAACAGAAAATTTCAGAAATAAGTCCATGTCCTATCCAAGTGCTCAAAAGTAACTAAGTAACAAGATTGACAGATTTTACAAGTATATCAACATTGATAACTGTATCAGTCATCCAATGAGTTACTTCATAGCTTCCAGTCATCATGGTGAAGGACTTGATAGAGAACTCCTAATAAGAGTTGCAGCTTCATAAGGTCAAAAAGTGCAGGGATCAAAAGGTGAGAAATCATGACTATTCATAAGAAGTGTTTCAAGTAGAATCACAAACAAATTCATATTTCAAGCACTTTAAGCAAAAGGTACTACAAGAGCCATTATGTGAGGAGATGCATTTGAATTCAGAATAGTCATACACCAAGAAAGTTTTCTATACAGTTGAAAAGAATTTAGCTTGGAGCTATATCTCATAGATGGAGATACATAGAAGACTTCATAGAGAATTATTTAGGTGCATGAAGATCCAATAGAAAGCTCCATATATAGCCTATAGCTATCATGATATGGTCCTTCATATCTAATACTGCACACAGAAGCATACATATCATAATTTTAGTACATACATAAAATACATAGTTTACTTACCATGATGACTGTTCAAAGAAAATGGTTCATCTCCATCACATGCGATAATCAAAGAAGTTGTAATAGTCTATGATATTAGTAGCCACTTGTATGTAGTTACCAAACAACAGATAACAAGTCTATCAATTATATATCTAGTTGCATTCTCCAATATTGCAGGACTTATGCAAAGATAAGAGAACCAATAGTAAATAAGTCTTCAAGGTAAACTTACAACAGACTATAAGGAGTTTAGCAATAGGATGCAACCATGTTCAATGGAAGCTAGAGTTTCGGAATATTGTAAGGTAGTCAAGCTAACTAACTAGGTGTAAAAGGATCAGGTTGAGACAAACGAATCTCAGGATACATAACGACTTACCTAGAATATTTCAAAACCTCCCTCACAACATCTCAAAAGTATCTCACAACAGGATGAAGGATACTCATATACCAAAATTGAAAAAACATTCATTATAGTCCAGAGTGAGAACTAACACTGTTCATTCATCAAGGTTTCAATTAGATACTTCAGAGCACTCATTATAGCTTCAACAGCTGAAGAAAAATGAAATTCGAGACCTAACATTTACAAATTGCAGCCATCCTAATGTACAATTTTAAAAATGAACCAACGTATCATTAGTGCACCAGAATGCTACAATATAGATGTTAGAGCTCAAATCACAACTAAGATTCATAGTTTTATACAAAGCAAGGTTAATGTATAACTATCGAGAAACCATTTTAGGGAATGGTAGAAAACATGCTTCGAATACAACAAACTTCAGGGATACAAATATCAGCTCATGCAATATTTTTAATAACCTCTATTGGTTCAACAACTAGAGTCTCTGAGTTCAATATTGAAGCTAGAATCAGATCAAGAAATGATAAAACAAATATCATGCAAAGAAAGAAAAAAACCTATACAAGGATTCAAGTGTTATGACTCTATATACTCATGAAATGGCAATAATATTGGACAAGGTTGAGATACTCAGTGTAATATGAGACCCCAGATCTAGATATTAGAGTGAAACAAATACAAATGTAAGGACTCGAGCAAGGTGTCAGAGTTTATAAACCGATTAGCGAACCAGAAGGCTGGCACTTCGAAGTTCTTCTATAGACATATAAGGTATTAGAGTTTAGAACTACACATACCAATAGGTAAAACCAGAAGCTCTCAATAAATGATGTCTGACTCATGATTAAGTATTTAGAAAGAGTTTAAATGGTTAAACACGATGAGCCATTCAAGATTGTAGGAGCTCTAAAAGCTCGAATTAACAGTCCAACCATTACAGTGTCAGCATTTCTAGATGATTGTTTTAATAGCCATAAAACCCAGATGAGAACCCAATATAGGACTCAAACACAGCTCAAAAACCCACATGGTCATGGATATCAGAGTGCAACATGGCCTTAGATCTAAGGAGAACAAAGAGTGCAAGATCAAAATGTCTTTTCATGGCCGAGTCGATTCAAGAGTCTTTAAGACAGACTGTAAAGAAGATTAAATGAAAACCCATCATAATCAAGATATTTCTAGGGTTTCTCAGAAAAGGCTTACCAGAAGTCGGAAGCAATACCAATTACCAGTTTCATATCTGCACAATCACTTGAACCCTCATTGAGTGTGGAACAGCTAAAGAACAAAGATACCCATGGATCTATTATTGTTTGAGCTCGACCGTCTGCATAGCAGTCACAAAAAATCACAACTCTTCTGAAGTATCAAGATAACAAGTTAGATGTTAGAACACTGAACTTTTTTTAGGGTTTGTAGATGCTCAAAAGCTCACTTTTTTTTGTTTATGAAGACCACATAACAAAGTTCGAATGGAGCACCATAGACCAGAATGGTGGAAATTTTCAAATCTAAACTAAGCAATCACTGAACTCGCCAAATGACCGAAGAAATTTCAAGCTCGAAAACCACAATAAAGTGATCACTAGATTGATTAAAACAGTGAACATGAGTAGAGCTATTTAAATTGCTCACTTTTAGCAGAAAATTAGAGGGGACTGAAAATATTATAGAGCCTCAAACCATTAATTCTGAAGAAAGAAAAAGTAGAAGAAGATTTTGAAGAGTATGAACTCAAAACCATGACCAAAATGGATCATAAAACGAACTCCAAATATTCAACACAGAGAATCAATGGTAGTGAACCATGGTTACAGTGACAACTCACCACATCTAAATGTCTAGGGCGATAAGACCATCTACTGAAAATGATCAAAATCAATAGCTAGATTATCGAAAAGGACACCAACCATTTTTGTCACAAGATTCAATCATGAACTTTCAACTCAAAACTTGACCACGATGAAATTGGATGCCACCGACTACAGATTTAAAATGGACAGGGGTGAGTCAACGTCGAGATCAAGGCTAGCCAACATGTCTCAAATCAAACCACCATGGTTACAGTGTAACGACCTTATTAAAAGCCAATTCTAAAACCCTAGTCCTACACCATGATCAGAATATCAATGATCAACAATGAATCAAGTCATAAGATCAAAGGCCAACAGGTTGGATAACCTATAGCTTAAATCAAGTGCACTATTCAAAAGGTTTACAATTAATCTGACCCAAGCTATATGCCACCGAAAAAGCTCAAGGCAGTGAAAATTGAACTGTGGGAAGGGGGCTAACCCACACTCATTATAGTATGTCCATATGTTATACAAATTTGATCAATTTTCCTAAGGTCTAAAACCCTTATTGATCACTGTGAAAATTTTGATAATGCTATAGTACTATATAAATGATAACCAAAAGGTGGCTGCAGTGCATAGCGCTGATAATTCTTTTACAAAGGTTACCCCTTATGTTCTATTTTTAAGAATGTAATACTGTGTCCAAGTTCCACAAGGGTGGTCAAATTTATGAGGAGGAAAACGAGCTTGTACATCAACGGTGGTCCCCACTGATGTGATGGTTTGAAAATGACTTTAGAATGCAATTATTCATGTGATCAGAAGGAGATATAGCAAAGGTCAATGTAAGAATGAAAACAATCTTTTGAAGTACTTGTTACCTTATTTTTCACAAATAAGATTTGATTATGATTGCCCATGTGCTCACAGTGGTCCCCATGGTGCATTGGAGTTATTCTTGTTGAGTATTGGAGATCAAAGGTATTATTTTCACTTACACAAGGAATTAATTTTACATCCAAAGGGAAAGTTACAGATGTCACATCAGGCACAAGAAGACAGAAATTACATGCACAAATAAGGAGACTTGCTCATCAAGCAAGATTTATTATTAGCAAATTATTCATCCATGTTTTTTTTTAAAATAGAACAGTCAATTGTAGTTTGACTAAATGATATTTTTGTGACCAATGGCTAATAATGCCATTTTGTATTAGCTTCCTTATTTTTATTCACTTATTTATTAATAAATAAAGGGTAAAAACAAGATGCATGGGCGAGTACAATTTTACCCTATTTTTAGGAGGGGTGGGATGAATTAAATTGTTGTATATTGTGTGCCTTGGCAAAGCACAAAGGAGGAATTTTTAGATACAGGAGGTTGAAGCAGATTTTATTAGTTTTTCCCTCTGAATGAGAAGTATATTCTGTCCTTTCCAATTATTTGTAGTCTTGTGTATGTTTCATTAATCTTGTGGATGTTGAATTCCATGATTAATCATTTTACCCTATTGCAAATTTGGTAACTTTTGCATGATATTAATGTGCATGTGTAAACTTAAAAGCATTGTTGTGATACTTTCCCTCAATACATCAAAGTGTTTTCCTTTAATATTCTATAGAAAACTGGTGGCTTGTGCATGTGCTCAGTCAAAGACCTCATACAAGTTTAGTTCATCAACGCAATTTTGAATCCATTCACTGTAAAAATTTTACCCTCAAAACTCCCAAAAATTAGTTTAGGATACATCAATAAGGAACTAACCTTGATACCAGAGACTGACCTCAAAATAGGTATTCCCACAGCCTTGAGGTGTTTCCATTGTATCTAGGAAAGAGAGAGATAAATTTTGTAAGCTTAGAAAACCTGTAACCATCTATCTACAAGGTGCACTTTCGAGAGATAACAATTTTTGGCACAC
Source organism: Taxus chinensis (assembly GCA_019776745.2). Lineage (NCBI taxonomy): Eukaryota > Viridiplantae > Streptophyta > Pinopsida > Cupressales > Taxaceae > Taxus > Taxus chinensis. The sequence continues at coordinate 844,428,271 of CM034148.1, forward strand.
CCAGTGGGATAATGAATCAGATTTGGGATCTAATTACAACATTTTATAGTAGAATCACAGTAAGCAAAAGTTACTTTTGGATCAACAAGTTGCAACAATTTTCTCTAAAGATTTAAATATTTTTTTGGTGACTTCGGTAAAGCTGATTTTAAACCAGTTTTGTAGCATGTTCCATTCCTAAAGTGACTACAAGATCATCGGTAAGAGGAATTCCTTCTGATTTTATTTCTTTACCTTTCAATTCTGTAAGAAGGAGAAGAGTTGGTAATACTTTACCTTATAATAGGCACGGTTTTGATAACCCTCCTCCTAAGTTTCCTTCACCACATATCAATTTTTTTATTCAGATCCCAGTTTTTCAAAACATTAATCAACCACCTAGAAATTTTCATACCTTTACTAATGGCAGCCCATTAGTAATCCCAGTTTATCATGATATCCCTAATTCTGCAATGAAAATCTTGCCTACATTCACCGGTGAAAATTAGGTTACACCAATAGAGCATATCAAATATGTTGCAGCCCTATGTCCAATTCATAACATAACCTATGAAGATGTGGCCTAAAGAATTTTAGTTACATCCTTTAAAGGTAAATCCTTGTAATGGTTTAAAAATTTAGAGATTGGAAGCATAACAACTTGGGATGAGTTAGGTGGTAAATTGCTATAAAAATTTCAAGATAATTAAAATCATTTATCTGTCATAGAAAAAATATCTACAATTAGAAGAGGTCTTCATGAATTTATGTCTCGTTTCAACATTCGTTTTACCAGAACATGGGAAAGGATCCCAACAACTGTTAATCCTCAATCTGATCATGGTTTTCTTTATTATCTTAGAGCATTAAACAATGATATTTCAACTATGATTCAGTCTATGGGGGGAGAGAATCTCCCAGTAGCCTATGATATCTCTATCTGAGCAGAAAATAATCTTAATCAAGCCGACAAGTTAGCACCAAGGCCTTCAATGTGTTTCTTGGAAGATCTAACACCTATCATGATTATAGAACCCGCTATTGTAGCCCCATTAGATGACGTGTTTAAAGCTTTGTAGACTATGAGAAATAAGCCGACTTCAATTAAAAATAGAATTGCACTACCTAGTAGGCCTTATCAGGCTCCTTATCACCAAAACCAACAAAATAGGAAGCCTTACCAAAATAATCAAAATTATAAGAAGCCTTATCAGCAAAGGCAGTTTTATCTAAAGGCTCCTACTCCATCTAACACTTTAGTCCCAGTTAATATGGCTGGAGAAGAATGGTTTCAACCTTGTAGTCAACCTCATTTAACTACAAGTTGCCCAAATGCTTTTCTGAACATAAGTATTATTGCACAACCTCAACCTAGGACATTGTTCACGCCTCAAATGGAGGGTGGGCAACAAGAAACTAATGTTCAAAAAGAACCTGAATAGAACGTAGTCAGTTTTAGTGGGGATAATTTCATTGCTATTACTACTTGGGCTCAAAAAAAGGCCCCAAGAAAGTCAAAAATAGAAAGTTAGGCATGTTCTTCCCACATTCACTAATAAAACAACAACTACATGTCAAAAATCAGATAACAGTTTTGCTATTCCACGAAAAACATCAAGTGTTTTAGTTGGTAGATACTAGCAAAAAACAACTACAGCCTGATGCAAGAAGATTATTTATACCTTAGATATCAAAATTAGTTGAACCAGAATCGGTTTTCGCTAAAGCCTATGCTAAAACAATAGAGTCTATTTCTAAAAATATTGCTTCTTTTAACATTATGGATGTAATGAAAAAGCATAATTTTAACATCTCAATATGGGATGCTCTAAGTATTTTAGGACAGCAAGAGTTACTCTCTCACAAAGTTGTTAAGGTGTATATTTCTTCAAAAACAACAAAAAAGAAAGTACAAAAAATAGATATGGTCCTTGGAACAATGGAACATGACCACATTAAAGAAGTTAAATGGACGATTCAAAAGGTTTTAAATGCCAAAGACATCAATAAACCACCACCATTTTATTTGTCACTGATTATTGGAGAACATCTTGTTCATAACTGTATGCTTGACAATGGTGCAAGCAACATAGTTATGTAAAAAGAAAATGCAAAAAAAATGGGTTTGCATTATGAACCTATAGAGAAGAGTGTGCTATAGCTTAATGGAAAAAAAAAAAATACAGTTGGTGTCATCATAAATCTAGAGGTAACATTGCATGCTTGCCCAAATGTCTCCATTCTACAAGATATTACTGTTGTGGATTTACCTCCCTATTTCGCTATATGCTTATCTAGAGATTTCACAACAAAAATAGGAGGTTATCTCTCTTTAGATTTGTCCTTCTTGTTTTTCACTACACATTATAGAACCAAAGTTACTATCAATTATGAATCATTGGCCAAATTTCACATTGATCCTCATGCTTCTAATGCATTAGCTAATTATGAAGCGTTAGAGCAGTTTTATTTCGATAATACAACTCATGTTTCAACATTAGATTATGTTTCTAATCTATTTATAGATGAAAAGACACATGAAGAACACATTCATAATCCTTTCAAATAATTTGAAGAACATCTGTTTGGTGCGTATTTCTTTCATGAGGAAAACACACCAATTCCCTTGCTTTCAGAAACAGAAAATGCAGCAGAAGGGATTTGGAATCTTCATTTTTATGGAAAAAAGAATAAGAAAGGACAAGGAGCAGATTTGATGCTCACTTCCCCAATAAATGAAAGGTATTTCTCAGCTTTGAGTCTATAATTTTCGTGCACTTGTAATGTAGTTGAATACAAAGGGTTGATTCATGGCTCACTTTTAGCCAGAAAGAGAGGTATTAGCTTGTTACAGATATTTGCTGATTCTGAGTTGGCTATCAACAAAGTAAGAAATTTCAATGTTTGTAAAATTCCACTAATAAATTCTTATAGACATATTGTTTCAAACTTAATGGAATATTTCAATGCTATTAATATTCAGTCCTTTCCTAGAATAGAAAATAATCATGTAGATAGACTTACAACGATTGGCGCCATTTTTGAAGTGCTTCAATAGATTAATAACAATGAGATTCAGCCTCACATAAAGATGATTTTCATGCCTTTTATACCTGATAATAATTTCAATTGGCTGGTTTTCGAAAATGCTGAACAGATTTATAGGTTTTTTGTAGCAAGAAGCTGAATTTTTGGCAATAAATCAAGATAAATTAAAACACTTATGTGGTGACTAGATTGTTCAGTTAAAGACAAATAAACTACATCGGGACTTGGTCACATTAGAAGACATCTTCATCATTGATGATCAGTTAAGGAAAGACAAAAATAAGATGCCAACACATGCTGATAATTATGAAGAGATCTTAGTTGATGAGGGGAAAACATTATTTCTCGGAAAAGTATGCTCTCTAGGTGAAAAAAAATTCCTTTATTAATCTTTGTAAGGAATTTAAAGATGTTTTCACTTAGAAATACCAAGACCTAAAAGCGTTTGATCCTTGTTTGGCATATCATACTATTGAATTACATCTAAATTCTAAGCAAGTTAGGAAAAAAAAGAGGCATGTAAATCCCAAAATAGAGCCTCTAATGAGGAAAGAATTATCTAAGTTGATTGAATCATGTATTATCTTTCCAGCTAAGCATTCAAGTTAGGTAGCCAATCTTGTCCCTATTCGGAAAAATAATAGAGAAATCAGATTATGTGTGGATTTCAGAGATCTTAATAAAGGTTCATTAAAAGATCATTACCCACTACCTAATATGGAGCAGATTTTAAGAACAGTTTCCGGTTCCGGTAGACTTTCTCTTCTAGGTGGTTATAATGGATACAACTAGATTCTAGTCTGACAAGAAGATAGGTACAAAACAACTTTTACCAACAAGTGGGGTACTTATGCTTAAAAAAAGAATGCATTTTCTCCTTTCAAATGTTAGAGCAACATTACAACATGCAATGGACAAGGCTTTCTGTAACTTGTTAAATTAATGCATCCTGGTTTATTTAGATGATGTTACTGTATTTTCAAAAAAATTAGATGAGCATTTAATACATATAAGAAAAAATTTCTAGTTATGTAGACAATTTGTTAAATAAATGCATCCTGATTTATTTAGATAATGTTACTATATTTTTAAAAAAAAGATGAGCATTTGATATATCTAAAGAAAACTTTACAATTATGTAGACAATTTAAAATATATTTGGATCCCAAAAAGTCTATCTTTTCAGTACATCAAGGTATATTTCTTGGTCATATTGTTTCTAAACAAGGTTTAACAATTGACCCTTTTAGAATTGAAGCCATATCACAACTATCATTGCCTCATCACAATAAGGCACTACAAATATTTTTGGTTTAAAATCAATTTTGTTAGAATATTTGTTCCATATTTTGCAGCATTTGTTAAACCATTGACAACTATGTTAAAAAAAGAGAAGAATTTCTCTTGGACTAGCGAAGGGAGAGAAGGCTTTGAAGTAATTAAAGAAGCCATCTCTCAAGATCCTACTCTTGAAAATCCAAATTTTCATAAATATTTTACAGCGTATGCACTTGCAGGAGGTGAAAGAATCTCAACCATATTAACTTAGGTTAATGAGGAAAATACCGAACAACCAATTGCTTTTCTTTGGAAAAAGTTTGCATGATTACAAAACAAGGTACAAATTTCTTGAAAAATAATTACTTTCAGTAGTCAGAGGACTAAAGAATTTTAAGTACATGCTTTCAAACAACAAAATTTATGTTCTTGTTTCTCATCCAAGTGTAAAATATTTCTTGTTAAATAAAGAATTGAATGAGAATAGAGCAGACTGGATAACAAAGGTCATGAAATATGATGTTGATATCCATGTTGTAAAGACAGTTCAAGGTAAAGGTTTGTGTGAACACCTAATTTCTGATATGGAAAAAACAACAGGATACAAAATCAGAAGACAAAAAAATAGCATGTTGAAGTTACGTATCAGCAATCAAATGTCATGGTGCAGTCAGAAATTCAACAACCTCAGCATGTTCAAGAAGTTCAAGAATCATGGTGGATGACTGATTTAGTTAACTATCTACATCACGGCATTTATGGAACGTATAGAGAAGAATAAATGAAGGTATTTCAGGTTACAAGTTGTACCTTATATTTTTATTGATGGTGTGTTATTTAGAAAGGATATAAATAGAATCTTTCTGAAATGTGTTGATTATGATAGAATCCAACATTTGTTATCAGAATTCCATGAACGACCTGTATGGGGTAATTTTTATTCATGTACCACAGCCTTAAAAAATATGAAATCTGGTTACTATTAGCCCAACAGATTCAAAGAATGTTTTGAATGGATTAGAAAGTGTAAGAAATTTGCTTTCTTTTTTCGAAAATAATGTTTAGCTTCGCTGCCCTTATAACCTATTTCAGTTGATCAACCTTTTATGCAGTGGGGAATTGACTTTATTGATATGATAAACCCACCTTCGTCAAAAGGACATAAGTGGATTTTGACTGCTACATATTACTTTACATGCTAGACTGAAGCAATAGTCTTGAAAGATGCTAATGAAACTTCGATACTATCCTTTTATAAAGGTATAGTTTATAGATTTGGTGTTCCAACAACTATCATTTTAGAGAATGCTTTAGCATTTCTTGTTGAAAAGGTAACAGATTGGGCTATCAACCATGTAATTTATTTAAGTTTGTCATTTAATTATTACCCACAAGGTAATGGGTTGGCTGAAACTACTAACAAGAATATTTTAAGGATCATCAAAAGAACACTCAAAGATAACCAGCGAACTTGGCATCTAATGTTGGATTCACACACTTTGGGTTGACATAGTGACTCCTACAAGATCATTTAGAAATTCAACATACAAACTTGTTTACAGAAGAGAAGCAAGAATGCTTATTTTAGTTGAGTTACCTGCACTATATTTTCTACATCAAATGGAGTTGCTTGAGAATGAACCATTGTAGGTTTGTTATGCAGAATTAATTGAGTTATAAGAGATAAGATATCAAGCTCATGTGAACATGGAAAAGAATCAGAAATAGATGAAGAAGAATTTTTATAAGAAGGCTAAGTTCAGAATATTCAACGAAGGAGATATTGTGTTAAAATGGGATGTTGATCATGCAAAGCCAAGAAAACACACGAAGTTTGATATAATCTAGAGTGGTCCTTACATGATTTCAGCTTTCAAGGAAGACAATAATTTGTAGCTCTCAAGGATGAATGGAGAGGAACTTCCCATTTGTATGAATGGTATGTTTCTCAAACACTATTATTGAAAATCCTATAGTGTCTGTTTAGAGTAGGATTTCCCTTCAATAAGTGCAGTTCCTGCACATTGCAATGTTTTTCAATTCAATAAAGTGCATTCATGCACGTGATCTAGTTTACCATATCCATTCAAGTTTTAGTTCATTTTGGAAGGTTTGGACCTTCAGAAAGAAAATTTTGGTTACATGTTTTGGAATCCATGCCCAATGTAAAAGAGGAAGGCACTGGTTTACAAGCTAGCAGGTAGCTTTCTGCACAGGATCGCAAGAAATGTTGACAATTTTTACACTTTTGAAAAAATGGGAAACTCAAAACTTCATTATGATCAATAGAATTGGTGAAGTGAACCTAAGCTAGGGGAGTTTATTTTAGTTCAATGTTGTTTTTGTTCAGTTAATTAATGATTATATGAAATCTGCAGGTATGTGTGCTGCTACAAAATGTAATAGATCACATAGTCTAAAATTTCATGACTATCTTCAACAAAAGAACACAAATCCTTGAAGCACAGATTTGCTATCTCGATGAAGACATCAAATTACAGAATAGATGAAGTGTTAAGTTTTAGAACAACAATCATAATTACAGATTGTAGCAATCAGAATTCATTGCTAAATGTTACAAATATTTTTTAAGGTTCTTTCCTTCATGATTAAGACATTCAATTATATTATTGATTTGTTTAATTGATCATAAAATCTGTTTAGAAATCTGAAATACAGAAATAAATACACAACTCAGTTTCAAAATTCAATGTTTTACTCATAAGAAATTTCAAATGTTCCCACACAAGCCAAGGGATGTAACTACAAAGTAAATTACATATACTAAAGTAAGAGGTACATATGTATGAAAGAGTAAATAAAGGAGTATGAATGAAACCATTATTTCCTTAGGGGTTTCTTTTGTTGTGGTTGATGTATCTCCAACTCCATATTTTTTCCATCTTCATTTTACTGCTTAAGGGTACTATACCTGAAAAACCAAAAAGGAGAAAATTGTCAATTATTGAGCTCTGGGTTAATCCATATTCCTATACTATCCAAATTTGTGAAGGTGGATCTCTTAACAATAGGAGATATAAATTACATAAGGATCAAAGACACAACTAATAAAAGTAATTTTTTGCAACATCATACATGAGTTATTCACTTAGAAATAAGGAGAGATAGAAGAAAAGAAAATTATGGAACATAAGAGAGTGAAAAAAAACTAAATATTTTCTAAATATTTTCTTAAGTGTATAGGTACAAGTTACAGTGACGAAGAAAATAAAATCATGTCTTACATCCCTCACTATAAGATAAAGATTGAATAAAAACAGAGTTCAATAACTATATCCTATGGTACATCAAGTTTGGAATAAATCACAAGTACATACAAGTGAAGAAGAGAATCATAATATAAAGGCTAACGTTAACTTAAAAGATAGAATTATAGCTGAAACAAAATAAAAGAAGGAAATCTGAGAAAAATTTGACAGGGCTTTTCCATGTTAAATTGACATTTAATATTTTCCAGTATGGATACTAAAGTTGTAATATTGATGAAATGTAGTATTTAAGAAGAAAAAAATTGGACTACAACATCTCAACAAAACTTCAATGGTTAACATGCAGGAATTGTGAACAGAAAATTCTAGAAATAACATGTCCATTCCCTATTCTTAAACAAGAAGTAAATGATTAATTTCTACAATTTTCAGTTTTCATAATCAAATATTCAAAGTTATTCACAACTGAAAATGAAGAATGATGTCCAATTTACAGAGTTGCAGAAAGGCCAAACAATGCTAGATCAAATTACACTTGCACACTTTCATATTGTATAAGAACAAATACATAATAGAATACATAAATGCTACATCACGAATGGAGTATATTTATAATAAGAAAATTAAGACTCAGCTACAACAATAGATTTCAAAGAAGTACATCTTTCAAATTTTGAAATAACAAGGTATATCAAAAAAAATAACACTGAGCTACAACATGAATTTAACTGTAAAAAATGTTCAACAACTAGAGTTTCAAGTTTAACATTGAAAGAATCAGATCAAAGAAAAGGTACAAGGTAGTGAAAAAAATCAGATATCAAGTCTCAAAAGTCTTGCCCAAGAAAGGATACAAATATTTAGTAAAGTTCCAACTAGAAGGATCAAATGCATGTATCTCCAAACAAGTAATCAAGAATAGAAAATCAAGAGTCTTCAAGATAAGACATTGCTACACTATTACAAAGTATGTTTCTCTCTTTTATGCAATGAAACAACAATTCATCTTATTACAATTTTAAAGAGAATGAAAATTTTGCAAGATCATGCAAAGAAATTAAAACAACCCAGATCTCATCTATGGTGGTAGAATCAAAATTTTGACACTTAACAAATTATTAGAAGAACTTTGGGAACAATTTCTAGAATAGAAAGTCTGTATAAGTAAAAAAAAATTCAATACCCATTTGGAGTTGTATATATTACCAAATAATGATAAAGATCAAACTCTTTGCAGCAAACTGAAGGAGTCCTAGTATTCAGACAATCATGCTTTAAGAAGTAGAATCAAATAGGTACAATTTAAAAACCAAAATTTTTGTAAGAATGATGGCCAACTTATGACTTAGGGAACAAAGGGTGCAAGGTTGAAATATCAAGTCAGGGGTGAGCCATTCAAAGTTTCTCAGCAAGTAAAGAGAAAATGGAATACCAAACATAGCCAAGAATATATAGGGTTTCCCTAAAAGGCTCAAGGATTGACTGTGAATAGGATTTGAATACGAGACACATGCATACCCAGGTCCAATAGTCATAAAACCTTGAAAGATCATCACGAAAGAGAGATTTTTTGTGACATAAAAGTATAATAGTCTAGATTCAAGGGAAATTTTTTATAAGGACTAAAAGTAAGTAACAAGTACACATAGCTTGAAATAGTATTCGAAAAAAAAAATCAAGTCGAAGAGATTTGAATTAGAAAATGCATGCATATCCAAGTCAAATGAATATTCAAGTATTTTAGAAATTTTTCATTCCCATTAAAAACATATTCAAGTTGCAGTATCGGATTAAAAAGGGTACAAATCCTAGCCATTGATAAAAAAACCCATTAATGGGTATCAAGAAATCAGAGAAATGAGGAAGAACTCACCGATTAAATCCAATCTTTCAAATCCTCAAAATATTAACACCTTTAGAAGCATAAAAGGAAAAATGATGACCCAATTACGTTTGAGATCTCGAGAGTCAAGCGAGGTCAAGAAATCATAGAACCCACAAACATTTTCAAAAGTTTCAGTAACATATCTAAGGAAGAAAATTAAAATGGAAATGTATGTGTGTAAGATAAAAATTATCTCACCTATACCCACTAATGGAGGCCAACATAAAACTATGATTCACTCAGGAAACTCAAAAACATATCAGAAGTCTCACAAAAAGAAGCTTGGGAATGATAAAGGAAAGGAAACCATTCTACAGCCACAAAGTAACTCATAAACCATTCTACAGCCACAAAGTAACTCAAATAAGTTGAGCTCAGAACTCTGAAATAGAGGCCAAATAGCAAACTCAAGATGATGAAAGATACAAGTGTTCAAGACCTTATGGGTGCAAGACATCACAAAACCAACATAAAGCTTGAATAAGCATATAATGGTGGTGATAAGACCCTTCAGAGAGCTCAATAGTGGCAAGGAATGACAAAAAACCATTCTTATAGAGGAACCAAGATCGGAAGATCAAAAATGGCATCGATTAATAAATTTTTTAGGGATCCACCCTAAAATTTTCCAAATGCGAATAAGAAGAATGATGGGGTTTGAGTTGATTTAACTCACCCAACTTAACCATAGCACAACCGAACTCACTCTTGAGTTAGCATCAATGATCAAGGATCAATACAAAGTCCAAATAAAACCACCATGGTTACAGTGAAAGCTACCACATTAAATGCCAGGTCATAAACCCTAACTGAGGGTCAAAATCAATAGCTACGGATCAAAATGGACAATAATCAATAGCCTGAATCAATCACCAACTTGTAATGAAAATTTGAACCAACTTAGATGTAACCAAAAATTAAAAATGGAAGGGGGCGAGTCATCGTGGAGAGGGGGCCAACCCCATGTCTTTTAAATTATTCACATTGACTAATCAAAAAGGATTCCAAACTATAGTCCAACTCCATGATGGAATGGTAATAACAATGATCACTCAAAAGGTAAATTTTTAACCTATAATCAAGTACTATTCAAAATACAAAATCTGATAAGTAAATTACAAGGCATTGAAAATTAAAAAGGTGGCAGACTATTATAATATGGCCATATGTTATGTAAAGGTGGTCAAATGTCCTAGTCAAGCCTAATTAATCCCACGATCATGGTGATAATGCTATAGTCTATGTCTAATAATCAACGGTGGCCATGTATAGTGTGATAAATTTTCACAAAGGGAAGCCTTGTTTTATTTTTAAAACATAATAATATGCTAACTGCACAAGGGTGGTCAAATTCATGAGGAGGACAAGTATGCACATCAAAGGTGGTCCCCACTGATGTGATGGTTTGAAAATGACTCAGAATGAAATTATTCATGTGATCAGAAGGAGATATAGTAGAGGTCAACATAAGAATGCAAACAAACTTTTGAAGACTTGTTACCTTATTTTTCACAAATAAGAGTTGATTATGATTGCACATGTGCTTGCAATGGTCCCCATGGTGGATTGGAGTTATTCTTGCTAAGTATTGGAGATCAAAGGTATTATTTTACTTGCAAAGGGAATTAATTTTACATCAAAAGGGAAAGTTGTGGATGTCACATCAGGCACAAGAAGATAGAAATTGCATGCACAAATAAGGAGAATTTCTCATCAAGCAATATTTATTATTAGAAAATTATTCACCCATGGTTTTTCTTCAAAATAGAATAGTCAACTGCAGTTTGGCTAAATGATTGTTTTGTAACCAAAGGCTATCAATGCCTCTTTATATTAACATGATTATTTTTATTCCCTTATTTATTAATAAATAAAGGGTAAAAATAGGTTGCATGGGTGAGTACAATTTTAACCTATTTTAGGAAGGGTGTGTGAATATTCTTTTCTATATATTGTTTGCCTTGGCAAAGCACAAAGGAGAAGGAATTTTTGTACACATGAGTGCTGAAGAAGATTTCACCAGTTTTTCCCTTTGAATGAGAAGTATTTTCTACCTTTCCAATTATTTGCACTCTTGTGCATGTTTTGTTAATCCTTGTGAATTTTTAATTCCCTAATTAATCATCTTACCATATTGTAAATTCAATAATTTCTGCATGATATTAATGTGCATGTGTAACTTAACATTATTGTTGTGATACTTTCCATCAAAGTGTTTGCCTTAATATTCTATAGAATATTATTGGCTTGTGCATCAAGAATTCATTCTCATATCAATTGTCCATGTGTTCAGTCAAAGACTTCATACATGTTTTGTGTATCACCCCAGTTTTGAATCCATTTACAGTCATCTCTTACCCTTAAACCCCAGAAAATTAGTTTAGGATACATCAATAAGAAACCAACCTTGATACTAGATAATCACCTCAAAATAGGTATACCCACAGACCTGAGGTGTTTCTATTGTACCTACGAAAGAGAGAGATGTTTATTTTTAAAGCTTAGAACACCTACAACCATCTCTCTATAAGGTGCACTTTCGAGAGATGACAAATCCCAGGACAATGAGATTTGTAGCAAGATGTATTGGATAATTGGTCTACTTCAAATAGATCAGACCAAGGCTAGGAGAAAGTTATCACGAATGTAGTAAAATTGGGTGGGGATCAGCTAAGTAAAAATTTAAAGCCTCCACCATTCTATGTGTCATTAATTGTTGGGAACCACTAGGTACATAACTGCATGATAGATTAATTGGCAAGTAGCTTAGTAATGTCAGAACAAATAGTAGATAAATTGGGTCTAAAGTATGAATCAGTGTTAAAAGGAGTAGTACAACTAGATGGGTCATTAGTATGAACAGTTGGGATCATCAAAGCTTTACATTTTACACTTCATGCTTGTCTGAATGTCACAGTCTTGAAGGATATGTATGTAATCGACCTTCCTTCACTCTTTGTGTTGTGTCTATTAAGGGACTTCGCTACAAAAATTAGCGGATATCTATCAAGAGATTGGTCACACATGTTATTCAGAACAAGATATGGAGCCAAGATGACCATCAGATCTGATCCAATTCTAAAATTTCACATTGAGCCACATGTTCCTAGCCTAATCAATGAAAATTTCTCAGCGTTTGATCAGGAGGAATGTTTGAATGTATTGGAAATAGGTACTAAGGTTGAGGGTAGTCTAGATTTGACTCTGGATGAATGGGAAAAAAAAAGACATGCATTTGACCCATTTAAGGAAATGGAATAATCTGAATTAAGTGTATATTGTGTACACAAAGAAGATTCCCCCATTCTTAACGTCACCAAGCCAGAAAATAAAGATGATAATGAAGTTTGGCAACTAGTTTTCGATGGTTCAAGAAGAAAACAAGGTGCTGAAGGAGGTGTAATTTTAGTTTCACCACAGAATATATAGTATTTTTGACATTTCATATTTTAGTTTGCATGTTTGAATAACATAGCTGAATATCAAGCCTTGAATCATGAACTTCATTGATCCAGGAGAAGAGGCATAAAGAATTTACAGGTATTCAGGGATAGTGAGATAATCGTCAACCAAGTAAGAGGACAACATGCTACAAAGAATGACCTACTCAAGATCTACAAAACTAGGGTATGGGACCTAATGGGGGATTTCAAAGATTTCAATATTATGTCCATACCTAGGAGGAAGAATGAAGCTATGGATAGGCTCACAGTAGTTGGAGCAACTTTTGATGTGGTGGATAGCATCAGGGAAAATTTTAGTGGAAAATATTCGTAATATGGCGAATATTCCATTTTTGAAAATTTTAAAAAGGTGAATTTTCTGGCAATGGTCAGTGACCTGTTCACCTAAAAATTATAGTTTAATTTTTTTAGGGGTCGGCTTCAGCTACCCTTGAAAATATCCCCTATATAATCCTAGATTATTTGCCAGGTAAAACACTTATACTTCACTCATACCACCTGGGGGTATATCTATTATCAAGTATTGTTCTTAGATACACAACAAGAAATTTCCACTGACACACAACAAGGAGAGTTTTTTGACACACGACAAGGAGATTTTGTTGACGTGCAATAGGAGGGTGGAGGCTACAGATGTGCTAAAAAGTGTTTGTTGATGCGTGACGGGAGGGCGGAGGCTGTAGATGCGTGACATAATATTTGTTGTTATGCGTTAACAAACCTTGTTGATGCGTGACAAAAAATATCTTATCACACAAATATAGCCTTTCTATTTGGTGAATCATTTACACAAAAACCCCAAACAATTTGCCTTTCAGTGAAACCGGTTCTGGGGATATTTTCCACCTTCAATTTCCAAGAGATCTCTTAAAATGAACCTTGGATAGCATCAAGAGAGATAAAATGCAGCCACACATCCATGGCATTGTAAGGTCAACAGTTACAGATAATAACATGAGATGCCAGGTGTTTGAGAATGATCAATAGATCATTAATTTATTACAATAATAGGTTGAATTCTCATATAGGAATCAAGACAAATTAGATTAGTAGTATGGGGATCAAATGGTGCAGCTTCAAACAAACAATATTCCAAAGGGTTTTGTAACATTGGAGGCTATATTCAATCCGAATGACCCATTTTGCAAAGAAAAAGCCAACATACGAGTCAAAGAAGAGGAGTTGGAACTGATTTTTGTTGGGAAAGGAAAAACACTCCAAATTGGCAGGGTGGCCACTGAGCAAGAGACATATGATTTTTCTCAACTTTTCCAATAGTTTCAAGATATCTTCACTTGGAGCTATGAGGATCTGCAAGGATTCAATCCGAAACTAGCACAACATACAATTGAACTAGATCCAGATGCTAAGCCCATCAGGCAGAAGAAAAAACTAGTCAACCCACACATTGAACCTCTGCTGAAGAAAGAGATAAACAATCTAATAAAGGCAAGTATTATATTTCCAATCAACGACTCAAGTTGGGTTATGAACTTGGTCCCAGTAAGAAAGAAGAATGGAGAAATAAGGTTATGCATGGATTTTCAAAACTTGAATAAAGCATCCCTCAAATACCACTACCCACTTCCTTCAATGGAACAAATCTTATAGGTAGTATCCAGATTAGAAAGATTCTCTCTCCTTGATGGCTACTCGGGATATAATCAGATAATGGTGAAAGAAGACAATCAGTTAAACATGGATTTCACCACTAAGTGGGGCACTATTGGTGTAGGATATTTACCATGCACATATCTTAAGTACATGGGATTCCTCCACATTTGTGATTCACCATGCTTAGGTGTCCTAGGGTTTCATTATGGCCTTACATGCGTCATAGGAGTTACATTTGACCGGTTATTATAGGAATGTAACTCCAACCTCTTGATGGATAATTTTTTGGGGGAGTTACACACACCACTACTATGTGTACACCCTGTCATCTTGAGCAATGGAATGGAATAGAGTGTGGGTTTTTATCCATTTTTATCTTAATGCATGGACATTACTCTCATCAGTGATTTCTTGCTTTAATCTTGAAGCTACATCATTTTGTGGTTGAGTGTAAAATTTTGATGCTCATGGATCCCCTCCAGATCTTCATCATTCCTCTGACATGGTATCAGAGCTTGGGGACCGGAATAGTGTTGCTCACAATAGTTGTTTACTGCTCTTCATCTCGTAGTTTCTTGTACAAGATCTCCTTTGTATGTGCTCTACTTGCATTTTTAAAGGGTATTTGGTCAATTTGCACTATCAGTTGCTGATCTTGTGATTGCTTCTATATTTCCTTGACTTTATTACTCAATTGTTGGATTCTCTGCATTCAACAACTCGTGCATAGCTCAAACATGTACTCCATCCATCCAACTTGGATTGCTCAGCTCCTTCTAGGTTTAACACGGTGGTTTGGTCATTTGGATCTCATTGCTATTTTTTCCCTTGGCTCGGGGATCTATTTCTAGTTCAAATGTGTGTGATTTGGCATCCAGTTCAAGGTCTTTTGGTCTACCAGCTCGAGACTTCCTTCTGCATGGACGTATTGACATCTGCACTGGTGTTTCATGTACATTCTTTGAATTTATCATGCCTTGTTCACCACACAACATTGGTATCGATACTCTCAACACGTTATGCACTAACCCATGTTACTTGGCACCTCAACTCCTGCATTGTTTATGATTCTTTCTTCTGTGACTCAGGGTGCTCATTGCTTCATCATCTTACCGCTTGCATTGACCGAATAATACCTTTAAATTTTCTACGGTTGTGCATTCAACTTGGAATTGACTTGCACTTTTCCTACGTTAAACCCCTCTGGCCCATGGCTTCGGTTTGCCTATTGCCATTTTGAAACTAGCTTTCCAAGCTCCTGGTTGATTCTCCACTACATTGTTAACATCAGTTTTCCCTGTTGCCATTTTGGAACTAGCTTTCCAAGCTCCTAGTTGATTCTCCACTACATTGCTAACATCATTTTTTCCTTGGTCTGCTATGTGCTCACCATACTTTTCTTACTGCAACTCATTTTTGACTTATCTTCCTCCCTATTGGTGCTTTAGCCTTTCTTAGCATTGTTTGAGTTGGATTCATCGTTTGAATGTCAGTCTCCTCTACTTTGCATAGGCATTACAATGTACCTAAAGTCAGAATCTAACCTACATCGATGTTTCTCCCTATGCACATGTGGGCTTCGATTTTTACAAACTCTACTATGTCCCTATGATTTATGGCTAATCACGTGGAGCTTCCTTCCCCAACATGTGGCAATGAAACACTATTTTTTTGGATCTAGAGTGAACGGTGACACCTCTACAGCCTTGGATGGTTTTTTCACCACTTCCACCACATGGCTTGACAACATGGGCCCCTATCCATCATGTTATCTCAATTTTTCCCCTGAAAAAATTGATCAAACACGATCCTGTGTAGGAAGAAGTTTGAGAAACGATTGGTTCGAACAAACCCATGGTTCAAATCTAACAAATAAGTTATAAGTAGGCTCTATAATGGAGTAGCAGGGTCAAGGAAGGAAGCAAATAGTGTCAAATAAAACCAGAGGCTCAAAGGAAAGAAATGAAGAAATACCTGAGGTCTTCGGGCTCTACAAATGATTTAGAGAGAGCCACAAAATTAGATAAGTTTTGAAGAATCAGCAGAAGCCTCCATGCACCTCATCAGTGTATCTCTAAAGATTAAACTCCAAAAAGAAGACTCAAATGAGCACGAAAATTCCATGTGTCCCAGGATAGAAAAGGGATAGAGTCGGCCACTGAAAAGTCCAAACAATTGGAATGAATCCATGTGTGAGCTTGGCACAATTTCAAGGTGGGAGCCCGAGGCGAAGACTCAAACTTGCACTAGCCCTCCATGTTGCCAAGGGTCAAGATAGGTCAAATTCAAAGTGGGCCCAAATCAGTTAAGTATAAGAGTGCAGGCGGAAGGCGCCACGTGTCTTAACGACACACATTCAAAGGTGCGGCCCAATGCAGAGACTCAAATGAGTGTAAGGCTTCCACATGTCAACCTAGCACATCTTCAAAGGTAAATCTAAAATTAGGTCCTTAGACAAGCGTCTAAGCCTCCACGTGTCCCTAGTCAGATGTATGGCCCTGCTAAGCAAAAGGACTTAGTAAAAAACATAAAGGAACAAAGAAAAGTTGCGGATGAAGCCACGTGTCAACCTAGCACAAATTCAAAATCAAAATCCAAAAGTTTTCCCCAAATGCATGCCATCCCTCGACATGTGGCCATATTCCAAGTCAAAGCGGGGAGGCAGGTCTACGGGAGTAATTTTAACTTTTTGGCTTCATTTCCAAGAGACATAAAGTATAAAAATAAGTTGTGCCTCCGCCAATGCACGAGGAGCCACATGTCACACCTAAATTGCATACGGGCTCGATGGGCCTTGGAGTGATTTCTTACCCAAATGGAAAATGCAGAATAGATGGACCCGAAGATAATTTTTTGACAAATAGGTATTGCAAGGATGCGGGGAAAATTTTGCATTTTTGTATTTGTGTCAAAAAGTGCAAAGTAAATTTCAGGCCCGTGGATTCGTTCTGCTAACTAGGTTTCTCCATTTTTTGTATAGACCTGATTCAAATATTCAAATGGGTATATCTTCGAATCTAGTGCCCAAAATCCAATAAATTTAGCACCATTGGAGAGATCTCGATCTTGTCTACATCATGGATATCTGAAAATTTAATTTTGAAGAAGTTAGGTGGGGCAAAAAATGGAAAAACATCTTCATGCCATTAATATAGGATCCATTTTCTCCAACAACTAGATTGGATTTGATCTGATCCACTCATTCTTCCTCCTTCTCAGTGCCAAACAAGTAATCGAGCTAGATTTGACAGATTTCAGGTGGATTTGCAAAGGCATTGATGGCTAGTAGCTGAGCTTCAAATTAGTTTTGCTACCTCTCTCTCTCTCTCTTTCTTGTCTCTGTGAGACATCTATAAAAGAAGGGGTTAGGCTCATTGTAAACAGTTGGACAATTTTGTTTTGCACCCTCCCTTCTTCCTTATTTCCTACAAGAGAATTTATGGAGCCTTTCAAACCTCCCATTCAAGTTGTAATGCAATTTTTTTACCTCTTGACCATTGTAATATACAATATCAAACTCATGAGCAATAATATATGTCTGTGGTGATTCTCAACCCTCTCATGTGTTCATTATTGTCTTTCTGATCTCTTATTGTAGTTTGGTTACCTGTGCATTTGTTTTTGTATTACATCTTTCATGGTCTATGTTAAATTTACAAAACGAGTATCTAACAATTCCATTTGGTGTATCACCTCATTAACTTAGGTTTATTTTCTTGCATCTTCTCAACCCTGTCTCCTTGGTAAGATAGATTAGGTTTAGAATAGATACTCTAAAATTTATTTATGTGCACCTGAACAGAGGAATAGGAACTATCCTTAATCTGGAGATCTCTCTCAAGTCATAAGGTCCCACACTTTGAGAGATGCTCCATGTTATGAAATCACACTAAGATTCTCAACTCATCTATTTGTAGGCACTCAGTGGTGTTGTGATTCTACACTAACAATTTTGGCATGCCCGGTGGGACAAGAAATCTCCATTTTTACTGCAGCAAGATTGATGTGCACTTGTTGCAAGTTTTCATATTTTAAGAAGCTATGAAATTACACATTTGGCGACTCCCAAAGAGATAGAATCCACAAGTTTCAATAGTCCAAGCTTTTCATGTTCATGAAAAGGATTCTGACCAGATCAAGAACTAGAAGGGAGGGACTATTTATCTATCTGCATTTATCCCTAGCCAAAGGGAGAAGGGGAAGAAGAGCTCAAAGGACTCCATCCCCACCAAATACAACCTTGTCAACACCTCCTCCTAGTAGGCCATTCATTCAATCAACAAGGGTTATCAGGGAAATCATAATGGTATAACCACCTAACCCCTATGTCAACTTTACTGGTAGCATCCCACTTTCCCTCAATGCATAAAATCCCAGTCCTAGTAGTAGCATTAAAGAGCATCCCATACTTCACTGGAGAGAACTAGACTTCTCCTAGTGACCATATTCAAGACATTGCAAATGTCTACACAATTCATGAGATCACTGAGATGGACATTGCAGTCAAATTTGTTAGCCTCTTAACTCAAGGGTAAAGCTTCACAATGGTTCAAGGAGTCTAACAACAGGCTCCATTCAGAACTAGAACCATCTGTGCAGAGCTCTTCACAACCAATTTGGAGAAAAGGGAGGTAACATGTCCTTGTTAAATAATTTGGAAACCATCAAGAGGGCCGCTAATGAGAACTGATAGATTTCAAATTCAAATTCCAAAGGACATGGGACAGGATTCCATTGGTTGTAAGGCCCACAGATGAAGGTGCTTTCTTATACTTTTGTAGAGCTCTAAATTTTGATATTGCTTTAGTGATTCAATCAATGGGAGGAACCACCTTACCTGAAGCCTATAAGATTTCCATAAGAGCTTGAAAATTGTTTAATTCAGGTTGTCAAAACTTGCTCCTAGGCCACCCATGCCTCTATAACAAGAGCTAGGAGATCCAAGCACTAGTCAGACACCCACATTTAGCTCCTATACCTACTCCTAGGAATTAGAGTTCACCTGAAGCCTACACCTCATCTTCTAGCATTTCAAAAGACCTTCAAGAAGTTATGAAATAGCTGCAGAACCTAGGGAATGAGCTAGTGACTATCAAAAGGAAGCAAGCTTAGAGTTCTAGGCCATATCAGCCTCAAAATCAATATCAGGCTAGACCCCCATATCAGGAAAGTAGGCCACTAGCTAAGGCTGCAAATTAGAATAAAAACCAAGGACAACCTCAAGCTGCTAGGCCTTTCTAGTCATATGATCCAAACACTACCTTCAACATCAAGGGATCCTTGGTTCTAACACAAAACAACATGGCACAAGAATATGATTGGTGTTTCCCATGCAATCAGCCCCATAACCAATCAATGTGTTTTAATGGTGCACAAAAACAGGCCTTGATGGTATAGACCATTAGTGTGTCACAAGAGTCTAGCCAAGAGGAAAATCAGTAGCAAGGAGTTCAACAAGAGGCATCTCCAAGTGAAACTATGCTTTTCAATTGATAGGTTGAAGATTTCTCTTGTATGAATCAAGAACCCTTCTTGAAGAGTAACTGCCAATACATGGTCTAAGAAAATGAATATTGGAGAGGGAAAATCACCAAAATAAGGTAATCCTCAACCCTCCATTACTCCATAAGTAATTGGCACTCAGAATGCAACTCCCAATATGCAGATTCAGTCTAAGCCACCTTCCAAACCCACTCAGGACACCCGTTGTAACGACCCATGTTCAAGAGAAAAATGTACCAAGAAAGGGGCAAAAAAATGATAGTTGATTTAACATCATTGAAAAAATGAAGAAGACAAATGTGAATATTTCAATGTGGGAGTCATTGGCTATCCCAAGATAGAGAGACTTGTTGTAGACTGCTATGGCTAATTGGTCAAGCTCAAATCATACCCCTAACCAACAAGAGAAAGTGTTTACCAATGGGGTTCATTCTGATGGAAACCATGGAGGCCCACAAGGTAAGAATCTGAAGCCCCCTCCATTCTATGTTTCATTGATCATTAGAGACAAATTGGTACATAATTGCATGATTGATTCAGGGGAAAGTATCTCTGTAATGCCAAAACAAATAGCTAATTAGCTGAGTCTTCAATATGAAGTCATATCCAAAGGGGTAGTGCAATTGGATGGGACAGTGGTAACAAATGTTGGAGTCATCAAATATTTGAGCCTCACACTACACACCTGCCCCAATGTGACTGTATTGTAAAATGTATCAGTCATAGACTTGCCACAACATTTTTGCATTGTGTTTGTCAAGAGACTTCACTGTTAAGATTAGAGGCTATATGTCTGCTAATCAGTCGCACATGCTCTTTAGAACAAGGTATGAAGATAAGGCTATAATCAGATCTTAGCCCATTATAGATTACCATATTGAGTATTATGTACCCATCCCCAATCAATGCCAATTGTTCAGCCTTTGATCAGGAGGACCTCCCAAGCACTTGTGAAGTAGATACCAAGGTGGGGTGTATCCCAGACTTGACCCTTGATGAGTGGGTGAACAAGAGACATGATTTTTACCCATATAAGGAGATGGAGGAATCCGAGCTAGGATTGTACTATTTGCATGAGGAGAATCATCTTCTTCCTGACACCATTAAGCCAAACCACAAATATGACAATGAGGTATGGCAGTTATTCTCTGACAGCTCAAGAAGTACATAAGGAAATGGAGGAGGAGCTATGCTTGTTTCCCCCCAAGGTATGAAATACTACTCAACTTTCGGTTTCCAATTTCCCTATTAAAACAACATAGTAGAGTATGAGGCTTTGGTCCATGGACTGCATTGGGCAAGGAAAAGGGGTATAACAAACTTGCAAGTGTTTAACGATAGTGAACTAGTTGCTAATCAGGTCCAAGAACAAAATTCTTCCAAGAATGACCTGTTAAAGAGCTACAAGAACCATGTATGGGACCTCATTGAGGATTTCGAAGCATTCAACATCAATTCCATCCCAAGGAAGAAGAATGAAGTAGTAGAGAGATTGGCAGTAATTAGGGAAACCTTTGACGTTGTGGAGAGTATCAAGAGTGATAAATATCATCCCCATATCAAGTTGGTTGTGAGGGCAGCCATTCTAGACAACAACACAAGTTGGTAAGTATCCAAGAATGATCAAAAAATTTTCAACTTTATCTAAGAAGAAGTTGAGTTCTCCTCCAGGAACCAAGGAAAACTGGAGCAGCAATATGGTGATCAAGTGGTGCAGCTGAGGACCAACAAACTACCAAAGGGTATTGTCACTTTGGACTCAATATTCAACCCAAATGACCAATTCCAAAAGGAGAAGGTGAATATTTAGGTAAAGGGTGAGGATTTAGAGCCCATTTTCATAGAAGAAGGCAAAACATTATCAGATTGGCAAGGTAAGCACTCAACAAAAAAAATCTAAGTTTATTAAACTTTATCAAGAATTCCCAGATGTCTTTTCCTAGACTTACAAATATTTAAGAGGTTTCAACCCAAAGTTGGCACAGTACACTATCGAGTTGGATCTCGGATCTAAGCATTTTAGATAGAAGCAAAGGCCAGTAAAACCTTCACATTGAGCCTCTCATGAGAAAAGAATTGAACAAGTTAATTTAGGCCAGTATCATATTTCCTATCAAGCATTCAAGCTGGGTTGACAAAATTGGTGCCTGTGAGGAAAAGAAATGGAAAAAATAAGGCTATGTGTGGACTTTCGTGATCTTAACAGAGCATCACTTAAGGATCACTATCCACTTCCATTTATGGAATAGATCTTACAAGTTGTAGCTGGCTCTGAGATGGTTTTCACAGCTAGATGGATACTCAAGCTACAACCAAATAATGGTGAAAGATGAAGATCAATTCAAGATAGCCTTCACCACCAAATGGGGTACATATGCTTATAAGAAGATTCCATTTGGACTATCGAACATCAGAGCAACATTTCAACAAGCTATGGACATGAAATTTAAAGGTTTGATCAACAATATAGTTCTGGTGTATCTAGATGATATCACCCTCTTCTCAAAGGATGCTACAGACCATCTCTTCCACCTTAGACAGGTATTTATGAGGTGGAGAAGGTTCGGAGTATCACTGAACTCCAAAGAAGTGTGTGTTCTTGGCACATGAGGGGAAATTATTGGGCCACATTGTCTCAAGAGAGGGATTGACAATTGATCCTGAAAGATTTGAAGCCATCTGGACACTTCCATTGCCACAACACAAAAAGTCTCTCCAAAGCTTCTTGGGGAGGATAAATTTTTGTTCTAGGTTTGTACCTAATTTTTCCACTCTTGTGAAGCCTTTAACAATGATGTTAAAGAAGAGTCTTCCATTTAAATGGAAAGAAGAAGGAAAATAAAGTTTTGAGGCCATCAATTTTGCTAATATCACAGGCTCCAACTCTTATTAACCCAAAAATATCAAAAGACTTCATGTTGTATGCTTTTGGAGGGTCAGACACCATCTCAACCATCTTGGTCCAGCCCAACAAGGAAGGTTCAAAGTTACAACCCATAGCCTTCTTCAGTCAGATCTTGGAGGACTATGAGGTAAAATACTCTTTCATTGAAAAACACGTCCTTGTTGTTATTAGGAGCTTGAAGAAGTTCAGACATTTGGTCTCAAAAAATAAGATTCAACTACTAGTATCTCATGTCTGGTGTCAAGGGTTTCCTCCTCAATAAGGATTTGAATGAGAAGAGAGCAGGTTGGATCACTCAGGTAATGGAATATGATATTGAGATCAAGGTGATCAAACTAGTTTGTGGCTGGGGTCTATTTGAACAACTCGCTTGCAAACAATAGGCTGAGTCAGTAGATGAAAAAGAGGTTGTCCTAATTTTGTAGAATGATCAAGGGAAACCAGCTAATGATGCACCTATTCCATGTTGGACTCGAGCCTTGGTGCATTATCTCCAAACATGTTTGTTCCCTACAAAATGGAACAAAGCAAAGAGGAGATACTTTAGGTTACAGGCCATCCCATATGTGCTTGTTGGTGGTGTCTGTTTAAGAAGGATATCAATAATTTTCTATTGAGTTGCATTTGGATAGGCCAAATTGAGAGAGTGTTGCATGAATTCCATGATGGAGAAGAAGGACGTCACTTTTCTCCTTGGGTAGCTCTGAAGATCATGAAAGCTTGTTATTATTGGCCTAAAGTGTTCAAGGACTGCTACTCATGGATCAAGAAGTGTTCATTCTTCACAAGAAAGGAAAAGTTGGCAGCCCTTCCCCTTCATCCAATTTAAGTGGATCAACCATTCATGTAATGGGGACTAAATATTATTCGGGTGATTAACCCAAATTCAAGCGAGGGCCACAAGTGGATACTTACAACAATAGACCATTTTACCAAGTTGACTGAAGCGGTGGCACTAAAAGAAGTAAATGAATCCAACATATAGTATTTATATGAAGGGATAACTACCAGGTTTGGAGTCCCTCCCACTATCATATCTGATAATGCATTGGCATTCCTTAGCATAAGGATCACTGAATGGTTGGTCAAGAATGGTGTGTACATTAGCACTTCATCAAAGTATTACCCTCAAGGTAATGGCTAAGCAGAGTCTACAAGAAAGAACCTATTAAGGATTATCAAAAGGAATCTTGATGAAAACAAGAGAACTTGGCATAAAAAACTCAAATTAGATCTATGGGCTGATAGGATCACATCCAAGAGGTCCATAGGTAGCTCCCCATACAACATTGTATATGGAAAATAGGTAGTATTGCCTATCTCATTGGAGTTGCCTACTTTGGAGCTCATGAAACAATTGGAGCTAGCCGAGTTTGAACCTATGGAAATCAGGTATGTAGATTTGATGGAAGTAGGAGAAGCGAGAGAGTATGCAATGTAGAGCATGGAAAAGGATCAATCATTGATCAAGAAGGGATTTGATAAAAAATCTAGAATGAGGACCTTCCAAGAAGAGGACTTAGTTCTAAAGTGGGATGCAGGTCAGGCCAATCCAATAAATCATTCTAAGTTTGATGCCATTTGGAGTGGTCCCTACATGGCCACAAGATGCAGAAGTAACAATGCCTTCTAGCTGGCTAAATTGGATGGCGAAGAATTGCAAATCCCAGTTAATGGGATCTATCTCAAACATTCCTACTAAAAAGGAAGGTTCCACCCTTGTAAATATTAGCATAGAATTTTAATTTTCTCTAAGTGTATATGCACATCATTTTATTATAGCATAGGTTTTGTTTCACTAAGTTTTGTGGCACAAGTTTCTTTTTGTTGCTCTAGCTTTGCGGTGTTATATAGTTCAACATGTCTCTAAGTTAATGTGCCATTCCCTTAAGCAATTACAATAGGGTGACCCCTAGTTGCCATAACAATTTCTTGTTTTCTAATAGAACAAATACAGAGCACACTAAAATCGGGCTCTAAAAGGTCTTTTTTCAAAAGAATAGGATCAATGTTGGGTCACCAACCATGACTCCGTGCCTAATGGATACAATAAGGTAGCTGATCTCTTCATCTAGCAGGAAGATGTCCCTGCAAGTCACCAAATTTTTATCTCAATTTTCCCCCGACAAAATTGATCAAACACAACCCTATGCAGGAAAGAAATTCAAGAAATGGTTCCATTGAACGAACCCATGCTTCAAATCCAACAAATAAGTTACATACATGCTCTACAATGGAGTAGTAGGGATGTAGGAAAGAAGAAAATAGTGTCAAAGAAAACTAGAGGCTCAAAGGAGAGAAACAGAGAAATACTCGAGCTCTTCGGTTTCTACAAATGATTCAGAGAAAGCCCTAAAATTGGCTAAGTATGGAAGAATCAGTGGAAGCCTCCACATGCCTCACTGGTACATCTCCAAAGATTAAACTCAAAAAAGTAGACTCAAATGAGCACGGAGCTTCCACGTGTCCCATGCCCGAAAAGGGATAGAGTTCGGCCATTGAAAATTTCAAATGAGCGAAAAGAAGCCATGTGTCAGCTCGGTGTAATTTCAAGGTTGGAGCTGAAGGAGAAGAATCAAACTTGTGCTAGCCCTCGACGTGGCCAGGGGTCAACAGAGGTCAAATTCCAAGTGGGCCTAAATTAGTTAAGTATAAGAGTGCAGGTGGAACGCACCACGTGTCTTATCGAAAAACACTCAAAGGCACGGCCTAAGGTGGAGACTCAAATGAGTGCAAGGCTTCCAAGTGTCAACCTAGTGCATCTTTAAAGGTAAATCTAAAAGCAAGTCCTTAGACAAGCGTCGAGCCTCCATGTGTCCGTAGTTAGATGTATGGCCCCGTTAAGCAAAAGGACTTAGTAAAAAACATAAAGGAATAAAGCAAAGATGTGGATGAAGCCATGTGTCAGCCCGATGCAACTTCAAAAGAAAAATCCAAAAGTGGTCCCCAAATGCGTGCCAACCCTCCATGTGGCCATATTCCAAGTCAAAGTAGGGAGGTGGGTCTCTGGGAGTAATTTTAATTTTTTGCCTTCTTTTCCAAGAGATATAAAGTATAAAAATGAGTCGTCGCTCCACCAATGCCAGAGGAGCCATGTGTCAGGCCTAAATTGCATACAGGCCGACGGGCCTTGGAGTAATTTCTTTTCCAAATGGAAAATGTGGACCAGCAGACCCGAAGATGATTTTTTGATAAAAGGTATTGCGGGGTTACGGGAAAATTTTGCATTTTTGTATTTTTGCGCCGAAAAGCGCAAAGTAAATTTTGCGCCCGTGGATCTATGCTGCTAACCAGTTTCCACCATTTTTGTATGGACCCGATTCAAATATTCAAATGTGCATATCTTCTGATTCAGTTCCTAAAATTCAACAAATTTGGCACCATTGGAGAGATCTCCATCTCGTCTACATCATGGAGATCTGAAACTTTAATTTTGAAGAAGTTAGGTGGGGAAAAAATGGAAAAATGTCTTCATGCCATTAATATAGGATCCATTGCTCCAACAACTAAATCATATTTGATCTGATCTACCGTTCTTCCTCATTCGAAGTGTAAAACAAGAAATTGAGCTAGATTTGATAGATTTGGGGCGGATTTGCAGATGCATTGATGGCTGTAGTTGAGCTTCAAATTAGTTTTCCCACCTCTCTCTCTCATTCTTCTCTCTATACAAAATCTATAAAAGAAGGGGTTGGGATAACTATAAAGGTTTTAACAGTTTTTATTTTTCACCCTCCCTTCTCCCTTTCCTACAAGAGAATTTGTGGAGCCTTTCAAAACTCCCATTTAGGTTGTAATGTAATTTTTTTGCCTCTTGGCTACTATAATGTACTGTATCAATTCCTGAGCAATAATATACGCCTATGTATGATTCTTATCCCTCTCATGTGTTCATTATTGTCTTTATGATATCTTATTGTAGTTTGGTTGCCTGTGTATGGTGTTTCTATTGCATCTTTGTGGTATTTTATAAATTTACAAAACAAGTGTCTAAAATTCCTTTGGTGCATCACCTCGTTAACTTAGGTTTATTTTTTTGCATCTTCTCAACCCTGTCTCCTTCGTAAGATAGAGTAGGTTTAGAATAGATCCTCTATAATTTATTTGTGTGAACTTGAATAGAGGAATACAAACCAGCCTTAATCTGGAGAGCTCTCTCTACTTGCAAGGTCCCACAATTTGAGAGATGCTCCATGTTGTGCAATCACACTGAGAGTCTCAACTCATCTAGTTGCAGGAACTCACTAACACATCCCTTTTAGAATTTTTTTGGCGGTTAAAACAATCCTATTTTTAATGTTTTAAATAAAAACATTCATTTTATGACATTGTAATAATTTAGGGCCTTTATTTTAATTATTATAATACCCATCCTATGCATGTCAAAGACACAGGGCGAGGTTTGGGGTTGGCAGGAGGCTAATCCCCCCTCGCAAGCAAAAAAACCCTAGTTACAATTTCATGCCATGTCCAACGAGTACCCACATGACACCCTTTGCGCAAATTTCAAGAACCTTTTTAATCAATTTACAAAGTTCATTGGCATTTTCCATCAGATGCAGGAATTGTATTTTTGCTATGACTTTTGACTCGCTTCTCATTTTTTAGCACTTCTTTAATCAAATTTGCATGATTTCTCACACAATACATGATGAAACTATCAATATTGTAAACACACTACTCTATAAAGTGTTGCATTTTGGGGGGGTTCACTAGTACTCTTGGGGTTTTACACACATATGCATTATCAACCGAGTTTGACATCTTACTTTTGTGCACCTTGCGCTTTTGATTCCACATCATGGAGGGTGCTCTTTCCAGACTTGAGTGTCATTGGATCACTATACATCCTCTGCCACTTCTGGCCAGGAGAGGGAACTATTCATTTTGGTGTGCTTCCATTGAACGTTACTTCACTCACAAGGGTCTTTCAACCTTATTACTTGGGAGAGTTCTTGCACCCATTGATCATCATCATTTGGTGGACTTCCTTGACACTTACGACCATGTTTTTTTTCATTTGATGATGCATGTCTCTAGATCTCTCTGGTTTCACGTAGTAGTCTCAGATCCTCCCTGCAATGTTTGGAGCATTCTTTAGTCCCTCGATGGATACCATTCACATACTGTCACCATTGTTGTTGCTGCTGATCCACCCATCTCCTCTTGTTCTTCATGTGATGACAGTTCCACTGACATAAACTCGCTTGGTTCTACTTCTAATGAAGAGTATAGTGTAGCCAGTTCTGATGTCGATATTACTATAGAGGACTCTTTTCTACCTTCTCTCACTATTCCAGAGAGTGTTGACACATCCCACATCTCATTAGATATCTAGTAGTCTCCCATTCAATCTCATATAGTCATCACACCCACCTCTTTTCCACCTTTAGTGTGTGAGGCCCCTTCCACTCTTTTACCTTCATTGGATGACTCAATACCTATCTAACATTGTTCTTCTGTTTGTTGAGCCCCCTCATTAGGACAAGTATATTCCTGACCTTAGTCATCTTTTCATAGAGTACACTTGTGATGTACTACAGGTTCCTTAACCATCTAGAGGTATTTCAGAGGAGTTCATCATCTCCATAATTGGGAGTTCCCCTTATGGGACTATGTTGGTGAGAAATTTTTTCAGGTGGACAAACTTGTGGATTTCTTGCCAATGCTCTGGGAATCTAAGTCCGTCTACTTAACTGGTGCAGTTGCCGTATGTGCATGCGCATGAAAAGGTGGATTTCTATAGGTGGCCTTTCAACTGAGGATCCAATAGGGGCACTCCACTGACCCTGCGGAAAATGCTTGCATATACCTGCAAGAGATGACTTTGTCTAAAAGTTGGAAAGGAAGTGAGAATGGAGGTAGGAAAACTAATGTTGCAGGTAGAAAATCAGATTCCTACACACACACTAGTTAGAAACTTCATGACATGCATTTATGAGAAGAAACAACCCTATAAATGACAGCAAGACTAAATAGAATTTGATGAGAACAAAGTGTCATGAAATCCCTTGGTCAAAGACAGCTAGAAACTCCTCCTTCTTGTATTAATGCTTGAAAAAAAGTTGTACATAGTGTAGGAATGGAAGAAATTTGAGAGGGGAAGAGAGTAGAAGAAAATGGCTATCTCCTTTGCTTTCCCTCAAGGTAGAATGCACTCTTGAGTCTACTAGATCAATTGCCAACCCTTTGAAATGGGAATGGCTTTACAATTTATAGAATAGAATATGACTCTTCATCTTCCTCATGACCTTTTGAATACCTTAATATGACTTAACACTGTTCATATTCCACTTCAAATATTTAAGTCCCTTTTATAATTTAGCAAGGCGACTTAATTTACATTATGTTTCTAAAGTCTCTTAAGACATATTAAAAGTGAAAACCCCAACATGAAATTAGAATATTGGAAAGTGAGAGAAAGTTGGGAGGAAGAGGAGAGAGAAAGGGGGGAAGAAGAAGAAGAGGATATGTCATTCCTGATGATGTCCGTTGATCCGCGTTGATGGAAAGCTCCAAATGTAGTGAAACTCTGAATCTTCGAACTCCTTGCACACTATGAAATTCCTCCAAATTATCTCACGAACGCTCACTAAGTTGAATGAACTAAGGTGGATCTTGAATGCCCTGTGAAAAAATGACTAGGATGCTCCCAAACAATGATGTCCCCCTGAATGATTATCCTTGTACATCCCATTATGCCAAAACTTCTCTTTGAGTGTAGCTTACTATTTTTTAGTAAGTGTGAAAAAGGTAACTCTCTCGATCCTTTGATGAGTGTTGTGACCTTGATTCCCCTTTCTCTGTGCATTCCTCACTCCTTTGGATAAAATTTCTATTTTTAGCAGGTGCTCAAGGGCCCACTTACTTTTTTAGTAAGTTCCAAAAATGTCCATTCTAGTGGATTCTCAACTGTAGTGCACCTTTGATAGCTTCATCTCCTTCGCAGGTTCTTCTGTTAATGAATTTCTCAAAATAGCAGTTCCTATGTAATAGACCTGCTATTTTTAGAAAGTTGACCTTTGGGAGTTGGATTGATTTGGAACACATTTTTTTGATATGGGTTTTTTCCCAATGTCATCCCTTTGAAATTTCAAGCCCGCCCGCTTAATAATCCAGGAGATTTTAAAGTTTTAATTTTTGGACCTGGCAGTGCTTTTAGGTATGGCAGCCATTAATGCACCTCAAAATTACAGGTTTTGTTTTCTCCTCCGTTTTCAAATAAAATTGTATTTTTGATGTGGGTTTTTTCTTCTGTTTCTTCACGTGTAATCTTACTTCGATCCAACAACCGGTTTGACGGGAAATCCTACTTCTTTCTTTGTTGAGCAGGAAAGGAGATTTCTTCATTATGGATGCTTTTTCACACATGGGGGGAGTTTGAAGGTGTCTTATTGATGGTCTTGGATAGAGGAATGAACAAAAATAAATAGTTCATTGATTCGTGCACTGGTTTGCAAGCTTTGTTTAGATTTCCATTTTTTAACTATGGGGATTTTGTTGTTCTCTTCTTTGTTGTTCTTCGTTTCTCCTTAGCTTGATGAGGATTCCTTTTGAGACCTATGCATCACCATTGGAAATTTATTTCAGTTCCTTTTCTGATCTGTTCTGAGAATTTGCAATGGAAGAATGGAGGAAAGGAGTGCAAATAAAATTGTTAGAAGCTAGAAGCGGGGAAAAGCAGCAATTGGAAATTTTTCAAAAAGATGTGCATAGTTAGGGCTTGGGTGAATTTTTCCATGCTTGATGTCCCTAACTTCTGGGATGTGAGGGACATAAATTTCCACAATGAGCAAGACGGTGACACGTGGCACTAGATCTAACGACAGGGAATGAAGGAGGGAAAAGTTGATTTGAAGCACTCGGAGCTAAAAGGAGGTCAAGTGGGTGTCCAAAAGACTCCTCCAAGAGGCTAGGAGAAGTTTTTCATGTCTGATGTCCCCCACCTTAGGTACATAAGGTACATCAGTTTCCACGGTGGTCTTAGAGGTGACACGTGGTGCCCGATCCAATGACAGGGAATGGATGCTCCAAAATAGCACTTGGGGGCTAAACGACGGTCATGTGGGTGTCCAAATGAATCCCCATAGGGAATGGGTTCATTTTTCAAGGTCTTATGTCCCCCACCTTAGGTGCATAAGGCACATCAAATTCCAAGGTGGTCCTGGAGCTGACACGTGGTGACCGATCCGACCGCAAGGAATGCATGCTCTAAATAAGCACTTGAGGGATGAACTGCAGGTGTGGAGGTCATATGAGGGTCCCAAGGGTCACATGAGGGCTGGGAAATTTTTCCAAGGGGTGATGTACCTGATCTTAGGGATGTGGGGGACATGAAATCCTACAAGGCTCCTGGTGCTGACACGTGTCCTCTCGAAAAAATGACCAAGTCCTAAACTGTCTTTGAGAGGGTAACTTGGAATGCAGATCACTTGAGCTTCCAGTGGAATTTATTGGTGAAAATTTATATGATCCTGAAAAGAAATGGAATTTTAAATCCAATGATGTGGGTCTCATGTCTTGATTCGAT
Source organism: Taxus chinensis (assembly GCA_019776745.2). Classification (NCBI taxonomy): domain Eukaryota; kingdom Viridiplantae; phylum Streptophyta; class Pinopsida; order Cupressales; family Taxaceae; genus Taxus; species Taxus chinensis. Next base: position 844,459,706 of record CM034148.1, read on the forward strand.
CATATAATCCCTGAAAAATTGGATTTTTGATCTGGGACTCCACTTGTACCTAAGAAAAAGTTTCTTCCAATCATATGTGCTAAGGTGTTGTGAAAAATATTATTTCACCATCATGTATTTATTGGAATCCTCTTTCCAAATATGTTTTGTTTTACTTCCAAATCCATTCAGAGCTCCCAAAATCTTCATTTGAAGCTCAATAGTTGTTTTAGGCCTGTGTACTGCCTAGGCTTGTGAACCCTGTTTTCACTTAGACTGCTCTAAGTCTTTTAGAACTTCCCAAGTCCTTGTAAAATCATTTCCATGACATTATAAGGTCTTCCATTCACCTCCGTGTTGAATTTGGCCCTTCTGCTCTGCTCCATCGGGTTGATCCAATCCCAAGAAGGCCAACAATAGCCCTCCCCTATACTGCCAAAAGATAACATTTTCAATGAACTCCTAAAATCACCTAGGGGGAATGAAAATAAATTCCTAAATCACCTAGGATAATATCATGACATTGGTTGGGAATTCATTTGAACAGACTGAATAGGTCTGGGGTTTCTTAGGAATGATAAAACATGAAAATTTTAGCATAGGGGTATAGTTGTCGTACTCAAAAATTGTCAATTTCCCTATTGTACATTCTCACGACAACAAAATGTTACCACTTCCACTTTTCCGTAGACCTTCAATAATCCACCCTTGCTTGTGGATCCATTTTCTCTTGTGGGGCATGTTTTGTTGCCTTCACATCAGTTGGATATCCTTTCTATAGGTGTTCCCCTTCTTCACTCTGACAGTTCTACACACGTGGCATTACCTTTGGTTCCTTCACACTCACTTACTAGTCCTATGTCACACTTTCATGGACCAAACTCCAAGTTCTTTGTGTTGCTACCTTCGGTTTAATTTGTGGAGTGGGCAGATTTCCAGCACATCATTTTTTTCCTTCATAAGGGAAAGCACACGGTTCGGTGGGGGTGGCTCTTCTTTAGTCCAAAGGTAAAGGATCTCATGATCAACATTCTTTTGGGAGACCTCCTAGAGCTGTAGAGTTTAGATCCATCCATGGCATCTTCTACATTCCTCTCGTCTCCCTGTTCTTCTCTCTTCTTTTTCTTTCCTAGAGATTGCCTCTTTGTACGTGGGTACCTTCACACGCTCGTCTATAGCTGGGACCCATCCTTGGCATATTTCTTGGATTATACAATGGAGTTGTCTCTCTTTTATGGGGGAGTTTTTTCCACTGGGTTTTCTCCTTTTACTTCACTTTTCAAGAGTTCTTATACGTGGGTACCTCATCAATCTTGTTTTCGGGACCCAATTTCTCCTTGTTTTCATCTATGTTTCCACCTAAGCTATGCTTCACGGGGGGTGTTGGTGTAGGATATTTACCATGCACATATCTTAAGTACATGGGATTCCTCCACATAGGTGATTGACCATGCTTAGGTGTCCTAGGGTGTCATTATGGCCTTACACCTGTTATAGAGCATCATAGGAGTTACATTTGACTGGTTATTCTAGAAATGTAACTCCCACCTCTTGACGGCTACATTTGTGGGGGAGTTACACACCCCACTACTATATGTACACCCTTTCATCTTGAGCAATGGAATGGAATAAAGTATGGGTTTTGAGCCATTTTTCTCTTAATGCATGCACATTGCTCTCACAGGTGATTTCTTGCTTCGATCTTGAAGCTAAATAGTTTTACGGTTGAGTGCAACATTTTTATTCTGACAGATTCCCTCCAGATCTTCATCATTCCTCCAAAAGACACTTATGCCTACAAGAAAATGTCATTTGGATTGTCTAATCCTATAACCAAATTCCAAAGGAAATGGACATAGCATTTAAGGGGTTGATAAACAAAATAGTAATGATATTTCTTGACGATACCACTGTGTTCTTCAAAAATGTAGTTGATCACCTTTTTCATCTAAGACAAGTATTTCAAATATGTATGAGATTTGGAGTATCATTGAATCCCAGAAAATGTATATTCCTAACTCATGGAGGAAAGCTCCTAGGCCATATTGTGTCAAAGGAGGGATTGACGATTGACCTGGAAAGAGTTGAGGCAATTCGAGCATTTCCCTTTCCAAGTCATAAGAAGGCTCTTCAAAGATTTCTAGGAAGAATCAATTTTTTCACCAATTTGTACCAAATGTTGTTGCTCTTATGAAGCAAATAATGTTGATGTTGAAAAAGAGTATGAAATTTACATGGAAAAATGAAGGAAAGGAAATTTTTGAAGCAATAAAAGAGGCTATATCTCAAGATCCAACTCTCATCAATCTAGACTTCTCAAAGGACTTCATGCTCTATGCCTTTGGTGGTGGGGACACAATTTTTGCAATCCTAGTACAATGAAACAAAGAAGGTTCTGAATAGCCAGTTGCCTTCTTCAGTCAAATTTTAGAATACTATGAAATGAGATACTCCTTAATTGAAAAGCATGTCCTTGCAATCATCAGGAGTTTGAAGAAGTTTAAACACCTAGTTTCAAATAACAAGATCCAAGTGCTAGTATCTCATACAGGAGTCAAGGAATTCCTTTCAAAAAAAGATATGAATGATAAATATACAAGATGGATCACTCATGTAATGGAATATTACCTTGAAATTAAGGTCACTAAGCTAGTCCATGGAAAGGGACTATGTGAACAGCTAGCCTCAAGTCAACAAGTTGATGCAAGTAATGAAAATGGAGTTGTTTTGGTATTATAGGATGATCAAGAGTAGGTAAATGATAATGTTCCCACTCCTTGTTGGACTCAAAATATGATACAATTCCTACAAATAAGCCTATGCCCTCCAAAAATGAGAAAAGAAAAGAGGAGATACTTCAGATTACAAGCCATTCCATATGTGCTTGTTTATGGTGTTTTGTTCAAAAAGGACATCAGTGGTGTTCTATTGAGATGTATTGGAATGGATCAAATTGAAAGATTGTTACAAGAGTTTCATGATGGATAAGTCAGAGGTAATTTTTCCCTTGGGGTAGTAGATCTCAAAATAATGAAGGTGGGTTATTATTGGTCCACGGTTTTTAGTGATTACTATATGTGGAATAAAAGGTGTAAAAAATGTGCATTCTTCATAGGAAAGGAAAGGTTAGCAGAACTTCCATTGCATCTAGTCTCAGTTAACCAACCATTCATGCAATGGGGATTATACTTCATTGAGGTCATCAATAAAAATTCAAGCAAATGCCATAAGTGGATTCTCATAGCAACATACTATTTCACCCAGTGGACTGATGCAGTAGCACTCAAAGAAGTGAATGAGTCTAACACACTAGACTGAAGGGATAATGACTAGGTTTGGAGTACCGGCCACTATCATATCAGATAATGCATTGGCATTCCTAGGTTCCAAGATCACAAAATGGGATGTTAAGAATGGAATCTACTTGAGCACCTCTTCAAATTATTACCCACATAGTAATGGGTAGGCAGAGTCCATGAACAAGAATTTGTTAATAATCATCAGAAGGACTCTAGATTAAAATCAAAGGACATGGCATACTAAGCTCAAATCAACATTATGACCTGATAGGATCTCACCAAAGAGGTCTAAAGGTAATTCCCCTTACAAGTTAGTCTATGGGAAAGAGGTAGTGCTAAATATATCATTAAAGCTACCCACATTGGAGCTCATGAAGCAGTTGGAGTTGTCATAATTTGAACCAATGGAGGAATGTATGAAAAGTTGATGGAATTTGAAGAAATCATAGAACACGCAGTTCAAACGATGGAGAAATATTAGGCCTTATTCAAAAGATTGTTTGACAAGAAAGTAAGAGAAAGGAATTTTTAGGAAGGGGACCTAGTTCTAAAGTGGGATACAGATCGGGCAAATCCAGGAAGGCATTCTAAATTTTATGCCATTTAGAGTTGCCCCTACATGGTCACAAGATGTACAAGTAGAAATTCCTTCTAATTGTCTACATTGAATGGAGAGGAGCTTCTGATTTGGGCTAGTCTGATATATCATAAACATTGCTACTGAAGAAAAAGGTTTTTACCTTTGTAAATATTATCCTAGGATTTTGATTCCTCTAAGTGCGTATGCGCATTTGTCTTGTTGTAGCTTTGATTTCAATTTCCCTAACTACCTTTGTTTCTCACAGGTTGTATAATTGTGCAATTTAATGTGCCTGCAAAGGTGAATGGTGTAGCATTTTATTTCAGGGACAAGTGAATGCTCACGGTAAAAACAATTATCTACTCTCAAAAATCTCATCTTGAAGATTTTATAAAGAAAATTGAGAGTGTAAGCAATTGGGTTCAAGTTTCCAAGAACAAGATTAGTATCAGTCTATCATTCAAAACTCTGTGCCCAATGGATACTTCAAGGCAACTGATCTTTCACCTAGCAGGTAGGTGATGCTGCGAGTCATCAAATTGTTATCCAATTTTGCCTCTCTAGAAAAATAGACAAATAAGAACTTGCATGTGGAGAAAATGGAGTAGTTAATCCATCAAGAAATATTGCATTTTAGAGTTTGGAGAATAATGTAAAATAGGTTGAACAAATTGCAGAGAAGCTCAGCAACTCAAGCTGTTTTAGAGAATCAAGAAGTTCTGAAGCCTGAAATTTTGGACTTTGGAGGTACATCTTTTCAGAGATCTTAGTGAGTGGAATATTTTGAAACCTAATATTTTGAAACTCCAAAATTTCATAATTTTGGGTTTCAGAGTTTTAGAACTCTCAAGACGTGAAGTTGGAAAAATAAAGGAAAAATTTTAAAACCTGAAACTCCAAAAGTATGAAATTTCAGAGTTTCAAGTTTTGGGGTTTTGGAGATCTTAGTGAGCACGAAGGAGGACACAGAGCAAAAATCCTGAAGTCCAAAATCTTGAAAGTACAAAAATTTCAACTTTTAGGTTTTAGAGTTTCGGAGATGTGGAATTTGGAAATTTGGAGTCGTCAATGCCAAAATCAGAAAACTGACCAAAAATTTCAGAAACCCTGAAATTTCGAATCCCGAAAGGGTTTGAACTTTGGAAGTCAACGCATTTTTTGGGGTCAATGAAACAACAATTTAAGATTTTGGGGTTTCAAAAATTAGGGTTTCAGGGTTTTGTAACTCTCACATTGATTTGGGTGATGAATAATGAAATTTTTTTGAAAAGGTAAAATGTCTAAAAGTCTGAAATTTTGAAATTTCAAACTTTTGGGTTTTAAGGTTTTAGAGGTTAAGGTTTCAGACTTTTGGAACTCTCAAGAAAATATGCCAGATGAATAGTGTTTCAATCTTCAAAATGGAAATATCTGAAATTCATAATTTTTGGATTTTAGAGGTTTCATGCATTTTATAATCCAAAAAGTATCAGATCAAGAACCCACCATTTTTTTCCGGAATGACACCTCGACCGTCAGATTGCCATAACTTTTGACTGGGAGCTCATATTTGCACAAGAAAGGACTTTTTTGAAATACCTCATTCTTCTCTACAGTATTGTATTTTTGAGTGTGTCATACTTCCCACCTACTACCATAATGAAGTATGGCATTCCTTTCTTTCCCAACAAGGAAAAACACATGAAGGCATGGGTTTTGCAGTAGAACCCGTCATTGTTAGAGGAGAATTCAATGTAGTCTATGGTGGTTGAGGGAAGAATTTGAATTATTCTCATCTACTTCTCTAATTTTATTAATATATATTGTAAGGAGGGGAATTTTTCTAAGGTTGGACATTTTATGTTTTACACCCTCCCTTCTTCTCTTGTCTACAAGTGGATTTGTGGAGTTAAAACCTCCCATTCAAATTGTAATGCATTTTTTTCCTCTTGGCCATTTTAGTGCACTATATCAAATTTATGGAGCAATAATACATGTATGTGGATGATTTTCAACCCTCTCTTATGTTCATTACCCCTCTCTGATCTCTCATTGCAATCTTAGTTATCTTTGTATGGTGGTTGTATTACATTTCAATGGTTTGTGTTTAATGGAAAAGAAAATGTTCAGCATTCCTTTGGTGCATCACCTTTGTTAGTTTAGGTTTATTTTCTTACATCTTATTAAACCTATCTCCTTGGAAAGATAGAGTAGGTTTCAGAGTAGATCCTCTACAATTTGAATGTGTGCATCTCAATAGAGGAATAGGAACCGACCTTCATCCAGAGAACTTTCCTGATTTCAAAGTTCCACACTTTAGGAAAATCTCCATGTTATGCAATCACACTGAAAGGTTCAACCCATCGAGTTGCAAAAATTTAGGGGTGTTGTGATTACACATCAACAATATGCTCATTGCATTAATACAATTTCACTCACTCACTCATCCTCTATTTTCCCCACAACAACATTAATCATTTAAGTGAATATTCTTTTCTATTTTTTCTAGGTGGAAATTTTATTATCCATTAAGGTTTCTTACTTTCATCAGATATGATTTGGGCACCATGTTGCTTCATTTTGGCATTTTTATCAATCATTTCTTTCCTCTTGGTGTTTAGGAAACCCCTTTTTAATAACTCCCAGGTGGTTACATATGGCTTGATGTGACAAGAAATCCTTTTTACATTTGTAAATCTACCTTGAGTAATGCATACCTCCATTCATGCCTCTCAAAATTTAGTTTCCTCACATGGATTATATCACATCAATCAAACTTCCTCTATAGTACATTGCTAATTTCTCTCAATTTTATTATTCTCGTGTGAGATGAGAAAAATCTTCTTTCATCTGATGGCAAAAATTTCACTAGATTGAATTTCTTTATGCCATCCTTATTATAAACTCAACTCGAATTTCTTACCAATGTGCATTCTTTTTCCTATCCTTAAAGTGAATAATTTTTACATATCTTTTTATCAGTATAATGGTGAATGTGGTGGTGGAAAATAGTCTACAAGATTTTTATTCACAAGATTTAAACCAAATATTTGACCTGTATGGTCGATATGAATCCTTTTTCAGCATTTTATTTGATATCATAGTCCCTAGAGATACCAGATGACCCCTAACTTATCAACATGTTTAACTCACACTCCTCATGTAGTTGTTCAAGGTAAATATTGTATTCTCAGCTTTCCAATTCATGTACTTCCATTGTTTTAGTGGGAACACCATAAAGTTCCTGAGAACTTGAATAAATTTTGGATTGAAAGGAGGCCTTCCATGTCAGGTAAGACTTATTACTAGTGTCCCTTTTTATGCAATGAAGAATTTTTTCCAAAGGTGATTTCCAAGGAGTCCTATGTGTTGTATGACAATCAATCCATTGATACAGTGCCTCTCATTTCTAAGAAAATGGATGAACTGGAGCGGAGTGAAGAACGGTCATGCAGGACCTATGTCATAACAACCATCCACCTTGCTAACACCTTTTTCAGGAAAGAAGAGGGGGAAATCTAGCTCCCAACCCCTAATTATCATTTCGGATGGAGAAGAAGAAATATATTTATGTTTCTTGTCTCTCTAAAGTGACAATATTTTCTGCTACAGATAATAGGGGTAGGTTTGTTGTCCGATCTTCTAATCATTCAAATCATCATGATCCTTCAACAAAGTAAGAATTTTTAGGGCCCTAACCAATTCCATCTCAGAGAGAGCACACACTGTTCACAAGGATATGTAAGGGGTGAGGCCATCTCAAGATCTATTGTTTCTCCTGGTGCCCAGGGCGTAGTTCTTTATCTTCTAGCCACTCCCAAAGTTTCCCCTCAATCCATTCCCAATAATTATACTCCTAACAAGGGGGAAAGGGAAGATTGTGTTCTTCAGAAGTGGTTCGAATCTTCTAGACTAGGCATATTCCTATTAGAAGAAAATCAAGATGGAGAAAATCATGGACAGTCCCAGAATTACCATCGAGTTATTATTGGATATGGGGATGTCCCTGGATCTAACGAGGTCCTTTTTTTTCAGATGGAACAAGGATCAAATGAATTCGTGTTGAGGATGAAGAGGTTGTTTAACAAGCTTCCTCTTCTCGGAGGAAATTTCAAAGTAGGAGTAAGGTCTAACTAAATGTTGGTTCTCCTCTTATTTCCTTACTTCAAAACATGTGCACAACTCTCTTCATCATGTGTTGGGTCCCCTATAGGACCCCAATTTTTATTTATATCTAAATTTTTTTCTATATCTTCATTATATGAGTCTGTATGATGTTCTAAAACTTGAAGTTTGCATCTGGAAATCACCCTACACTAACCAATCTTTTGTTTGCATTCCCATGGATTTGATTACAACTTTTCAATTCCTCGAGTATCATAAATGGTGCCCAAGATTATTGATATCCCACCACCTGTCTATTTTAATTAAAAGACCCTTAAATCTAATTTTTTCTATTCCTTCCATTTTCATGCCTCGGGAGCCAAAACTATATTAAAATTTTCCAAACACTAGGACTTTTTCCTATTCATTTTGTTCTCTTGCTAGTTATGGCCACTTTGCATGACACATGGAGAGCCTGTGCATCATTTGGTCTTCTCTCATTTTCTCATTTTCTGAATCTATGCTTGGTTGACACATGAAAGCATGCGAGCCATCTTTCTTTTGTCTTGAATTTTCAACCTACTTGGGCTTTCTTACCGCGCCATATACCACATGGTGGACCCTCACTTATTGAGAGCATTTAATTCTTTGTGCATTTACAATGATGTGCGAAGGGACACATGGATACCTTCCACATATGGTTCCACTCCTTAAGTAAATTTGAGTCCTACAAAGCACAAAATAATATCAGGAGGATAAAATGGTCCATTTTCTATAGTATTTATATGAGCATCATAACTAGTACATTCCTCGACTGAAAAAGAGGATTCACACCCTAAATAGATGACTCACTTCTTTTTCAAACATGATCCTATCTTTGTGCATACATTTTTTCATATGAACAAACCAGTCAGAGTAGCCCCTTTTTTCAAGATGGACACTAGATTAGAGGGCGGAGACCAAAATTAATACTAACACTAGCTTCAAATTAGGGATGAGCACCCCCTGTGGGTAGCACAAGAACCAAACAAACCCAAATAAAATAGACCAAGTGCCTAAAATCCATTGGGCTACGGAGTCATTTTAAAACACACAACAAGTTCAAATAAAGACACCTTTCCACAAGAACAGAGAGAGAAACAAAGGTAACTGGTCACTGTAGACCAAGAGAACAAAAAGGGAAACAAAAAAAACAAAAGTGACAAAGAAAACAAAAATACTATACATTGTACATGAATTCATACCTTGTCCAAATCAATTAAGGAAATGTTTTAGGTGCATTCTGTTAATAGGTAATTCAAGGAGATCCCCATCTATATCCTTCAGGAAGAATGTATGTTCACCAATTTGTATGTGCAATGGAGTAAGGGGACCATTTATAATGAATCAAACTTTCCATGTTTTCCTTTTTCTTCATGCTTGTTATCCCAATGTAATACAATATCTCATACTTTGAAAGCTCTAGGGATCACCTTTTTATCAAAAAAATTCTTAATTCTCTCTCTAAATTTTAGGTGCCTCTTATGAGACTTCATTATCTATTAATCTAATGCAAAGATATAATTCAATCTTGTATCATATGGGTCCATCAACCCTTCTTCCTCAAGTTGTTGCAAAAATTGATATGATGATAGTTGCAGATGTAATGGAAATACAACTTGAATTCCATATAGCAACTCAAAAGGACTCTTTCTAGTGACTATTTTTATCGTAACTTTGTATTCCCATAAGGAAAATTCGAGTTTTTCACCCCACTTCTTTCTTGTTGACATCCAAAGTTCTTCTCATTATCTTGAGCAGGTTTTTGTTACTTGATTGAGCTTGACCATTCCCTTGTGGATTATAATTTGAAGCATAAGTCAAGTATATACCATATTGCTGACACATACTCACTAAATTTTTTATCTCTAAAGCTCATAGCATTGTCAGCCACAATTTTTGTGGGTACTCCAAATCTATAGGTAATATCATTTAGGATGAAATCCATCACTACTTGATGAGTTGATTTTTTAGTAGGTATGGCTTCCACCCATTTAGTAAAGTAGTATGTAGCTACTATAATCCACTCTTGTGCCTTGCACTTGAGGAGTCCTCCATTTCTCCTATTAAATCCATACCACATTGTTTGAATGGAGCCTCAATAGATAGTGGTTTTCGAACGTAAAGCACCAGATGAATTCATTCTTCAAGAAAACCTTTTGAAAATTTTCACACTTTCTAATCAATAATGTTGTATCTTTAAAAATTGTAGGCCACCAATAACCTGCTCTTAGAATCTTATGAGAAGTTACTCTTCTTGCAAAGTGAACTCCACATACACCCCCATGAAATTCATCAATAATCTTGGGGGCCTCTTCCTCTGTTATACACCACAACACAACTCCTTTGGGGTTTTTGCAATCCAACCCATACTCTGTCATAACCTACTTTTGAGAATTTAATTTGAGTTTCCTCCTTTGATTTTTATCCAAGTGACTTGAACACTCCAAATTTCTAAGGTAAAATACAACATCTTTGTACCATATGGAATCTATTAGTTTATCTTGAAAAATCTCATTTTCTCCTTCAACATCACTTATTTCCAAGACATGTAGATTGCTTTCGGCCATTAATCATGCAAGACCCAAACCTCTAACCAACTTGGTGGTCTGTATCTCCATATCGTATTCTTGTAACTTATTCACCCAGCAGAAAATTTTACTGGAAACCTCCATTACTGATAAAATTTCCTTGACCATAGTGGGGGTAACATAGGTGAAAATCCTAGAGCTCAAGATATTAGGCCTAAAAATCTTATTTTCTCTTAAGAAATAAAATGCATGCTTTTCCATGTTGGTATACTTCAACTCAGCCCCATGGAAGGATTTACTAAAACATGAAATGAGAATTTAATTTACTTCTGCATCCTTTTGCAAAAGTACAGATGCAATCGTGTTCTTAGATAAAGAAACTATATGAAAATCCTTCTTGTATTTAGGGGATACAAGTACTGGAGAAATTTTAAATACTTCTTTAATTTTAGTGAAATCTTAGAGAACTCCTTACTCCCATTTGATAATCTAGTCCTTCTTTAATATTCTTGTAATATGGATAGTCATTTCAGTAAAATTAGAAATGTATCTCCTAATAAAATTTATTTGTCGAAGAAGTACTTAATCCCTTTCCTTGTTTTTGGGACTATAACTTTAGCAATTGCTTCCACTATTTTAGGGTCAATCATGACCCCCTCTTTTGACACAATATGACCAAGAAATTTTTCCTTCTAAACCTCGAAATGACACTTTTTTGGATTTAATGAGATGTCATATTCCCTGCATCTAATGAACATTTTCTATAAATGAATAAAGTGGATCACTTCTGTTTTTAGAGAAAAATTTCACATCATCCTAATAAAATACAATGAAAACATTGATGTAACATGAGAACTCCACATTTATTGCGCTCTAAAAATTAGCCCCAACATTCATTAACCTAAATGAAATTCTCACATAAACATATGTACCCCATGGAGTTGTAAAGACAATATTGAATCTCTCTAATTTCTTAAAAACCACCTGGTTGTATCCTGAAAACCCATCTAGTGTTGAAAGCAATTCAGATCCAGTGACTAACTACAACATGTTATCCATAATAGGCAATGGATAATTATCTTTAATTGAGTACTTATTCAAGTTCCTGAAATCAACACATAACCTTATGTCTCCTTTTATTTTTATAACCAACAATAATTTCACCACTAATGAAGAATATATGGTTGGTTATATGATCCCTCCATGCCTTAACTTTTTCAATTCTTCTTGCATTTTTAGTGAAAGGAGTGGATTAATTGGCCTCTACTTCTGTCTAAATTATTTTGCATTACATTTGAGTGGTATATCATATTGAAAAATATCCTCCCAATATGTTTTCAATTCAGAGTAAGACCTTACTAAGAAATCTTGGTAGTTTTTCAAAAACTCAATGAACAACTACTTTTCATCATTAGTCAAATTACTACCTAGACATACTTTCCTAGGTTATTCATCAGTTCCTATATTATGTTCTTCTACATCTCTTGAAGCAGAGATATGTCTATGAACTACCCTGTCAACATTATCAAAGTTGGATTCTAAATCAACTAATCCTTTCGGGATCATGTTTTTCTTCAATTTGACTATGTCCTTACCAAACATTGCAACCATTGGTTCCCAGTCAATCCAATGATAAGTAAATTCTCCTTCATTCTGAAAGAACCACTTAGCATAGGAATTATTATCAAATACTTTTCAGTGTTTTACATTATGAGGGACAGATGGTATTGATAACACTTCAATATTGTAATCATAGTAAAGAGATACAGTGTAATTTTCAAATCTAGAGTCAATCACCACTAACCTATCCATTGTGTTGGTACCCAAATTGATTCTCCCTCAAATTTTGAGCAACATCACTAGTTTGACAGGAAGTTTAGAGATAGATATATCATGGTGAGTCATTTATAGCTGGAGATGAGATCTAACTGACCCTCTTTCACTCAAATGTGGAGAAATGGATAGTACCTATAAGAGGATTTGATCCATCCTCACCATTTTAGGGTGTTCCTTTCAACCAAGGTAAGAGAACCTTTTTGTAGCCTATTATTTGTGGAGGAGGTAGAGATATCCTTCCTAATTAAGTTGTTAAAGATACCTCGAAGAAAATATGATCAATGTAACAAAATCTAACTCTGACGAGTTGTCACTCTAGATAGTGGATATATTCTCGAGGCAAGGTTCAATCTACTAAAGAAATTTGGAATCCCGATTGTTTCTACATGTTTTGGTAATGGAAATTGTACATTTGTACAAACATAGGACAAATAGGGGTAGTATGGGTAGGGTTGGTTTTTTTCAAATAAATTTTTGGTGGGAGGTGAGGTAGAATGAACTTGATTTTCTAGATATTTGAAAGTTTTTACAAAATGGAAAGCTTAGACAACAAAATGCTTCAGGATAGCTAAAATATTCCTTCAACCAGAGTATGTGCTTCAATGGAGTCTAGGATTAGTACTTTTCCACATAATCTATGAGATTATAACATGAAGGATCAAGTTAGAAAACCCAAAAAAGTATTGAGTTCTTAAATAAATCATGCCTAAGGTACACCTCAATTCTTACAAACAATCCCTGTCAACAAATGAAAGAAAAGTGATTTTAAATCATTTATTTCACTCCCAGATGAAAGATATTTTGAGAAATGAGATTACAGATTCCATTAAACTACCACAAGGATTGAGATATGTGTGATTAAGATAGATTTTTATACAATATTGCAATAGGAACGAGAAGAACTAGTTGCAAACATTTAGAAATAAAACAAATACATTTTGCATAAGATAAACACAAAATAACTCGAGTTTAATTAAATTATCAGCAGGGGAAAGTTTATAGAAGAATCTTAGATATTTTTAGTGGCTATACACTCGCAACCACCTTGACATGATCAAATATAAAACAAAAGAGATATACAGGCTTCTCAAACGACTTCTCAAAAGATAGGTTTTGTCAAATTTTCCTTTTGGGAATTTTCTTTGACCTGTAACACTCCAACCTCCAACCATTTGCATGAAAAATTTGTGTAATTTATAACATTTACAACAGAGCCCATTCCCCCCCCAAAAAAAAATCTTGACATTGAGTTCTACCAATGCTTGCCATGATCACGATCGTGATTTCTAGAATTAGATCTGTAAAAAGTCACCAGGTGCTCGGGGGCGAATCTCTTTGAATATCTCTCGCATTCAACTCCTCCTTTTGGTAGATCACTCTTTCTTCAACTTGCCAGCCACTTCCACCCCTAATCTATCAAATCTAGTTCCTTGCTTGCTCGGGAGAAGAAAAACAGAAAATCATATCAAGCCTGAGAGTCAAACCATTTTAATGGTGAAAGACGTTTCTAGATCTTCCCCACCAAACTGAGATATCAACATTAACTCTCCTCTCTGTTTGACATATAGGAAATACCAAGAAATCACGAAGACTCACATTTCTAGGCATGTTTCAGTGAAAATGGGTGAAAATTAGATTTAGACTCACAGTTTCCATTGATCTTTACTTTGAATTTGGGTCGTCCAAATGGAAGATTCAATTTAAGATGGGCTCAGGGTTGCCTCTAACATTTTACAACTTCTGAAAACATGTAAATTTTCCCATTTTGCTCTATTCCTCCACCCTTGACAAATAAGTCTGACACGTGTCCTAAGGTGGGTCCCAATAGAACTGTGACCAAATTTTTCTATTTTACCTCGTTTTTGGAAAAGAGAAAATTTTCCAAGATTTCCCCATAGCTCTATAAAGTTTGGTTCAGAATTACACAGTAGGAACACCGAATATATTATTCACATCATGATTTAGTGTACAATAGATTGGCTATTATATAGCCATAATGGTAGGCAAACAACTTCCTAGGAAATAGGAAGTGAGTAGAACAATTAACCCGATAATAGCTACGGGTGTAACAAATAATCATTCATAATAAATTGTTATTCTAACAATATGTATGACTAACTAACTTACTAATATTCACTATAATAATAATTACCAATGTAATTATTATTCACACACATAGAAATGTGGAGCACTAAAATATTGATTTCCTAACATTCCCCCCCTTAGTGCGAACATGGGGAAAACCTGCCTTATACTTGCACCTGCTCATGATCTAGTGATTTTCACACGATGATCACAACACTCAAGGATGGTTTTGCAAATGGTTGACCAAAAACCGAGAATGGTGGTTTTGCAATTGGTTTACCACAAACCACAAAGTGATGGTTTTGCAAATGGATTACCAACAACCAAAAATGGTGGTTTTGCTATTGGTTTACCACAAACCACAAATGAAGGTTTTCAAGTGGTTTACCTACAATCACATCATTATGTGCCAAGTACTATCATCAGCCCTCATCACATTTCACTGTAGGGAATAACATAGGAAGTTCTGCTAACATCTGTTGCTCATACATACATAGAAAAAGCTGACATACTGGAAATGGAACATTGGAATCATGTTCCCCCCCTCAATGTGAAATTTCCACTTCTTGAAAACTGCAAACAGGAACACACCACACCACTCGTAACTGGAAGAACTAAAATCAAACTACACACATACATGTCACCAAAGCTGATATGCGGCCCCGTCGTTGGTGACTGACGAGAGGTCGCTGAATGACCTCCAACCTCCGATGCCTCTTGCCTCCAGTATGACGTTGCTAGTTCAGTGGAATGTGAATTTGAAGCTCAATTACATGCCTAAATCGAACGTCGAGTTCAACCGAAAATGCGTTCGTGAGGCTAATTTTTTTTATTTTTACAATTTTGACAATTTTCCTAATAATCACCTAAATGACGATAATTGACTATTAACACAAATTTCGACTAATCTTGACAATGATGAGACACAAAAGACTACAAAATGATATATAAACATTATTAATATTAAACTTTGACTCTTTTAACTAGACAAGATGACCCAAAAAACTAATGACTCAATTTACTTTAATGAACAACGTTTAAAAACATAAAATCCAATTAATGATTGGATTTGACTCAGCAATAAATATGGACTTTTAAAAACACTAAACTATAATGAGCAATATAGACCTTAATACCTTCTATTAAGGTAAACAAAATGAGTCCTAGTCGTTAATGAAACTTTAGACTAAGATGAATTTTGAGGAGAGACTAGAGTTAAACACAAATATGAAAATTAACCAAAACACAATACCTAAAAATTGTGAGAGTCGATGCGTGAATGAGGTGAGAAGGTAAAACGGTCCTTAACAGCTCTGTCAACCAAATCATATGTAAAGAGTTGTTTATCAGATCTATGGAGGTCGAATGATCAGTGATGTTACTGTTAACCACTACATTTTCTCCTTAGATTCTAGTGCCGCAAACAACATTACTTCCTCATCAATTGCCTAGGATGAATTGATAAGTGTCGATCCTCAAAGACCAAAAATTCCATTAATTTGCATGCCCAATGAAAATAAAACTAAATCACAAATAATACAGGTTAGATTGAATCCATGACAGCAAAATGATCATCGTGATAGTGTCGAGGTTACAAAGACTTAAGAGATCATTTGTAATCTATAGTTTTCCTTTTCCAATATTGCAACAGATGCTCACTGATGTTGAAATTGCAGGTTTGACGTAGACAAATCAGACCAATTTTTCTGAAAAAAATGTAGTTAGATCTGCGCACAGGATGCACTATGAATATTAATGCACAAATAACTGATTCCAAATGATGATTTTTTCTGCTCCTTTAGTGGTTCCAAGCAAAAATGTGGACTACAAATTAGGCACAAAAATCGATAGAGATCTAAGGCCAATGCTTTTCCAATCTATATCTGACACAATAGACAGATTGCACCATGCATAAAAAACAAAATGAAATATTTTGGATGGTCAACTCAACGAAATCAATAATTTGGATGGATCTCTGGCTAATATTTAGTGGACCAGATGCAACCCGCTACCTCTACAATGACAGCTATATATCTGTAATCAATTTCATGTTGAAGGTGAGTGAATGACTGTCTCTAAGCGTGAAGCTAAGATAAATTCTTGGATCGAATCCCAAATGATGGAGAAAAATACAGCTTGAAATGGAAGTTGATCTATAATATATCTCTCATCGAAATATCCAACTAATAGTTTGAGCCGCTAGTTTTGACTGTGATAAGAGGGATGTGGCTAGTGATCCTCCCACCAATCACGAATGAAGATGAGCAATCAGATGAGCATTGGACGATTCAGTTTGTCTTTCCGATATAAACTGTACTATCAACAATCCTTAGGTCAATATAGATCTGCACGTAGAGACTAAAAAATTGAAAGGATTACCATCACTTTAACACAGAAGCATACAAATTCTTGAAGGGACTCTCATTTTATCCCACTCTGATACTAAAATATAAAGTTTGGTTCAGAATTACACAGTAGGAACACCAAATATATTATTCACATCATGATTTAGTGTACAATAGATTGGCTATTATATAGCCATAAAGGTAGGCAAACAACTTCCTAGGAAATAGGAATTGAGTAGAACAATTAAGCTGATAATAGCTACGGGTGTAACAAATAATCATTCATAATATATTTTTATTCTAACAATATATATGACTAACCAACTTACTAATATTCACTATAATAATAATTACCAATGTAATTATTATTCACACACATACAAATGTGGAGCACTAAAATATTGATCTCCTAACAAGCTCTACCCTTGAAAAGTGGGCCTGAGACGTGTCCCAATGTGGGTCCCAGCAAAGCCACACTTCCTTTTTCACTTTTAAATCTTTTTTCCCAAAATGAACTTTTTCCAAATTTCCCCTGAGAGTCTGCACCTCCAGCATTGACTAGACAAAACTTTGACCTTTCCTCTATTGGACTTGTGGGCCATATTGATGGTTTAATCATTTGAATATTGAGGGGAAAAAATGAAAGTTCCCCCCGATGGTCCACCTCCCCACATTTTTGATTTGAACCAAACTTTGAATGATCCTTTGTCAGGCTTATAGGCCATTTTTTGATATTTTATCCTTTTTGAGAAAAAGAGGCAAAAAATTTAAGTTGCCACCAATGGTCCTCTTCCCCACCACGTCTAACTTCTCAAACTAACATGCGTCATAATGGAAAACCTTGAGATGGTCCCAAAAATTTGAGTCTTGGCTCGACAATATTTTTTGAAGGCTTGAAGCTCAGTGAAAGGCACCATGTGTTAGGATCCGAGGCAGTCTCTTTTGGCCACTGAAAATTCCAAGAAAAATGCAAAGTGAGTGGAGGCCTCCAAATGTCCTCGTAACGCTTCATTAAAATAAAACTGAATTAGTGTGGGCTCACCACGTGTCCCTATTTTTTACCAAACTATTTTAGCTACATAAAAATTTGTCTAAATCTGGGAAAAGTAGTAGAAACCTCCACTTGTCCTCCTGGCACCACTCCAAGGCCAAACGAAAAAGTAGATCTTCAAACGAGTGCCATTCCTCCACGTGGAAAAATCTTTAAGTTGAGACTTTTCATAGAATTTTTGAAGTACCCAGCTGAGTTGCGTCCAACCAAAAGAGGCCTCGTTCCCTATTAATGCAAGGATGCAAATTTGTTTGAGAGAAATGATCGTCAAAATGTAAAATACAGAAAAATGATGATTTGAGCTTGGGGATGAAATTTTCTCCAAGGTAAAGAATTTAGAACTGTTAAAAGGCTCAAATACATTCCTAAGAGTTACATCCACTCATTTTACTTCATGTATTTAAGGAAAAATGACAAGGCCAGTAAATCGCGACTGTAAAAAATGAAAAGAACATGAAAGCTCAAGTTTTTGAATGAATAGAGGATTGGAGACTCAAATTTCAGACCTCTTTAGAGAAACATAGAAACAAGGACACAAATATGGATCCATACATGATCTTTGGCCCAAGGAAAGATTAATTATGCCAACAAAGGAAGGCAAAGACCTTTCGGGCATAACACAGGGGGATAAAATGTGGCAGAGGCCGTAAATCTATGGATTTCAAAGGAAAAATGGGGTGAGACTATTTTGAGTACCAACATCAGCTCCAACTCGGGGATGGGCACTCCATGTGAGTGCCACAAGAAAAATAGTAGACCAAGTGCCAAAAATATACATTGGGCAATGAAGTCATCTTGTAGAGAAAAGAAACATAGCCATCTCAAAAATGAAAGAAACCAGCAAAAATAGGTCACCAATGACCAGAACGAGCAAAAACACAAAAAACAAGAAACAAACAACCAAATATACATTGTACAAAATATTTTTACCTTGATTCTTAGGAATCAATCCAATAAATTCTTCAAATGCCTGGCATTAATAGGAAATTCAAGAAAATCACCATCCAAATCCTTAAAGAAGAAGGTGTGTTCACCAATCCTAATATCAATGGAATAAGGGCCCATCCATAATGAGTAAAATTTTCCATGCTTTCCCTTATCTTCATGCTTGTTATCCCATACTAGCACAAGATCTCCAACATTAAAAGCTCTGGGAGTGACCTTCTTGTCAAATAACTTCTTCAGCTTTTCTCTGAACTTTACATGCCTATGGTGGGATGCCCTCCTCTCTTCATCAAGCTCAACAATCTAGGTAATGCGGTCATCATAAGTACTTACCTCTTGATCCTCTAGCTATTAAATAAACTGATATGAAGATAGTTACATATGAAGTGGCAGTAGGGCCTGAGTCCCATATACCAAATCAAATGAACTCTTTCCAGTAACTCTCTTGACAGTGATCCTATCTTCCCAAACAAAAAACTTCAACTGTTCACCCAACCTTCTCTTGTTTAGCTACAAGGTTATTCTGATAATCTTAAGTATATTTTTATTACTAGACTCAGCTTTTCCATTTCCTTGGGGATTGTAATTAGATGCATATGTCAATTTGATCCCATATTCTTTACACATTTCCACCAAAGGTTTAGCTTTGAAGCTCATGGCATTATCAGCTATAATCTTGACTGGAACCCCAAACCTGCATATGATGATGTTTAGCACAAATTCCATGACAACTTGGTGTGTTCCCTTCTTGTTGGGGATTTCTTCCACCCATTTAGTAAAGTAATAAGTGGCTATAAGATTCCACTTATGGCTAACACTTGAATGGTCTGAAATCTCACCAATGAAATCCATTCCCCATTGCTTGAATGGAGCTTAAATTATTATAGGCTGTAAAGGAAGGGAGATTGAAGCTTTCACTCTTCTAGAGAAGCACTAACAAATCTCACATCTCCTAACCAACAAGTTTGTATCCTTGAAGAGAGTTGGACACCAATAATGAGTTGTCAGGATCCTGTGTGCTGTGACTCTTACAGAAAAATGCCCCCCACAAACTCCTCCATGGAGATTAGTGATTATCTTGGGGGCTTCTTCTTCAGTAATGCACCTTAAAAGGACCCCCTTTGGGTTCTTCCAAGCTAACCCATAATCAACAATGACATATTTCAAGGAAGCCAACTTAAGGGCTCTTTTCTATTTCTTACTTAAATACTTAGGGTAGTATAAGTTTTTGAGATAAAAAATCACATCCTTGTACCTCTCATAACTCATCAACCTTTCAAAGACACCTACCCTTTCTTCCTCTACCTAATATACCTCAATATTTTGCAAGTTTATCTCATCTATAAGCTTAGCCAAGCCTAATTATCTCACTAACTTCATGGTTTGGATATCCATATCATATTCTTGTAACTTGTTTACACACCTACACATTTTGCTTGAGACCTCCATCTCTGATAAGATGTCCTTCACCATGGTGTGGGGAACATAAGAAAAAATCTTAGAACTCAAAATGTAAGGCCTGAAAACCTTTGTTTCTTTTACCAAGGAAAATGCTTGTTTCTCCATAATAGTGTAGTTTAGCTTAGCCCTATGCAAGGCCTTACTGAAAAAAGCAATTGGCCTCTCAGCACCTTCATCATCCTTCTGCAGTAGGACATGAAGCAATAGTGTTCTCTGAAGAAAAGGAAAACAATTGGAAATGCTTCCTATAGTCAAGAGCTACCAAAACAGGGGCATACTTTAGTGCGTCTTTAATCCCATCAAAATCTTAGATGACAGCTTCCTCTTACTTGATGACCTGGCCCCTTTTTAACATGGAAGTGATTGAAATGGTCAAGTCAACAAAGTTTGATATGAATCTCTTGATGAATTTTATATGACCAAAGAAAGATTGAATTCCTTTCATGGTTCTTGGAATAGAGACCTTGTTGATGACATCTACCCTCTCTGGATCAATCATCACCCCTTCTTGTGACACAATGTGACCAAGTAACTTTTCCTTTTGCACTCCTAAATGACACTTCTTTGGATTGAGTGAGATACCATATTCTCTACATGTTATCATCATCTTCTCCAAGTGTAGCAGGTGATCACTTCTCTTTCTGTAAAATACAGTTACATCATCTTGATAAACAACAATAAACTCATTAATGTAACCAACAAAAGCAACATCCATTTCTATTTGAAAGGTATCTTCAACATTCATCAAACCAAAGGGCATCTTGACATATACGTATGTCCCCTAAGGAGTACTAAAGGATGTCTTGATCCTTTATGATTCCTTAACCACAACTTGGTTATAACCAGAGAAACCATCTAGAGTAGAGAGAAATTCAAAACCAGTCACTAATTGCAACATGTTTTCCATATTTGGTAAAGGATAATTATCCTTCATTGATGCTCTATTTAGATTCCTAAAATCTACACACAGCGTGATTTCACCATTCTTCTTTCTCACTGGTACTAGGTTGGCAACCAAAGAAGAATACCTTGTGGGCTAAATAAGTCCTCCATCTCTTAGTTTCTTTAGTTCCTCTTGCATTGTAAGAGATAAGAGTGGATTGATTTTCCTTTGTTTCTTCCTGAATGGATTTGTATTAGACTCCAAGGGAATTTCATGTTGAAATAGGTCTTCTCTATATACTTTTAGTTCATAATAGGTCCAAGCCATGTAATCCTGATACTTTTTCAACAATTGGATGTATGACTGCTTCTCCTCTTTGCCGAGATTGCTGCCTAATAAAATTTTCCTTGGTTTCTCCTCTGTGCCAAGGTCATGCTCCTCAATATTCCTTGAGGATGCCATGCATCTATTAACAATGTGATCAACATTATCAAAATTTGACTCAAGAGCAACCATCCCTCTAGGAATGGTATTAGTATTTAGCTGGATGATCCCCTTGCCAAACAAGGTTTCCTTCCCCTCTGTTGCATAAACCATTGGTTCCTAATCAATGCATTGATTAGCAAACTCTCACTTGTTCTATAGAAATCTTCTGACCTGAGTATCACCATCAAAAACCTTCCAATTTTTAATGTTTTCAAGGATAGAGGGTCTTGTCAATACCTCAACATCATACTCACAATATGAGGACATCGCATAATTGTCAAAATGAGACTGCAACACTGCAAACTTGTCTACCAATTCATTGAACTTCCTATCATGATGCACAATGTTGAATGAATCAAACATCTCAATACATTCCCAAACTACATGCTTGTATTGTTTCATTCACTTATTCTTTGTGGCATATAGTTTTTTGACTTTTTTTACAATTAATTCTGAGTCTCCTTTGATAATGATGTCTTTAACACCGTATTTCTAAGCAATTCTTAAACCCAACAACAATATCTCATACTCAGTAATGTTGTTAGTGCATTCAAAGTTGAGTTTGAAGGAAAAAATAAATTTTTCCTGACCTGGAGAAAGCAAAACAACACCAACACCATTTCAAAACTTGGAGCAAGCTCCATCAAAAAATAGAGTCCAAGGAGAGCCTCATTTTTCAAGACATTTACATTCTTCAATCATGTTCTCCTTTCCATCAGCAAATCCTACAAAGTTATCAACATCAACATTTATGTACAATACTTCATAGGATGCATTGTTGGGATCTTCAATAAGGTGTAACATCTTATTTTCCCCATACAACTATTGTATATATCTCCCCCTCGGGTAAGTATAGTCAAGAGCAGAAGAATATGGAAATCAATGAAAATTGAAATCCTTTATTTTGGGTTTTGAAAGTGCATTGCATGGTTGAAAAATTGACATTTATTACATCACCAAGCACCTCTAGTGCATAGCACAAAGTGTCGACATGGAAAAATTCACACCCAAGGCACAGGTTGGAGGTGCACAGCACAAACTGTCGACATGGAAAAAGTCATGCCTAAGGCGCAGGTTGGAGGCACACAACACAAAGTGTCAACATGGAAAAATTCATGCCCAAGGCACAGGTTGGAGGTGCACAGTACAAAGTGTCAACATGGAAAAAGTCACACCCAAGGAACAGGTTGGAGGTGCACAACACAAAGTGTCAACATGGAAAAAGTCACGCCCAAGGCGTAGGTTGGAGGTGCACAACACAAAGTGTCGACATCACATTTTAAGTGCCTATGGTGCACTTAAGAGTATGTTGACATGAGGATAGTTACATCGAGGTGCATCTTCAGGAGGCACAACATTTTGAGCGTTGACACCCCGAACCTGACAGAAAGCAAACTCTGACGCAGATATTCAAATGGCCATAACTTTTCACAGGGAGCTCGGATTCATGCAAGGTTGAACTTTTCGGAAAGCTTACAAGGTCCTCTGTCTTTAATTGGGTGAGAAAAATTTCTTCAAAAATGCAAAATACAATTCACCATTTTTTGGGTTTGTTAGGGTTCTCACATACCACCATAATGAGATGAATTAAATGCAACCTGGAAGTGGTTGGGGTAGATTTGGAATTCCTCTCTCTTTTCTCTCTCATTCTTCTTATAAATTGTAAGGAGGGGATTCTTTCTAAAGGTTGGACATTCTTGTTTTGCACCTCCCTTCTTCTCTTTGGTAGATAAATTTGTGGAGTTCAAACCTCCCATCTAAAACTATAATGCAACTTTGCCTCTTGGCATTTTGTAGTGTATTGTATCAATCTTTAGAGAAAACAATGCATGTCTGTGGATGATTCTCAACCCTCTCCATGTTCATTTGCATCCTATTGATCTTTCACTACAAATTTTGTTATCTGTGCATGATCTTGCATTGCATTTTAATCATTTGTGTTTATTGGAAAGATAGGTGTTCTTCATTCCTCGGTCCATCACCTTTGTTAGTTTAGGTTTTATTTTATACATCTTCTCACCCTTTATCCTTGGAAAGTTAGTTTAGGTTTTTGAGTAAACCCTCTGCATTTTAACATGTGCATCTACACAGAGGAATAGGAACAGACCTTCATCCGGAGAGCTTTTCCGATTTTGCAAGGTCCCACACTTGGGAAAAGCTCCATGTTATGTAATCACACTGAGAGTCTTAACCCATCGTGTTGCAGAAATTCAGGGGTGCTGTGATTCGCCATCAACAACAACCTCACAAGGATGCCCTTAGTTTGGATGGTGGCATAGGAAATGTCCATTTGGACACTCCCACCAACACATGCAGCCCATTTTCTAGATAATATCATGCCCCACTAGGTTGGGTAGTCAACAATGACAATATAAAGTTTTAAATTTTTACCTGGGTAAGCCGTAAGCTGCACCACCAAACCCTTCAAACATCCCACTACTGGAACTTCTCTAGAGTCCATGATAGTGCACTTCCCATATGCTGCTATTACTTTGATATTCAGCTCATTCATGACTTCGAGAGGCATGACATTGCATGATGCCCCTAAGTCAAACATGCAGTTGTGGAGTAATATGTCCTTAATAATTAGAGTGGTGAAGAATGGATCCAAATTTAGTTGAGAGTCCACCAAGGATGTCCCCAAATAGACCTCAAGTTGTTCATCTAGCTCTTCTGATGTTTGTGGTGCTTTTAGTTTTTCAATGACTGGTGGGGTCTCCACATTCTTTACATTTCTGCCTAAGGTAGTCTTCCCTTCTTTTAACCCCAAGTATTCGAATGCTCTATTTTTGTGCTTAGGAATCCTAAGCAACTCAACAATTGGAACAGAGACTTTGATTTGACTTAAAACTCGGGCAATATCAAACGGGAAATTCTTTAGAAAAGCAGTATAGGAATGAAAGCTAACACACTCACTAGGTGGTACAAGATTTTTGACAACTTGGGCATGAGGAGGGGTATGATTTTTGTTTAGAACTGTAGGAATTTTGGCAGATGGATCTTTCTTAAGAGCCTCTTTAGGAATGTTTAAAAGTAAGGGAGCTTTTGGCTTAGCTTGAGGCCATGTCCATTTAACAACCTTACTTCTTGTGTTATATTCCTTCTCTTGAGCAACAACAACATTCTTCAGTAACTGTCTATCTTCCTCAGATGGGATTCCTCCATCATACTTCTTTATCATTAAACCCCTTAAATATTCAAAGTCATTATTGGGAAATTCAAAAGCTTGTATAGTATCTATTTCTAAAGTATGAGAGGGAGGATGTAATGCCCACATTTTTATAGCTCAGTTACTTGTTGTTCCTTTAATCATTGACATGTTTCGGCAGGGATTTGTTATATTTTGGACATTACATTTGGATATTTGATCTAATTAGACATGTATGGAGATTTAGGCATATAGTGCCAATTTAGCTTGATTACTATGTTGTCGCATTATCTTATGATGTCATGGATAGTAATTATATTGATGGATACTCAATTAGTTGCATGTTGGGATTCTATGGATATATGTAACTTTATCATTATGTCTAACTTGTGGTGAATTGCGTATAATTATGCACATTGTCACATTGTCGATTCCAGAAAGATGATATGTTAGTTTAGAATTCATTGATATCTTATTAAGTAGTTGATTCAAATTTTATCGGACATGTGTGTTTAATGTGTGCAATGAGTGTGCAGGTGATAGGTCACAGGAGAACGTGGGATTTAGGCCAGCTACACAACTTTTCACAAACAGCCCATGGGCCTAATTCCTAGCTGTGTTTATTGTATGAGGCCTTAGTATTAGAATTTATTGTTTTAGGGAATTAATTGCCCCACTTACATTAAGTATTGAGTTTTTATAATGATGTTATTAATAAAGAGGGATTAGGGTCACATGTGAACCTTTGGGTGGGCCACACACACTCTAACATTGTGCCGAAGTGTGCCAAACCCGAAATTGGGCTATTTTAGTCATTTTTAGGAACCCCTTTTTAGTTTGGGAGTTCCCTTAACATGAAAATGAGCCCTTGGGCCCTACCTAATAGGTAGGGGGGCTTATTTCCAAGGCTTGGAGGGATTATTCCCTCCCATTTAGCCTTCCTTTGGTCACATCCATGTAAGGTGGATGGGTGAGTGTGCTTTGTTAAAAGTTACACAAGATTTCTTTGTTATCATTTTGGGTAATTTGGGAGAAGAGGGCTAAAAGCCATTTTATCGTTTCTCTCTTTTATTTTTGGCATCTTTGACCTTGAGGGTCCAAGAGAGGGGTGACACATGCTACCCCCTCATTTGTGAGGATGTTTTCTTGCTCCTCTTCAAATTCTCCCTCATGGGGAAAGAAAAGAATGTTTTTTTTGGGAGTTTTTCCTTGGAGTCTTGTGGATTTTGGAGCTTGAGTTTTCTTGGGTCAAGAAGTGGAAAATATTGAAGTTGGAGAACTTTTTGGAGGTAGGCTTCCTGAGCTTATTTGTGTGTTTTATGTCATGATGGATGTTAGTTTTGTTTACTTGGAATTGTTTGTTGTTGCATGTAGATTTTATTTGTTGTTTACTTGTTTTTGCTCCCTCAATCATATGGCATGATGGAGTTTTGGAGTTTTTGGGGGAAGAGAGAGGGATTTTCCCCTCTCAATCCTCATAGGCTTGATGGGCAAGCCTTGTAGGGTTTTAGTTACTCCCCTCAAATGGTTTGAGGTGGGGAAGGTGGTTCATATGGCTTGAACCTCCATCCCCATTCTTGGTGAGGAAACCCCTTTGGGGTTGGAAAATCCATTCAAGAGGGATTGGTGAAAGGGTGGAGAAATAAGGATGGTTTAAATGAGGACGAATAAGGAGGGTGTGGAGATCTTGGTTTTATGCAACTAATGTTGGTTACAACTTTTGGAGAACTCCTTTCTTCTCTTCCCCATTTTAGAGCTAGAACAAGGTTTATCCTCTTTTTCATCTTTGTAAAATTTGGAGTCTTGTTTTTATATTTGTCTTGTTTCATGTGGATGTAATATTGTTTATTTACCCCCACTCTTGTACAAAGTTGTGGATAGTAGTCCTCTTTCCCATGGGCTTGGGGGAGGCTAGCATGCATTCCAACATTGGAAAGGCATGTAATGATGCCTATGGTTGGGTGGTAAAACAAGCTTCTTCTCCTTGTATGGATTCCTTGAAGGCATCTGAAGTTGGATCTCAAGATGGAAGTTGGTGATAGTTGGAGCTTCATTGTCCTCTCAAATCTTTGTCAAACATTACTTGCATTGTAACCTCCAGAGTATGACTATGTGCGAAGATTCTTGGGCATGCAAAAAAGGTTCTCATCTTATGAATTGAAAATCACTTGTAAGATTGGTATTCCATTTGTATTTGAAAGTTTTCTTCCAATCTTGGGAAGGAGATTGTTAGGTTGTTTTCTTATGTAATTTGCCATGTTTGAAATATGATGTAATTGAGGAATTTTGCAAAAGAAGTCTTGTATATTATTTATTTCTCCTTTAAAATTCATTTAGTAGAATATATTTATATTCCTTGAACATGCATTGATTTTAATATCAATTTGATAAAGAAAGATTATTTAATGTAAAAGTGTTTCTACAAAAGAACTAATATTACTTTGTTGAAAGTCTTACTTGTTTAAAAATCTGAAATAATCATATAGCATTACATTGGAAAAGAAAGTACCTCCTTTTGTATTTTTTTGGTAATATTATTGAATGAAATGTGACTAGTCTTGTCTCCTTCCCATGTGAGATTTAATGGCTTGTTCTTAGTAGAAAATCAGTTTTGAATATGTCTGATTTCTTACAAATTGTAAACATATTACAAGCTTCTTATCCTTGTGAACTATCATACTACACTCTCTTATTTTCTCACTTAAATGAGCAAATCATGTAATAAAGATATATTACAAACATTAAGTATAATCCATAATTTTACAACTAGTATGCTTTTAGCCTCATAGCTTATGACATGAATATATTATAATATATTTCATTTAGTTAAAAGTTAAAATACAACAATACAATATTTCTACAAAATATTAATCTAATTATATTTTTAATCTATCATACTTGTTTTAAAAAAAAATTAAATTAAATTTATTATTAAATTATGTATATATATAAATAATATATATATCTATATAATAAACTAGTAAATGCAAAATTAGTAATGAATATCAATTAATATAATATACTAATAAATATAAATATAAATAAATAATTATATAAAAACATATTAAAATTTTAAACGAAAAAAACAAAAAATAAAAAAAGGGGTTGTTCAGCCTAGGGGATGTTCTTTTTTTGTGTTTTGTTTGCAATTGTGTGGGGAGGGTAAAAACTCTCCCCAACCCTATGCGCCACCTTCCTTTCCACCCCTATCCCACCAACCACCATAGGTGCCACTGACCCCTCCTCCCTCACTGCCATTGCCCCTCCACGTCATTCCCCAAAGCCCCACCTCCATTCCCCCATGCTGCCCCACACACCCTCGACCACGGATACACGCCTCCCTTTTCCTCAAAACCCTGCGCAATCCACTATCCCACATGTGGTTCCACACCCAACTGCCCTCCTCCACATCTACAAAATAACTACTTCCCCTAAATCTTCTTTTAAATATATATATGCTGCCACACCAGTTACACATGTAAAAAAAAAATACATATACATTTCCATATTGGTTTGGATGATTTAGATAACACACTCCCAATCCATGAGAATCAAGCCTCCATAGCTTCTCTTCCACCTGCACAATAAGATAAAAAAATAAAATGAAAATGATAAGGAAAAGGAAAGAAAAGAAGATAGAGAGGGATTAGGGAAAAATTTAGGGAAAGATCATAATCTAGGGTCTAGTTTGCTTAATCTTAAGGCCCACATTTAATCCTGCACTTTTTGAGTCATAGTATTTTAATGGGATTGTTAGCATAACAATTGTGGGGTGGGTGGAAAACTATTAAATAAAAATGAGAATGTGAAATAAAACGCAAAAGAGGGCAAGTGGTGTTAAATTAATATGAAAAGGTGCTGTAAATTTCTCAAGTGACCCTAGTGATGTTTAGTAAGGTAATTCAAAATAGCGTTATTAAATAAATAATCAAATCAGGAATTTAGGCAAGTAATTAAATAAATAAAATTAATTGGGGTTAGTGCTTTAGAGATCGAGTAAATCAATCTAGATTAAAATAAATAATAATGAGATTCCGATTTGTATTATTAAGTACTCACTTCAAAAAAAAATTTACCGACTTATTGGTCTATTTTCCAATGTGCCGAGGTGGAGTACTACATTTGGTATCAGAGCAGAGGTTCGCACACACGGACACTCTAGGTAATCAATCAACTAGTTAACAATATTTGTAATAACATTAAAGTAAATAAATAAATAAAATAAATGGTTAAAACTTTTTTGCAACCATTTAATCATAATTTAATAACCTCTTCGCTCATCTCGTGTATGGGATGGTACCCATGAGAAGACGTTTGGTTAGGGGTTTGGGACGTGGTTCGCCTATGCTAGAACCACCGTCACCTGAGTTAGGGCCTCGGATCTTAGAGGCTCTTCATTGCCTCATCATTGTGTAGCAACGTCTTCCACCACCAAAGGAGGTGAGAGAGGAGAAGATTCCACTAGGAGTCGAGGAGCCGATAGGTAAGGACATACACTCAGAGCCACCAGAGCACGATACCCGAGGCGAAAGAGGTCACATAGCCCTTTCATTCATCACAACAGGGTAGCCTCGTACCATCGTAGCCTCTCACATAGTCATGAGAGACCATTTGGGGATAGGTGACCCCACTCACCTATTGGTTTGCATCGCCAGGATCAGGATACAGGTAGTGTGATTAGGGATCTTCTTCACTTGTAGCTGCCTACTTATATTGGCTCTATAGATGGTTTTGGGCTTGAGTCATGGCTCCTTAGCTTGGATAGTTACTTTGGCTTGCACTCGTACGAGAAAAATGTCAAGGCAAGGTTCACCATACACCTCCTCTAAGACGCAGCAAGCATTTGGTGGAGGAATGAGGAGTGGAAGCTCCATCTGACTTGAGAGACAGTGACTTGGGAGTTGTTCGAGGAGCATTTCAGGGCCCACTACATGTCAGAGCATTTCATATAGAAGAGGATCGATGAGTTTCATGACTTATGACAGGGATCTGGCATAGTAGCATAGTATGAGAGTAGGTTACTGGATCTTATGCAGTATGTGGATTATTTGCAAGATGAGAAATTGTAGGTTAATAGGTTTATTAGGGGCCTTAATGTAGATATAGCAAGAGAAGTTACGATGTTATCTCCTCCCACGCTTGAGAAGGCCATAGAGAAGGCCTACTTAGATGAGAAGAATAGGACCAAGTCCCAGGAGCACCGAGATAGAAACAAGAGCAAGTTTTAGGATAGGATACATGCATTTCAGAGTTAGAGGTCATTGCATACAACACCAACCCCTAGAGGAGGATTTTGGCCTCCGCTAGTAGCCACGAGGGCCCCACCGCACCCATAATAGTAGATGTAACATCATTGCCACCAGTAGTAGATGGCTAGACAGACTCAGAGCTTTTAGAGAGGTGGTACTTGAGGAGGTTTTGGTGGAGATAGGAATCAGAGACATGGTACTCAACAGGTAAAGCCAACTCACATGCAGTAGTCCGTTAGGGTAGGACTGACAGGATTAGTGCACTAGAGTACAGGAGGGACCCCATCCCAGAGGGGTACAAGAGGATGTTTTGTTTGTGGGTCTCCTGATCACTATGTGCGTATGTGTCCACACAAACCCAATACCATGGATACTCAGAGAGCCTCTAGATCTGAGCAGATGGTGGGTGATGTGGGACACACCTATCATGTATATGCAATGGTTGGAAACTTCTAGGACAAGCATCAGGCTACAGTCATTGAGATGACAAGTACTATCAGGGGTATTTATGTCTCGGTACGTTTTAATTCAGGTGCTTCATATTCTTTTGTATCTCTTTCTATAGTGGACCAGTGTGGGTTAGGCAACCAAATAGTTGGTAGGTTGAGTTTTTCCTTTGGGGCTAAACTCATATATGGAGAGTTGTGTAGTTGATTTGGGAGTCTTCTCCACTACACATGACCTCAAAGTTATTCCTCTAGGATCCTATCAGGTAGTGTTGGGTATGGATTGGCTCGAGGCTCATCGGGCTAAGATAGATTACAGAAATAAGGTCATTGAGTGTAAGGATGACCTTGGGAGTGTAGTTGTCATATCAGGGATGCAGAGACCTATCTCGTTGCATATGATCTCAGCTAAGCAATGCAAACAGAGCATGCATAAGGGTTTTTAGTTGTTTTCTATCACCATCAGTGATCGATCACAGAGCACTCCAGAGCATTCACCCTTAGATGATCATGTAGTTTTGAGGGAGTGTGCAAATGTGTTTTCAGGTGAGCTTCAAGGGATACCACCCCACAGAGAGGTGGATTTCACCATTTATTTAATACCTTGATCTGCACTAGTTTCTAGGGCACCCTATCGGATGATAACCCCAGAGCTTCATGAGCTCAAGATTCAATTAGAGGAGTTGTTGGAGAAGGGCCTCCTTCGCCCTAGTGTATCTCCTTGGGGAGTGCTAGTCATATTTGTGAAAAATAAGGATGGTTCTCTTAAACTTTATATAGATTTTAGACAACTCAACAAAGTCACAATAAAGAACTGTTATCTGCTCCCTAGGATTGATGACTTGTTTGATCAGATGCGGGGATTGAGAGTATTCTCAAAAATTGATCTCAAGTCAAGATATCATTAGTTTCTTTTGACTAATGCCCCTGCTATCTTCATGAGCCTCATGAATGGAGTATTCAAGACCTTTCTGGATCACTTTGTCTTAGTGTTCTTTGATGATATATTGATATATTCTCATTCTGAGGAGGAACACAAGGAGCATTTGAGACAAGTACTTCAGGTTTTGAGGGAGCAGAAGTTGTATGGGAACTTGGAAAAAGTAGCTTCTTTCAGACAAAGATTCAGTACTTGGGTCATATCATATTAGGCGAGGGTATCTCTATAGATCCCTCTAAGATATAGGTGATTATGGACTTGTCAGCGCCCACATCAGTCATGGAGGTGAGGAGTTTTATGGGCTTACTAGGTTATTACCATAGGTTTGTACAAGACTTTTCTAAGATTTCTCATCCTATTACTTCCCTTCAGAGAAAAGGGAAAAATTTTGATTGGTCAGAAAAGTGTGAGGAGGAATTTCACCTGCTTAAGAAAAGGTTAACCACAATGCCCATCTTAGCAGTTCTAGACCGACAGAGGATTTTTTTTGTGTGCACTGATGCATCACTAGAGTGTTTGGGAATAGTTATTATGCAGGAGCCTCGGGTGATTGCCTTTGAGTCACGTAAGCTCAAAGATTATGAGCTTAATTACCCTACTCATGACTTGGAGCTTGCAGCAGTTGTTCATGCACTTATGCATTCGCGACATTTCCTTCTGGGTAGACCTTTCATTTTGAGTAAAGATCATCATAGTTTGCAGCATATCTTCTCACAGCCGAACCTCAACTCTGGTCAATGGTGTTGGATGGAGGCCCTACGTGAGTATGACATGTAGGTATAATATATCGAAGGAAAGGAAAATGTTGTTGCAGATGCACTTAGTACATGATGACATGTGCTTGCTTCATTGACACTACAGTCAGATTTGAGAGGCAAGATTCTTGAGCGTCTTCCTGAGGACAACTTTTATGAGGGTGGTAGATAGATGTTGGATTCATAGGGTTCATTAGAGGGCAAATATTCAAGGTGTATTTTAGAGACAGATGGGTTACTCTAGTTCCATAGGCACATCTATGTGCCTAAGTCAGGTGATTTACGTTAGCTACATCTATGTGCCTTTTGATATTTTAGAGGTCATCGGTCCAGTTGCCTATCGCCTAGCTTTGCCACCACACCTTGCAAGGGCCCATGATGTTTTTTATGTTTCTGTACTACTTAGATATGTACCAGATGTTTCTCATGTTTTAGATTGGCTGGCATTATAGGTAGAGGATGGAGGACAATGGAAATTGGAGCCCATATGCATACTAGAGTACCAGAGGTTGTCCCTTTGGGGTCGAGACTTGGACCAGGTTAGAGTTCAATGGGACCGATATGATTAGACAACTACCTAGGAGGATGGGACACCGTTAAGGGCTAGATATCCCTATCTCTTTCAGTGACTTCCAGGAGGAATTCTAATTTTAGTAGACAGGGATGTAGTGACCACAATTACATAGCTCAGTTACTTTTTTGTTCCTTTACTCATTGACATGTTTCGGAAGGGATTTGTTATATTTTGGACATTACATTAGGATCTTTGATCTTATTAGACATGTATGGAGATTTAGGTTTATAACCCCAATTTAGCTTGATTACTATGTTGTCACATTATCTTATGATGTCATGGATACTAATTGATATGATGTTGTTTTGGACACTAATTATATTGATGGATACTTAGTTAGTTGCATGTTGGGATTCTATGGATATATGTCCCTTTTTCATTATGTCTAACTTGTGGTGAATTGGGTATAATTGTGCACGTAGTCACATTTTTGATTCTAGAAAGATAATATGTTAGTTTAGAATTCGTTGATATCTTATTAAGTAGTTGATTCACATTTTATCAAATAAGTGTGTTTAATGTGTGCAATGAGTGTGCAGGTGACAAGTCACAGTTGAATGTGGGATTTAGGCCAGCTACACAACTTTACACAAGCAACCCACGGGGCTAAGTCCTAGTTGTGTTTATTGTATGAGGCCTTAGTATTAGAATTTATTGTTTTGGGCACCATGGGTGACCCTCATTTGTAATGTAATATGTCTTGTATTATTTATCATGCTTAGGATGTTTAGTGGTGTTGTAAACTTGTTTTGAGGAATTAATTGCAGGTACTTACATTAAGTTTTGAGTTTTTATAATGATGTTATTAATCAAGAGGGATTAGGGTCACATCTGAACCCTTGGGTGGGCCCCACACCCTCTAACCTTGTGCCCAAGTTTGCCAATTTCGAAATTGGGCTATTTTAGGCATTTTTTAGGAACTCGTTTTTAGTTTGGAAGTTCCCTTAGCATGAAAATGGGCCCTTGGGCCCTACCTAATAGTTAGGGGGGATTATTTCCAAGGCTTAGAGGGATTTTTCCCTCCCATTTAGCCTTCCTTTGGTCACATCCATAAAAGGTGGATGGGTAAGTGTGCTTTTTTCAAAGTTGCACAAGATTGTTTTGTTATCATTTTGGGTAATTTGGGGAGAAGAGGTCTAAAATCCATTTTATCCTTTCTCTCTTTTATCTTTGGCATCTTTGACCTTGAGGGAAGAGAGAGGTGACACATGTCATCCCCTCATTTGTGAGGATTTTTTCTTGCTCCTCTTCAAATTCTCCCTTATGTGGAAACAAGAGAACCTTTTTTTGGGAGCTTTTACGTAGAGGCTTGTGGATTTTGGAGCTTGAGTTTGCTTGGGTCAAGAAGTGGAAAAGATTGAAGTTGGAGAGATTTTTGGAGGTAGGATTCTTGAGCTTATTTGTGTGTTTTATTTCATGTTTGATGTTAGTTTTGTTTACTTGGAAATGTTTGTTGTTGTATGTGGATTTTTTTTTGTTGTTTACTTGCTTTTGCTCCCTCCATCATATGGCATGATGGAGTTTTGGAGTTTGTGGGGGTAGAGAGAGGGATTTTTCCTCTCAATCCTCATAGGCTTGGTGGGAAAGCCTTGTAGGATTTTAGTTACTCCCCTCAAATGGTTTGAGGTGGGGAAGGTGGTTCATATGGCTTGAACCTCCTTCCCAATTCTTGGTGAGGAAACCCCTTTGGGGTTTGAAAATCCTTCCAAGAAGGATTGGTGAAAGGGTGGAGAAATAAGGAGGGCTTAAATGAATTTGGAGGAATAAGGAGGGTGTGGACATCTTGGTTTGGTGCAACTAATGTTGGTTACAAATTTTTGAGAACTCTTTTCTTCTCTTCCCCATTTTAGAGCTAGAACAAGGTTTATCCTCTTTCTCATCTTTGTAAAATTTGGAGTCTTGTTTCTATATTTGTCTTGTTTCATGTTGATGTAATATTATTTGTTCACCCCCACTCTTGTGCAAAGTTGTGGATAGTAGTCCTCTTTCCCATGGGCTTTGGGGAGGCTAGCATGCATTCCAACCTTGGAAAGACATGTAATGATGCCTATGGTTGGGTGGTAAAACAATATTTTTCTCCTTGTATGGATTCCTTGAAGGCATTTGAAGTTGGATATGAAGATGGAAGTTGGTGATAGTTGGAGCTTCATGTCCTCATCAAATCTTTATGAAACAATACTTGCATTGTAACCTCTAGAGTATGGCTATGTGGGAAGATGCTTGGGCATGCAAAAAAAGTTCTCATCTTGTGAATTGAAAATCACTTGTAACATTTGTATTCCATTTGTATTTGAAATTTTTCTTCCAAAACTTGGGAAGGAGATTGTTAGGTTGTTTTCTTATATAATTTGGCATGTTTGAAATATGATGTAATTGAAGAATTTTAAAAAAGAAGTCTTGTAAATTATTTATTTTTCCTTTAAAGTATATTTAGTAGACTATATTTATATTCCTTTAACATGCATTTATTTGAATATCATTTTCATAAAGAAATATTATTTAATGGAAAATTGTTTCTACAAAAGAAATAATATTACTTTGTTGAAAGTCTTGTTTAAAAATATGAAATAATCATTTAGCATTACATTGGAAAAGAATGTACCTCCTTTTGTATTTTTTTGGTAATATTATTGAATGAAATTTGACTAGTCTTGACTTCTTCCCATGTGAGATTTAATGACTTATTCTTAGTAGAAAATCAGTTTTGAATATGTGTGATTTCTTACAAATTGTAAACATACTACAAGCTTCTTATCCTTGTGAACTATCATACTACACTCTCTTATTTTCTCACTTAAATGAACAGATCATGTAATAAAGATATATTAGAAACACTAAGTATAATCCATCATTTTACAACTTGTATGCCTTTTAGCCTCATAGCTTATGATATGAATATATTATAATACATTTCATTCAGTTAAAAGTAAAAATACAACAATACAATATTTCTACAAAATATTAATCTAATTTTATTTTTAATCGATCATACTTGTTTTTTCAAAAAAAAAGACATTATATTTATTATTATATTATGTATATATATAAATACCATACATATCATACATACATACATACATACATACATACATATATATATATATATATATATATATATATATATATATATATATAATAAACTAGTAAATGCAAAATTAGTAATGAATATCAATGAATATATTATATATACATATACATATATATATATATATTATATATATATATATATATAATATACTAATAAATATAAATATAAATAAATAAATATGTAAAAACGTATTAAATTTTTAAACCAAAAAACAAAAAAACAAAAAAAAGGGTTGTTCGGCCTAGGGCCTATTTTTTTGTGTGTTTTGTTTGCAACTGTGTGGGGAGGGTTGAACCCCTCCCCAACCCTACACCCTACCTTCCCTGCCACCCCTGTCCCACCGACCACCACAGGCACCATTGTCCCCTCGTCCCTCACTGTTGTTGCCCCCTCCACATCGTTCCCCATAGGTCCACCTCCATTCCCCCATGCTGCCCCCACACACCCTCCACCGTGGATATGCCCCTCCCCTTCCCTCGAAACCATGCACATCCCACTTTCCCAAACGCGGCTCCAGCACCCAATCGCCCTCCTCCACAACTGTAAAATAACTACTCCCCCCACATATTCTTTAAAATATATATATATATATATATGCGGCCACACCAGTTACACATGTTAAACAAAAAAAAAACATTTACATTTCCATATTGGTTTGGATGATTTGGATAACACACTCCCCAATCCATGAGAATCAAGCCTCCATAGCTTCTCTTCTACCTACACAATAAGAAAAAAAATAAAATTAAAATGATAAGGAAAAGGAAAGAAAAGAAGATAGAGAAGGATTAGGGAAAACTTTAGGGCAAGATCATAATATAGGGTCCAGATTTGCTTAATCTTAAGGCTCATATTTAATCTCGCACTTTTTGAGTCATAGTCTTTTTAATGGGATTGTTAGAATAACAATTGTGGGGTGGGTGGAAAACTATTAAATAAAAATGAGAATGTGAAATAAAACCCAAAAGAGGGGCAAGTGGTGTTAAATTAATATTAAAAGGGGGTGTAAATTTCTCAAGTGACCCTAGTGATGTTTAGTAAAGTAATTCAAAATAGCGTTATTAAATAAATAATCAAATCAGGAATTTATGTAAGTAATTAAATAAATAAAATTAATTGGGGTTAGTGGCTTTAGAGATCGAGTAAATCAATGTAGATTAAAATAAATAATAATGGGAATCCGATTTGTATTATTAAGTACTCACTTAAAACAAAATTTATCGACTTATTGGTCTATTTTCCAGTGCCTTGAGGCGGGGCACTATAGAGGAAGAATATATACCCTATGAATGCAGTCCCAAAAAAGTGGTAGCAGGCTAGGCACTTATCACCTCAGTTGAAGTTGCTCCTTATTGTGAGCTCATGAAACAACCCATCATGTAGACATCATTATCATTATAATTATCAACATGGGGCATGAAAACATCTGTCACACTGGAATCATTGAAATTTGTCTCCTCCACAACAACAACTATGACAGCCAAAGGATCAGCCACTATTCTGTTTTCCCTACCTTGTGGCTGCCTATTTCAAAATCCAACAGGTCCCTTGCCTCTGTCATCAGGTCTTTGGAGATTTTTGCACCTGTCTTGGCTTTGTTTCTTATGTTGACCTTGTGAACTCTGCCCAATTCATTTCTCATCCTGGGCTAGTTTATAGGAAATTTCTTTGACAACCCCCTACCAAAGTTTTTCACAAACGCCCTATAAATCAATAGCTTTACTTGCTTGAAGGTTTCTCTGGGTTAACCAGCTTCACACCATACCTCTTAGGAGGCTTCCCAATTGCCTTGATGTTGTTCTCTATTTACAAAGACATGCTGAAGGCCCTGTTTAAAATTAGTAGGGTTTTTGTCCATCAAGTAGTAAGCATCCTTTTTATCAAATGCATCTGAATATTTGATCAAACACGATTCATCACATGGCCTTATCCTAACAGGAAATATCCTTAAGGTCTTATTAAACCTTATGTTGATATCATGTACTGACTCATTAGGATTCTTTTTTATTTTTTCAAATTATGTAAAAAGAAACCTAGGGTCAGCTCTATCACCATATTGCAATCTAAATACATTGCTCATCTCATTCCATGAATCAATAGAGTTATCTAGAAAAGCCTTATACCAGTCCCCACCATCCTCTTCAAAAGTATGGATAAACAACTTGATATATAAATCTTCATGTTCAATCTCAAATTCTTCCATCATGTTGACAAAAAGCTTTAATTGTTGATCACCAATTATAGCATTGTTTCCTTGGAACTTTGGTAGTCTGTTCCTTTACATGTTGAGGAACTGCATTTGGATAACCAGCCATCCCTACAAAATTTATAGGTCCAAAGGTGTTTACAACAAAAGGGGGTCTGGGGTGGGGGTACGACCATGTTGTTTTCAGGAGGTGACCCTAGAGAGGTAATAAACTGATAAGGGGTAGAAGGTATTTGAAACATGGGAGTATAATTTTTAAAATGGATACCCCCTAAAGGCCATATTTCTTGGAAATCCCTATCATTTTCTGAAAAGATAGGTGTAGAATGAAAAGTAAACTTTTCAAAATCAAATGAAAAGCCCCTCTCTAGTTGGAGAAATTCAATTCCACAAAGAGGCTACTTGATTCATAATCACTTGAATGATAGTCTTCGATAAGGGTTTGGGTTGGGGTAGGGCCATGTTGTTTTGTGGAGGTGACCCCTGGAGAGGTAAAAAATTGATAAGGGAGAAGAAGGTCTTTGAAACACAGGAGTATAATTTTCAAAAAAAGATACCCCCTAAAGGCCTTGTTTCTTGCAAATCCCTATCAACTTCTGAAAAGATAGATGCAGAATGAGAACCAAACTTTTCAAAATCAAATGAAGGCCCCTCTCTAGTTAGAGAAATTTAATTCCACAAAGAGGCTACCTAATTCAGAATCACTTGAATGGTAGTATTCGATGATAGGCCTATCATTTTCATAAATGGAAATCCCTCTTCTTTTCTGCTGATCTCCCACAACTCTTTAGGATTTTATTCCTTCTAATTTTACTTTTCTGAGCTCTGGAAATAATGTCCTAGTAGGATCCCTAGTAAGGAAAGATCTTCTTCCTTCCATATTTGCAAAGGTTAGTGAAAAAACTTACTTGATAGAGTTTTAAGACACTGGTCATTTTCAAACCAAATCAATAGGGAGTCACCACTAAGGATTTCCACCTTAGTTGTGTAAATGAACTCAAATATGATCAAGATCTGAATATGAACTGCAATCACTATGTCCCCAACATTAACACCACTTAGGTGTTGTTGATGGGCTAAATATATATGAAATGGTAGTGAATTAGTAAATTAGTCTTAGTAATGCAAATCAATTCCCAGGAATTTAAAACATTCCCCAGCAATAGCGCCAATCAGGTGTTGGTACCCAAATTGATTCTCCCTCAAAGTCTTAGCAACATCACTGGTTTGACAATAAGCTTAGAGATAGATAGATCATTGTGAGTTTTTTTGTAACCATGGATGAGATCTAACTGGCCCTCTATCACTCAAATGTGGAGAAATGGATAGCACCCTCAATAGGATTTGATCTATCCTCACTATTTTAGGTTGTGCCTTTCAACCAAGGTAAGTGAAACCTTTGGTAGCCTGTTGTTTGTGGAGGAGGTTCAGATATCCTTCCTAATGAAGTTTTTAGGGAGAACTTTAAGAAAAAATGATCAATACAACAAAACCTAACTCTCACGAGTTTTCACTCTAGATAGTGGAGATATTCTCGAGCCAAGGTTTAGGATACTAAAGAAATTTGGAATCCTGATTGTTTTTGAATGTTTTTGTAATGGAAATTGTGCATTTGTACACACACATGATAAAATAGGTTAGTATGGGTAGGGTTGGTGGGAGATGAGGTAGAATGAACTTAATTTGAGAGATTTGTGAAAGTTTTTACAAAATGGAAATATTAGACAACAGAATGCTTCAGGATAGCTGAAATATTCCTTCAACCAAAGTATGTGCTTCAATGGAGGCCCAACTTAGCACTTTTTCACACAATCTATGAGATTATAACATGAAGGCTAGAGTTAGAAAACCCAAAAAAGTATTGAGATCTTAAATAAATCACACCTAAGGTACACCCATAGGCTTACAAATAATCTCTATCAACAAATGAAAGAAAACTGATTTTAAATTGTTTATTTCACTCCCAAATAAAAGCTCTTCTAAGAAATGAGATTGCAGATTGCACTAAACTATCACAAGGATTGAGATATATGTGATTAAAATAGATTTTGATACAAGATTGTAATAGGAATGAGAAGAACTATTTGCAAGCATTTAGAAATAGAACAAACACATTTTGCATAAGATAAACACATTATAACTCAAGTTTGATTAAATTTATCAGTATGGGAAAGTTTCTAGAAATAATCTCAGATATTTTCAATGGATGTACACTCACAACAACCTTGACGTGATCAAATTTAAAACAAAAGAGGTATACAGGCTTCTCAGATGGCTTCTCAAAAGATAGGTTTTGTCAAATTTTTCTTTTGGGAATTTTCTTTGACCTCTAACACTCAAACCTGCAACCATTTGCATGAAAAATTTGTACCATTTATAACATTAATAATAGAGACCATTTTCCCCCCAAAATCCCCAACATTGAGTGCTACCAGTGCTGACCATGATCATGATCGTGATTTCCAGAATTAGATCTACAAAAAGTCGGCAGGTCCTTAAGGGGTGAATCTCTTCGAATATCTCTCGCATAAAACTCCTCCTTTTGGTAGATCACTATTTCTTCAACTCACCAACCAATTCCACCCCTAATCTGTCAAATCTAGTTCCTTGCATTCTCGAGAGAAGAAAAACAGAAAATCATATTGAGCCCGACAGTCAGACCATTTTAATGGTGAAAGATGTTTCCAGATTTTCCCCACCAAACTCAGATATCAACATTAACTCTCCTCTCTATCTTGTGTGTAGGAAATACAAAGAAATCATGAAGACTCACACTTCTAGGTGTGTTTTAGTGAAAATGGGGGGAAAATCATATTCAGACTCACAGTTGTTGATTTTTACTTTGAATTTGTGCCGTCCACGTGGAAGATTAAATTTAAGATGAGCTCGAGGTTCCCTTTGACTTTTTTACAAATTTTGAAAAAATGTAAAATTTTCACATTTTTCTTTGCTCCTCCACCCTTGAGAAATAATCCTAACACGTGTCCTAAGGTGGGTCCCAACGGAAATGCAGCCAAATTCTACTATTTTGCCTCTTTTTTGGAAAAGGGAAAATTTTCCAAGTTTTCCCTATAGTTCTACCCTTGAAAAGTGGGCCTGACACATGTCCCAATGTGGGTGCTAGTAGAACCACACTTCCTTTTTTAATTTTAACTCTTTTCTCCCAAAAGGAAATTTTTCCAAATTTTTCCTGAGAGTCTGCACCTCTGCCGTTTACTAGAGCAAGCTTTTATCTTTTCTCTAGCGGGCTTGCTGGTCATTTTGATGTTTTACTCTTTTGAATATTAGGGGAAAAAATGTAGGTTCACCCCAATGGTCTGCCTCCCCACCTTTTTGACTTGAAAAAAACTTTGATTACTCCTTTGTTGGGCTTGAAGGCCATTTTTTGATATTTTATCCTTTTTGAGAAAAGAGGCAAAAAATCTAAGTTGCCCCCGATGGTCTGCTTCCCCACCCCGTCTAACTTTTTAAACTAACATGCGTCACAATGGTGCACTTTGAGATGGTCACAAAAAATTGAGACCTTGGAAGAGTGTGGGCTTGCCACATGTCCTGGACTAACAAAGTTTGTTTGAAGGCTTGAAGCTCAGTGGAAGGTGCCATGTGTTAGGATCCGAGGCAGTCTCTTTTGGTTGCTAATAAGTCCAAGAAAAATGCAAATTGAGTAGAGGCCTACAAGGTTCCTCCTGGAACTTCTTTAAAATGAAACTGAATGAGCGTGGGATCACCACGTGTCCCTATTTTCTTCCAGACCATTTTAGTTACATAAAAGTTTGTCCAAGTCTGGGAAAAGTAGTGGAAACTTCCATGTGTTATCCTGGTTCTACTCCAAGGCCAAACCAAAAATTAGACCTTCAAATGAGAGTCGTTCCTCTATGTGGGAAAATATTTAAGTTGAGGATTTTCATAGAACTTTTAATTACCCACCTGAGCCACATCCAACCAAAAGTGGCCATGTTCCCTATCGATGCAAGGATGTAAATTTGACTTGGAGACATGCCTGTCAAACTGTAAAATGTAGAAAAACTACCATTTGAGCCTAGGGATGAAATTTTCTCCAAGGATAAAGAATTTTAGGACTATTACAAGGCTGAAATACGTTCCTCAAAGTTACATCAACTCATTTTTCTTCATGTATTCAAGGAAAAAAGACAAGGACAACAAATCCTGATTGTAAAAAATGGAAAGAACAGGAAAGCTCGAGTTTTTGAATGAATAGAGGACAGGGGACTCAAATTTCAGACCTCTTCAGAGAAACAAAGAAACAAGGACATAAATATGGATCCATACGTGATCTTTAGCCCAAGGAAAGATTAATTATGGCAACAAAGGAAGGCAGAGACCTTTCAGGCACAACATAGGGGGATAAAATGTGGCAGAGGCTGTAAATCAATGGATTTCAAAGGAAAAATGGGGCAAGACTATTTTGAGCACTAACACACTGCAACATTTTGAGTTTTATCATGGTACAGTATATGAAAGGAGTCAAACATCTCAACAAAATCCCACACTGCATGTTTATATTGATTCATTATCTAATTTTTTATAGCATATAGTTTTCTCACTTACTTTACCATAACTTCTGAGTCTCCTTTACAAAGTATATCCTTGATGCATGTTTCCAAGAAATCCTTAGGCCTAAGAGCAGTGCCTCACACTCAATGATATTATTCGTATATTTGAACCTAAATTTGAAAGAAAAATTAAAGGTCCCA
Source organism: Taxus chinensis (assembly GCA_019776745.2). Lineage (NCBI taxonomy): Eukaryota > Viridiplantae > Streptophyta > Pinopsida > Cupressales > Taxaceae > Taxus > Taxus chinensis. The sequence continues at coordinate 844,502,430 of CM034148.1, forward strand.
TGGTTTAGGGATATCAATACAATCCCAGCTTCATTTTCAAAGCTAGAGCAAGCACCATCGAACAAAAAATTCCAAGGGGCACCAATTTGATCAAAGCACCTACTCTAATTAAGGGCATGATCCTCAAAATCTACAAACCCAAAAAAATTATTAACATCTACATTAGCATACAACACTTCATAAGAAGAATTTTTAGGATCATCATTCAAGTGTAGCATATTCTTCTCCCCATATAAATTTACAAGGTTTCCCTCTACTTGTATAGTAGCATAAGACATAACCATCTACACACCTCCACCGATCTTAGCAACCCACATTCTTGACAGTAACATAACCCATTTAGTAGGGAAATCCACAATGACTACATTCATCGTAAAAAACTTACCATGATAAGATGGAAATTACACAACTAATCCCTTTACATATCCGATCATTGGCACTTCCCTTGAATCCATAACAGTGCATTTTCCAAAGGCTTATGTTACCTTGATATTCAATTAATTCATTACATGAAGAGGCATCACATTACATGAAACCAGTGAATCGAACATACAATTGTGCATGAGTCTATCCTTAATGATTAAAGTGGTATGAAAAAGGTCAACATCAAGATGAGATTCAATAAGGGATGTACCCAAATACACTTATGGAGTCTCATCCAAGTCTTCTAGTGCTTTTGGATCCTCCAACTTTGCAATCAAAGGGGAAAGATCCAAAATATTTACATCCTTTTCTATGGGAACTCCGTCCTCCTTGAACCCTAAATAATTGAATGCCCTTTTCATATTCTTAGGAATCATAAGAAATTCAAAAATAAGTATAGTGATTTGTAGTTGATTCAAAATATGGCCAGTATGAAAAGGGATATATTTGGGTAATATTGTGTTGGAAGGTATAATAACTACCCCCTTTTACAGTATGACAATCTTCATGACTTGGGCATGGTAAGGGGTACATGATTTATTGGGGATAGTTGGACCTCTATTAGGTGCATCCTTCTTGGGAGGATATTTTGGGATATTGGCAAGAAGGGTATTTTTTTGTTTTGGTTCTAGACCTCTTCCTTCGAAAATTCTACTTCTGAGATTGTATTCCTTTTCTTTACCTACTATCGCATTCATCAAAAAAATTTGTTCCTCCTCAAAATGAATTCCTTCTTCATACTTCTTAATCATGAGAGCCCTTAAGTACTCAAATTCATGATTAGGAAATTTGACACCCTGAACCATATCTATCTCAACATCATCAACATAAGGAAGAGGAGATACATGGTGGATGCAGTCCCAAAAATATTCAACCATCTGAGTACTTATTAATTCAGTGGAGGAAAAGCAATGTTGTGAATCATCAGGACACTCCATCATAAAGACATCTCCGAAAGTGGGGTTATCCTTAGGCTCCTAATCCACTTAACTTAGATAACATAGAGGGTGGGTTAAGAAATATATGGCACACCATTCAGTGACATATGCTTTTTCAACCATAGATACTCTTGCAGTCAACAGATTGGGGAAAATAATATTTTATTTCTAAGGTTGTTATTTAATTCCAAACCCCATATTTCCCTTTCCTCTATCTTCATTTCTATTCCCACCTCTTGGATTACAACCAAATATATTCATCCCTTGAGGTTGATTATGACCTTGAGAAGTCAGTCCTATTCCCTCCCCCACCCAAGTAAGTTTGTATGAAATTATTTTTACTTCCCCTTCCAAGGTTTTAACAACTTCTTCTAGACACACTGGCTTACTTTCTTGAGGCTTTTTAGGATTGAAAAATTTAACACCATCCCTCTTGGGAGGCTTCTGTATAACCTTGATATTATTCTCGATTTTCACTGGCATTGTGAATGCTTTCCTGAGATTCGTAGGGTCCGTGTCCCTTATATAATATGTTTCCTTCTTATTAAAGGCATCACAATATTTAATCAATCAAGACTCATCACTTGGTATCAATATTACAGATAATCTATTTAAAGTTTTGTTGAATCTGGTGTTAAAATATTGAACTCGCTCACTATAGTTTTTCTTAACATTCTCGAATTTAGATAGAAGAAACCTTGGATCAATTTTAAGACCATATTGTGCCTTAAAATTATTTTATAATTCAAGACAAGAATTAATAGAGTTATCCAACAAATATCTATACCAATCCGATACATCTTATTCTAAAATAGGGAAAAAAAAATTCACATAGATATCCTCATGCTCAAATTCGAAATCTTGCATGATGTTAACAAAAAGCTTGAGATGTTGGTCACCACTAATAGCATTGTTTCCCTGAAACTTTAGCAACCTATTTCTCATATCATTTTTTACTACATTTGGATATCCCACCATCCCCTGAACATTTATGGGTCGATAAATATTTATAACTAAGTGGGATATAGGTGGAGGTTGAACCATGTTAGTGATGGGGAAACAGACAATAATGGGGATGATAATGTTTGTGGTAGCTGTTGGATTTTGGGATAATGGAATAGGATCCCCCAAGGAAAATTTTTAGCATAGTCTACGTACTTATTTTTTATTATGAGACTGGTTGTTCTATTTATTCCATTATTCTCTCCTTCTTATTTGTAAGCTCTCCATCCATTTAAGGGAGTCTTGTTTATTCCTACACCTATAAATATTATACATGGTTCCTTTGTTTAATACAATAATATGAGATACATATCTCTATTCTTTCTCCTTTACTTCTACCTCATAGTTTGGTATCAGAGCATCATTAAATCTAACCTTTGTGTGTTCGTCTGATGATTTATTCCATCAAACTTCAAAGGAGGATGCATGCAATAAGACTTGCATGTAATTAGTGTCAAGAGATTTGAATTCTTCTACAACTGCGTGGAGAGTTGTGCATGAAGAGAGAAGATTGACCTGCAGCAAGAGACAAAGAAGGAAATCAAACAAAAACATGGAGGCTTGAAGTTGTTGTTGGATGGAAATTACGTGAAGGAGTTGGAGTGACTTGTGCAGACATGTACACACACAACTATTTATGCATAGGTAACATTGTAAGGAGGTATTTTGGAATTAATCTAGCTTAACTGTGTATGATCTGCGATGTAACAAGGTCTAGCTGTAACATCTATAGGAAAAATAGCCTCAATTTATTTCATGTCCTCCTTTGTCAGATTTACAGAGAGGGAGATTAGATTATCATCCATGTTCTTGATCTTGGTGGTTCTAGGAATGGGCACAACATCATTCCCATGGTTTTTAACCCCAACACTGATATCTTACAATCCCACAACATATGCACTTGAGATAAAATTTCCAGCACTCTGCATGGACAAGAGACATACTGGAATTTTTTTCAGTTCTCCTACGACTGGTAGACTAGTAAAAAAACCTCTCAAACTACCTCTACGTGAAGAAAGGAGAGACTACGAAGCTGCATGAAAAGCTGATATTGTTGCATGAAGCATGAGTGGAGAAAGAGGAAGAGATGTCTGAGTGTTCCAAGACTACGTCGAATAATACTGCATAAATATCTTCAGTCTGCATGGACACAAAAAAGACATAATATTTTGCTATGTGGAAGCTGCAGAAGATATGCCTCTCGATCTGATGCAGCCTGCGTGGTAGAAAGTACGTGAAAAGGAGATTTCTTCACCTGCATAGAAATTTGCGTGGAAGGGGGTTTAGACCACTTGGTGTGTGGATACCTTCTGAGAGGATGCATGGTGTGGAGAAGAGATAGATATTCATCCTGCGTGGTGCTGCGTAGAAGAATCCACAACCTACGTGGAAAGACCAAAAGCTGCATGCAAAGAGACAACTACAAAAGCTGCATGTAAAGATACTCTACCAAGGCAACCTAGAGTTTCTACAACACTATGCCGAATGTCAAGTATAGACAACTTGATTTATAGTATAAATAACATGGTCGCCACTGCTGAAAGCCAACGTCAACTCCCAAGCTAGAGAACAAAGTGAATAAGCTAATGAGAGCTTCGAGTTCTACTTTTATTTGTTGAACGAGCTTTGAAGCACCACCAATCTTGTCTTTGATGAGCTAGTTTGACAAGGACTTCTTGAATATTTCCTTTGTGATATCCATTGCCAAGCAAAGCAAGTTCGGGAAGAGTTAGAATACGGGTACGATGCGAACTGTGAAGATGAAGATGAATGTTCGACCAAGCATCGTTGTCTCTTAGCATGCGAGTATCGAGAGTATCTATGAGCTAGTACTTCATAGCAGTGATTCATTATTCTAATATCTCTTGAAATAAATAAATAAAAAGTTTTTTTTTTTTTGTAAAAAAAGTATTCTCCAAAGTTGCTCTTCTCTAATGCTCAGTTGCTTAAAGGGCCTAATTTTACGGCTTGGAAAACCAATATGCATACAAACCTTCAGTTTGAAGGATTATGGGGCATCGTGACTAGATCTGTGCTCATTCCCACTACTCATGATGAATTAATAAAGTATGAGATGGCTAGTGCCAAAGCCTTGATGCTGATAATGCTTAGTATCTATGACAATGTGCAAATGCATGTTTGAAATATAGAGAAAATAAAGGAGGCCTCGAACAAGTTGGCAAAAATTTATGAAGAAAAAAATTAGACTAAGATCCTCCATCTTTAGTCAAAACTGCACACCCTCTTTATGGGGTCAGATGAGAAAGTTGAGGAGTTCTTACGTCGCATGGCCGAGCTACGATTGGAGTTATTAGCACTCAGTGAAGTGGTGGATGACAAACTTCTCATGCCGATCAGCTTGAGAGGACTCCCTTCTCAATTCTAAATGTTTGTTATGACATTGAATGTCTCTAAACAAATAATGGAATTTGAAGAACTCATGAGTTTTTTTGTAGTAGGAAGAGGCCATCAATTCATCCCAGAGGATTCTCAGGATACAACCCTGTTCTCAAATCCATACCATGTCGAGAAGAATCAGAAGGGTTCCTCAGAGAAAAAAAATCAAGTGCAACCAAAAAAACAACAGAAACATCAAAAGTCAAAGAGGCGGTGTCACATTTGCAGAACCAACACTCATGACACTGATCACTATTGGTACAATAGCTTTAAACAAGGGTCTTCAAGAAAAACAAGCACATCAGGGTGCGATGATTTTCAAAATTCCAAACGATGTCCCCTCTGGAAAAAGCACAAGTGGCATCTCGCAGCCCAAAAAAGATAATTAGTTTGATGAGGAGACATCAGAAGGAGCACATTCTGGTATAAATATTATACTTGTTTCTCAGACTTCACAGCCCACGAAGAGAGCCTGGCTGATAAACTCCAATGTAAGTAAGCACATGTCAGGTGAAAAGGCACTTTTTGATTCACTAGACAAACAACCCACAGGTTATAGGGTTTGGATAGCCGATGAAAAAGAGTACATTGTAGAAGGAATAGGAAGAGTCACCATTCCTCTGGGACAATGACACTTACAAAGGTACTATATGTTCCTAGCTTGACTAACAACCTCCTATCAGTAACTCGGGTATTAAATCATCACCTAAAGGTAGAATTTCTTGTCCAAAATAGCATCAAATCATGTTTGATCTCACGAAAAGGTAATATTATTGCTACAACATTTATGAAAGATAAGTTATTTGCTTCACATATTGTTTCATCTTCTGTAACAACTTTATCTACATCAACAGTACAATCTACTGCACTTTGGCATTTTAGATATGTACACTTGTCGGCTAGTTAATTTTATCAGATCAGTTCAAAAGAAAATGGTTCATGGACTACCAAAATTGTCAAGTTCCTTGCCTATTTACCTTGGCTGTCTTGCAGGAAAACAACACAAGGATTCATTTCGAGCAAGCACCTTCCATGCTAAGAAGCATCTGGAGGTATATCATACCGATCTGAATGGCCCTCTACCTCCTTCATTTTTAGGATACATGTACTTTCAACTATTCATGGATGACCACTCCCATAAGATGTGCGTGTTTTTCCTAAAGAAGAAAAGTGATGCTCTACAACATTTCTAGAACATCTATCATCGTGTTGTGAAAGAGACCGGCCAATATCTTCTTCTACTTTGCTCAGATTGAGGGGGAGAATTCACATCAAATAATTTCTTGGCATTTCTGAACTAACAAGGTGATAAGAAGCACCTGAATTCTCCCTACACGCCCCAGTAGAATGGCATTGTTAAGTGTCATAATCACACAGTGATGGAGATGGCTCACTGCATGCTAACAACTACAAAGCTAGAATAACACTATTGGTATGAAGCAATACAGAAATTTGTATATCTTCTCTCCATGGCACAGACAAATATTCTACAAAATAAGATGCTAGAAGACATATGGAGTGGTAGAATTCCATCAATTTCTCATTTGCGAGTATTTGGTTGCACAACATACATGCATGTCCCCAACTCAAAAGAGAAAGAAGGTAGACATAAATACACACCTGTGTATCCTTCTTGGCTACAACACTACGTCGAAGGCGTATCGTCTCATGGATCCTTAGACAAAGAAAATCTATAAGAGTCGGGACATGGTTTGTGACAAGTCATCCTTGGACTCAATAGTATTAACAGAAGATCCATTTCAAACCACCTCTCACCAACTAGTCTCTGAATCAGATGATGAGCCAGAGGAGACTACTTAGAAAAAAGAAATGTTGCCAGGAGAACTATTTATTGAGCTTGGAGAACTAGAGAATGTGACTCCACATCAATCCACACAGAAACGACACAGTTCGTCTTAAAAGTAGCCAAGTGCTCATCCAAAGTGGGTACAAAGCACCATGAAGGACTAACATTTGCAGCAACTCCTAGATACATCATCTGAAGTCAAAACAAGGAGTCAAACAAGAAATGAGGTAAAATTTAAACTCATGAGTTCACTGATTAATAGCTCCGAGCCAGAAAATTTTTGTGAAGAACTCATTCAACCTCAGTGGAAGGAAGCCATCGATATAGAATATGACTCACTTATGAAAAATCAGACATGGGAACTTGTTGATCTACCTACAGGAAAGAAAATCATAGGCTAAAAATGGGTTTTCAAGACAAAATATAAGGTAAATGGATCCATTGAAAAACATAAATCATGTCTTGTAGCAAAAGGATATGCTCAGAAAGGGGGCATCGACTATGAAGAAAACTTTGCACCCACTGTGAAGATCAAGACCATTAGATTTGTTTTCTCATTGACAACACAAAAAGGATGGAGACTGCAATAGATGGACATCAAGAGTTCTTTCCTAAATGGTGATATGAAATAAGAAGTGTACATGATCTAACCTGAAGGATTTTTTGATGAAGAGCACCCTAAGAAGGTATGTCATCTCATCAAATCACTGTATGGACTAAAACAAGCTCCAAGGGCATGGTATACCAAGATCAACGATCAAATTTTGTAGCATGGGTTCACTTGTAGCCCCTTAGATTCAAATTTGTATATAAAGAAGGTAGGAAAATAAATTTTCATTCTTCTTGTGTATGTAGATGCTCTTATTATCACTGGCAGTTCAGTTGATCAAGTTGATATTGTGAAGAATTATCTCAAAACAACCTTCGATATGAATGATTTGTTGCCACTACATTACTATCTTGGCTTGGAAATATGGAAAAAGGAGAATCACATTTTTATCTCCCACATAAAGTATGCTAAGGTAATCCTGAAAAAGTATAGAATGTCTGATTATAAACCTATATCCACTCCCATTGAAAAAGGCTTGCAAATTTCAAGATTCCAAGACTGACATCAAGTAGATGTTACACTCTATAGGAAACTTATTGGAGGGATCATCTACTTGACATATACTAGACCAGATCTATGCTTTTCCATCAACTATATTTCTAGGTTCATACAGTAGCCAAAGCAATGTCACTGGAAAACAAAAAAGCATATATTGAGATATGTCTGAGGAACATTTTACTATGGTATAGAATATAAGAAGAATGATCAATTCTTCTTACAAGGATACATCGAATCAAACCCCACTAGATCTGTTGATGACTGGAAGTCAACTACAGGATACATATTTCATCTTCGGTCTGCACCCATCTTGTCGATAAGCAAGAAGCAGAATGTTGTTTCTATCTCATCCACAGAGGCAAATATTGCACCGCATGAGGAGATGTGTGTGAAGTGATTTGGTTAGGTCATATTTTAGATGATATGGGAATTCTTGAAAAACATTCACCTATTATCTATTGCAACAATCAAAGTGAGTTGAAGCTCGTGCATAATCATGTTTTTCATGAATGAACAAAGAATAATTAGATCGATTTTCATTTCATTCAAGAGCACGTCTTGAACCATCATATTTAGCTCCAGTATTGTCGTACAAAAGCACACATAGCTGATATTCTAACCAAGGATCTTGGAAAAGTTAAATTTGATCTCTTCAAAGGTCACATTTGTAAGAATAATGTAATAAGGGGGGAATGTTAACATAGTTTACGTACTTAGTTTTCATTATTAGACTATTTGTTCTATCTATTCCATTATTCTCTCCTTCTTATTTGTAACCTCTCCATCCATTAGAGGGAGTCTTGTTTATTCTTGTACCTATAAATATTGTATGTGGCTCCTTTGTTTAATAGAATAATATGAGATAACATATCTCTATTGTTTCTCCTTTATTTTTGCCTCACAAAAAATCCCATAATAACTCCCTCTCACAATGAACCTTACTATCTTGAAACAACAAAAAGGCGGATTGAAAAGTATGTTGATGATTTTCAAAGGAAGTTCCCTCACTAACAAGAGTATGTAAGTAAAATCTAGGGCTAAACTTTTCAAAATGATCAGATGTGCTAGAGTAATATTCAACTAGTGGCTGATCTAAATCAGGAGTAGGGAATTCTTTTCTTTCTGTCGCCTGACTGCGTAATGGTTTGAAGATTTTTTTTCTTAATTGAATTGTTTTCCCAAATTATGGAAACAATTTTCTAATTAGAACAGAATTGAAGAAAGACCTTCTTCCTTCAATTTCTACAAACATATCAACAAATTCTCATAAATAGAGACTTAAGGTACTGGTATTTGCTAAAATTATGTGGATTGAACAAAGTCACTACTAAGATCTCATGTCTTAGATGTATAAACAAATTGAAACAATTGGTTAATAAAATTTGAACACATATTTCAACAAAGCTTAGCAAATTTCATCATCCTTTATCAACATTTACTCAAAGTCGAGCGGGAATTAATGAAATGCCTCCTCAAACAAGGAAAATATTAAGCAATTGAATTTTGATTTAGCTATTTTTTGTAAATTTTGATAAAGGATTGAAAATAGATCATATATTTACATTCAGATATACTTTACACATTACCTGAGGTCGATATTTATCAGTATTTGCTCAAATGTCCCCGAAAACAACACTAGAGAGGTGTTGATAACCAAATCATTTCTCCCTTTGTAGTCGAGCAACATCAACACACTAATAAATATTCCTAGAGAATGATGGATCAATAGTTAATTCATTTTGTAGCTGAGGAGGGATCTCATTATCTCTGTGTTACTCAAGCATGGAAAAGTTAGGGAGAACCTTGTTAAGGGTATAACATACCCTACTTCTTTAGGCTCTACCCTTGTCCATGGTGAAAGGACCTATTTTTTCAGTTTGTATTTGTGAGGGGAATGAATACATTAGTAGTATTTGATACTCCTTTATAATGTAATTCAGAAATTACCTTGGGAAGACATGATCAATTCAAAAAACTCTAACTCTCACGAGTTATAACTTTAGACAGTGGATATGTTTTCTTAAAAAAAGGCTCTGAATACTAAAGACAACAATGGAACCAACTTTCTTATCCATATTTTGGCTTTAACAAGGAAAACATGGGTAATTTTTGTGAGATTTGTTTATTTTAGATGTATTTGGTTGGGGAATTAAGGAGGATAAATTTGATTATACCAAATTTTAGAGAACTTTTAACAAATGATGGGAAATATTCCCAGTGAAAGACAGAAACACATCAAATAGCTCGCAATGCACCTTAAACTTAAATATGTACATTCATGGAGGCCAAAGAATGCACGATTTCACATAGTCTTTGAGAAATTAAACACAAAATATCATGTAAAAAACAATAAAATGTCATGGATCTACAATTTATCACACCTAAGATTTACTCAAAGAGTTACAAAAGACCTTTAACAAAATGGAGACATAATGATTTTGAAATTGATTACTACATATATGAAATGAAATATCTTCGTATGGTACAATTGCAATTCCCACGATGCTACCAAAAGGATAAAGTATGTTTGATTCATAGAGATCTGAAATATAAGACTACAACAGGAGCTTGAAAAACTATTTCAATATCTTTCATCTTAAAAATAAACACAAATGCTCATGATCAAACAAAATAAACTCAAAGATCAATCAAATTTATCAGCAAGGGGAAGTTTGATTAAGAGTATCAATGTCTGTAAATGGTTTTACACTTGGAACCATCTTGACATAATTTGTATATGAAAGATTATAAAAATTAATAGGTTTCTTACACGAGTTCTTGGGAAAAATGGTTTTCTCTCAATTTTCCTTTATCTTCTAATTTTCCGAAATTTTTTAACCCCACTTCAATGCTAGATTACTCTCATTGCATTTATACAATTTAACTCACTTACTCATCCTTCATTTTCCCTCAAAAAATATAAATCTTTAAAAAGAATATTAATTTATATTTTTTCTAGATGGAAATTTTTTGATCCATTCACGTTTCTTACTTTCATCAGATATGATTTGGGCACCACGTTTTTGCCTTTTGACCATTATCTCAATCATTTCTATCCTCTTTGTGTGTAGGAAATCCATTTTTAATAATTCCCTAGAAATTTAATATGGCTTGATGTGACAAGAAATTCCTTTCACCTTTGAAAATATACCTCAATCAATGCATACCTCCACTCGTGCCTCTCAGAACTGAGTGTTCTCACATGGATTATATCACATCAATAAAATTCCTTTTGTCGCATAGTTCCAATTTCTCTCAGTTTTATTTTGGTTGTGTGTGATGAGAAAAATATTCTTTCATCTGATGGCAACAATTTCACTTGACTCAATTTGTCTACCCCATCCTTATTATAAACCCAACTTGACTTTCGTAACAATGTGCATTCCTTTTCCTATTGTGAAAGTGAAGAATTTTTACATAGCTTTTATGAGCATAATGATGAATGTGGTGCTGGTAAATATTTTGAAAGATATTTCTTCAAAAGATTTTAAACCAAATATTCGACCTGCATGGTTCAAATGAATAATTTTTATAGAGCTTTGTTTGATATCATAGTCCCAAGGGATACTAGAGGGCCCCTGACCTATCAGAAAGCTCGGATCACACTACTCATAAGGTTGATCAAGATCAATCATGTCTTCTTAGCCTTAAAATCCATGTACTTCCATATTTTTTGGTGGGAACATCATAAAGTTCCAAAATACTTGAAGAAATTATGGATCGAAAGGATGCCTTTCATGTCAGGTAAGACTGATTACCAATGCCCCTTTTTATGTAATGAAGATTTTTTTCTAAAGGAGATTCCTAGAGATTCCTATGTGTTTGTATAACAAGTCTTCCATTGATACAGTACCTGCCATTTCTCATAAAATAGATGAACTAGATCAGAGAATCATTTTTCTAGACAAAGGTCAAGCATTACCTGTGTCATGACAACCATCCACCACACCAGCACCATATTCAGGAAAGAACAGGGTGAAATAAATCACCCAAAACCCAATTATAATCTCAGATGGAGAAGAAGAAATGTCTTTATCTTCTCATCACTCTAAATTGGAAATCACTTCTGTTAGGGACAACAGGGGCAGGTTCATTGTCTAATCTTCCACTCGCTTAATTGCACTATGCTCCTTGAATGAAGCAAGATTTGTAAGGTCCCTAGCCAATTCCTTTTCCAAGAGATTTCCCACCATTCACAAGGAGTTTTAAGGGTGAGTTTAGCTCAATATATCCTGTTCTATCTGGTCGTTAGGGTTAAGTTTTTACTTTTCCCGCAACTCTAGATGTTTCCCTTTAGTCCGGGTCCCGATAATTCTACTCCTCACAATGGGAAATAGAAGACATTATTCTTCATGTGTGGCTTGGATATTCTACACTGGGTGTCTTCCTATCAGCAAAAGATTGAGGTGGAGAAAATCATGGATAGTCGAAGAATGAAAACTTGACTCATTAATGGATATGGGGATGTCCTTGGATCTAGCATAGTCCATTGTTTTTTTTTATGACATAGGGATTAGATGAATTCATGTTCAGGAAGAATAGACTATGGAACAAGCTTACTACACTCAAAGGAAATTTCAAAGTAGGAGTAAGGGACAACTGAGTTTTGTTTCTCTTCTTGTGTCCCTACTTCCAAACACATATACAAATTTCTTCATCATGGGATAGATCCCCTATAGAACACCAATTTTGATTTATGTCTAAAAATATTTCTTTATCTTCATTATATGAGTTTGTATAATGTTTAAAAACTTTAAGTTTGCATAGTAAAATCAACCCGCATTGGCCCATGTTTTTTTTTGCATTCTAGGGGCTTAGATTGCAACTATGTAATTCATGTTGTTTGATCAACGGTTCCCATAATTTTTGTTATCCCACCACCTTTCTTTCTCCATTAAAATATCTTTGGCTCTAAATTTAGCCATGCCTTCAATCTACATTCCTCAGTACCCAAATCAAAATTAAATTTTTCCAAACACCGAGTCCTATTTCTATTCATCTGGCTCTGTTGCTAGTGTTTGCTGCTTTTCACGACACATGGAGACACCACACATTGTTGGGTATTCTCTCCTTGTCTCCATTTCTCAATATATTCTTGGGTGACACATGGTAGCCTATGATATCTCCCTCTTTTATTTTGACTTTTCAACCTACTTAGGATGGCTTGCCACGCCATACACCATGTGCTGAACCCTCGCTCCTTGAGAGTATTTAATTATTTGTGCATTTCTAATGATGTGCTAAAGGGACACGTGGATACCTTCCACATCTGGTTCTTCTCCTTAAGTAAATTTGAGTCCCACAAAGCACAAAAGAATATCATAAGGATAAAAGGGGCCATTTTATAGGGGCAACATAAGTATTACATTCCTCGACCAAAAAATATGATTCACACCCTAAAAACATGACTCACTTATGTTTCCAACATGATATTATCTTTGAGCATATGTTTTTTCAAATGAACAAACCAGTCAGAGTGACCCTTTTTGGAGGTGGACACTAGATAAGATGGAAAGACCAAAATGAGTACTAATACATCCCATGGCTTGTGTCGGAAACATTATTTATTTATGAAAAAATGAAATTAAATTCTATAATTGAGTTGTTTATTTCCTTTTCCATTTGATCACTTGTAAATGGTAATTGTGGAATGGAATAAAAAACTCAACACATGATTTATCTCATTCAAAAATAAATAAATAATAAGAATTTAATACACCTGTACCTAAAAACCATACTTTCCGCCATGAAAACAACAACTATGTTTCATTTTCTAGGATCCAATCTCTGACATCTGCCATTGTTCCCACCTTCACCAAGGTCATGTACTAGTCTTTCAAGGGTTCTACATGTCTTTGTTGAAGAAAACACTCAGAATGGAAACATATGTCAGGTTTTGCACCTTGCAACAACACACATAGCTACTTGTTTGCTTTCAATTCTTCCAAGAAATGACTACTTTCCAACAACAAAAATGTTTTTACTACCCCTATGTGATGATTGACCCAAAATGGTCAAAAATTTACATTTTTGCACTAGATTTATTGTATAATTACAAAGTGGCAGTAGAAAATTTATAAAATTTGGCTTCAAAGTTGATTAATTAACATACTTCCATATTGGTCTAGATTTAGGAGATTCTTGTATTGAAAAAATTTTTAAGGATAATTTTATGTTGAATTTTCGAATCTTCAAAGTTTATTACCTAGAAAAATATCTTGAAAGATAAAATCACAACTTCATTAAAGATTCCATATAGTTGGAAAATAGAGTATTCTACGTGGCTATAATGCATCATGTGAAATAGTTTTAGATTGTTAAAATACTCTCCTAAAAATTATTTTTATTCAAGAAATATTTCGTGTATTAGGTGTTATTTTTTGTATTCCAAATTATTTATGAACGAGTCATTGTACAAAATGCAATGTAATTCCTGAGTTACTGTTTTTATTTTATTTTACTTCAAATTGTTATTTATATTATTCTGATGTGAATTACTTGAAAAAAATGGAAACCATTCTATCCTTTAGAAAGGACTAAAAATCAGATTTAATATAATTGTTAAATATTTCCAACTAAAATTGCACATATCTGGAGTTCACTATTATGTGTAATTCTTGATAAGAACAAAAAAATGAGAGAAAATAGAGATTAGATAACTCTTATTCATTCAATTAATATCATAAGCATGTTGCGAATTATATAGGAGAGAAGCTTAACAATATTCCTCATAATAGTAGGAGGGAGTTTCAACCGGACAAAGAATAAAGCGATATGTAACAAAAACTCCTAATATATAATTATTTTCTATGTAGACTATGCTAACATTCCCCCTATTACATTATTATTGAAAATGTAAACCCCTGAAAAATTTCCAGGAGATTCGGTGAGAATATCAACTACTTGTGCTTCTATAGGATAATACTGGAGTTGAATGTGATGTTCAAGACCTGATCTCAAATGAAATGATAGTCAATCTCAATATGCTTTGTTCGTTCCTAAAAAATAGGATTATGTACAAGCTTCAAAACGCTCTGATTGACGTAATATAGAATAGGTGACTATTTTTCAGAAATTCCCATGTCATTCAAAATGCAACATAACCATATCGCTTCACACATTGCTGCTCCTGCAGTACAATATTTTGCCTCAGTGGATGAAATAGAAACAACATTACGCTTCTTTCTTATGCACGAGATAGGTTCAGATCCAAGATGAAAAAAGCATCTTGTGGTTGACTTCCCATCATCAACATATCTGCATGGTCTAAGTCAACGTATCCATATAAGAATAATTGTTCATTCTTATTATATTTGATACGATAATCAATTGTACATTAGACATATCTCAAAACATGCTTTTATGCAGTCTAAGGCCATTTCTTCGGCTCCAACATGAACCTAGAAAGATAACTAATAGCATATCATAGATCCGGTCTGGTACATGTCAAGAAGATGAGACATCCAACAAATTTTCTATAGCAAGTAGCATCTACTTGAGGGGAATATTGGAATCGTGAAAGTTATAAACCTTTTTCCATGGGAGTGGATATAGGTTTACAGTTTAACATTTTATACTTTTCCAGGAGTGTATGGGTGTATTTTATCTATGATTAAAAATGTGATGCTTCCTTTGCCATATCTCCCATGCAAGATAGTAATGTAGTATCCCCAAATATTTATTGTCGAAGGTTATTTTGAGATCATTCTTCACAATATCAACATGATCTTCTGAACTACCATTGATCACAAGATCATCCACATACACAACAAAAATGATAAATTCTTTTCTTACCTTCTTTATCTACAAATTTGAATCTGAGGGACTATGATTAAAGCCATGATGCAAAAGGTGATCATCTACCTTGATATACCATGCCCTTGGAGCTTGTTTTAGTCCATACAGTGATTTGATGAGACCACATACCTTTTTAGGATGTTCTCTATCAAAAAATCCTTCACGTTGGGTCATGTACACTTTTCCTTTCAGATCACCATTTAGGAAATCATTCTTGACTTCCATCTGCTCAAGCGCAAACTACTCTGATGGTCTTGATCTCCGCAATGGGTGTAAAGGTTTCCTCATAATTGATGCCCTCTTTCTAAGCATATCATTTTTCCACAAGTCATGCTTTATGTTTGTCCATGGATCCATCTGCCTTAAATTTTTTTTGAAAACACATTTGCAGCCTATGGGTTTCTTTCCTGTATGTAGATTAACAAGTTTCCATGTCTGATTTTCACATGACTGAGTCATATTTTACATCCATGGCTTCTTTCCACTGCTATTGATGAAGTGCTTCATGAACATTATCGGTTTTAGAGCTATTAATAAGTGAACTCATGAGTCTAAAATATACATCGTTTCTTTTCTGACTCCTCATTTTGACTCTGGATGAAGTATCTGATATTTTTTGCAAATGAGATTCTTTGGTTGTGATTTATACCCACTTTGGATGAGAACTTGGTTTCTTTTGTGAAGAACTATTTCGTTGATGTGAAGTAAAATTCTCTAGTTTTCCAAGGTCAACATATAACTCCCCTTGCAGAAAATATTTTCTCTAGTAGTCTGCTCTGGCTGATCATCTGATTCGGAGACTAGTCAGTGAGAGGTGGTTGGTAATGGTTCTTCTGTTGGAACTGGTGAGTCAAAGGATGAGTCATCAAAAACTATGTCTCGAGTCTTGTATATTTTATTTGTCTCAGTATCCATGAGATGGTATGCCTTTGAGGTAGTGTTATATCCTAATAGGATGTATGGGAGTGTTTTCGGCTAGAATTTCTTTCTCTTGTGAGCTAGGACATGGATGTATGATGTGAAAGAAAATACTCATAGATGAGAAATTTATTGATTTCTACCACTCCATACCTATTCTAAAATTTTATTTTGTATAATATTTTTTGGTGCCCTGTTGAGAAGATAAAAATCTTTCTGTACTTCTTCAAACCATTATTGATCCTTCATCGTTTCTGTTGAAAGCATGTAATGAGCCATCTCTGTCAGTGTGTGACTGCTTCGCTCTACCATACCATTTTTTTGGGGTTTGTATGGAGCAGTTAGTTTCTTCTTAATGACTTGTTGGTTCAGTAATGCTAAGACCTTATTTGATGTGACTTCCTCCCCTTGATCTGAGCAGAGTAGAAGAAGAGGTTGTCTGGTGCTTTTCACAACATGTTGATAGAAGATCTGGATGGTGAAGATCCTCACTCTTCTTTTTCAAGAAAAACACCCACATCTTTCAAGAGTGGTCATCCACGAACAATTGGAAGTACTCGTATCTTGAAAATGAAGCAGGAAGTAGTCTATTCAAATCGGTATGAATTACCTCTAGTTGCTTCTTTGTATGGATGGTGCTCACCTTAAATGAATCCCTGTGTTGTTTTCCTACAAGACAACCAGTGAAAATAGGAAAGTAACTGGACAATTTGGGAATTCCATGCACCATTTCTTTTGAACTCAAGTTGTGCAAAGATCCAACAGACAATTGACCATATCTGTAACGCCATAGGCCAATATATTCTTATGTTAAGGTAGATAAAGCTACTACAGAATATGAAACAATATCTAGATAAAATAACCTATCTTTTAAAAAATCTCTAGTAATAATCGTACCTTGTCTTGAGATCAAACATTATTTGATGCCATTTTGAACAAGAAATTATACCTTTAGATGATGATTTAGTAGCTGACTAAATAACAAGAGGTTAACAGTCAATCCAGGAACATATAGTACCTTTATAAGCATACATTTTCGTGGACCTAGAGGAATGGTAACTTCGCTTGTTCCTTTTGCAACATACTCTTTATCATCTACTAACCGAACCCAATATCTTATGGGATGTTCATTCAATGAATCAAATAGCTTGTTATCACCTGAAATATTCTTACTTGCACCTGAGTCTATCAACCAGACTCTCTTTATGGGTTGCGAAGTATGAGAGACTAGTACAATATTATTACCAAAATTGGATCATTTTGGTGTCTCCTCATTAGACTCATCATCTTATTGAGCTATGAGATGTTCCTTCTACTTTCTTTGGAAGGGAAATTGTTTTTAATTTCGATAATCATAGCTCCTGGATAGGATTTATTGACTCGGATACCCTTGTTTCAATACATTGTACTAGCATTGATCAATGCCGTTATTGGTTTTGCATATTCGACACCACCTCTTTTACATTTGAGCTTTTTGATGTTGATGTTGATGTGCTTGTGTTTTCTTCTCTAGAGGACATTTCAGATTCTTCTTGCCATGATTGCAATTTAAGAAAAGGGCTTTGTCTTGGGCTTCATCTTGGACTGAATTGATGTCCTCCTCCTAATGCAGAAAGTTCACGAGTTCTTTGAACATCACTTTCCATTTCGATAAATTTAGTGTCGTAACTAACACTCGGAACTGAGAAGGGAGTGCCCTCAAGGTGATCAAAAATAGAATATTTTCTTTTACTCTACAGATCTCCATGCAATATCATAGATAAAGAAAATTCAGAAATTTCCACGCAAAAACTAGAGGATCACATGTTGGCTGATAATCTCCATGTTGGTCTCTTTCACACAACCTTTTCTACTACAATTTCATATATATATAGAGAGAGAAAAGAAACTTTGTTCTATTCCCAAGCTTCTAGGATCTGATACCAAATTGAGAGGAGAAAAAAAGGAGAGAAAATAGAGATTAGATATCTCTTATTCATTCACTTAATATTATAAGCACGTTACAAATTATATAGGAGAGAAGCTTAACAATATTCCCCATAATAGTAGGAGGGGTTTCCAACTAGACAGTGAATAATGGGATATGAAACAAACACTCATAATATATAATTATTTGCTATGTAGACTATGCTAACAAATATGAGCATAAAAATTATTTATATTTTACAAAAATTAGTTGTCCTGTTATGAGTCAAGTGGTTCATGTAATTTTTTATGTTTTATTTTATTTTATTTTTGTGGGAGAAAGTGAAATCTACCCTTATTAGTGCCCCTTATTTTTTCAAGGGTCGAGGAGATGACTACACTTAAGGCTGTGTGGGGGAGTCTTCTGTTAATGATATAGGTGGATTTTTCAGTGGTTGTGGCTTGAGTGCCCCAATTGATAGATTAGAAGACCCTGTTTGTAATGGTCATGCCTCTCTCATTTGCCCTACTCGCCATGGTGGAGGAAATACCCAAATTTCATCTCAAAGCTCAGGTGGTAGGGGGAGATCCAAAGATCTGAGCTAGGCTTCAGGTTCTCAAATTTTTTATGATAGTTTGGGGAGTTTTAACCCATATTGCTGGGAAAACATTTCATGACGACTTTATTGTGTAGTGAATACAAAGCATTTGGATAAGAGAAAAAGCGCCCCTATTCATGTTTCTGCTGCTCCAGTTCATGGAAGAGCATTGGTGTATGGACTGATTTCTAGGGATGGTTATGGGCCTTTGTTGTCCCAATTTCAGCCAAGGTAAGGGACTGATAAACCCTCTCTTTGATTGTATTTTAAGTATGCAATATTAGTGGATTGTAATAGGAGAAGGGGATTTTTGGACCCTAAGCGTAATAATCCTATGTATTATGCCAAATCTACCCCATCTGTTAGTTTTGGGGATGAGGTGACTCAATCTGAATTAGATTTCATGAGAAATGAAATGATTTTTTAGATTCAACAACTTTTGTCTAGGTAAACCTGATCAACATGCTTGAATTTTGTGTCATTGGGGCCCTCGCATGGAAGGTAGGCTAGATATCTTTGCCACTGCAGGTGGATTATTTATTGTTGCATTTGCAAACCCTTCAAATAGGGATCTCAATTTTGCAAAAGTTTGGAATTTTGAATCCTACTTGCTTTTAATGAAATCATGGTTTCCTTTGTTTAACCCAGTTTGTGATACTTTGCATGTTAAACCAATATGGATTCATCTTCCATACTTTCCCCTTCAAATTTGGTCAAAAAATTGATTAATTGATAATGGAAACACCTTAGGGAAATGCTTAGCTATTGATCCAAAAATTGATAATTTGGAGCATTCAAAGTTTTCTTGATTCTTGGTTGATATGGATACTTTTGTTGATTTCCCTACCACTATTGATCTGAAAGTTGAAGATAGAATTTAGACTTAAAATCTGGGTTATGAAGGGTTTCCATTTAGATGTTGTATTTTCTTTTCTCTTGGCCATTTAGCGTCATATTTTCATGTGGTTATAAAATATGCTAAATACATAATATCATGATGGAAGAACTCTAATCCTAGTCACCTGGTAGTGAATGATGTCATAGATAGTGTACCTAACTCCAATTCTTTGAAATCAGTTGAACCTAAAGAGCACATTGAAGTACAGATTCCAATCGAAAACAATGAAATTGTACATCCAAATACGGAAGGGGATTGGAATGTTGTGTGTAATAAAAAGAAAGGGACTATCTCACCCCTAAAGATACAGCTAAGATCCAAAGGGAAGGCGCTAAACAGTTAAGATAGTTGTTGATTTTATTGCTATTAGTTTGTTGTTGGTTTTTTGTTCTTCGGTGCTACTAGAAGACGCTGGTTTGTTGTGTTCCTCATTGTCTTATCTTTTTCTCCACATTTTGTATGGGGTAGGTTCCCCATAGCCCTTTTTTACCACTAATAAATAATATGGTCCATGTAATTATTTGCTTTACTACACATAGGGAAAACTTCTCTCTTTTATTAAATTGTTGTGAAATATTTTTAGAAAAACATATTTTCTTAGGTTATGTCTTTTTAGGTCAATTTAGTTTATGTTACTATACGAACAACATGTAGATGTTGTAGACGTTTAGTGGAAGTGAATGTAATATTTATATTCTAAATTTTAAAATATAGTTTATAGTGAAAATAGATATATTGGAAAAAAAAATCTTCATCACAACTATAATAAATATGAATATTAAATAAAATTACTGATAAAAAAATAGAAATCAATTATAATAACCTCTTCTGAATTCATAGAAATGGTCCTATTTTTTAAGAATGAAAACAATTCTTTCATTTACTTGTTATCTCTACTTTGCTTTGTGTGAACTCACTGCTTAGTGGGAACTCCCTCAAATATTATAAGACATCCACTTTGTAAGTTAGCAAAATTATATTTTAAATTATGAAAACAACTTTACACTTTACGAAAGAGTCGTTGCCATTGATGAGTTCATTTTTACTATTTCCAGTTGAAAGTAATAAAAAAATTCTCATTAACTTCGTATTCAAGTTTAATTATAAAGCAAACTGGTAACATGACTCTAAATATACTTAGGCACGAAAGGATCTTAATTATTTTCACATATTTCCTTCATTACATGTTCTGTAGTTATTAAATTTGTATGAAATTTTTTTCACTCCCTATTCCTTAGTTATATCAATCCGAAAGGACTGATTTTCTCATTTCATGGAAATTGAATACATAAGACAATGCAAATAATATAAACAATGGTGGCCTTGTTTTTACGAAGAAAATATTACATGTATAACACAGTACAATATAGACTGGGTCATTTAGTGTTTCTTCCCACACACTGGAATGGATGCTTCATTAAAACTTCATTTCATCTACCACACCAAAATATTTTAAGAAGCAGACTTCAAGTACTACATTTATATAGATATATGCTTTGGATATGAAATCAAAGGGGATCCACCTGGCCTCTAGCCATGACCTGGGTTGGGTTTACTGGTATAGTCCATTTCATTGTCCTCCAGTATCCTCCCAAGATCACTGTTATCAAATTGCTTTTCTTCATCATTCTTCAATATCGATTCTTCCTGCAACCCGAGAAAATTGAAAACACGGTCATATACGGTCCTTTATCTTCAGTATAAATTGTCCTTGTCATGCATCAGGATTTAAACTCAAGCAAAGAAAACTCAAAACCCACCTGTGTTCTCATGTTTTGCCTGATCATGTTTCCTGCACAAGTATGATTGTAATCAGTTTACATCCGACATCTATGGACACTTAATATTTCAACAGAGCCAGGAAATATTTATAGAGATTTAAGAAGGAAATAAACGTTTATATCAGTTTACATACCTTGTGAAAGGGGCCTGGAGAGAGCTATTACAAGCATGCAGACCAATACAATGAACACAAGATGAATATGGTAAGTCCTTGCCATGCTGTACTCACACCAAGAAGATCTTGAAACTGTTCTTTGTTTCCTTTGGCTACCAAAAGCGTATAACATAAACAACTGCAACTATAATGTGAAGAAAATAAAGTGTGCTGGTTCTCTTAAATGCAATAATCTTTCCATATATGACAGGACAATAAGACACATCTTCATGTTGCACAAAGTCAACAAAAAATAACAACCCACTATGGTTCTCTTTTCAAAGTTGGATTAACCCTAAACTTTCGCCAAGTGTTTCCATGCCATTTAAGAGGCCACGCACTCTTATAGTGCTTTCTATGAAAAACCAACACTTTATGTCTGGTCTTTAGGAAACCTTTGAGATTAAATAGTACGCACTTTTCTATGGTCATATTGCCTGTTCACATCATTTAATTTATTGGGGTGAGTTATTTAATATATCTCATATGTTTGATTCGTCGGTAGAGGCAGAAAAGCTCCACATACTTGTGTTATTGTGTCTTCCATCATTTTTTTTTGTCTTTTTTAAGCAGTGGATGGTTACCCTCACTATTGCTACCCTTGAAAATGAATATTAGAATTCATACTTTCTATTTAATCTAGTTTGAACCTTTCTATTTAATATTAGAATTCATACTTTCTTGTAATTAAATATGAGCGAACCAACTCCACGTCGACGGTCAACTAGTGGTGAAAGTTGTTGACTGTAAAGTTTGAAAATGGGTAATAATTGTATCGAGCACTTAAATGAATGGCCATACTCAATTTGACTGTAAAATTGCCATCTTCGATGACACTAACAAGCATTGTATGTTAGGTCAATGTTTAATTATAGTATAATGACATCGAAATGTTTGAAAAGTAAAGCATTGAAAACAAAGTTTTTAATTAAAAATATATTTTAGCTTTGTTTTAAAATAATTACAGGCCGCGCAAATGAGCATGTTATATTGGTGTTGATAAGTATAACATATTATTACATTTATTGACTTTGAGAAAATAAGAGATGGCAATCTAGTTATGTTGGGAATTTGTGTTTTTCAAATAGAGTGAGAATGCATTTTGAAGGTGTAAGTGAAGGGCGAATTTTTTGCGAGAAATAGTGTACATAAGCCGACAAAATCCAGTGGACACGATTTGCCCTACATTTCTATCAAATAATCCCTGTCAAGGGAACATAAACATTGTATTCGTGGGTCCATCATCAAAGTCTGCTCATAAACGACGCCTATAATCTCATCATTGATTTATATACAATTTTTTGAGTATTCTTGGCATATTAACATGATAAATCCTTTATATTTTTTTTAGTAACGGTAAAGGAGGGTTAAGGGGACCCTAACCCATACAAAAAGTGGAGAGAAAGATGTAGCAATGAGGAAGAAATGAGGCAGTCTCTACTAGTGGTGCAAAGAAACAAAAACAACATATCAAAAGCATGAGCACATAAAAACCACTAGCACAAAAGATCAAAACACTCAAATACCTCAGCTTTGAGATGTCTACCCAAGGGACCTTAAGTGCATCTTAAGGGGAGAATTATTCCCTTTCTTTTTTCTGCTCACAACTGTCCAATCCTTTTCAATATTTGAATTTTTATTTTCATTATTAAGGATTTGAATCATAACTTCAATGTTCTCCTTAGAATTTACGATTACTGATGAATCAAGGGGGGGGATGTTCCATTGTTCAAAACCACTACATAAGCCGAAAAACTCTAGTGGACACAATTTGCCTTGTATTTCTATCAAATAATACCCATCAGGGGAACATAAACATCGTATTTGTGGGTCCATCATCAAATTCTGCACATAAACAATGCCTATAATTTGATCATTGATTTATACTATAAAAATTGAGTATTATTGACATATTAACATGATATATCTTTTATATTTTTTTATTAACAGAAGGGGACGCTAACCCCATATAAAACATTGAGAGAAAGATGGAGGAATGAGGAACAATTAAGGTAGTCTCTACCAGTGGCGCAAAGAAACCAAAACACAACACATCTAAACCAGCAGCACATAAAAACCAGTAACACAAAAGATCAAGACACTCAAATATCTCATCTTTGAGATGTCTTCCCAATGGATCTTAAGTGCATCTTAAGGGGAGAATTATTCCCTTTCTTTTTTTAGCTCCCAATTGTCCAATCCTTTTCAGTATTTGAATTTTCATTTTCATTATTATGGATTGAAATCATAACTTCA
Source organism: Taxus chinensis (assembly GCA_019776745.2). Classification (NCBI taxonomy): domain Eukaryota; kingdom Viridiplantae; phylum Streptophyta; class Pinopsida; order Cupressales; family Taxaceae; genus Taxus; species Taxus chinensis. Next base: position 844,526,414 of record CM034148.1, read on the forward strand.
ATGTTCTCCTTAGAATTTAGGATTACTAATGAATCAAGGGGGAGGGATATTCGCTTGTTCAAAACCACCAACTCTTCAAAGCTTCGAAGATCTTGTTGCAGTGGATCCGTCTGAAGAGGAAGTTCGTCGTTATTATCAAAGTCTAAATCAACACCTTTCTTTGTCCCAGAATCCGAATCACTATCTAGCAGGTCATTTACAACCAGGTGGCTGGGATTTATAGTCTACCACCAAAACCTCTGACTTTTAGCATTTTTTCTTCCAAAATTAATATTTGAAACTAAATGACAAAGAGGAAAACATTTTCGACACTGGACTGAAAAGCCTTCATAGTCCAGATTTGTATCTAAATTATATCCTCAAATTTTGAGTTCAATACTGGTTGAAAAATCCACTGAGATATCCATATCAACCAATATTCGGGCATATGTAGTGTACTCATAATCTTCAGCCTTTGGATCAATATGCAAACATTTTCCTAGTTTGTTAACTATAGCGGTTAAGAAGCTCTCCATCAAAAATTAGAGGGGAAAATAAAGCAGATGAATCCAAACCATATTTACATGGAAAGTATTAGACACCGGGTTAAACAAAGGAAACCATGGTTTCATAAGGAGCAAATGGGATTGAAAATCCCAAACTTTTCCAACAAATCAAATCTCTATAAGATATTTTTACAAAAAAAACATTGAAGAATCCCCATGAAGTTGGGTAAATATCAATCTTACCTTCCGTGATGGGACCTCAATGGATTGACATTCATTCATGAAGATTGGGTAGATGTGGACAAAAATTGTTGAATCTACAAATCAAGTCATTTCTCATGAAAAATGCTTTAGATTGCAAAACATTTACTCCAAAACTAATAGAGGGAGTTTATTTTTCATAAGCCATAGGCTAAGAACTATGCCTAGTTGTGTCCCGAAAGTTTTCTTTTGAATTTTTTCCCCTATTTTTGTTTCCTTTGGCAACCTCCATTATAAATGATAGCTCCTACCTCCTCTAGCCGCCACCCTACACAATCATCATTTTATTCTCCTTGGTATCATCTTTGTTAAACCCCTAGTTATGTGCAGAGACATCTAAGAAGGAGCCATAACCATCACCCACACTAGATCTGTTTTTCCCTGTAATATTAGGAGGAAAACTACACACTTTCCCTTGCCTCAACTTTTCTACTCCTCCACAAGATTCATCATCTTTTCTCATAGGTTTGGGGATCCCATTCCTAGTGCTACCCTTGCCAATGCCTTGACTCTCAACATGCCGCAAAAAAAATCCATCAATGGATGAGCCTCCCTTATACTGCCCAACGTGCAGTTTAGGTTTAACTTTTCATGATAGTTCATACCCATTTTTCTAGTATAAATATTTTATATTAAAGATTATAAAACATATAAATATAATTTAACTAACCTTTTAGTATATTTCAATTATCTTTAAACATTATAGGTTGAAAATAAATATTAACTAAATTGTTTTTAAAATAGTGTCTTCAAAGAAAAGGAAATCTAAACAATTATAATAAAACCTAAGATATTAATTAAATATGTTTATATCAAAAATTAAATTCAAAAATCAAAGGTAGTATACTATTATTATTTTTCAATATAAAAATATTAGTATTGAGTAATGTGTTAAAAATATTCTAAAATTAATATTTCAAAGGTTAAGAAGTTTTCTCTAATTTGTAAGGACCTCCTCTCAAATTTTTTATACTTTTATAAAGGATATTTTTAAAATTAAATCTCATTTAAGAAATATCTTATTAATGCATCTAATGTATCTATTGTTAGCTATGATTCTAAAATATCATTTGTGATATTATTCTTTAGAAATTATTGTTTACAATCAACTTTATTTATAGGAACCATAAGCCTAAATTGCCACAACTTCATTACGTTAGAATAACCTTTGTGTGATTGTTGTGTTAGAGAAGATTTGGGATGCATCTTTTATCTTTAAATCTTCTCAATCGAAATGTATTAAATCAACAATGAAAATTTTCTCTCTTGTTTAACCATGTAACGCCAACTTTTTTCCCACACAAAACCCAAAATAAAACCCAATAATTAGTTACGAAAATTTATGGAATAATATATTTTTTTTAAATGAGTTGCCATGGGATAACCTTCAACTAGAGTTATTTATTTCACAGTTAAAAAATCCTTTGTTTTAATTAACAATTAATTATTAATTATTATTATTTTAATTCAATCATTTTGGGCTTAAATCCCTAGATAGGGTTCCCATTAATTCTCATTAATTAACTCTTATAAGCCATTAGTTAAGATACCCCTATTATAAAATTTATTTAATTTAGTATTATATTTCTAATGTCAATTATTGAATTAATACTCTATGGCTAACGTCGAGTTTACCCTAAACCTAATGATTAAGTTCAAATAATTTTAATCCTTATTTAAGCGATATCCAGTTATCCATTTATAAAATTAGTTTAATTAATTTCTAAGGTCAAGTCCTTTCTAAAAGTCACTAAAATAAAACATTATAGATCACACTTTAATCTTAACATCGTAACACCCCTTTAGTGGCCCCATTCACAAGTTACAAATACATTTTATTTAAAATATATTCCCACCAAAATATCCTAACCTAACATTTGTAGGATTGATTTCCAACCATTATATGGATTGATTTAAAGCCCTTGGATCCTAGATATTCAATCTAACCCCAAATATCCTTATGGGATGCTCTTATTCATTTCTTTTAGCCTATTTTCACATTTTCATTTTACAAGTTTGGGAGGAGCATAAAAATGGAGGCCATGGAAAGTTTTCTCAAGCTCAAGGAAGGATATACACATTTTTTTTGCCTATTTTATTTGCAACCCTCTCCTAGGGTTTGTTCATATTATTTTTTCTTATTGTGTATTTTATTTACATTTACCATATTTAAGTATGAGCATTTTTCCACAATTTAGGTTTTGGTTTAAATGGTGATATATACAATAATAATTTGGGTGTGTGTGTGTTTCTATGTTTTTTAGAATTGAATATACATTTAAAACAACCTGAGGGTTATATATTTATGCATATATATCTATATGTAAAATTAATTACTATGATTTAAATTTGACAAAAATCGGCCGCATATAACAAAAAATGTAGTGTTCATTGTACAGTCGTGGTTAAAGTTTTGGACGGGCCGCATATATAGAGAGTAGGTTTTAATAGATATGTGGTGTTAATCTTAGTAGTTAGTAGCTTAGACAGCTGTTTGTCCTCATCCATTTGTTATGGGTAGTTTGGACAACCTAGAATTTAGAGAAATAGTTGTTTTTGTCAAACAAATATTGTTATGATAAGAACAATTGCTATCTAATATTGACTCCTTTTAGGTGACACCTCATAACCAAGGTTGTTATGGTTATTGAGTTGTCTTAATCTCAGCCGTTCATTTGTATTAATCTCGGCCATTGATTTTCAATGAGAGTAGTATATAAGGGGGTCATTGGGGTCATTTGTAACAAGGAAGTTTTTAGAGAAACTTGTAGTGTTAGCAAGTAGTCTTGCAGTGTTAGCAAGGGCACAATGATAGCGTTAGAGATAGCAGTGGAGGAATATCAATAGGAGGATTAGGAGATTGTCGGAGCTCTGCCAATAAGAGGCAAGCAGTATTTGTATCTCTTGATTTGCTGAAGTTTAATATATTTCTCATCTATAGTACTGGTTTTCCCTACGGGGTTTTTCCAGGGACAATTGTCTAAAAATATTGTGTTCACCTTGTTGGGTATTTTTTTATGTGTTTGTATTTGTGGAGTTACAGTTGTGGTGTTTTCCAATATTTTTTGATCAAATAATCTTACAAGAAAGGAGGTTAATAATCAGTAAATGTAATAGATTTTTCACATGGTATCAGAGCTAAGTTCGGGTAGAAGAGATTTACCCTAGGTGAAAGAAAGTGAGGGTTTATAAAACCTAGTTTGACCTCTTCAAAATTATTATTATTATTTTCTTTTAAGATGGCCTCAGCAGGTTTAAGAGATCAGGATAGATTGGATGGAGCCTCAAATTTTGGTGTTTGGAAAGTGAAAATTTCTCTATTGCTGGAAGAGAATGGTATCAAGGAATATGTGACCACTGTTGTACCTGTACCTACAGATGCAACACAAATCTTAGCATATAAGAAGGAAGATGCCAAGGCGAGGAGGCTGATTGTTGACAGTGTTAAGGATCATATTGTTCCACATATTGCAGAGTTAGATATAGCAAAGATGATGTGGGATGCCATTATGAATCTGTACCAGAATGCTAACACTAATTGGAAGTTGATTCTCAGAGAAAAGTTGAGGAATACCCGGATGAATAAGGGAGAAGATGTTACAAGTTACCTCACAAGACTTAGACTTGTCAAGGATGAATTGGCAGCTATTGGAGACAAACCAAGTGATGACGAGCTGTTGAGAATAGCCCTGAATGGGTTTACTAAGCAGTGGGATGTCTTTGTTTAAGTCATCAATGGACGAGACACCTTATCGAGTTGGGATTGACTATGGAGTGATTTCACTCAGGAGGAGCTTAGACTAAGTCTTGTCAATGGATCCAACAATAAGAGTCAGAAAAGTGAGGTGGAATAGGAAAATGTTGCCTTAGCGGGTAAAGGGAAAGCAAAGAAGGGGTCTAGTAAAGGATCAAATTCACAAGGTGAAAAGAAGAAGAAAGATTCTTCGAAGATCAAGTGCTATGGCTATCACGAGTTTGGCCACTATGTCAGCGATTGTCCAGAAAGGAAGAAGAATGAAAATAAAGGCAAGAAGCAAGTTACGACTTCAGCAAGTGCAGATGAGCTCTCTAGTAGAATGGAAGATGAGTTTGCACTCATAGCATGTATGGTTAGCTCAACCTCACAGAGTGTTTGGTACATAGATAGTGGGGCGTCATATCATATGACAAGAGTTAGAGAATACTTCTCCAGTTATAAGGAAGAGAGCACCAGAATCCAGATCTCTATGGGGAACATGTCCAAACTCAACTCAGTTGGGAAAGGGACACTTCAGTTTCAGAGGGAGAGTGGTAAGATGATTCCCTTTCATGATGTGTTGCATGTTCCAAGCTTAGGGATGAATTTGATTTCTGTATCTTTCCTTCAAGACAAAGGGTACAATGTAATATTTAGAGGGGCACATGTGTTGATCAAGCACAAGGATTGGAAATCACCCATAGCTATTGGTGTTAGGAGTGGTTGGCTTTATAGGCTGCAATTTGATATTCCTAAGGCACTCATGAGAAACAGTAATCTTAGAGATCAGGGAGAGCTATGGCATAGAAGGATGGGCCATATCCATCATGAAGCCCTTAAATTACTTCATGAGACAGTGACAGGTGTTCCTGAGGTGAGCACAGAGCACGATGATGTATGTAAGGGATGTGTGTTGGGGAAGTTTTCTAAAGCATATTTTCTAAGGAGTGACACCAGATCCAAGGGTGTTCTTGATCTAGTACATTCAGATGTATGTGGACCAATGCCGATGAAGTATCTCAGAGGGTATGAGTACTTTGTTACTTTTATTGATGATTTCTCCGGGAAGACATGGATATACTTATTGAAGACCAAGGATGAGGTTTTTAGTCACTTCCAAGAGTTCAAAGGTCTTGTGGAGAATTCAACAGGAAGGAAGATAAAAATTATTTGGTCAGACAATGGAGGCGAGTACAAAAGCAATGAGTTCTAGGAGTTCTGTACCAGAGAAGGAATCAAGAGAGAGTGGACTGTTCCTTACAATTTGCAACAGAATGGAGTTGCTGAGAGGAATAATCGGTCTATAACAGAGGCATCAAGGGCTATGTTGCATGACCTGTATTTACCCCGTTATCTGTGGGTAGAGGCATGCAATACAGTAGTATACATATAGAATAGAGTTCCACATAAGGTACTAGGGAAGATGATACCAGAGGAAGCATTCACTGGGAAGAAGCCAGATGTCAGTCACTTTAGGATCTTTGGGAGTTTGGCATATTGTCACATTCCAAAGGATACATGTACCAAGTTAGATCAGACTACAGAGAGAGGGTACTTTGTGGGGTACAGTGAAACCTCTAAGGCATATCGGATATTCATTCCGAGGACCAGAAGGATTATTGTTCGACATGATGTCAAGTTCATGGAGGACAAGGCATTTAGAAGGTCTAAAGATTTTCCAGTAGATGATCATAGTAAGTAGCCAATAGAAGCTCAAAGGATCACTCAATAGAAAAGCTCGAGTACAGTTACTAGTACAAGCATAGACTCGGGAGGAGAGAGTTTTCAAAGTATGGAGCAACAGGTGCAAGAAGAGATGCATCAAGAAGACATGGAGGTTGATATTTCATCCTCTACAGTTGGCAGTAAGAACTGTGAGGTTCAATAGACACAGAAGAATACTCAGGAGTTAGTGGGTACTCCTAGGAGGAGTAATAGACAAGGGAAACCACCAGCCAGGTATGATGACTATGTTGCATTAGTTAGTATGTTGGTAGATAGTGAACCTTCTAGCTATCAGGAGGCTGCACAACATCAAGTGTGGCAAGAAGCAATGGTTGAGGAGTATACTTCAATTATGCAGAATGATGTGTGGGAGGTAGTGCCTAGACCAATAGATAGGGCAGTGGTTGGATCACGCTGGATCTATAAGATCAAGCATGGTGCAGATGGGAGCATCAAGAAATATAAGGAAAGGTTCATGGCAAAGGGGTTCTCTCAGAAAGAGGGAATAGACTACGAGGAGACATTTGCTCTAGTTGCCAAGTATACTTCTATACGAGCTGTAATCTCAATTTTAGCACAGATGGGATGGCAGATCCATCAAATGGATGTCAAGACAGTGTTTCTTAATGGTGAGTTGAAAGAGGAGGTATACATAGAACAACTAGAAGGCTTTGTAGCACACAGCAAAGAGACCCACGTGTGTAGATTGAAGAGAGCGTTGTATGGACTCAAGCAGGCTCCAAGAGCGTGGTATGAGTGCATTGATAGTTACTTGTAGGAAATGGGCTTTGTGAAGAGTGAGGAAGATGTTAATCTCTACTACTTGGTAGTTGGAGGTGAGATTCTCATTCTTGTTCTATATGTAGATGACTTGTTTCTTACAGGTTCACTGGGGCTCATAGAAGAATGCAAGAGGGATCTTGCAGTGGAGTTCGAGATGAAGGATTTGGGACTTATGCACTACTTTCTAGGCATGGAGGTATGGCAGAAAGATGGAGAGATTTTCCTTGGGAAAGGGAAATATTGCATAGAAATCTTGAAAAGGTTCAGGATGGAAGATTGCAAAGCCATGTCTATACCCATGATCATGAATTGGAGGAAGGTAGACACATCCAGGGAAAAGGATGTAGACGCCACCTTATACAAGCAGTTGATTGGTTCTCTCATGTATTTGGTCAATACCAGGCCAAATATAGCTTTTGCAGTTAACTCTCTTAGTCAGTTCATGGTTGAGCCAAAGAGAGTGCATTGGACTACGGCAAAGCATGTGCTGCGTTATTTGTAAGGTACAATTGAGTATGGAATTAGATGTTGTCGAGGTGAAGGAATCAGGTTGATGGCCTATACTGACATAGATTGGGTAGGTAGTACAATGGACAAGAGGAGCACTTCAGGGTGTTGTTTCAGTCTCGGATTAGGAGTTGTATCTTTGTTTAGTAGGAAGCAGAAGTCTGTGGCTCTGAGTTCAGTAGAGTCAAAGTACATAGCAGCTAGCATGGCAACATGTGAAGCTATATGGATTAGGAAGTTGCTAGTAGCTTTGTTTGGTCAGAAGGTTAAGACTACAGTGATACACTGCGAAAATCAGAGTTGTATCAAGTTGACTGAGAATCTGGTGTTTCATGATAGGTCAAAACATATAGACATCAAGTATCACTTCATCAGAGATTGTGCATAGCGCAGGGTTGTTAAGCTACAGTTTGTACCTACAGATCAGCAGGTAGCAGACATTCTGACAAAGGCATTGGGGAAGGCAAAATTTATCTTCTTCAGAGAGATGTTGGGTGTCATGCAGAATAGCTTCCTCGCTAAGAGGGAGTGTTAATCTTAGTAGTTAGTAGCTTTGACAGCGGTTTGTCCTCATCCACTTGTTATGGGTAGTTTGGACAGCCTAGAATTTAGAGAAATAGTTATTTTTGTCAAACAAATATTGCTAGGATAAGGACAATTGCTATCTAATATTGACTCCTTTTAGGTGACACCTCATAACCAAGGTTGTTATGGTTATTGATTTGTCTTAATCTCAGCCATTCATTTGTATTAATCTTGGCCATTGATTTTCAACGAGAGTAGTATATAAGGGGGTCATTGGGTTCATTTGTAACAAGGAAGTTTTTAGAGAAACTTGCAGTGTTAGCAAGTAGTCTTGCAGTGTTAGCAAGGGCGCAGTGATAGCGTTGGAGATAGCTGTGGAGGAATATCAACAGGAGGATTAGGAGATTGTCAGAGCTCTGCCAGTAAGAGGAAAGTAGAATTTATATCTCTTGATTTGCTAAAGTTTAATATATTTCTCATCTGTAGTACTGGTTTTCCCTACGGGGCTTTTCTAGGGACAATTGTCTGAAAATATTGTGTTCACCTTGTTGGGTGTTTTTTATGTGTTTGTATTTGTGAAGTTACAGTTGTGTTATTTTCTAATATTTGTTGATCAAATAATATTACAAGATAGGAGGTTAATAATTAGTAACTGTAATAGATTTTTCACATGTGGGTGGTGGGTGCCTCTCCCACCCCACCCCTTATACATACTATAGGGGTGGTGGTGTGTACCGTACCCACCCCCTTCCCCTTATAAAAGAAACTCTACAGTGCCCGCGGCCTGCGTTAATTATATATATATATATATATATATATATATATATATATATATATATATATATATATATATATATATATATATATATATAAAATTATATATATAACCATTTCAACATTAAGCCATTCGACTTTATAAGATATATAAAATGGCATTTATTTATTATTATTAATGTTAATATATATAAATAAAATGTAATTATTTTATTTCATTTCAATAAATATATAATTATAATATATTTAATATATATAAATTTATAAAATGATCAAGTTGAGTTAAATGGTATAGTAACTATAATTTTCTACCTATACATGTGTGGGTAAAATTAAGAAACTAATAAAATTTCTTATTTGACCCAATAAATTAGAGAAGAGGATCTATTCATTGTTTAAAACACTAATACCAAATTTCTTTTTTATATAACATTTTATGATATTTGACTAAGATTTTAAACATTTCAAGTGTTAACTTTTACAATAAAACAAGAGAATATTTTGTTTCTTTTACATTAGGATGAATGATATCCATTTTAAGCAAACAAGTGTAATTTCAAACAAGAACATCAATGTTTTAAAATGAAGCATGTTACACATTAGAGGCAAATATTTAAGTTGAATAAACGTTTAGATTGTGAGAGATTCATTTTCATTTCTAAAACCATTTTATGGACCTTACTTCATCTAAATAATACAAGACTTGATAGTTTCATTTTACAAGAGCTAATCCATTTAAAATGAAATTTTTCATTCAATACACTCTTGGTAAAATATACAAGTTCAAGGGATTATCATAGTAACAAATAAATTTTATGTTTCCTAACTTTTAAATATACATACATTTTGAAATATTAATACAAATCAACCTTTCACAACACATTTACAAGAATTTTAAACCCTTAAAATGTAAGTTAACATCCCTCCACTTAAGTGGAGACAACATGGAAAGTATTTTATAATGGTAGGATTTCTCTTTATTTTGTTCAAAGTGCAACTATGATAAAATATTCACTTCATGAGCTCCACCATCTCTAAAATCCAACACAACAAAAAAATAGGGGAGTAAGAAACGCTCTCCACCCAATGAATAATCCAATGAGAAGGAGAAGTCTTCTTCTTCATTGGCCCTCAAGCCTCAACAATGAAGAAACGAGGGGTATAAGGAAACCAAGGAAAATTTGCATGGCTTCCACAATAAGCAATCACAAAACTTTCAACACAAAATTACAATACCAAAATCACAACAAACATGCAATTTTTGCAAGAAGAATGGATCAATACTCAAGCCAAGAGAGAGAAAACAAACATGGGGATTAACTTATGCCTCCAAAAGGGGTTGAGTGCACAACTTAAATCCTCCAAAAATCCAATCACATACCCAAAAAATTCTTATGCCTCCCTCCAAAACAACTCTTATGTCTCCCTCAACTCTTATGCCTCCCTCAATAAAACATAAAAGATAAGCACAAATTTCTCGTATCTACAAATGTGGGATACCCCAACCCAACTCACTCACAAGATAAAAAATAATAATATTATGCCTCCTTTCAAAATATCCCCATTTCCTTTTTCTCCTACACAACCTAAAGGCCATTATATTTCCTTAAATCACAAACATACAACAATCATCCATTCACAATCATTTGCAAAAAAAAAAAGAAATAATAATACATGGGTGAAGTCCCTACCTTTCCATGACAAGAGTATCCAATCCACAAGCACAAGAGCAAAGCCTTTACAATTACAAAGCAAGAACAAGATAAATCCAAAGATTCAAAACAAGCACTCCAAAAGAAAACATCTAAAATAAAACATCTAACCCCAAAATCATCAAACAAAATTGACTAAATAAAAAATAGAGAAGAGAGAGGTGATGTGGCTCCATGTAAGATGCCACATCATTCTTCCTCCACTCCACATCACATTGTCAAACCCAAACCCAAAGCTCAATAAATCGGTGGTTGAGGAAATGAAAACCATTTTACACACACAAATTCAAACCCACACCTCAGAAAGGGAAAAATTCAAAACTCATGTAAGAAACTACAAATATCACCTTTTTGTCTTACAATTCACATAATGGGGTCTATTGTTTACCCATTAACCAATAGGGGTATTTTTTAAGTGAAATTAAGAGGTGTGGGACAAGCTTAACTTATCCCACAAGCCTCCAAAAATGGTCCCGATGCCCAAATCCAAATTTGACAAGAAAGCTTGAGTACATAACACTTAAAAGTAGTAAAATCATTTTAAATCCAACATAAATTAAGGACCATGTACTAACATTATATACTTCCTTTGCTCACATCCCAAACTACAATAATTAATCTAGATTAATAAACTTAAATGGAGAACTTTAACTAACAATAATAAAGGTGACTCCCAATACTAAAATATTTCAAATACTCACAAAATAAATAAAACAAAAAGGGAAAAAACACATTTACCCAATGTCACATTTGAGGCCACCCCGCACTGGGGACCTCCTAACAACCTATCAACAATAAAAATCATACAAATACACAATTTTCCAAGATGACATGTTGCCAATACCCCAAATTACTTCATTGTTGGTCTCTTATCCCCCTTTTTTTGTTCTGTTACAATTTCCTGTAAAAATCAAGACAATACCTTTCTATCCTCATGGCCATATTAATGACATCAAGACTTTAAAACAAACATAAACATATCAATTCACATCATCAAATATCATAATTAAATATCACTAAATTCAAGTAATTTTACCAATTGTTCACAATTTCAAATATTTCGATTCTATCTATTCATCAATTAACAATAAGATCACAAGACTAACTAAATCATCCAAGAAAATATGTATACTAAAATCCAATGAGTTAGTATATATATAAAGTAGTAACTCTAAATCATCATCAAATACTGATATGTCAATTCATGCATGTAATCCATCATATAAGTTGCATCATGTCAAAAATCTAAAACATCCATACCATCTATCAAATAGGTGAATCAAATATAGTAATGTCCATTTATCAATGTCTAAAGATCAAATATGATAATAATTTCTATGGCTCCTATCCAAAGTAGGAAAAAATCATACTAAGATCACTGACGAAGAGGAGTGGCCACTGCAAACCACTGACATTAAACAATAGGTTCATAGGAAACAAAATTTGAAGAGGCATGTTGCAAATGTGAAATAAGTTTATCAATCAAATTCTCTGAAATTGTATCTTTAGTTTCACAATGTAACATTTAATAATATGTGATAAAGATTTCATGAAATAAATCATTTTTTTCAAATTCTCAACTTAATTGATTTATGTGAGTTACTAATGAATCTCATGTACTCCTTCAATATGAGGCATCATAATATACTTTTGTACATAACCATACTCAATCACATGTTCTTGAATAAGTGTCTAACGTAAATGTTAAATATCAAATACAATATTTTTACTTTTATTTTCAATAAAAAAAATTAATAAAAATTTTGTTATCAAATTAATAATTTTGAAGGATACATTATACCTTATGGAAATATATAAAGTCATATGCATATATTTCCTATTGTTTCGTAAAAACAACTAAGTCAATAACTATAATTTACAAATTAATATTTTGAGATATATATTTTAATTGATTTAATTCCCCTAATACATCAAAAATCATACACAAACAAACTTGAATATAATAAATCCTTCCGTTATCAAACTTTGTTTTAACTTGATAGTGATACTATGTTATTAAACTAACTAAATTACACAAAATGATCGCACCTATAATAATGTTTTGGGTATCTAGATTGTTCATATTTATTGAATCCTTATGTCATCAATCTTGGGGGATTCGTTTTCTAGTTGATGGATGTAAGCAATTATCATCCTCACCATTCAGATATAATATTTCATATTCAATAAGGAAAGTTAAATTTATGTACAAAAAATTAGTGATTTGTATATTTATTTATATAATATAAAAATTTAAAAGATTTCTAAAATTCTCAATAAAGTATAATAACTATTTTTTTATTAAACTAAATATTATATGTTTATTTTTGTATGTTTGTATTATTTAATTCAACTATAGAATGTTTAATTATTACAATAATCATTTTGGGAGTGATTTTATTAAAAATGCTAAGAGAAATATAAAAATGAGCTATTAATAATAGAAAATATGCAATGGATGAAAGCTTTATATTTCCAAACCATAAGCATTGATATTTATCATGTTAACAATTTTTACAACAATATATTAGTTCTATGCAATGTTATACGTTTTCACGAATAATATTGATGGAAAACATTTTACATACAATTTTTTTAGAAAAATTAATTAAAAAATGTAATATATATATTTAATTGAAATCAAAATATTTCAAAATTTATATAAATATGAATTTCGAGGTTGAAATTTTTGTGTCACAATTGTGAAGTTGTATTTTACATTGCTCTGCTAGGGTTTTTTGTTTGAATGTCATACCGCTGCCTCTAGGTGTTATGGGATTGTACTTTTTTTGGTAAGCTTTAGGGTTTTTCACCCTTTGGCCATCCCTATATAATGCTTCCTTCCACCTCAAGCCCAAATATTGTTGCCAATGTTAGAGCATGTGGAGATCCAAATGATGTTTCCACCGTAGAAATGCCTGCTAGAATTTTGTTCCAAAGTTCTTTCACAAGGTAATGATTCTCCTCTTGATGTAATTTTACTTGTTCTTAATTTTTTTGTTGCATGCCAATAATTAGAAAAATTCTGACTTATTTGGTATTTTTTGGCCCACATCCCCTCTGAAAGCATGCTAAATTTATGGGGTAACTTGGCTTAGGCCACTGATGACATTCATCTCAAACGTTTGTAGAACATGATCGAAGGTTTTTTCCTTGTCCATTTCTCTAACCCCTTGCATGTTCCGCTAATTTTTAACCACTCAACAACTTAGTATGAGTGTAACTCACTTTTTGTCCTTTCTCCTTGGATGAAATTGTTTTGTTGTATCTTAGTATGTTGATCATAATGTTTCTATTTGGGTGGAGTTCCTTTCTTTTCCACTTCCATGTTTTCAATTTCTACACCAAATCACCTCCTCCATAGGGTGAGTGGTTTGCATCAAACCCTAACACTTTTATAGCACTCATCCTCAGAAATGCATTTGTGTTAGTGGAATTTCAAATGAAAGATAATAGTTATTCCTAGCATGTGTTAACCATTAACCTTCCTAACACTTGTTTTCATTTCTATGCTTATATTCATAATATTATGGACTATTCACTCTATGTTCCGTGTAATCGCCCAACACCTAGGGAGGCATCTGAATCTTTGAAACCTCCCCAAGAGAAAGGGTGGAATACCATTGGAGGGGAGAAAAACAACAACAAATATTCTCAAGGGAAGGTGTCCGGCGACAATGACTCGAATAAGACATTTGTTAAGGAACATTCCCCTAGCTAGTATCATTCCAAGGGGTAGGTGTTTGATGACTTGTTAGTCCTCTTCTTCTAAGTTCTCCAGCACACAAAATAAAGCCACTTCTTATTGAATGAAAAAAAATCCATTTTAATGTCCTCGAATCTTCCAACTTTGCATTTGTTGTGAATAACTCATTCACATGGCCCAATCAAAACAACTCGAAGTCATTCTCACCACTCTATGAACAATCGTGATCATAGCCTGATCCATAGTGTGGAATCTACAAAAGGAGGATTATAATATAGAGTATTTTAGGTGAAGGAAAGTTGAGTTGCATGACTTTTTGAAGTACAATCATGCTAGATTTCTACAAATTTATTTTGATGCCTTGGATGCCTTAGAGGAAAATCATATGACCCTTGACCAACATTTCTCATGAATCGCATGTCATGGAATGTGTAGGGTCTAAAAAAATCCAATCATAAGCATATCATTTGTGATGGTTATCAAAAGTATCCAGCTTAGATATGTTGTGTCTACATGAGGTGAAAGTTACAGTTTTTTAGTTGGGAATGGTTTTTAAATCCATCTGGCCTGATAGCCTAGCATTTACAAGTAGTCATGAGAGTGGGTGTGGGGGTTTCATCTCTTTTTTTAACCCTAAACAGTGGCTTTTATTTATGGATCAAGGTGTTGAGCCCACCAATCATGTCATATAAGATTTATATAATATTGAAATTCATCATTTACGCTTCATCAATATTTATGCATCTAATGATACAACTAAAAGAGTCGATCTTTGGCGGTGGATATAAATTGAAATTCCTAATGCTTATTGAGTTATATGTGGTGACTTAAAATAGTTTGTTTTCCCTAAGATAAGTATGGGAACCTTCCAATGCGATGGAAAATGGAAAAAGGGATGTTTGGGTCAATATACGCAATAAATGTAGATTTAATGACCCTAATGCCTCTCGCCGACCCACATCTAAATCTTGGTTTGATTGAACCAATCTCCAAGGAGGATCAAATCAAGTTCTCAAATGGCTCAACATGACCATACTATTAACTCAAGTTTTTTTTGAGTTTAAAAACAATTATTCCTTGTCTATGGAAATGATGTCATATTTTATCCTTTTGTACTACTTCCCTATATGATTTCATATCACATGGCAAGATACGAAACCCTTTTTTCATAAAGGTATATTTTTTCTCAATACTTCCTTGATCGAGCATGGGCCCACTCTCAATCATATAAAGAAAGTTTGGAATTTAAGACCTCGACCACGTGCGCTAAAAAAATATCATCCACCTCTTAGTTCCATCTAAAACTAGTGGTGGGAGGGTGTGATGACTAGGATGACCAGATTCCTTAGAATCTACAGTCAATAGCTAGCCATAATATAACGTAGATCATACTTTTCTACCTTTTCCACTCTTAGTTGGGATGTGGTGGCACTCTAAGGAAACCCTTTTTTCTAAATTTATACAACTCTAGGTGGTAGACATCAACCAAAAGATTCAAATCTCAGATAATTACAATGCTCAAGGTTCTAAAATTCATGCTTGTTTGGACTAGATTAATGTGGGGGATTGTGTTTTGAAATAGATTTTTATTTCCCTCAATGTAAAACATTCCTTTCAATAAATCCGTGCCTTATGAGATGCCGAAACGTGGCTCACTAATCCGTAACTTATGATGGAGTCATTTTTCAACCATTACACGCTGGTTTAGGAAGCTCAAGCACCCTTGGATGAGAGACATGTTGCATTAGATCAATGTTAGGAGGTGATGCCATGCAAGGTCTCTTAGGCACACAAAATCACTTTTTATCACATGCTCACCCTTGATGACCTTTAGAAAATTAGTAATGAAAATGGCCAAAGATAAGGTGCTCGGTTGTGATTGTTTTCCTCGCGAGTTCTATAAATCGATTTGGGATATTACTAGTCCTGACCTATTTTGGGTTTATCTACAAGGATTCTAGAGTCAGTCACTTAGTGCTCATATTAAAAAAGGGAATATAAAGTTCATACTTGAACTTGGGTACCCCAAGTTGATCACTAATTGGCGACCTATTACCTTGGTAAATGTTTCCTACAAGATTAATTCCAAAGCTCTTTCCATTCATCTGTGGCACATTCTTCTTGCCGTTATTCATATGGAGAAAACTGGCTTCATCTCGAGGTATTTCATTGTGGACAATATTCATTTTTTTCCATCTGTAAAGGTATGGAATGGGATTCCAACTCCAACTAGCCAACTAGCTAGCCCTATTCATTAAAATTGATTTTGAAAAATGTTACGAAGAGATATAATTTCCTTTCATTGTGGCCATGTTTTAGGTGATGGGATTTGGTCATATTTTTATACAATAAGTCAAGATGCTCTTCGCAAACACCTCAACATAAATAACCATTAATGGGAACATGTCAAACCTGTTTGGCCTCTAACGATCCATATGAAAAGGTTGATCATTAGTGCTTACTCTTTACGTTGTTGCAGTGGATGGTTTCACCTATATTCTTTCCAAAACCAAATCCAAAGGAATTTTTAGTGGAATTTAGTTTCCTTATTCTGATAATTCCCAACTGGTCAATGGCCACTTTGTTGACGAATCCTTTAATATGCTAATTGAAGATGAAAGTACCATTTGTAATTCCTTGCAGTTCCTTGAAACTTATTGTTCAACATTTTGTTCATACATTCAATGGTGAAAAATGCAATGTTATAGGTAATCATCCCTGCACCCCCTAGATGGCTTTATATGATTGGAAGATGATTGACCAAGGTAAATGTTTGCAATTTTCACACTTCTGCAAAAATGGGCAACTCGAAACTTTGTTACAATGGATGGCATTGGTGAAGTGAACCTAAGCTAGGGGAGATTATTTCAGTTTAATATTTGTTGTATTGGATTAATTAATGACTACATGTAATTTTTAGCTGTGTTCTATTACAAAATGTAACAAATCAGATAGTCTAAAAATTTCATGTTTGTCTTAAAAAAAAGAACACAAAGGCCTCAAAGGACAAATGTGTTATATTGATAAAGACAAAAAATATAGAATAGATTAAGTGTTAAGTTTTGGAACAAAAATCATAGTTTTAGATTGCAGAAGTATAAAATTTCATTACTAAGGTTATAAGTATTTTAAAGTTCTTTTCTTTATGATTTAAGACTTCCATTTATGTTATTGAGTTGTCTAATTCATTATACAATTCATATATAAAGTTGAAATGCAGAAGGAGGTACATAACTTAGTTTTAGAATTCAATATTTTATTCATAAGGAATTTCAAATGTTTCCCACACAAGCCATGGGACATGACTCAAGTAAACATCATAACTACTGAAATAGAAGGTGCATGCACATGAAAATAAAAGTAAAATAATATAAATGAACCTATCATTGCCTTGTTTCTTTTATCTTTGTTTCTCCACTTTAGCTCAGATTTTGCTCCATCTTCATCCTTGTTACTCAACACTAAACTGTACTTGAGAAAAATAGAAACGTGATTGTCAGTCATGAGTTCAAGATTAAGTCATGTTCTTGTACTGTCTATATTCGTGTACATGAATCTCCTGATATCAAGAGGTATGATTAGAGAAAATAAAAATCATACTAGATAAAGAATACTATCCTACATCAGTACATATGATTCTCAAAATCATTTCAGAGAGAAAAGATAAAGACAAAAACTATGGAACATAAGAGAAGCCAAAAAACCTAATGATTTCTAACTAGTTTATCTAAATGTGGAGGTACAGGTAAGAAGAAGGAAATAAACACTGACTGTTGTGTTTACATATAAGAAAAGTACATTTATTTTAGTAAAGACTAATGGCTGAATATACAAAGATGTGCCTATACTAATCCATAAAAGAAATGCATGTTTGTGCTACAAATTCTAACAAATAGAATGAGATGAAATAATAGCTGAAACTAATCCATAGGGATCCAAAATATTTCTACTTCATCGGAAACAGTCAGGACAGAGAAGAAAAAAACAATAAACGGAGCTTTTATCTTGTAAGTAACATGATTGCCACCCAGTGTAGGGCGGTGGTTACAGAATTGCCACCCAGACAGGGTGGCGATCTTGGGACTGCCGGTTTGCATAGGGTGGCGGTCCTGGCCATTACAGACAAAAAACAAAATTTGAAATGAAAAACCTCTAAATTTGAAAGGATATTCGTTTCTCTTCATCTTCACGACCTTTCCCATTCTCTAGTGCATAGGAGGACATAAGAAAGTCTATAAATACATGTTTGTAGAAGTGTATAAGATCATCAAAGCATGAGAGGAAGTGAGAAATCAGTCTTAGTGCTAGAAATTGTATTTCGTAGAAGAAAGGAGTGTTGAGACAAAGCAAGCAAGTAATTGAAAGGAAGTGTTGAGATATTATCTATTTCCGTTTCATACTTATTGTAAATTCTTTACTTGTTGATTTGAACTAGCTAATAGAAGTGGAAGAAAGAGCAATTGCCCTTCTCAAATGGTTTTTCCTCCATTGGAGGTTTTCCAGGATAAAAATGTCAGTGTTATGAGCTTATATTATTTCCTTTGCTAAGATTGTTGATTCTAAGCACAATAATAATTCATTCACTAGCTATCTCTGTTATTTTCTAATAGAAAGTAAAAAACAATGATTAATTGTGATTTTGTGAATAATTCTAAAGTTGAAGAGTTACAGATCAGTTTGGTATCAGAACTAACAAGTATCCAGGACTGTGGTTTTTCATTCTTGAATTTGTATGACAGTGACAAGATCTAAAGGCGAAGAAACCTTACCTTCCGATCCATAGATTTCTACAAAGAAGTGGAAATAGAGAATTCGGGGAGAAATGGAGGAAGATAACTTGGTCCATAGAATCACAATGCTAGAGACCATGATGGATAGGATGTTTAGAAGGTAAGAGGAACTTACAGATTTGTAGAAGGCATCTTCCATTAAGCAAGACTCCATGGACTCGGTGGTTCGAGGCTTAGCTGAACAGTTTGGTATAAGAAAGAATCACCACGAAAAATATTATGCAGAAGATCATGAAGAAGAGACTTCTAACAGAAGAGAAAAGGTAAAAACTAAACAAACTCCTTTTAAAGTTGAGAATAAAGTCGAAATCAAAAGCTTTGAAGGAAAAGTAGATGCAGAGTTACTTGATAAATGGTTGAAATAGTTATAAGTCTATTTTAGCATCCATAATGTCACTGAGGGACAAATGATCACCTTTGCACATCTCAAAATGGAGGGACATGCTCTAGTTTTGTGGGAAACTCATCTAAATACTTGTGAAAAGAAGAATCATCCTATTGTGAAGTCTTGGCAAGAATTTAAGGAATTACTTAGAGCTAACTTCTATCTTATTGGCCATAAAACTGACCAAATGATTAAATGGTAGTATTTTAGACAAGGAAGTGGTCAAAGTGTGCAAGACTATACTACAGAGTTTTGGAGGCAAGCCATGATGATAAACATGGTTTTGGAGGATGAGGATATTTTGACCAAGTACTTGGGAGGACTTCACACTCACCTTCAAAGAAAAGTCATCTCCGCAAATCCCAAGTATCTCAATGAAGCATGTGTGTAGGCATACTACATAGATGATGAGAAAAAGCAAGGAGAAGTAAAGCCAAGGATAAAGCACTCAACAAATTAACAGAAAAAGGATTATGGGAAAACAAGTAACAAGAGTAAGTGGAAAGGGAAAGGTAGACAAGCTATCACTACTTTAAATACTTATAAAGATCCCAAGAATTTTTGCAAGAACTGTGATATCAATGGTCATACTGATGCTACAAGTTGGAAGTTACATCCGTAGTTACATCCGAAGAACCAAACCAAGGACTCTAAGAAGTCCATGATAGCTGTAAAGATAAAAGGGGAGGTGGGAATCCAAGATGACTCTGATGTAGACAAAAGGCTTGGATGCATGGCCACCAACATGGAAAGTGAAGAGGAGATAAGTATAATATTCTAGATCAAGAGAACAAAGGTAAATGCTTTGGTTGATATTTGTTCTCAATCTAACTTGATTTATGAGGCAGTTGTAAGGAAGCTTGGTATTGAGACATATGAGCATCCACACCCTTATCCTTTGGGTTGGGTGAAGAAGGGTGTTGAAATTTAGGTAACAAGAAGATGTAAGGTCAAGTTTGGGATAAATTTATAATATATAGATGTTTTTGAAGATGATGTTATTCCACTTGATGTTTTTGATGTTGTATTCAGGAGTCGTTACTTGTATGTTAGGGATGCTATATTTATGAGAAGGAAAAAATAATACAGATGGGTCAAGGATGGGATCGACTACAACATCCGGGAACACCGGCGTAAGACATGGGTTACTGTGGTAAGTGATAACCAAGCAAAATGACTTATTCAGGAAAATCATAATTAGTTTTGTTTACTTTTGTTAAAGGCTAAACAAGATGGGGTAGAATTTTTAGAGATTTCTAACCAAGGAAAACAATATTTGGATAGTATTATTCAATTTGTTTAGGAAGTATTTCAGCCTCTTAGTGGGTTACCACCAAAAGGAAAGTAGAGTATGAGATTCATCTATTTCTAGAGTCACCTCTACTAAACATCGGGTTGTATAGGTGATCCTTGCTTGAGAGTACTGAAGTAAAGAAACAACTCAAGGAACTAATAGAAAAAGGGGTGATACATTCGACCACCTCACCATGTGGTTCACCTATTGTGATGGTGCCAAAGAAGGATGGTTCTTGGAGAATTTGCATCGACAACTGTGCTTTAAACAAGATCACCATAAAGAACATATATCCACTTCCCCACATAAATGATGTCTTAGAACAGCTTCAGCATTCCAAATTTTTCACAAAGTTGGATCTTAAGTCAGGTTATCACCAAGTCAGGATGAAGAAGGATATATGGAAGACTACCTTTAAGACAACATAGGGTTTGTATGAATGGTTAGTACTTCCTTTTGGATTATGCAATGCACCCACTACATTTATGAGATTGATGAATGTTGTATTGTGGGATTTCATAGATTTATGTGTCATTGTATATCTAGATGATATCTGGATTTTTTGTGCCACATGGGAAGAACATATAACATATTTACAAGTCTTGCAAGATCTCAGGGAGAAACAACTACTTTATTATGTGAAGAAATGTGAATTTTCCAAATAGTCTCTTATCTATCTTGGGCACATGGTTAGAGGAGATTTGTTATGAGTGGATCCAAAGAAGGTGGAATCCATCACAAATTGGCCAACACCATCAAGAGCCACAAAGACTAGAATTTTTGTGGGAGCATTACAGTACATGAAAATATTCATTCTGTGTTTCTTAGTAATCACAACACCTCTACAAATAGTGGCAATAAAGAGTAAGGGTTTTGACTGGGGTAAGGAACAAGACAAATCCTTTGAGTTATTTAAATACAAGATTAGTCATGCACCAATACTTGCTCTTCCTAGTTTGCAGCAACATTTTGAAGTAGAGATAGATCCTAGTGATTACGCTATGGGTGCAATGTTTCTTCAAGGAGGTAAACCTATATGTTATCATTCTGAAACCTTCACTTCAGCAGTTAAAGGATATTCAGTATATGATAATGAAATGTATGCACTAGTTCATGAAATTAAAAATGTAAACATTACTTGTTGGGTAAATAAACTATTGTGCACACTAACCACGAACCTCTCCAGTATTTACAAGAACAGTCTAAATTATAACATGCAAGGCAATAAAAATGGATGTGGTTTGTTCATTAGTTCCATCTAGTGATCAAATACAAGAAGGGTAGTACAAATTTTGTGGTAGATATGTTGTCTAGGCCACCTACACAGGAAAATTTGTCCTATTTGGCCACGATATCTCATATTGAACCCTTCACGAAGGAAGCTTAAGGAGAGGCATATGCCCAAGACAAAGACTTTGGGGTGACATTTCAGAAGTTGTAGTAACAAGGGGCTAAAAAGATGGGTATTGAAGATTGTTATCTCAAGGACATGCTACTCTACCAATGGGGGAAACTTTACATGTTCCTAAAGAAGAAATAATTTTATTGATGAGGGAAGCACATACCTCGAAAGAAGTGGTTCATTTCAGTGTTGGTAAGACCCTATCCCACTTGCAAAGGTATGTATATATGCACTACATACAAGAAGAAGTATCAAAATTTATTCGTGGATGTAAACTTTATTGTACTAGCAAGCCTAAAACTAGGAAGGAAGGTTTGTGTATGCCTTTACAAGTACCTGCTCAGCTGTGGCAAGAAATTTCTATGGATTTTGTAGGAGGATTACCTATGTCTAAACATGGCCATGACTATCTCTATGTTATTGTTGATAGATTCAGTAAAATGTGTATTCTTATGTCATGTAAAAAGACAATAATATCACATGAGGTGGAAAATATTTTCTTTGCTAATGTATCGGTGCATTTGTGTTTGCCAAAGTCTATTGTCTCTTATAGGGATTCCATGTTCTTGGGGAAGTTTTGGACTACTTTCTGGGACAAGATGGATACCAGGTTAAAGAGGAGCATAGCTTTCCATCCACAGACAAGATGGAAAAACAGAGGTGGTAAACATGAATTTGGTACAGTTCATCAGAGGGTATAATAGTAAGTACCCAACGACATGGGATGCATCCTTAGCCTATATTCAACATTCCTATTATTGAGTAGTAAACACATCCACTATGAAGTCACCATTTGAAGCATGCTTGGGATATCTACCTACAAATCCGCTAGAGATAGTAGCTACATAGTAGGATGAGGAGGATACATGAGGCACATAGGTGACTAGATCTAACAAGTTCATTGAGAGGATCCGAAAAATACATCTCAAGGTCAAAGAACAACTAGAGAAATCTCAAGCAAAGTACAAAGCTAGGCACAATCAACATAGGAAGGAACACAAGATTTATGTTAGAGATAAAGTTTGGCTTTACTTGAGCAAGGAGAGACTACAAGGTCAAGCACGGATGCTTAAGCCACTATGATATGGACCCTTCACCATATTGGATCAGGTTAGAGAAAATTCTTTTTGACTTGATTTTATGTCATTCATGAGGATGTACTCTATAGTAAACTGTGAGAACTTGCACCTATATGAGCCATCCATGCTAGATGAAGATGAAGAAATATAGTGGTTACCTTCCATTGATGATTTCATCTTGCAATCATGAGGTGAATTGGAGGAGGATGTAGTGCTACAGTAGAAGGTCAGAGAGACTAGAAGAGGTTCGTAGGAGTCTTCGTATATTGGACTGACAGAAAAGACACCAAACCAGCCCTGGTGGTACTTGAAGGAGCAAGCGAGGGAATTATTTCCTCATCTACTTACCCACCATGATTTTTTAGGACCAAAAGCCTCCTAAGAAGGAGAGGTTTGATCCATAGGGATCCAAAATAACTCTACTTCATCAAAAATAGTCAGCAAAATGAAGAAAAAAACAATAAAAATAGGTTTTGTCTTGTAAGTAACAAGACCACCACCTGGTGCATGGCGGGTAGTTACAGAACCACTGCCCACACAGGGTAGTGGTCCTTGGACCACTAGTCTGCGTAGGGCGGTAGTCCTTGCCATTATGGACAATTTTTTTTTGAAACGAACATCCTCTAAATTTGAAAGGATGTCCATTTCTATTCTCCTTCATGACCTTTTCCCATTCTCCAGTGCATGGGAGGAAATGTAAAAGGCTATAAATACATGATTTTAGAAGTGTATAAGATCATCAAAGCATGAGAGAAAGTGAGCAAGAAGTCTTAGTGCTGGAAATTGTATTTTGTAGAAGAAAGGAATGTTGAGATAGAGCAAGCAAGTAATTGAAAGAAAGTGTTGAGATATAATCTACTTCCCTTTCATACTTATTGTAAATTCTGTACTTGTTGATTTGAATTAGCCAATAGAAGTGGGAAGAAAGAGCAATTTCCCTTCCCAAATGGTTTTTCCTCCATTAGAGGTTTTACATGATGAAATTGTTGGTGTTATGAGCTTGTATTCTATCCTTTACTATAATTGTTGATTCTAAGCACAATAATAATTCATTCAATAGATATCTCTATTATTTTCTAATAGAAATTAAACAACAGTGATTAATTTTGATTTTGTGAATAATTCCAAAGCTGAAGAGTTTACAAATTAGAAACAAAATGGAAAAAGAAATCTCAAAAAAATTTGATAGGGCTTCACCATGTAAAATGGAAATTTTACATCTTTGCATCATGTTATTTCACAAGAAATACATGCTTGAAAGATGTGAAAAAAGATAAACTATTGTGCTGATCAAATAGTAATCCTAATAAGGAGAAGTATTTCAAAAATTCAAATCAGAATAAGTAATAAAGAAGAGCCTAAAGATCAATTTCATGCTCATATTTCTCATTTCAAGTAAATATCCAACTATGTTGATGAAAATAAAGTTAAAAGCCTCAAGCATAGGAAGCACATACAATATTAAGAGAATTCAATATAGTAAAGTTACAAAAAGAAACTCATCTTCAGAAGATTGCAATATATGTGGTGGTCCAAACTATGCAAAGAAGAATGATTCAAAATTACAGAGATATATTTATTTCCTCTACAGTAAAGGCCCATGTTTCCAATATTAAAATGCATAAGCATATGAGCCCAAATTCTACAAACATCAGAAAGCATGCCTCAGGTATCACATAGGTGGTTTGAAAAAAAAGATATCCATTCAGGAGTCATAGAACTTCCAAAATATCAGAGTGCATGTATCTTTAGAATCAGATTGAGATGATATAAAAGTATGGAATTTCAAATCGAAATAATGTTGTGACAACCTATCATCAAGTGGATGTCATAAAGAATGCAACAATTTTAAGAAATATCAGTTTTGCATATCTAGTTAGTACTCAAATGTCCAAACTATTAGGAAATTAAATATTAATGTTTACATTATAGTTTGTTAGCTAATATTTAATATTGTTATATATTAAATATTAGGTTTGAAAGTATATTGTTATAATATATTGTTTCAACAATATATTATTCTTAGAGTTTGTTATACCCTTGAATAACATTCTGGGTTAATCGTTGTTGTGAATCCTTCCTATTTTATAGGAGGTTGAATAGCTGTTATTATGGATATATAATAGCCTTATGTATTGCACTAAATGAGATAGAGTGAATTAATATATTATTTTGTGTAAATATGTAGCTGCTCGTTTATTTGGTATTAGAGCGAATTTTTGCTAGATGGAAGTGCTTCACTTACTACTCCTGTACATGCAAGTCATTTTTTGTGTTTTACCGCAGTCAAGCCATACCAATAAGATGTCTCTCCTTGCATATATATCCAGCTTCAGGAATCTTCATTGGATTTGAATTATTTGCATCTTATTAAGTCTATAGGTAACAGATTAGACTGCCATGTTTTAAATCACTGTCAGCATATTGGTTTTTGAACCCGTTTGGAGGAAGATTAGTCAAATCCAAGACAAAAATGAGTCTTTATGTTAGGCATTGTCATCTTTTAGATCTGGTTAAACACATCTGAAGTTCATCAATGTTAATATCCTCTTGTGTAGACACGTCTTTTTTGTTTCTTGGTGATTGCATGGTTTCGGATTGGTTCCTTGCACCAAGATT
Organism: Taxus chinensis; assembly: GCA_019776745.2. Lineage (NCBI taxonomy): Eukaryota > Viridiplantae > Streptophyta > Pinopsida > Cupressales > Taxaceae > Taxus > Taxus chinensis. The sequence goes on from CM034148.1 coordinate 844,552,197, forward strand.
CATGTCATTTTGTTAAATCTGTATCCATTCATGAAATTTATCAGGGAAAGATAAAGGTGCAAAGAAACACAGTTACATAATACTGCCACATGAACACACAGTTGCATAATACGATGGATCTAAATCGATGCAAGCTGTAAGAAAGTGTATTCATTGAATTATATCGAGTCATCAAAAAAAATGAATGGTCTGCACAGTCAAATCCTGACAGTTTTAGTGTTCTCACATGTCTATTTGGTTAGGCCCTGAGTTGTTTTGTATTAACAAAACTACTTTGCAAACCGCTGCTCCATCACTTTATTGGCTCAGTCAATATCTTCTACAAATTGATTCAATTGAATCACCATGCATTGAGTCACATCCAGCTATAGATCAGGTAGACAAATAAAGGCAAGTGGTTTCCCAATATTCAAAGACTCATTCTCGGTAGAATCCGATGTCCAAATTGTGTGAAAATTCATAATGAATAAGTTGAGTCACATTGAAAAATTTGAAGGCAAATATTTTCATACCTGGCAAGTGCAGACTCAATTATTCCTAATCAACAAAGACTTATGGGATATTGTTGATGGAAAAGAAAAAAAACTGACAAATGCAGATGAAGAAATAAAATGGGACAGTAGAGATCGAAAGGCTACAACAATTATCGGATTGGGTCTATCAGATGCTTATCTACATCATATAGACTTAAAAAAGTCCTCTCATACAATCTGGGTGACATTGAACAAGTTGTTTGGATCACAAATGGGAAGCGCAGCAATATCTTTAAAGAAAAGATTGTTCAGCCTCAAGATGGAAGAAGGTGAGAGCATGGTGGAGCATATCAGTAAGTTTCGGTCTATTTTTAATCAACTTGCTAGCATAAAATTAGATGTACCTGATGAAGATGCTAAAGCAGTATTACTTAATAGCATGCCTTCATGTTATTCTAATATGGTCTTTACATTAAGCAAAATAAATCCAAGTCTAGAAGAACTTATTTCTTCTTTGTTAAATGAAGAAAAAAGAATTATGTTTGTTGAACCAGAGGAGACGGCAATGTTTGGCAGAAACAAGAAAGCATTTGGTAAGAAAATGCCCAAATACAGTTCAACCTCTAAAGGACCAAAGAAACAATTTACGTGCTACTATTGTAAACAACCTGGTCATATATCTAACAATTGCAGAAAAAGAGCACAAGACTTACTTGATAGGAAACTACAAGATAATGCCATGATTGTTGATGAAGAAGGAGAAAATGAAGAGGAAGAAAATACCGCACATCAAAGTGATGAATATTTTCTCTTCTAGATGATTTTTGACTGGAGGATGGAGGCATAGGAGGATGGAGGTCATTCAGCGACCTCTCTTCAGTCGCCAACGATAGGGCCACATGAAGTTGTGGTGATAGTGTGTGTGTGTGTGAGTGTTCTTTCATTTCAGAATTGTAGTTTGTTGTGTGGAGTATGATTTCAGTGTTCTTGATTGAATAAGTGAAATGTTCACATTGAGGGGAGGAACATGGTCTCATTGTTCCATTTCCATTATGTTTTATTGTTCAGTTTTGAAATCAGTATTTCCTACATGATTCCCTTTTGTAGTGACATTGTATAATATTGATCAAAAATTATTGTAGCAATCATGATGTAAAGGTTTTTGGTAAACCTGTAAAAACCAATTGTGTAAGGTTTTTGGTAAACCTTTAAAAACCAATTGTGTAAGGTTTTTTGTAATCCTACAAAACCAAGTGTGAAAGGTTATTGGTACACCTGAAAAACCAATTTGGTAAGGTTGTTGGTAGAAGCCAGAGAAAACCACTAGTAGAATCAATGTGCGTTGGCACATGTTTGAGTTTTGTGCAAGCCCAATGCTGCACATTTGCGGAGTTGATCATGAGCACACAAAGGTGGCAGGCTACAATCAGCAAACGAGATATGTTGTACCATGTAAACATTAAGGGGGGGAATGTTAGGAAATTAAATATTAATGTTTACATTATAGCTTGTTAGCTAATATTTAATATTTTTATATATTAAATATTAGGTTTGAAAGTATATTGTTATAATATATTGTTTCAACAATATATTATTCTTAGAGTTTGTTATACCCATGAATAACATTCCGGGTTAATTGTTGTTATGACTCCTTCCTATTTTATAGGAGGTTGATTAGTTGTTATTATGGCTATATAATAGCCTTATGTATTGCACTAAATGAGATAGTGTGAATTAATATATTATTCTGTGCAAATATGTAGCTGCTCATTTACAAACAACTATTCAATCAAATCTAATCATGGCATTTCCAACCGAAATCTATCCACATTTAGTTGCATAGAATACAATCCCATGATCAGAAGGTATGACAAAGGAAAATAAATTACTTCAAGTATGCAAGGAGCAATCCCAGTTTCACTTAAAGTACCTTAATACATAATACAACTTATTATGAAGGAACAAAATATCAAGATTTCAGAAATACAATGATGACTTCAAAGCTCAAAAATGAATTAGAAAGTGGTAACCACAACATAAAATGAGCACGAAATATGGTAGAATGTTTATAGTAATAGTAAAATTAGAAAATTATTGTACTAGTAACCATTCGAATCCCAGATTCAATGGTTGAGATAAAATCAAACCCAAAAGTAGAGGTTCTAATAAAACAGAGAGCTCGCAGAAAGAGTAATGGTGTTATATGCAAATACAGGAAAAACTGAAACAGTGCATAATAGTAAAGCGTGAGATAAAATAGAAAATGGCATGGTATAATAAGTAAAGTTTTTTTTAACTTAGCTATAAAAACACAAGTACTTAGACAAGCTATAGATCCATAAATATAAACTTGAAGAAGTATCAAACCATCGAATTGAGTCTACCGAAGAATAGAATCAACCTAACAAAGCTTGAATGGAGAATAGAAAAGACCGAGTTTGATCAAAACAGAAGAAAATAAAAGGGGATTTGAAGATTACCCATATAGAATAGGTCTAAGATTATGAATAGAGCTCAAGAATGCAAGTACAGATTAAGAAAATGTCTCAATTTACAAGGCCATTCAAAGACAATCACATTTTATAGGAAGGAAGAGCATAAAACTTACTTGTTTTAGCTGAATACGCCAAAAACCTTGTAGATTTGACAAAGGAGTGTTGGCATAATACTATGTATCATATATTCTATATAATTACATTATTTAGATTAGTTGATATCACATTCTTATCGGATAATTTTTAACTCCCTCCATCTATTATGGTGAATATTGTCATGTCTGTTGGCTATATAATATGTCTCGTGCTTCTATTTTTTAATAGAATAATAAGAGATATCAATCTCTATTTTATCTCCACTCTTTTAGCCTCACAATTTTGTACCAGATCTATCAAAGACTCTGACCTTTGTGTAGATGCATGGAGAGAAGAATACATTCCCATCGACCTGCAGCAAGAGACAATGAAAGAAATAAAACAATGCGTGGAAGTTCTATTTTTATTTTCCTGCACTAAAGAGAAAAACTCTTCTACTGTGTGAACAAAAAGAGTGAGAAGTTTCATGGGGAAAATTTGTGCGGATCCATCTAAACTCCCTTCGCTTTCCACATAAATTAAAAATAAAAGTTTACGTGGAGACATAAAGTATATGCTCAGAAGAAAAAAAATCTACATGATTTATTTACAAAAGTTGTGTGGATGTTTGATACTAGTGCGTGGAAGTTGCATAGTCTTTAGCAAAGAGTTGTAGTAGCCTGTAAATTCTTCAATATTTCACCTACATGGAGAGGCAAAAAATCTATGCGAAGTGGCATGAAATATTGAAAAATGACCATTTATTCCTGCGTGAAGACATAGAGGATCACAATATTCAATATGCACGAATGGTTTGTATACCTGTGTTGAAAGGAAAAACTCAATCTTATTGCTATGTGAATGTTTAAAAAAGAAAGCTCCTCAACATACGATGCATGGTAGTTACTAACTGAGGATATGTAGTATAATTTTAGTGACTAGTTAGAATGTTTGTCTCCTTCGTGGTAATTCTAAGACATTTCTTTCTTGCACATTACCATTAATACCTACGTAAAGTATAAGAGGATGCATGTTTTGTTTTTATTTTCCTGCATGGAGCTTTTCTCTATTGTTTTTCAGTAACCAAGATACATACACTCAACCAAAAACACACTTCCAATGTAGACATTATATCTACCCTCCTTCTAAGTGTCTGCATGTGCCAACCATGAAAGAGGATAATACTAGCATGAAGTAGGAGATTAAGTGCGTAAAGAAAGAGAAAGACTATTCATTTCTACATAAAGAGTTAAAGTGGTACGAGGAGAGAATATTTGGATGCATGATGCCTGAAAATATCCTAAAATAATTTTTAAAAAGGGCCATATATTGCCTAGATAATAAGCCTCTACCACAGCATCGAAGGATCTCTCATAGTCAACGCCAAATGACGAGCGTGAATGACATGATTGAGACTGCTAAAAGATGTAACATCAACTCGCAAGATAAAGAACACTGTCTAGAAGCTCCTAAGAGCTCTAGGTTCTACTTTTCATTGCTCAACAAAATTTGAAACACCAAAAAACTAGTCATCGACGATCTAGTTTGAAGAGGAATTCTTGAATATTTCCTTTTCAATGTCTGCTTACAAGAAAATCCAGTGTGGAATAATTAGAAGATGGGTACGATGCCAACTATGAAGATGAAGAAGAATGCCCAGCAAAGTTTCACTGTCTCTCAGCATGCAAATATGAAGAGCATCTACGAGCCAGTACTTCTCATCAGTGAGTCAAAGTTGTAATATCTCTTGAAATAAATAAATAATTTATTTTTTTAATATCATTTTATTAAAAATTTCTTCTTTGAAGTTGCTTCTCTTCGATGCTTAATTGCTTAAAGGGCCTAATGTTGTAGCCTGGAAAACAAATATGAGGATAATCCTTCAATTTGAAGGATTATGGGGCATTGTGACTAGATCTAAGACCGCTCACACAGCCCCTGATGAATTAATAAAGTATGAGATGGCTAGTGCCAAATCCTTGATGTTGATAATGCTTAGTATCAGTGACGATGTGCAAATGCATGTTCAAAATGTGGAGAAACCAAAGGCGGCCTTGGACAAGTTGGCAACAATTTATGAAGCCAAAAATCATACTAAGATCCTCCATCTTCAATCAAAGCCACACACCCTTTCTATGGGGTCAAATGAGAAATTTGAGGAGTTCTTCCATTGTGTGGCTGAGCTACGATCAAACTTATTAGTGCTCAGTGAAATAGTGGATGAAAAACTTCTCATCCCAATCATCTTAAGAACACTCCCTTCTCAATTCCAACTGTTCATTACGACAATGAATGTATCTAAACAAACAATGGCATTCGAAGAACTTGTGAGTTTTCCATAGCAGGAAGAGGCCATCAATTCATCCCAAAAGGAGGTTCAGGATAAAGCCCTATTCTCAAAGCCATACAATGCCCGATAGAATTAGAAGGGTCCCCCAGAGAAGACAAATCAAGCACAATGAAAACAATAGAAAAAATATCAAATGTCAAAGAGGTGGTGTCACATTTATAGAACCAACACTCACGAAACTGATCACTACTGGTACAATAGCTTGAAACTTTTAGAGTAGGTATTTACCTTAGCTCATGTTCACCTAGGTACATTATTGTATTTATCCTCACCCACTTATGTGTGTGGATATTTCTTTTTATTTATTTAGATATTAGGAGATATTATCTAGTTGTTAGGTATAGTTCTTTCCTTGATCTATGGTATTGACTAGATCCTTGATGTCTAGTTCTCTCATAAATCTATGGACTTGACTAGTTCTTTGATGACTAGTTATTTCCATGATTTATGGCTTGATCTACGGCCTTGACTGGTTCTTAGATTGTTATTCCTTTCCTATATAAGCAAGGCCCATTCTCATTGTATTTCATTGAGTTCAATAATAATATATGATATTACTGCTCATTTGTTTGCAAAGGTTTTGTGTAAAGTTATTCTAGCAAAGTTCTTTCATCTTATTGATCATGTTGTTTGATTAGCATCTGTGTTCTTGGCTTGGTACGATCTGGTTATGGTATCAGAGCAGGAGATTGTTGTTGACATTCGTCTATAAGTTTTATTTTGCAAAAAAATAAATTATATATTCATATGTTTCAGGATTTTCCTCATATTTTGTTGCTGCGTGCATTTTTATGAAAAAAAAGAGGCTTCCATTGGATCCAGAAGGCAACAAAACCCTAAGATCAACTGTAAACTTGACCATTGCGGGAGGAAGTCATTTTTTTGGTTTTTTTGTTATGTAGTTAGATTTGCCTCGGGATTCGTGTCATATGGAAAAGGAAAGGAAGGAAAAAAATATCTGGGTTTTTCTTGGTTTCTAGAGATCCAATCTGGGTTTTTTACATTGTGGCATAGCATTTTCGGTTTGCGCGCAGGAGGTCTTCTTTCGAAAAGACGTTCCATTCCTCTCTTGGCAAGGGTCCATGGACGACGGCACACTTTTGGTTATGGTATGGTCATATGAGGGCTTAAAGCTTCTGATTCCTACTAGTAGGTGCTTAACACTAGCCCCCTTTCATTTGATTTGTGTGGTGAAGGCAAGAGCATTTTATTCTATTTTAGTGGAAACTAAAATAAATAGTAGAGAATAATATTGAAAACCTTGTATCTTTTTATTGGTAACTCTGTTTTGAGTGTTGTTTTTTTGCAAAAGTGCATAGTTTTTTATGCTCGTTCCATTGGAAATATTTAAGAATCATAATGTAATTATAAAGTGACATATTGTAACACACACTCATTATAAAGTGCCATAATCTGAGGGGGGCTCTTGTTGCATTGCTTGGGGGGTCTTGTTGCATTACTTGGTTCTTCCATTTCTTTTGGTGATTTTTTTTAAGATGGCATCTACTTCTACATTAACTCATGTTGAGCCATTAAAAACACATAACTACCACATATGGAAACCAAGAATGGAAACAATAATTAAGCAAAAATGATTATGGGCTTTAACTTCTAAAGAACAACCAGTGTTCACTAGAGAATATGAGAAATTTCAGTACCAGTGCAAATTTGATGAGTGTTCGGGTTTGATAGGAACTTATGTAAGTGACATTCTTTTATTTCATTTGGAAAAGTGTGACTCTCCTTTCAAAATATGGGAGAAATTGGAGGATTTATTTGGTAAGGTGGATTAGATGAGAGCTATGCAACTTGGAATTGAGATCACCTCTCTTAATCCTGAAGATTTTCCAACAATTATAGACTATCTTACCAAGTTCAAGCATTTGTTGACACAGTTGAAGGGGAGTGGAAGAGATAAGAAAGATGAAGAGTGTGTTTACTTGATTCTATCCAAGTTGAGAGGACCATTCCAAATTTTTGCTTCTACTTTTTTCTCTAGCATGGATGCCTTAGGTGATAGCTTCAAAATGCCTAACTTAGAAACATTTTGTGAAAGACTTACTAGGGAAGAATCCAAATTATCTCACCTTGAGTCTTCTACCTCTCAAAAGGCATTAGTTGCATCTAATCCTAAAGGCAAAGGAAAACTAAACAGTAAAACCAAATCCACACCTTCTCCATCTCAAAATGCTTCTAAACCTAAATAAAACAACTCAAAACCCAAGGAGTCTTTGAAATCTGGAAGAATAAGTCTAGTCGTTCATGATCTTTTTGTGGGGGTAGTAATCATGAAGAAAATAGGTGTTATAAGTGAACGCAAGCCTTAGAGGATGCAGTCAAGAAACACAAAATTTCTATCTCCACTCCACCTCCTTCTAATCAACACGGAAAAGCACTTAATGTTGTTGGAAGATCTCAGTCACCACTTACCGACAATTGGGTTATAGATTTTTGTGCTTCTCATCACATGACTTCTTCCAAGGAGTCTTTTGTTTCTCTAGGTTTAAGTTCTACTTCCAAAATTGAGGTTGAAGATTCTTCCTTTCTTTCTGTTGAGGGAAAAGGTGATATACAACTTGATGGTGTCAATATCCAAGATGCACTATATGTTCCTAACATCACTACAAATTTTCTTTCTGTATATCAAACTTGTCATTTGGGTCAAGGGAAAACAATGACTTTTACACCACATGGGGCAGAAGTAAGAACATTTTTGGAGCCTTTTTTACTTGTTGCTCAGGGTACTATTGATCATAGTTCAAGACTATATCACTTTGAGGGTTTTGATGACACTTATTCTATAGGGACAGGATTGGTTTCTCATTCAGATTCAGAGAGTAAGCTTTGGCATGAAATATTTGGACATCTCAATTACAAATATTTGAAGGAGTTGAGCACTCATGGTATGGTGGATGGTCTTCCTAGAGTTTCTAGTCTTGAGGGAGTTTGCTCTGGGTATGCATTAGGGAAACAACACAAAGATCAATTTCCTAAGAATTTGTATAAGAGAGTTTCTTCACCACTTGAGCTTGTGCATAGTGACTTGATCGTTTTTCCTACCCCCTCTTTCAATGGAGCTAAGTATGCACTTACATTTATTGATAATTTCTCGAGGCGTACTTGGGTTTATTTTCTCAAGTACAAAAGTGATGTTTTTTCACACTTCAAAGTCTTCAAGGCTTTGGTCAAGAAACAATCTTCTAGTTGCATAAAGAACCTTCGTATTGATAATGGGGGGAGTACTTCGGCAATGAGTTTTCTAAATTTTTGGCAACTCACGGTATTATTCACCAGCATTTTATTCCTCATACTCCACAACAGAATGGCTTAGCAGAAAGGAAGAATAGAACTTTGAAGGAAATGGCTAATTGTATGATGCATTCTAGAGATTTACCTTCTATCTACTGGGCAGAAGTAGTTAATTGTGATAACTATATTCAGAATCACACACCACATAGAGCACTTGAGCATTTGACTCCAAAGGAAGCTTGGTCCAACACTAAGCCAGATGTCTCATTTTTTCGAGTCTTTGGGAGCCATACTTGGGTCTTTGTGCCAAAGAAGAAAAGGAAAGCTTTGGATAAGAAGAGTAAACCCTTGATCTTTGTAGGGTATTGTGAGGACATGAGAGCTTATCGTATTTTAGATCTTGATACACATGATGTTGCTTTTCAAACACATGTTCAGTTTGATGAGTGTTTCACTCCTCATGATTCTTCATTTTCTTCCATTCCTTCTTCTTCTTCATCTTATCTTGAGGATATTTTTTTTTAGGAGATTGATGATGAGGTTATAGATGCCATTGAGGATCCTATTCTCACTGATGTTGTCACTATGCCTAAGTGGGATCATACTACAGTTTCTGAGGCATCACCTTTCATAGAGGATCTTCCACCCACTAGGCATCATCACGTACATTCTATAGGTTTTGGACTTTTATGTCAGGAAGTTTCTGAGGATCCACAATTTTTTTCAAAGGCTAATGGGATATAGGAGTGGGATGATGCGATGACAGCTGAGTATTCTTCTTTGATGAAGAATCATACTTGGGATTTGGTATCTCTTCCTAAAGGAAGAAAGATGGTTAGGTGTAAGTGGGAATACCAAACCAAATACGCAGCTGATGGGTCCATTAACAAGTATAAGGCTCGTCTTGTTGCAAAGGGTTTTTCACAAGTCGAAGGTATTGATTACTCTGAGACTTTTGCACCCATTACCAAGATGGATTTTGTACGCCTTGTACTTGCTATTGCTGCATCATAGGGGTGGCCCATATACCAAATGGATGTGAAGAGTGCTTTCTTACAAGGAGATCTAAAAGAGGAAATATATATGGAACAGCCGACTAGATTTGTTCAGGATTCTTCTCTTGTTTGTCGGCTTCGAAGGTCTCTCTATGGTCTCAAACAAGCCCCTCGGGCTTGGTATGAGAAGATGGATTGTTTTCTTCTATCTGCTGGTTTTGTTCGTTGCCACTCTGATCATACAGTGTATCTCCACCATGTCCGTGAGGATATTGTGATAATTTTTTTGTATGTTGATGATCTGTTACTTACTAACAGCTCTTCTTCCCACATTCAGAGTATTCAGAGGGCTCTTTCTACACAGTTTGACATGACAGATCTTGGGCTATTGCATTATTTCCTTGGTTTGCAGATTTCTTAGACAGATTCAGGGATTCATTTATGTCAAAAAAAATATGCCCATGATCTTCTTAGGAACTTTGATATGGCTGATTACAAGCCAAGTCCATCTCCTTTTCAGTCTGGGGTTACTCTTACATCCACATGTACCACACCACTTTTTGATCCTACATTGTATAGGTAGTTGGTTGGGAGTCTCATGTACTCTCCCTGATATTTCATTTGCAGCAGGGCTTGTATCTCGGTTTGCACATTCTCCTCATAGTAGTCACTGACAGGCTGCTAAAAGGATTTTGCGCTATTTGCATGGTACTTGCCACTTTGGCCTACACTATACTAGGGGCTCTACTCAGTTGGTTGGGTATACAGATTCAGATTGGGCAGGTTCTATTGATGATATGCGTTCCACTTCTGGCTATCTTTTTTTTCGTGGTTCTTCTCCAATTGCTTGGGCATGTAAAAAGCAACAGGCTATTGCACTTTCATCTTCAGAGGTAGAGTACAGGGCAGTAGTTATAGTGAGTTAGCAAATTATTTGGCTTCGCCATTTATTAACAGAGTTCAGATTAGCACATGATTCACCGACTGTACTTTGGTGTGACAACCAAAGTGCAATTCACATTTCTCGCAACCCAGTTGAGCACCAGTGGACTAAGCATATCGAGATACACATCCACTTCATTCGGCAGCACATTCAGGATGGAGTTCTTTGCTTGGAGTACCTTCTGATTCATCAGCAGGTTGCAGACATCTTTACAAAGCCTTTTGCATCACCTCGCTACCTTGAGTTACATGGAATGCTTGGGGTTTCGAAATTTGTTATTCGTGGGTGTTTGTGAGAACATCTTCTTTCTTCTTCTTCTTTCTCTTTCCTTCTTTTGGTTTGAGATTTCTTCATGGATATATTGTACATGAGTACCTCATTAGGCCTAGTTGCTGAGACTCATACTGTGGACATGCCACTTCTATTTTGACACCTAGCTTCACTTGAGGGGGGGTGTTAGAGTAGGTATTTACCTTAACTCATGTTCACCTAGGTACATTATTTACCTTTATTTTATTTATCCTGACCCAGTTATGTGTGTGGATATTTCTTTTTATTTATTTAGATATTAGGAGATATTATCTAGTTGTTAGGTATAGTTCTTTCCTTGATCTATGGTATTAACTAGATCCTTGATGTCTAGTTCTCTCATAAATCTATGGACTTGACTAGTTCTTTGATGACTAGTTCTTTCCATGATTTATGGCTTGATCTATGACCTTGGCTGGTTCTTAGATTATTATTCCTTACCTATATAAGCAAGGCCCATTCTCATTGTATTTCATTGAGTTCCATAATAATATATGATATTGCTGCTCATTTGTTTGCAAAGGTTTTGTGTAAAGTTATTCTGGTGAATTGCTTTCATCTTATTGATCGTGGTGTTTGATTAGCATCTGTGTTCCTGGCTTGGTATGATCTGGTTATCGTTTCTTTTAGAAATAAGGGTCTTTAAGTAAAAAAAGGACGTCAGAGCACAAAGATTTTAAAAATTCCAAATGATATCCCCACTGGAGAATGGAGAAATGACATTTTTCATCCCAACAAGATAATGAATCTGATGAGGAGACATCAGATGGATCTCATTGTGGTAAGAACCTTGTACTCGTCTCTCAAACTTCACAGCTCACGAAGAGAGTTTGGCTGATAGACTCTAGTGCAAGTAAGCACATGGAAGGTAACAAGGAGATTTTTGATTCACTAGATGAACAACTCATTAGTGATCAGGTTCGGATAGCTGATGATAAAGAGTATATTGCCAAAGGAATAGGAAGATTCATCATTCCTCTGGGACCAAAAAATGGTATGCTTGCAAAGGTACTATATGTTCCTGGATTGACTAGCAACCTCCTATTAGTAACTCAGCTATTGAATCATCACCTGAAGGTAGAATTTATTGTCCAAAATGGCACAAAAGTCATGTTTGATAGCTTGACAAGGTAATATTATTGCTAGAGCATTTCTAAAAGAAAATTTATTTGCTTTAGATATTGTTTCATCTTCTACAATAGCTTTATCCGCATCAACAATGCAATCTACCGCGCTCTATAATTTTAGATATGGACACTTGTTGGCTAGTTCTTTGCATCAGATAATTTCAAAAGTAATGGTTCATGGACTGCCGAAATTGTCTAGTTCTTTTCCTTTGTGCCCTAGTTGTCTTGCAGGAAAAGAACACAGGAATCCACTGTAGGCAAGCACATTCCATGCCAAGAAGCATTTGTAGGTAATTCATACCGATCTGAATGGCCCTCTACTTGCTTCATTTTTAGGATTCAAGTAATTCCGGCTATTCGTGGATGACCATTCTCATAAGATGTGGGTATTTTTCCTGAAGAAGAAAAGCGAGGCTCTTCAACATTTCTAGAACTTCTATCATCGTGTTGTGAAAGAGACTGGAAAACCACTTCTTATAATTCACTCACATCGAGGGGGGCAATTCACATCAAATAAGTTCTTGGCATTCCTGAACCAAAAATCTATTAAATAGAACCTAACTGCTCCCTATACACCCTAGAAAAATGGAATTGTTAAGTGTCACAATCATACAATGATGGAGATGGATCGTTGCATGCTAACAACAACAAAGCTATAGGAACACTATTGGGCTGAAGCAATATAGATATTTTTATATCTTCTCAACAGGGCATCAACAAATATTCTACAAAATAAAACACCAGAAGAGGTATGGAGTGGTAGAAAGACATCAATTTCTCATTTTTGAGTATTTGGTTACACAACATACATGCATGTCCCAGCTCAAAAGATAAAGAAGGTTGAGACAAAGACACTTCTGTGTATCTTACTTGGCTACAACACTACCTCAAAGGCATATCATCTCATGGATCCTGAGACAAATAAAATATACAAGAGTCAGGATGTGGTTCATGATGAGTCATCCTTTGACTCAGTAGTGGCAACAGAAGAACCATTACCGACCACCTCTAACCGACTAGTATCCGAATCAGATGATCAGCTAGAGGAGACTACTTAGAGAAAAGAAATGTTGCCAAGAGAGCTATTTTTTGACCTTGGAGAACTAGAGAATGTGACTCCACATATATCCACATGGAAATGACATATTTCTTCTCAAAAGAAACCAAGTTCTTGTCCGAAGTGGGTACAAAGCACCATCAAGGACTCACATTTGCAACAACTCCCAGATAATGTTCATGACTTCACTATTTAATAGATCTAAACCTAATAATCTTCATGAAGCACTCAGTCAATCTCAGTGTAAGGAAGCCATGGATACATAATATGACTCGCTCATAAAAAATCAAACATGGGAAATTGTCGATCTACCTATAGGAAAGAAACCCATACAATGCAAATGGGTTTCCAAGATAAAATATAAGGTAGACGGATCCATCAAAAAACATAAAGGATGACTTGTACCAAAAGGATATGCTCAAAAAGAGGGCATCGACTATGAAGAAACCTTTGCACCAACTACGAATATTAACATCATAAGATTTGTTTGCACATTAGAAACATAGAAAGGATGGAGACTTTAGCAGATGGACGTCGAGATTGCTTTCCTAAATGGTGATCTGAAAGAAGAAGTGTATAAGACCCAATCTGAGGGATTTGTTGATGAAGAGCATCCTAAGAAGGCATGTCATCTCTAAAAATCACTGTATGGACTAAAACAATCTCAAAGGGCATGGTATATCAAGATCGATGATCACCTTTTGCAGCATGGGTTCACTCATAGCCCCTCGAATTCAAATTTTTATATAAATAAGGTAGGAAAGGAAATTGTCATTCTTATTGTATATGTAGATGATCTTGTGATCACTGGAATTTCAGAAGATCAAGTTGATATTGTGAAGAATGATCTCAAAAGAAACTTCAACATGACAGATTTGGGGCTACTACATTACTTTCTTGGCTTGGAAATATGGAAAAATGAGCATCACATTTTTGTCTCACAGATAAAGTACACCAAAACACTCCTGGAAAAGTATAGAATGTCTTATTGTAAACCTATATCCACTCCCATGGATAAAGGATTACAACTTCCAAGATTCCAGGATTCACCTCAAGTAGATGCTACTTTCTATAGGAAATTTGTTGGAGGACTCATCTACTAGACATATACCAAACCAGATTTATGTTATGTTGTTACTATCTTTCCAGATTCATGCAGGAACCAAAGAAATGTCACTAGAATGTTTTGAGGTATGCGCAAGGTACAGTTGATTATGGTCTGGAATTAAAGAAGAATGATCAATTCTTCTTATAGGGATATGTCAACTCAAACCACGCTCGATCTATTGATGACAGGAAGTCAACTATAGGATACATATTTCATCTCGGATCTAGACCTATCTTGTGGATAAGCAAGAAGTAGAATGTTGTTTCTATCTCATCCACAGAGGTAGAATATCATTGCACATGAGGAGCTGTGTGCGAAGTGATATTGTTACATCATATTTTGGATGACTTGAGAATTCCTGAAAAATAGTCACCTATTAACTATTGCAATAATTAGAGCATGTTGAAGCTCATGCAGAATCAAGTTTTTCATGAAAAAAAAAATCATATTGAGATTTATAGTCATTTCATTTAAGAGCATGTCTTGAACCATCACATTCAGCTCTAATATTGTCCTATAGAAGCACAAGTAGCTGATATTCTCACCAAATCCTTAGGAAAAGTGAAATTTGAAATTTTTCGGTGTTACATTTACAAGGATAATGTAATAAGGAGGGAATGTTGGCATAATACTACTTATCATATCTTCTAAATAATTAGATTATTTAGTTTATTTGATATCACATTCTTCTCGGATAAGTTGTAACCCCCTCCATCTATTATGGGGAATATTTATATGCCTCTGGGCTATATAATATGTCTCGTGCTTCTTTTTTTAATAGATGAATAAGATATATCAATCTATATTCTATCTCCACTCTTTTAGCCTCACAAGGAGAAAGGAAATCTCAGATACCCATAAATGACTTTACTCTACAAATGCTCTCAGAAAGTTTACAAGTTCAAGAATTACTCAATAATCATAGAATTTCAAAACATTCTATAAAATATTGTCGAATAGAAGAAAGAAATGAAGAAATGATGAAAAAATACAAATATATTCTTAAAACGACATAATAACAATGGCTCTAATGTTCAAATAGCCGATCTCTCATAACATACTTTTAAGAAAAGATTGCTCAAAATTATTTCTTGAATGAAATGACATAGTCGTATCTCTAAAACCCTCGAAGTGGTGATTTTGCTAAACATACTAGATTTTGAAATGCTCAGTAATGTCAGCCACCACTAAAGAATATTGTACAGAACTCATAAAGGATGGAAATGGAAAAAAATGTGCAAGTATTGGAGCCCACAAAGCTTCATAGAATGAAAAAATGCATGCATAATGTGTCCAAACAGCCATAGATCATGCTAAGAAAGATGAATAAGAGATCTTAAAATAAGTTCAATGGTAGCCACTTCATAAAGATCACAAAGAACTCAAAACATCATCAATGTATGAATCCAAGCACATGTATGCACAAGATCTTCATAAGACCAATGTGTAGAGGAACCAACCTCGAGAAATATCAATAATGGCGGTTTGCTAAAAATAGGCAGGGATATGTCACTCAGAATGAGAAAATGAGAATGACAAATTGATAAGCTCAAAAAGGTTTTAAATAAACCTAACTCAGTTAGCATCAATGATAGAGTTAAAGTAAGTACTAGAATAAATGGCTAGCATTTGATTTATCTAATCAATGCAAACCTAGGGTTACATTCAACTCAACCAGAGTTAAAAAGAAGTCACCGACCAAGTATGTAAAGGGGTGAGTCATCATAGCGGAGGAGACCAAGTCCCATTCAAATTATTATGCTTGTTGACTATAGTTTTCCCCATATAAACAATTAAATCTAATAATCATTTCTCAACCTTAGTCCATTCCAATAATTAGATGGGTTTGAATATTAATCATGTCATGTAAATTCATAGAACAGTCCCATGAGCTTACAAAGGGTGAGAAAATTATTCAAAGCCTGAAAACATATTATGACCATGAAAATAAAAAAGGTGCCCTTTTAAAACATGTTTTTTGATCAAGTATATGCTGACCAAGTCAAACTAAGCTCCTTATTACCTTAGACAAATCAAATCACCTTAGTATCTTCAAATGAAAAAAGTAAGTGCAGATGGCATAGGAAATAAAATAAAAGTCTCTGTACACTTAGCAAAGGTGGTCCCCACATTTGAGATAAGTATCTTGCTGATTATATGCATGAAACGGTGATAAAACTAAGAAGGATCATGTAATACATAGGTCAATATTAGAGTACATGGAGCCCTTTAGAGGCCTATAACCTTATTTTCCAAAAAAATAAGAATATTATTTTATCACACATGTGTTTCACAGTGGTCCCCACAATAGGTGATATGGAATTGAATAAACTCTTGTTAAGTGTAAAATACAAGGAGTTATTTTTACTTGTAGAGGCATTAGTTTTTACAGGGAGATTAATTTTTGCATGTGCATCTAAGTGGGGTAAGACTAAAAAGTGATAACATTATCACTTCAAGAGTAGCAGGTTGTAGATGTCACATCATCATCTAGAAGACAAAAGTTGCATGCACTAGATAAGACCTCCTCATCAAGCAAATCTTACAATTAGAAAAAAAATTCATCCAACTTTATTAAAAATAGAACAGTGAACTGCAGTTTGACTGGGATAGGTTTTTATAATCAAGGCTATTAGTGACTTATTGTATTAGCATGTTTATTTTTATTACTTTATTTATTCATGAGAAAGGATAAAAATAGGATGCATGGGTGAGTACAATTTTAGTCTATTTTTAGAAAGGGTGGGATGAATAATTTTTCTATATATTGTGTGCATTCATAAAGCACAGAGGAGGATTTTTTTGACACATGAGTGTTGAAGTAGATTGTTCTAGTTTTTCATTTTGAATGAGAGTTGATTTCTATCTTTCCAATTATTTGCATTTTCATGTATACTTTATTATTTCTTTTGAATGTTAAAATTACCTGATTGATCATCTTACATTTGTACAAATTTAGTAATTTCTGCATAATATTAGTGTGCATGCTTATCTTAACAATATTATTGTGAATCTTTCCCTCAATAAATCAAGTGTTTTGCTTCAATAATCTGCTAAAAACTATTGGTTTATGTATCCAGAATCCATTCTCAAATATTTGTGCATGTACTCAATGAAATCCCTCAATACATTTTATGTATCACCCCAATTTTCAATTCATTTACAGTCATCTTTTTACCCTCAAAACCCCCCCAAAAAAAAAGGTTTAGGATACATCAAAAAGGAACTAGCCTTGATACCAGAGACTTACCTCAATAATAGGTATGGCCAAAGACTTGAGGTGTTTCCATTATATCTACGAAAGGGAGAGATCCAGTGAAAGCTTAGAACACCTACATTCATCTCTCTATAGGATGCACTTTATGAGAGATAATAGTTTTTGGTACGCCTAGTGGTATAATGAATTAGATCTACGAGAAAATAACATAAATTTACAATAGATTCACGATAAATAAATGTTAATTTTTGAGCAACAAGCTGTAGAAAATTATTCTAAAGATTAAAAGGATTATTTTGTGACTCTGTAAGGCACATTTCAGACCAGTTTTGTACCATGTTCCATGCCTAAAGTGACTACAGATCATCGGTAAGAGGAATTCCTTTTGAGTTTATTTCTTTTCTTTTGAATTTTGTAAGAAGAAGAAGAGTTGGTAACAACCTAACTTATAATAGGCTTGGTTTTAAAAACCCTCCTAATCCTCCTTCACCATGTATCAATTTACTTGTTCAGATCCTAGTTTTTCCAATGGTTATTCAACCACCTAGAAATTTTGTGACCTTTACTAATGGTAGCTCATTAGTAATTCCAGTTTATCATGGTATTCCTAATTGTGCCATGAAAATTTTTCTTTCATTCATTGGTAAAAATTAGATTACACGTATAGAGCACACATATAGAGCACATCAAAGATGGTACGGCCTTATGTGTAGTCCATAACATAACACATGAAGATATAGCCTTGAGATTTTTAGTTGCATCCTTTAAAGGGAAAGCCTATCAATGGTATAGAAACTTAGAGATTGTAAGCATATGAACTTGGGATGAGTTAGGTGGTAAATTGTTGAAAAAATTTCAAGATAATTTTGATCATTTATCTCTCATAGAATAACTATCTACAATTAAGAGAGATCCTCATTAATTTATGGCTAATTTTAATATCCGTTTTGCTAAAACTGGGAAATAATTCTAGAAAGTGTCAAGCCTCAAGCTGACCATGATTTTATTTATTATCTTAGAGCCCTAAACAGTGATATTTCAACTATGATTCAGTATATGGGAGGAGATACTCTCTCTGTAGCTTATGATATTGCTATCCGAGATGTTATTAAAGCTAGTAAATTGGCAACAAGGCCTTCAATGCCTTTTTAGCATATTTGACACCTATCCCACAACCTATCACCATTTGGAACCTTCAATTGCAGCACCATCAGATGATGTGGTTAAATCTTTATAGACTATAGGAAATAAGATAAATTCAATTGAAAATAGACTTGCATTACCTAGCAGGCCTTATCAAGCTCCTTATAAAAAAAAAAACAAGAAAAATAGGCAACCTTGTCAAAAGAATTAGAATTATAGACAGTCGTACCACCAAAGGCAGTTAGACCCAAAGGCTCCTAGTTTGTGTAACTCTTTAGTCCCAATTAATATGTCTACAGAAGAATGGTTTCAACCTTGTAATCAACCTCATATAGCTTCCAACTACCCAAATGCTTTCCTAAATATAATCCTTGTTGCAAAACCTCAACTTGACACAATGTTCATGTCTGAAATGGAGGGCAAACACCAAGAAAATCATGGTAAAAAATCACCTGAACAGAACTTGGTTAGTTTTAGTGAAGATGACTTAATTTTCATTAGTACCAGGGCCCAAGAAAAGGCCCATGAAATTCCAAAGTTTCAAAACAAACCCATTCCTCCCATAGTCACAAATAAAACAACAACTAGAACTCAAAAATAAGTTAATAGTTTTTTTGTTCCTCATAAAAAAGAAGGTGTTTTAGGTGGTAAATAACATAAAAAATAGTCACAACATGATCCAAGAAGATTGTTTATATCTCAAATATCAAAAACAACTGAAGCAGAGTCAGTTTTTGCCAAAGCCTCTTCTAAGATAGTAGAATCTGTTTCCAAAACTGTTGCTTCTTTTAATACTGTTGATGTAATGAAAAAACATAATGTTAATATCTCAATGTGGGATTCTTTAAGTATTCTAGGACAACATGAGCTTCTTTCTCATGAACTTACTAAACTACAAATTTCTTCAAAAACAACAGAAAAGGAAGTTCAAAAAGCGGACGTGGTCTTTGGAACAATGGAACATGGATAAATTAAAGAAGTTAAATGGAAGGTTCAAAAGGTCTTAAAATCTCATGATATCGAGAAGCCACCACTAGTTTACTTATCTTTGATTATTGGTGATCATTTAGTTCATAACTGCATGGTTGAAAATGGTGCAATTAGCACAATTATTACAAAAGCAATTTCGGAAAAGTTGGGCCTACAGAGAAAATCATGTTCCAGCTAGACAGGATGAAAAATAATACAATTGGTGTTGTGAGAAACCTGAAAGTAGCTTTACATGATTTTTCTAACATTACAATTCTACAAGATGTGACTGATGTAGATTTCCCTCCTTATTTTTCCTTATTATTATCATGAGATTTTACAGCAAAGATATGAGGTTATATTTCTTCAGTTTGGTCATTTTTTATCTTTACTACATTATATGGAACTAAGGTTCATGCTATCCATATTTCACCCTTGTGCCAAATATTGGATTGTCACGACCCCGTATAGAAGGAACTTGAGAAAAATCATTCAAATCTTGCAAATTAGTTACAGTTAGACTCAAATATGGGATAGTAGGTTCAGACAAGAAGGGGCGATGCCACAGAGGAACCAGAAAGGAGAATGGGAAGAAAGATCTGAAGCCCTCGGGCTTGAAATAGTTCAAAAAAGGTTTCAAAACTGGCCAAGTATAAAGGTGTAAGTAGGGAATGCCAAGCATTAGTATGGCATGTCTCCAAGATTTGGTCCCAAGGTAGAGACCCAAATGAGCACAAGCTCACCACGTAGCCTAAATCCTAAAAAGTAAGAGGGATCATTGAAAAGTCCACAGATCAGCGGAAGCTACCAAGTGTCTTAATGGTGCTTATTCAAGGGTTGAATAGAGAAATGGTTTTCAAACTAGTGCTAGGTTATTGTGTGTCCCAGGGGAAAGTGGGCCGATGGGAGAAAACTTGGTTCTTTACCCCCTTTCTATCTCAAAAGAGGGTAAAAGTTGCAAAATGTCCCGGAACTCCGCCCAAGGGAAAAGTTAGCATTTGAGCCCAAGTCAAAGCTGAAGAGGGGAATTGAAGGAAAGAGAAAAAGATAAATTGTGGACCCGTAGGCCTGATTTTTGTTCCAATCTGATTGCCACATGTCCCATATAAAAAGGGGACCCATTTTTCAAGTTGTTTTCCCACCCTTCTGTATGAACCCGATACAAAATTCAAAGGGGCATATATTTCGACTTAGGGCTCGAAATATTACAAATCTGACGCCGTTGGAAAGATCTCAGCCTAGTCCACACCATGGAGGTTTGAAACTTTAATTTTGATGTGGTTAGGTGAAGGAAAATGGAAGAAATGTCTTCAGGAATTCAATGCAAGATCTTCTTCCCTCAACAATTAGATCAGATTTGATCTGTTTCACCCATTTCTTCTTCCTCCAAGGTGCTAAACCAAGGAGCAATACAATAAAAATGGATTTGGGGGTAGATTTTATTAGAAGCATTAACAACAGTGGTTGAGTTTTAACCTGCTTTTCCCGCTTTTATCTCTCTCTTTCTTCTCTTTGATCAAATCTATAAAAATGGGGGCAAGATTAATTGTAAAGGGTTAGACATTCTTTGTTTTGCAGGCTCCCTTCTACTTCTAGAAAATAGATTTGTGGGTTTTATTCCTTCTATCAAAATTGCATTATGTTTGTACGTCTTGGCTACTTTGCAATGGACTGTATCAATCTACAGAGCAATAAAACACATCTGTGATCGGTTTTAGATCCTTTATTGTCAATTTTTCTTTCATATGGTCTCCAATTACATATCTGGCTATCTATGCTTATTTATTGTATGCATTTTGTTGGTTTGTGTATATTAGCAAAATAAGTGTTTATCATTCCTTTGGTTCATCACCTTGTAGTTTAGTCATTTATTATTTCTTATACTCCTCTATCCCTATCTCCTTGTCAAATTTTATATTAGGTATAGAGATAGATCCTCTGCAAATCCTTACGTATGCACCTAAATAGAGGGATAAGAAACCATCCTTTGATCTGGAGAGATTTTCCATTTTTGCAAGGTCCCACGCCTTAGGAAAATTTTAATGCTATGCAATCACACTAGATGAGTCTGCCTTAGAAAAGCATATTTTTAGAACTCATTTAGGGGTGCTATGATTTTACACTAATAGTTTTGGTGCATCTGGTGGGACTAAAAATTCTCCATCTTATTATAGTAGGAATTGATGTACACTTGTTGTGATTCTGGCTTTAAAGAATCCTTAAAATTGTACATCTGACGACTCCAAAAGAAACAAATCTACTAGTTTCAACATCCCAAACTTGGGAGATTCATGAGAAAAACCCAGTCTAGAGTAAGGAAAGAAGGTACATTTGAATACTTGCATCTATCCCCAGGTAGAGAAAGGAGAGGAAGAAGAGTTTAGAGGTCTCCATCTCCACCAAGAAGAACCTTGTCAACACCTCCACCTACAAGGCCTTTCTTTCAGTCTACAAGGATTCTTAGGCCTATCAGAATGGCACAATGAAATCCATATTTAAACTTCATCGGTAGTACTCCACTCACCTTGAATGCACAAAAACTAGTTCTGATTGCAACATTAAAGAGCATCCCATATTTCACTAGGGAAAATCAAACTTGTCCTAGTGACCATGTACAAGATATTACAAATGTCTATACAATCCACGAGATCCATGAGGTGGTCATTGCACTGAAGCTGCTCACCTTTTCACTCAAACAAAAAGCTTCATAATGGTTGAGGAGTCTTGAAGCAGAATCTATCTAGAACTGGAACTAGTTGTGCACAGACTCTTCACAATCGGTTTGGGGAAAAAGGTGATAACTTGTCTTTGTTGGAGCAACTAACAACAATCAAGAGAGCCCTGAATGAGAGGTTGATAGAATTCAACCTCATATTCTAACAAATGTGGGATAGGATTCCAATAGTAGTAAAGCCCAGTAATGAAGGTACCTTCTTATACTTTCGTAGGGATTTAAATTCTAATATTTCTCTAATGATTCAGTCAATGGGGGGCACTATATTACCTGCAGCCTATAGCCTCTCCATAGGGGATGAGAACTATTTGATTCAAGCTGGAAAAATTGCTCCTAGGCCATCCATGTCTCTGTACCCTAAGTTAGGAATCCCAGATACTATCCAAGCACCTAGAATAGATTCTATACCCACCCCCAAGAGTCAAAGCTCAACTAAAGCTTCCACTTCATCATCTAATACCTCTAAAGAGATTTAGGAAGTGATGAAGTAACTTCAAAACTTTGGGAATTGATCTAGTGACCATCAAAAGACAACAAGCTCAGAGTTCCAGGCCATACCAGCCCCAGGATCTATATCAAGCTAGACCTCAATATTAGTATAATTGGTCACCACCTCATACTGTAAACTAGTGCCATAACCAAGGACAGCCCCAAGCTACTAGACCTTTCAAGCCGTATGATCCTAACATAGCTTCAACATCAAGAGCATTGGTCCAAGCAAAAAAAAAATATGGCACAGGAATATGATTGGCGTTTTCCATGTGATCAACCACATAACCAATCAACATTCTTTAATGGTGCTCTAAATCAGGCCTTGATGGTGCAAACCAGTATGGTGCCACAAGAACCTGGCCAAGAGGAAGATCAACAACAAGGATCTCAACAAGGTGGCCCCCCAAATGAGACTATGCTTATCAATTGGTAGGCTGAAGAATTATGTGGGATGAATCAATCCCCTCCTCAATGTGTGGCTGCCAACACATGGTCCAAAAGGAGATATATTGGTGATGGCCAACCACTGAACTTAGGTGACCCTCAACCTTCCATCACTCCACAAGGTCCTGGTGCTCTAATTACAACTCCCAACATGCTTAACCAATCCAGACCAACTTCCAAACCTAGTCAGGCAAGTTGTAACAACCATGTGTGAGAAAGAAATGTGTCTGGGAAGGGGAAGAAAAAAGATAGCTCATTCAATATTATTGAGCAGATGAAAAGGACAAGTGTGAACATTCCACTATGGGAGTCACTGGCCATTCCAGGGTAGAGGGATTTGTTGTAGATGACCATACAGAATTGGTCAAGTTCAAATCACACCCCCTAACCAACAAGAGAGAGTTCTTGCTAATCCAGTTCAACTAGGGAGAAACCATGGAGAACAACAAGGTAAAAAACTGATACCTCCTCCCTTCTATGTCTCATTGATTATTGGAGACAAATTAGTGCACAATTGTATAATTGACTCTGTGGCTAGTAAGTTCTGTGATGTCCAAATAAATAGCTAATCAGTTGGGTGTCTAATATGAGGTCATCTCTACAGGAGTATTCCAATTAGATGCGACAACAGTGACCACTGTGGGAATCATCAATGATCTGAGTCTCACTCTACACACTTGCCCTAATGTGTCTATTTTGCAAAACATGTCAATCATAGATTTACTACCACATTTTGCTTTGTGTCTATCCAGGGACTTCACTACCAAAATTGGAGGCTACCTATCTGCTGATTGGTCACATAAGCTCTTTAGGAAAAGGTATGGGGTGAAGGCCACAATCAAATTTGAATCTATTTTTGATTATCATATTGAATCCTATGTACCTAGCCCGATCAATGCCGATTTCTCAATGTTTGATCAAGAAGACCTCTTAAGCACTTCTGAAGCAAATACCAAGGTGGGATGTATCCCAGACTTGAATTTCGATGATTGGGTCAACAAATTCCATGCTTTTGACTCCTATAGGGAGATGGAAGAATCTGAGCTAGGTTTCTACTTCCTACATGAAGTGAATCATCCTCTTCTTGAACTAATCAAGCCAAAATACAAGGATGAGAATGAGGTATGGAAATTGTTCTTTTATGGCTCAAGGAGTAGACAAGGAGCTAGAGGAGGAGCCATGATTGTGTTCCCTAGATGTATGAGATATTGTTCATCCTTCAGATTCTAGTTTTCTTGCTCAAATAACACTACTGAATATGAGGATTCATTCTAAGGTCTTCATTAGGCAACGAAGTTAGGAATCAAGAACTTGTAAGTATTCAGTGATAGTGAACTGGTTGCCAATAAATTCATAGGACTAAATGTTGTCAAAAATGACCTCTCAAGAACTACAAGAGTAGGGTATGGGATCTCATGGAGGATTTCTAGGCCTTCAGTATTGTTTCCATACCTAAGAAGGAGAATGAAGTTGGTGATAGACTTGCAGAAGTTGAGGAAACATTTGATGTGGTTGACAACATCAAAAGAGATAGAGAACAACCACATATCCATGTGGTTGTGAGGCCAAAAGTGCTAGATAATAATACATGCTGGCAGGTGTTTGAGAATGGTCAGAAGATCATTAACTTTTTACAAGTTGAATTCTCAGCTAGAAACTAAAGCAAACTAGATCAGTAGTACGTGAATCAGATACTACAGCTACATACAAACAAGCATCCTAAAGGCTTAGTGACACTAGAATATATTTTCAATCCTAATGATCAATTCAGAAAAGAAAAGGCTAACATGTAGAGGAAAGGAGAAGATTCAGAGTCAATCCCAGTTGGAGAAGACAAAACACTTCAAATTGGAAAAGTGGCCACCAAACAAGAAAGGTATGAATTCATACAACTTTGCCTAGAATTTCTTGATCTGTGTTCTTGGAGTTGTGAAGACCTAAGAGGGTTCAATCCCAAGCTAGCACAACAAAAAATAGAACTAGATCCAGCTACTCAGCCCATCAAGTAGAAGCAAAGACCAGTTAACCCACATATTGAGCCTTTGATGAAGAAGGAGCTGAACAATCTTATAGAGGCAAGCATCATATTTCCAATCAAACACTCAAGATGGGTTGCAAATATGGTCCAAGTCAGGAAAAAAATGGAGAAATTAGGTTGTGTGTTGACTTCAGGTATTTGAACAGAGCCTCGCTCAAATACCACTACCCACTCCCTTTAATGGAGTAGATCTTGCAAGTAGTCTCTAGGTCAAAAAGGTTTTCCCTCCTAGATGGCTACTCAGGGTACAACCAGATCATGGTGAAAGAAGATGATCAATTCAAAGCAACTTTCACTACCAAATGGGGCACCTATGCCTACAGGAAAATGCCATTTGGATTATCCAATGCCGGAGCCACTTTTCAAAGGGAAATGGATATGGAATTCAAGGGGCTGATCAACAAAATAGTGTTGATCTATCTAGATGACATTACAATGTTTTCCAAGAATGCAACATACCACCTTCTCCATCTAAGGCAGGTGTTCTAACGATGCAAGAATTTTGGGGCATCACTGAACCCCAAAAAATACATATTCTTGGCCCATGAAGGAAATCTTTTAGGCCATATCGTATCAAAGAAAGTATTGGAAAATGACCTTGAAAAATTTCAATCAATAAAAGCATTGACATTGCCAAGTCACAAGAAGGCTCTTCAAAGCTTCTTAGGAAAAATATATTTTTCCTATAGGTTAGTTCCAAACTTTTCTGCCCTTGTTAAGCAAATAACATTGATGATAAAGAAGAGCTTAACATTTAGGTGGAAAACTAAATGAAAATCAAGTTTTGAGGCTATCAAAGAAGCCATATCACAAGCCCCAACTCTTGTGAACCCAGATTTTTCCAAGGACCTGATATTGTATGCCTTTGGTGGCAAAGACACAATTTTTACAATATTGGTGCAGAAGAACAAAGAAAGTATAGAACAACCAATTTCTTTCTTCAGCCAGAGTCTAGAAGATTATGAGGTTAGGAACTCCTTCATTGAGAAGTAGGTCCTAGTGGTAATCAGAGGATTGAAGAAGTTTAAGCATTTGGTTTCAAACAACAAAATCCAACTATTGGTCTCCCATGCAGGATTTAAAGAATTCCTTCTTAGCAAGGGCCTGAATGAAAATCATGCAGGATGGATCACCCATGTCATGGAATATGACATTGAGATCAAGGTCACCAAGCTGGTTCATGGGAAGGGGTTGTGTGAACAACTAGCATCAGGTCAGCGAGATGAAACAAACAGTGAAAAGGAAGTTGTTCTTGTTCTACAAATTGATCAAGAAGAAGGGAGAGATGATGTACCTTCTCCTTGTTGGACCCAAGACATGGTGCACTTCCTTTGAACAAGTCTATGTCTGCATGGGATGGGTAAAGAAAAAAGGAGACATTTTAGGTTATAGGCCATCCCATATGTTCTTATTGATGGTCTCTTTTTCAAAAGAGACATCAATGGAATTCTTCTAAGATACATTGAGACAGATTAGGTGGAGAGAGTGCTACAATAATTCCATGTTAAAGCAGTTGGAGGCCATTTTTCTCCAAGAGTTACAACACTCAAAATCATGAAAGCATGATATTTTTTTCCCAGAGTGTTTAGTGACTGCTACACATGGATTAAAAGGTGCTAGAATTGTGCATTCTTCAAAGGCAAGGAAAGGCTAGCAGCACTTCCATTACACCCAATATCAATCAACCAACCTTTCATGTAATGGGGATTGGAATTAATTGGAGTCATCAATTGAAACTCAAGCCAAGGTCACAAATGGATCCTGACAGCGAAAGATTATTTCACCAAATGGACCAAGGCAGTGGAACTCAAGGAAGTAAATGAGTCTAGTATCTTGGATTTATATGAACGGATACTGACCAGATTTAGAGTGCCAGCCACCATCATATTAGATAATGCATTAGCATTTATAGGTTCCAAGATAATAGGATGCCCTATGAAGAATGAGACTTATTTCAGTACTTCATCAAACTATTACCCTAAATGTAATGGCCCGGCTGATCCACAAACAAGAACCTACTAAAGATAATCAAAAGAACTCTTGATGAGAATCAAAGGACCTAGAGCACAAATCTCAAAATGGCCTTATGGGATGATATAATAATACCCAAGAGATCTACAGGAAGCTCTCCATTCAATCTCGTCTATGGGAAAGAGGCAATGTTTCCTATATCACTTAAGTTGCTAGCATTGGATCTCGTGAAGCAACTAGAGATGTCTGAATTTGGACCAATGGAAGCTAGGTATGTGGAGTTGATAGAATTAGAATAAATCAGAGAGCATGCTCTCCAAGCAATTGAGATTAATCAGGATTTGATCAAGAAATTCTTTGACAAGAAGACAAAAGCAAGGACCTTCCAGGAAGGAGACCTAGTTTTAAAATGCGATGTAGATCGAGAAAAACTAGGAAGGCATTCAAAATTTGAGGCCATCTGGAGTGGCCCCTATATGATCAAAATATGCAGAAGTAGCAATGATTTCCAATTTTCTACATTAGAGGGTGAAGAGTTACAGATTCCTATAAATGGAATCTATCTTAAACACTGCTACTAAAAGGGGAGTTCTCACCCTCTACATATTAGTTTAGTTTTCTCTTTCCTTTAAGTGCTTATGCGCATTGTCTTATTGTAGTGTAGATTAATTTTCTCCTAAGTGCTTTACACGCTCTGCATGTTCCATTTAGAGCATGCACGATTTAAAATTTTATATATTGTGTGGTGTTGTTTTGTTGCTCTCATGCAGTTTTTCGACTTGGAATTTGGTCAAGATCAGTTTCAGTTGTAATGGGTTTCTAGGTGGGCTAGGGATTAGTTTTCAAAGTTTAGATCAGTAGCAGGCTATCACTCCTGACTCCATGCCCAACAGATATCAAAAGGCAATTAGTCTTTTCATCTAGTAGGTAGATACCCCTGTGAGTCACCAAATTGTTATCCATATTTTGCCCCTGTGGCAAATATTGGATTAGTCACGAACCTGCATAGAAGGAACCTAAGAAAACTCATTCAAACCTTGCAAATCAATTATAGGTAGACTCAACTATGGGATAACAGGGTCAAAAAAGACGGGGCGATCCCGTAAAGGAACCAAAAAGGAGAAGGGGAAGAAACAATGAATATCCGAAGCCCTCGAGCTTGAAACAATGCAAAAAAGGTTTCAAAATTGATCAAGTATAAAGGTGTAAGAGGAGAATACCAAGTGTCAGTATGGCACATCTCCAAGAGTTTATTGCAAGGCAGAGACCCAAATGAGCACGAG
Organism: Taxus chinensis; assembly: GCA_019776745.2. Taxonomy (NCBI): domain Eukaryota; kingdom Viridiplantae; phylum Streptophyta; class Pinopsida; order Cupressales; family Taxaceae; genus Taxus; species Taxus chinensis. The sequence goes on from CM034148.1 coordinate 844,580,669, forward strand.
CTCACCACGTATCCCAAAGCCTAAAATGTAAGAGGGGTCGTTGAGAAGTCCACAGATCAGTGAAGGCTACCACGTGTCTTAATGGAACTTATTCAAGGGTTGAATAGAGAAAAGGTTTTTGAACTAGTGCCAGGTTTCCGTGTGTCCCAGGGGAAAGTGGGCCGTCAAGAGAAAAAAATTTGTTCTTTACCCCTTGCTATCTCAAAAGGGGGGTAAATGTTACAAAATGGCCTGTAACTTTGCCCAAGGGAAAAGTCAGCATTTGGGCCCAAGTCAAAGCCAAAGTGGGTAATCAGAGGAAAGGAAAAAGGATAAATTATGGACCCGTAGGCTTGATTTTTATTCCAATATGGTTGCCACGTGTCCCATACCAAAATGGGACCCATTTTTCAAGTGTTTTTCCCACCCTCCTATACAGACCCAATACAAACTTCGAAGGGGCATATCCTTCAACTCAGGGTTCGAAATATTACAAATATGACATCGTTGGAAATATCTCGGCCTTAACCATGCCATGGAGGTGTGAAAATTTAATTTTGAGGAGGTTAGGTGAAGGAAAATGGAATAAACATCTACGAGATTTCAATGTAGGATTTTATTGCCTCAATAACATGATCAGATTTGATTCATTTTACCATTTCCTCTTCCTCCAAGGCACCGAACCAAGGATTGATGCAGTAAAGATGTATTTGGGGGTAGATTTTATTAGAAGCATTAACAATAGTGGTTGAGTTTTGACCTGCTTTTGCTTGTTCTCTCTCTCTCTCTTTCTTCTCTCTGATAAAACTATAAACATGGGAGCATGATTCATTGTAAAGGGTTGGACATTATTTGTTTCGTAGGCTCTGTTCTCCTTCTAGCATAGGGACTTGTGGGGTTCAAGCCTTCTATCAAAATTGCATTACATTTCTACCTCTTGGCTACTTTATAATGGACTGTATCAATCTATACAGTAATAAATCATGTCTATGATTGATTTTAGATCCTTTCTTGTCTCTTTTTTTTTCATCTAGTCTCCCATTAAATATCTGGATATCTATGCTTATTTATTGGATGCATTTTGTTGGTTTGTGTCTATTAGAAAAGTAAGTGTTCAATATTCCTTTGGTGCATCACCTAGCAGTTTAGTCATTTATTATTTCTTATACTCTAAAATCCTTATATCCTTGGAAAGTTTTAGATTAGGTATAGAGATAGATCCTCTGAAAATCCTTACGTATGCACCTAAATAGAGGGATAAGGAACCAACCTTTGATCTGGAGAGCTTTTCCATTTTTGCAAGGTCCCATGCCTTGGGAAAAGTTCAATGTTATGTAATGACACCAGATGAGTTTGCCTTAGAAAAGAAGATTTTTATAACTCGTTTGGGGGGTGTTGTGATTTCACACTAATGGTTACCATAAATTTATATCCTCTGGCTAGATTTCATATTGAGCCTCATGCTTCAAATGCTACAACAAATTACTGTAATTCTAGATCAATCTAATTTTGATGTTAGAGATCATGTTTTTGCACTTGATGGTGTTTCTAATCTCTTCATGTATGAATAGACTAAAGAAGAACATGCCTATGACCCCTTTAAGGAAGTGGAAGAATATTTGTTTATTTTTTATTGCTTGCATAAAGAAAATGCACCAATTCCCTTGCTGTACAAAATAGAAGAAGAAGTAGAAGGGCTATGGAAGCTTCACTTTGATGAAGCCAAAAATAAGAAAGGACAAGGTGCAGGTTTAATGCTTACTTCCCTTTCAAATGAAAGTTACTTTTCAACTTTAAGTTGGTAGTTTTCTTGTACTTGTAATGTAGCTGAATATGAAACATTAATTCATGGCTTACAATGGGCTAAAAAGAGAGGTATCAACACTTTACAAGTTTTCAGAGATTCAAAATTAGTTATTAATCAAGTAAAAACTTTAATGTGTGTAAGAATTCATTACTGAAGTCTTACAAACATAGATTTTTAGACTTAATGGATGATTTTGATGCTATTAACATTCTATCTATCCCAAGAGCTGAAAACAAACACACAAACAGACTTGCAGAAATTGGTGCTAGATTTGATGTACTAGAACAAATTGAAAATACGAAGGTACAACCACATATTAAATTAATTATAAAACCTTCAGTGTATGACAATGGATAGAATTGACAGGTTTTTGAAGATGATAAGCAGATTTGTAGATTTCTGCAGCAAGAGGCTGAATTTTCTACAGTAAATTAGGAAAACCTATAGCACTTCTATGGTGATCGAATTGTTCAGTTAAAAATAGATAGGTTACCTCAAGGATTGGTTACTCTAGTAGACATTTATAGTTCTGAAAATAATTAAGAAAGGAAAAAGGTAATGTTTCAACTCACATGGATAAATATGAAGAAATCTTGGTGGATGATGACAAGAAGCTACTTATTGGAAATGTATATTCTTTAGCTAAAAAACAGTCATTTATCAAATTATGTAAAGAATTCAGAGATGTATTTTTCTTGGAAGTACCAAGATTTGAGAGGTTTTGATCCAATTTTAGCTCATCATACAATAGAGTCACATCCAAATTCCAAGCCAGTTAGGCAAAAGCAAAGGCCTCTAAATCTAAAAATTGAGCCATTGACAAGAAAAGAATTATCCAAGTTAATCGAATCAGACATTATTTTTTAGGTCAAGCATTCAAGTGGGGTAGCCAACCTTGTTCTTGTTTAAAAAAAATGGAGAAATCAAATTATGTGTGGATTTTAGAGATCTTAACAAGGCTTCATTGAAAGATCATTATCCACTACCTAACATGGATCAGATTTTGAGAATAGTTTCTAGTTCTAATAGAATATCTCTTTTGGATGGTTATATTGGATACAATCAGATTCTAGTCCGAGAAGAAGATAGATACAAAACAACTTTTACCACCAAGTGGGGTACTTATACTTACAAAAGAATGTCTTTTGGCCTTTCAAATGTTAGTGCAATGTTTCAATGTGCAATGGACATGGATTTTCATACCTTAATAAATTAATGCATATTGGTTTATTTGGATGATGTTACCATATTTTCAAAAAAATATGATAAACATCTAATACATTTAAGGCATACTTTTCAGTTATGCAGACAATTTGGAATATCATTGAATCCCAGAAAGTCTATCTTTTTGGTACACCAAGGTAAATTACTTGGTCATATTGTTTCTAAACAAGGTTTAATAGTTGACCCTTTCATAATTGAAGGCATATCATAGCTATCAATACCTCATCAAAAGAAGGCATTGTAGATTTTTCTTGAAAAATCAACTTTGTTAGAAGATTTGTTCAATATTTTGTAGCATTGGTTAAACCATTGACAACTATGTTGAAGAAAGATAAAGATTTCTCTTGGACCATCCAAGGGAGAAAAGGATTTGAAGAAATTAAAACAGCCATTTCACATGATCCTACTTTACAAATCCAAATTTTGATAAAGATTTTACGATGTATGTACTTGCAGCAGCTAAAATAATTTTAGCCATATTAACTCAGGTTAATGATGAAAATATTGAGAAACCAATTGCTTTCTCTGGACAAAGTTTGTATGACTACAAAAAAATGTACACTTTTCTTGAAAACCAAGTACTTTAAGTAGTCAAAGGACTAAACAATTATAAATACATACTTTCAAACAATAAGATACATGTTCTTGTTTCTCATCCAAGTGACAAAGATTTCTTGTTAAATAAATAATTAAATGAGAAGAGAACAGGTTGGATAACAAAGGTTATGGAATAGGATGTCGACATTCATGTTGTAAAGACAGTATGAGGAACAGGTTTATTTGAACATCTAATCGATGATATGAAAAATAGTAAACTGCTAAACTAAAAATTTTCATAACAACATGCTGAATTTTCGTATCAGCAATTAGATTTGCTTAAGGAATTAGAAAATCAGCATCCAGAAGTCATCGAAGAAGTTCAGGAATCAAGATGGATGACTGATTTAGTTAATTATCCACAGCATGACACTTATCTGGAAGGAATGGACAAGAAAAAATGAAGTTATTTCAAGTTACAAGTTGTACCTTATATTTTTATTGATGGAGTGTTATTTAAAAGAGATATAAATGGAATCTTGTTGCGATGTGTTGATTATTTTAGAATTCAACAATTATTATCTGAATTCCATGAAGGACCTATAGGAGGTCATTTTTCAACACATACTACAACCTTAAAAATTATGAAACTTTGGTAACTATTGGCCCAATTTATTTAAAGATTGTTTTGAATGGATCAGAAAGTGTAAGAAATGTGCTTTCTTTATTGGAAAATAACTTTTAGCTTCACTGACCCTACATCCTATTTCAATGGATCATCCATTCATACAGCGGGGTCTTGAATTTATTGGCATGATAAATCCACCTTCGTCATAAGGACACAAGTGGATTTTGACTGCTACAGATTACCTTACACACTAGATTGAAGCAATAGCTTTGAAATATGCTAATGAAACTTTAATATTATCCTTTTATGAAGGTATAGATTACATATTTGGTGTTCCAACAACTATCATTTTAGATAATTCCTTAGTGTTTCTTGGTTCAAATGTAACAGATTGGGATATCAAGCCACAAAATTTATTTAAGTATGGCATCTAATTATTACCCACAATGTAATGGGTTAGTTGAAAGTACTATAAAAAACTTTTAAGGATCATCAGAAGAACACTCAAAGATAATCAGAGAGCTTGGCATCTAATATTGAATTTAAAACTTTGGGCTAACAGAGTGAATGCTAAAAGATCACTTAGTAAATTCACCGTACAAACTTGTTTATGGAAGAGAGGAAAAAATACCTATTTTAGTTTAGTTACCTAATTTAGATTTTCTGCATCAGATGGAGCTACTTAAGAATGAACAATTATAGGTTCGTTATGCAGAGTTAATGGAGTTACAAGAACTAAGAGATCAAGCTCATTTAAATATGGAAAATAATCAAAAAAAGATGAAGAAAACTTTTGATAAGAAAGCTAAGTTTAGAATCTTCAATGAAGGAGACATTGTGTTGAAATGGGGTGTTGATCGTGTAAATCCAGGAAACCACACAAAATTTGACACACTTTAGATTTTTTTTTATATGATTTCAGATTGAAGGGAACATAATGCTTTTGAGCTTTCAAGGTTGAATGGAGAGGAACTTCCCATTCCTATGAATGGTATGTTTCTCAAACATTGTTATTGAAAATCCTATAGTTTTTGTTTAGAGTAGGATTTCCCTTTCAATAAGTGTAGGTCCTGCACATTGCATGTTTTTTCAATTCAATAAAGTGCATTTGTGCACGTGGTCTGGTTTACCATATCATTTCCTAGTTTTAGTTCATTTTACAAGGGTTGGACCTTTAGAAAGGTAGATTTTGATTACAAGATTTGGACTCCATGCCCAATGGACAAGAGCAAGGCATTAGCATGGGATATAAGATAGTATGTAGCTTTCCTCACAGAATCATAAGAAATGTTGACAATTTTCACACTTGTGCAGAAATTGGAAACTCAAAACTTCATTATGATGGATGGAATTGGTGAATTGAACCTAAGCTAGGGGAGATTCTTTCAATTTAATATTTTTTTGTTGGATTAATTAATGAATACATGTAATTTGTAGCTATGTGTGTTGTAACAAAATGTAACAAATCACATAGTCTGTAATTTCATGTTTATCTTCAGAAAAAGAACACAAAGGCCCCGAAGGATAGATGTGTTATCTTGATAAAGACATAAAATACAAAATAGATGAAGTGTTAAGTTTTAGAACAATAATCAGAGTTATAGATTACAGTAGTATCAAAGTTCATTACTAAGGTTACATGTATTTTAAAGTTCTTTCCTTCATGATTAAATACATTCAATTATGTTATTGAGTTGTTTAATTCATTATACAATCCATATACAAAGTTGAAGTGCAGAAGGAAGTACACAACTCAATTTCAAAATTCAATGTTTTATTCATAAGGAATTTTAAATGTTTCCCACACAAGCCATGGGATGTGACTCAACTAAACAACATAACCACTGAAATAGAAGGTGCATGTGCATGAAAATAAAAGAAAAATAATATGAAGGAACCCATCATTTCCTTGTTTTTTTTGTCTCCGTTGCTCCACTTCCAGCTCCATCTTTTGCTCCATCTTCATCCTTGTTATTCAACACTGCACTGTACCTAAAAAAATAGAGAAATAATGTCAGTCACGAGCTTAGGATTAAATCATGTTCTTGTACTATCTATCTGCATGCAAGTGAAACTCCTGATATCAGGCGGTATGATTACAGAAATGATAAATGCATAGAAAACAAGTAGCAGTATTCTACATTAGTACATATGATTCTTACAATCATTTCAGAGAGCAAAGAGAAAGATAAAAACTATGGAACAGAAGAGAGGCCAAAAATCCTAATGTTTTCTAAGTAGTTTATATTAATTTGGAGGTACATGTAAGAAGAAGGAAATAAACACTAACTATTGTATGTACATATCATAAAAGTCTATATTTATTTTAGTATAGACTAGAGGATGAATATACAAATATCTACCTGCGCTAATCCATAAAAGAAATGCAAGTTTAGTGTTGTGGATTAACTCAGAAATTGAGATGAAATTGTAGCTAAAAAAGAATGGAAAAGGAAATATGAGGAAATTTTGACAGGTATTCTCCATGTAAAATGGACATTTTACATCTTTCCGTTATGTTATTTCACAACTAATACATGCTTGAAAGTTGTGACAAAAAATAAACTACTATACTGATCAAATGGTAATCTGAATAAGGAGAAGTATTGCAGAAATTCAACTCAGAATCTGTAGTAAAGAAGGGCCTAAATATCAATTTCAAGCTCATATTGCTCATCTTCTTTTCTCATTTCAAGTAAAGCTACAACTATGTTGATGAAAAGAAATTTAAAATCGTCAAGCATATAAATCACATACCCTATCACGAGAATTCAATATAGTCAAGTTCCCAAAAGAAAGTCATCTTTAGAAGAATGTAATATATGTGGTGGTCCAAACTATTCAAAGAAGAATAATTAAAAATTACATAGATATATTTGTTTCCTCTACAATAAAGTCCCATGTTTCTAATAGAAACAGGCATAAGCATATGAGCACAGATTCTACAAACATTAGAAAGTATGCCTCGGGTATCACATAGGTGGTTTGAACAAAAATATAACCATTCAGGACTCATAAAACTTCCAAAATTCAGAGTGCATGTATCTTAAGAATCATATTGAGATGAATATAAAAGTAAGGAAATTTAAATCAAAATAATGTTAGAACATCCTATCATCAAGTGGATGCCATAAAGAATGCAACAATTTTAAGAAAGATCAGTTTTGCATATGTGGTTAGTACTCAAATGTCAAAACAAATTTTCAATCAAATCTACTCATGGCATGTCCAGCCAAAATATATCCATAGTGAGTTGTAGAGAATACAAGCCCTTGATCAGAAGGTAAAATAGACGAAAATAAATTACTTTGATTATGCAAGGAGCAAGCCTAGTTTCAGTTAAAGTCCCTTAGTAAAGAAAACAACTAATTATGAAGGAACAAAATATCAAGATTTCATAAATACAAGGACAATTCAAAGCTCGAAAAATTAATTTAAAAATGGAAACCAAAACTTCAAATGAGCACAAAACAAAGTAGAAATGACAACCCTGTTCAGAGTAAGAGTAAAATCAGAAAATTCTTGTACTAGTAACCAGTGGAATCCCAGATTCAATGGTTTTCCAAATAAAATTGAACCCAACAGTAGAGGTTCTAATCAAATAAAGAGATCACAGAAAGAGCAATGGTGTTAGATCTGAATGTAGGGAAAACTAAAATAATGCAAAACAATAAATCTTGATAGAAGATCAAAAATGGAAAGGTACAGTAAGTAAATTTTTTTAACATATCTATACAAACAAAAGTACTTAGACAAGCTATAGCTTCAAAAATATAAACTTAAACAAGTATCAAACCCTCGAATCAAGATTAATGAAGAATACAATCAACCCAAAAAAGCTCGAATGGAGAATATAAATGAACGAGTTTGAATCGAAAAAGAAGAAAATATAAGGGGATTTCAAGATTACCCATATAAAATAGATCTAAGATTACAAACAAAGCTCAAGAATGTAAGTACATATTAAGAAAATGGCACAATTTACAATTCCATTCAAATACAATCATATTTTATAGGAAGGAGCAGCATAAAACTTACTTGTTTTATCTGAATACACTAAAAACCATGGAGATTTGATGAAGGAGCAAGGAAATCTCAGACACCCTTAAATGATTTTAATCTAAAAATTCTCTCAGAAAGTACACAGGCTTAAGAATCACTCAATAATCACAGAAGTGCAAAACATTCTTTAGAATATTGTCAAGTAGAAGAAAGAAATGAAGAAATGACGACAAAATACAAATATATTCTCAAAAGGACACAATAGCAATGGTCTGAATTTCAAATAGACCATCTCTCATAACATACTTTTAAAGAAAATATTGCTCAGAATTATTGCTCGAATGAAATGACATAGTCATACCTCTAAAACCCTCAAAGTGGAGATTTTTCTTAAAATACTAGAGTTCAAAATGCTCAGTAACATCGGCCACCACTAAAGAACCTTGTGCAGAACTCAGAAAGAATGGAAAAAAAAAAAAGCAAGTATTTGAGCCCACAGAGCTTCATAGAATGAAAAAATTCATACGTAATGCCTCCGATTAGCCAAATATCGTGCTCAAAAAGATGAAGTAGAGAGATTAAAAGAATTTCAATGACATCCACTTCAAATAGATCACAGAGAACTCAAAACATTGACAATGGCCGAATCCAAGCACATGCATGCATGAGAGCTTCATAAGAATGATTTGTAGAGGAACCAAGCTCAAGAAAGATAAAAAATTATGGTCTTCTAAAAATTGGCCAGGGCTTCACTGCTCAAAATGGGAAAATGAGAATGAAAAAGTGATAAGCTCAATGAGATTTTAAAAAAACCTAACTTATCTGAATTTATCATAAACGGCTAAGATAAAACCATGCAAAAATCAATGATCGAAAACCTAAACCACTACCAACTACCTCACTCACCATGAGTTGAAAGATCAATATCCCGGTTTTACAAGGGTATAGAGATCAATGGCCATAATTCAATTGCCAAAATCAAATAAAAACTCAAGTTACCACAATCAGTTCCTCACCTACCATGGTTAGCATCCATGGCAAAGCTAAAGTAAGTACCAGAGTCAACGGCCAACATTTTGATTTATCATATTAATGCAAACCCAGAGTTACAGTCAACTGAACCGGAGTTAAAAAGGAAGCCACCAACCATGTATGTGAAGGGGTGAGTCATCATGGTGGAGGGGACCAAGTCCCATTATATTATTATGCTTGTTAACTATAGTTTTCCCCATATAAAAAATCAAAGCCAATAATCATTGCTCAACCTTAGTCCATGCCAATAATTTGATGGGTCTGAATATTAATCATGTCATGTAAATTCAAAGAAGGGTCCCATGACCTTGCAAAGGGTGAGATAATTATTCAAAGCCCGAAAACATTATGACCATGAAAATCAAAATGGGGTCTTTTAAAACATTTTTTTTATCAAGTGTATGCTGATACCAAGTCAAACTAAGGTCCTTATTTCCTTGGACAAATAAAATGACCTTAGTATCTTTGAATGACAAAAGTAAGTGCAGGTGGCATAGGAAATAAAAGAAAAGTCTCTCTACACTTGGCAAAGGTGGCCCCCACATTGGAGATAAGTATCTTGTTGATTATATGCATGACATGGTGACAAAAATAAGAAGGATCATGCAATACAAAGGCCAACATCAGAGTACATGGAGCCCTTTTAGAGGCATATTACCTTATTTTCCACAAAAATAAGAGTATTATTTTATCCCACATGTGTTCATAGTGGTCCCCAGAATGGGTGATATGGAATTGAATAAAATTTTTGCTAAGTGTAAAAGACAAGGCATTATTTTTACTTGCAGAGGCATTACTTTTACTTACATGGAGATTAATTTTTGCATGTGCATCCAAGTGGGGTAAGATTAAAAAGTGCTAATATTATCACTTCAAGAGGATCAAGTTGCAAATGTCACATAATCAACTAGAAGATAGAAATTACATGCATTGGAGAAGACCTCCTTATCAAGAAAAGCTTATTATTAGCCTAAATTATTCATCCAACTTTATTAAAAATAGAACAGTCAACTACATTTTGACTGAGTTGTATTTTTGTAATCAAGGCTATTAATGCCTTATTGTATTAGCATGTTTATTTTTATTCCTTTATTTATTCATGATAAAGGATAAAAATAGGATGCATATGGGCGAGTATAATTTTAGTCTATTTTTAGGAAGGGTGGGATGAATAATTTTGTTATATATTGTGTGCATTGACAAAGCACAAGAGGAGGATTTTTTGGACACATGGGAGTGTTGAAGCAAATTTTACCAGTTTTTCCTTTGAATGAGAGTTGATTTCTACCTTTCCAATTATTTGCAGTGTTGATTATACTTTATTATTTCTTGTGATTGTGAAAATTCCCTTATTGATCATCTTACCTTGCTACAAATTTAGTAATTTCTACATAATATTAGTATGCATGCTTATCTTAAGTAGTATTGTTGTGAATCTTTCCCTCAATACATCAAGTTTTTTTCCTTAATACTCTGCTTAAAACTATTGGTTTGTGCATCAAGAATCCATTCTCAAATATTTGTGCATGTACTCAGTCAAATCCCTCAATAAGTTTGGTGTATCACCTCAATTTTAAATTCATTTATAGTCATCTTTTTACCCTCAAAAGCCCCAAAAACAATTAGTTTAGGATACATAAAAAAGGAATCATCCTTGATACGGGAGATTCTCCTCAACATTAGGTATACCCAAATTCCTAAGGTGTTTCCATTGTATGTATAGAAGAGAGAGATATAAAGAAAGATTAGAACACTTGAATTCATCTCTCTACAGGGTGCACTTTCGAGAGATAACAGTAAGCTATTTAAATTTCTTGTCATACCATTTTAATTTCTAGTGTCACATGAAGATATTTGATAGTATGTTTTTCAAAGAGTTCCTAAAAAGATTTAATAGTGGATAACCAAACCATTTTCTTTAGCGGGTAATTTCCATATTTTCTTTGAAGTTCTTGAATCCACACATGTTTTATATTCCTCCTACTGGGTCCCATAAAAAATATCTATGCAAAAGTTGGAAAATATTCTCAAATATTTTCTTTGGTCCAATGCTTCCTTTGGTAAATGGTTTCACAAATTTGTTTGGGAGACTTGGTGTCTTCTGAGAGAATCTCGGGGAATGGGCCTTATTGACATCTTGTATCAAGTGCAGGCACTTTCTGCCAAATGGATAATTCGTAGCATCAAAGGAAACTGAGATTTGAATGTGATTATACATCATGGAATTGAGGAGAGTTTCACCGATGGACTCCCAGTGTGGAATGGTTTAGGATTTGCTAATATTTTCATTTCTCATGTTCCTATCAAAGCAGTCAATACCTTTGTTCTCAATATTGTCTGGAAAGGATGGGAACAAATCAATTCATGGCTTTAATTGAAGGGTAATGATTGTTTTAATGACCTCTCTATTAATCCTTTTGCTGATCGCCAATCATCTAATTCCAGGAACATTTCCTTGTAGAGGTCCCCAAGACCCTTGTGCTTACATTTTTCAAGTGAGGAATTCACTCCATATTAGATCTTATTTGCAAGTGTATCCAAGCATTGTGTACTTGGAATGAGATTAAAGATAAATTCCACCTTTCATCACATGATTGGGCTAGTATTAATGACATTTTCTCTTTTTTTCCTGACCATATGAGTCACAAAATTATTGTACTTTCCTCATGTCCATGGTGGATAGACTGGAAATGCTTTGTGGATACGCCTTTCTGAAATTACTCTCTAACTAAAGGATATTATTTTCTATCTCCACATCTTCCCATGGTTTACCAAATCAACACTCAGTGGGAATTTTATTCCTCTCCTTCTAGTTTGAGAAGAAGATTCGACACTATTTTGTTCACTTGTGTGGACCCTGTTGGTGCTTAATTTAATCTCACTTTGTTTTTTAAAAATTTCTCATTCCACATGGTTTGAATATTTCTATCTCCCTATATGGATCTGTGAAATATTTCTCCTTCATTTGGTTACCATTATCAGTCCTTTCCTTGTGTCGTGGATCACATTGAGTCTTGGTTTTATTTACATTCTTCTCTATGCAAGGAAAATTTTTGTTGTTGGGTTTCTTCCAAGATTGTGTATCCTTTGTAAATCTTGTCCCAACATCCATGGATACATGTTATTTTCTAATTGGACGTGGCATAGTGGGTCTATTTGGTGAACTTGTCACTTTTACTACATTTGTAAAAAATGCCAAATTGGTCCCGCGGCCTCGATAGTTTCTAATTGGCAAGGAAAATTACTTACTTTGAACCCGAAGATGGACACGTATCTATTTTTCAAGTTAAAAGTGGGAAGGCAGGTCACCAGAGGAATTTGAAACTTTTAGCCTTGTTTTGAAAAAGGGAATAAGGTATGAAAGTGAAGCGCAACCCCATAAGTGCCCAAATAAAGCCACATGTTGGGTCTACATAAAAGACGGAAAGGCAGGTCACCGGAGGTATTTTAGAATTTTCAGCTTTGTTTTGAAAAGGTAAAAAAGTGTAAAAGGAGTGCCTAAGACCCGCAAAAGGACACATGGAAGGCCTGCTCTCATTTTAGGATTCACCTCTTGTTTTGACCTTTGGAGTTACACCAAGGAGACACATGGAGTTTTCTACTGGGTCTGCCCATACTTAGACTTTTCAACGGCTGGTGTAGCTTTGTTAGACCATAGACAAGTGGTGGGATAGCACCTATTTGGGGACCCACCCCTAAATTTTAATTTTGAAAGAACGTCGAAGAGACACATGGAGGTTTCTACTGGATATTCCCATACTTAGACTTTTCAAGCGTGTGACACAACTTTCTTGGACCCTAGGCACGTGGCACCTTCCACTGGTTCTTAAAAATTTTCAACAACTTTTCCGGGATGAGACACGTGGAGAGCCTGTACTTGTTTTGGGTCTCCACTTTTGGGCACATATCAAAAGTGCGTTCAAGAGATAAATGGAGGCTCCTGCTAGCTCCTCTTTTTATTGAGACTTTTTCAAAGGCTGGGGTAACTTTATTGGGCCTAGGGCATGTGGAGAGCATGCGCTCCTTTGAGGTCCCACCTCTAGACTTCATCCTTGAATTTGCACCGAACAGACACGTGGAAGCTTCTGCTAGACCTTCCCATACATTGAATTTTTAGCAACTGGTACAACTCTCTAGGGTTCTCAACATGTGGAGGGCCTGTTATCTCAATTTTTCCTCCCACAAAATTGATCAAACATGACCTTGTGTAGTAAGAAATACAAGGGACAGTTCCATCGTACTATCCCACACTTCAAATCTAACTTAGAGGTTACAGAAGGGATCTAAAATGGAGGAGAAGGATTAGGGAAAGACCAAACAATGTCTCAAAAAACTAGAGGCTCAAAGGAGAGAAATGGAAGAAAGTTCAAAGTCTGCAGGTTTTACAAATGATTCAAAGTGAGCCCAAAATTGGCTAAGTATGGAAGAATCAACAGAAGCCTCCACATGCCTCATCGACACATCTCCAGGGGCCAAACTCAAAAAGGAGACTCAAATGAGCATGGATCTTCCACGTGTCCCGTGCCCAAAATGGGAGAAAGTCAACTGTTGAAAATTCCTAACAAGCAAAAAGAAACACATGTCAGCTCAAAACAATTTCAAGATGGAAACCAAAGGCAGAGACACAAACTTGTGCTAGCCCTCTACGTGGTCAGGGGTCAATAGAGGTAAAATTCAAAGCAGGCCTAAATTGGTTAAGTATAAGAGTGCAGGTGAAAAGTGCCACATGTCTTAATGACACACATTTAAAGGCGTGGCCCAAAGCAGAGACTCAAATGAGTGTGAGGCTTCCACGTGTGTATAGGATTAAAGAAAGGCATTCGCCTGAAATTGGCTAACTAACATGGACTCGTGGAAGGAACCACATTTTTTCCCAGTGCATCTTCAAAGGTAAATCTAAAAGCAGGTCCTTATACTAGTACCAAGACTTCATGTGTCTAGGGTCAGTTATACGGCCCCGCCAAACAAAAATACGTAGTCAAAAACATAAAGGAATAGATAAAATTTGTGGAAGGTACCATGTGTTAGCCCAATGTAAATTAAAAATCAAAATCCAAAAGCATTCTCCAAATGTGCACTAACCCTCCATGTGGCCATGTTCCAAGTCAAAGTAGGAAGGCGGGTCTCTGAGAGTAATTTTTACTTTTTGGGTCCGTTTCTAAGCGAAATAAAGTTTAAAAATGAGTCATGCCTCCACTAATGCCCAAAGAGACACGTGTCATAACTAAATTACATGCGGGCTAGCAGGCCTTAGAGTTATTTGTTTCCCAAATAAAAATGCAGACCGGTGTCCCTGAAGATGGTTTTTTGACAAAAAGGTATTACGGGGTTATGGATGTTTTTTGTATTTTTGGATTTTTGTGCCAAAAGGCGTAAAATGAATTTCGGGCCCGCAGACCCGTTCTGCTAACTAGTTTTTGCCATTCTTGGATGGACTTGATTCAAATATTCAAATGGGCATATCTTTTGATCCAGTGCCTGAGATCCAACAAATTTGGCACCATTGGAGAGATCTCGATGTTGTCTACATCATGGAGATTTGAAACTTTAATTTTGAAGAAGGTAGGTGGGAAAAAAATAAAAAAAATTCTTTGTGCCATTAGTATAGGATCCAATTACTCCAACAACCAGATCGGATTTGATCTGATCCATTGTTCTTTCCTCCTTTCATGCACAGAACAAGTAATCAAGGTAGATTTGACAGATTTTGGGTGGATTTACAGAGGCATTGACGGCCAGTGGCTGAGCTTCAAATTAGTTTTCCTACCTCTCTCTCTTTCTTCTCTCCATGTTACATCTATAAAAGAAGTAGTTGGGTTCACTATAAATGGTTGGACATTTTCATTTTTCTTCCCCCCTTCCTTTCTTACCTATAAGTGGATTTGTGGAGCTTTCGAACCTCACATTCAAATAGTAACACAAGGGTCTTTACCTCTTGGCTACTATAGTGTACTATATCAGCTCAAGTGCAATAATATATGTCTGTGGGTGATTCTCAACCCTTTTATGTGTTTATTTTTGTCTTTTGAGCTCTCATTAGAGTTTGGCTACCTATGCATGGTGTTTGTATTGCATTTCTATGGTCTATGTTAAATTTCAAAACAAGTGCCTGACATTCCTTTGGTGCATCACCTCATTAGCTTAGGCTTATTTTCTCGCATCTTCTCAACCTTGTATCCTTGCTAAGAGAGAGTAGGTTTAGAATAGATCCTCTACAATTTATTTGTGTGCACCTGAATAGAGGAATAGAAACCGCTTAATCTGGAGAGAGCTCTCAACTTGTAAACTCCCACACTTCTAGAGATGCTCCATGTTGTAAAATCACACTGAGAGTCTCAACCCATCGAGTTGTAGAGATTTAAGGGTGTTTTGATTCTATACTAACAATTTTGGCACACCCGGTGGGACCAAGAAGTCTCCATTTTTTATTGCTACAAGATTGATGTGCACTTTTTGTACGTTTTCAGCTTTTAAGAAGCTTTGAATTTGAACATCTAACGACTCCCAAAGAGACAAAATCCACTGGTCTCAACTTCCCAAGCTTTTCAAGGTCATGAGAATAATACAAACAAGGTCAATAATAAGAGAGGAGGGACTTTTTGTCTATCTACACTTGTCCCTAGACATAGGGAGAAGGGGAAAAAGAGCTCAAAGGTCTCCATCCCCACCAAATAGAACATTATCAACACCTTGTCCTGGTAGGCTATTCATTCAATCAATAAGGGTTCTCAGGCCAATCATAATGACACAACCACCAAACCCCTATGTCAGCTTCACTGGCAATAGCCCACTTTCTCTAAATGCACAAACTCCAGTTCTAGTTGTAGCATTAAAGAGCATCCTATATTTCACTAGAGAGAACTAGACTTCTCCTAGTGATCGCATTTAACACATTACAAATTTATGTGAAATCTATGAAATCACCGAGATGCACACTGTAGTCAAGTTCTTAAGCTCTTTACTTAAGGGTAAAGCTTCACAATGGTTCAGGAGTCTAATAGCATGCTCCATTCAAACTTGGGACCATCTGTGTAGATCTCTCCACAACCAATTTGAAAAAAAGGGGGATAACCATTCCTTGTTAGAGAATTTGAAAACCATCTAGAGGGCCCCCAATGCACAACTGATAGATTTCAACCTTAAATTTCAAAGGACATAGGATAGGATTCTATTGGTTGTAAGGCCCACAGATGAAGGTGCTTTCTTATACTTTCCTAGATCTCTAAATTTGGATATTACTTTAATTATTCTTTCAATGAAAGGCACCACCTTACCTCCAACTTATAACATTTCCATTAAAGTGAAAAATTGTTTAATTCAGGCTAGAAAAATTTCTCCTAGGCCACCCATGCCTCTATATTTAAAACTAGGAGATCCAAGCACTAGTTAGACACCTACATTATCTCTTATACCTACTCTTAGGAATTAGAGTTTAGGTGAAGCCTCAACCTCATCTTCTAAAACCTCAAAAGAGCTTTAAGAAGTTATGAAACAATTGCAGAACCTAGGGAATGAGATAATGACTATCAAGAGGCATCATGCTCAGAGTTCTATGCCATATCAACCACAAGCTTAGTATCAGGCTAGATCCCCATATAATTAAAATAGACCACTAGCTCAGGCTGTAAATCAGAACCAAAACCAAGGACAACCTCAAGCCATTAGGCCCTTCTAGTTATATGATCCAAACACAACTTCAACATCAAGGGCCTTAGTTCCAACACAAAAAAATATGGCACAAGAATATGATTGGTGTTTCCCATACAATCAGTCACATAACTAATCAATGTGTTTTAATGGTGCACTAAACAAGGCCTTGATGGTATAGACCATTGGTGTGATGCAAAAGTCTAGCCAAGAGGAAAATCACTAGTAAGGAGTTCAACAATAGGCATCTCCAGGTGAAACTAGGCTTGTTAATTGGTAGACAGAAGATTTATATGGTATGAATCAAGCCCCTTCTCAAATTGTAGCTACTAATACACATTCCAAGAAAAGGAACATTGGAGAGGGACAATCACCAAACTTGGGTAATATTGAACCCTCCATTACTCCACAAGGTATTGGTACTTAGAATACAACTCCTAATATGCAGAGTGAGTCCCAGCTACCATCCAAACCCACTAAGGCACTAGTTGTAATGACCCATGTGTAAGAGAAAAATGTACCAAGAAAGGGGCAGCAAAAGGATAGCTCATTTAACATCATTGAACAAATGAAGAAGAAAAATGTGAATATTTCAATGTGGGATTCATTGGCTAGCCTAGGATAGAGAGATCTATTGTAGACTTCTATGGCCAATTGGTCAAGCTCAAATTAGCCCCCCAACCAGCAAGAGAAAGTGTTTACCAATGTGGCTCGTCCTGGAGGAAACCATGGAGGACAATAAGGTAAGAATCTGAATCTGTCTCCATTCTATGTTTCATTGATCATTGGAGACAAATTGGTACATATTTACATGATTGATTTGGGGGCAAGTAGCTTTGTAATGCCAAAACAAATAGCCAATCAGTTGGGACTTGAATATGAAGTCATCTCTAGGGGAGTAGTGCAATTGGATGGGACAGTGGTAATAACTATTGGAGCCATCAAATATTTGAGCCTCACACTGCACGCCTTCCCCAATCTAACTGTATTACAAAATGTATGCATCATAGAATTTCCACCACATTTTGTATTATGTTTGTCAAGAGACTTCACTACTAAGATTTGGGGTTATTTATCTGTTGATTGGTCACACATTATTTTTAGAACAAGGTATGGGGATAAGGCTATAATCATATATGAGCCCATTACAGATTACCATATTGAGTCTTATGTACCAAACCCAATCAATGCCAATTGTTTAGTATTTGATCAGGAGGACCTCCCAAGCACTTGTGAAGTAGATACCAAGGCAGGGTGTATCCCAAAATTGACCCTCAATGAGTGGGCGAACAAGAGGCATGCTTTCGACCATTATAAAGAGATAGAGGAATCTGAGCTAGGAGTCTACTTTTTTCATAAGGAGGATCATCCTCTTCCTGACATCATTAAGCCAAGCCATGAAGATGATAATGAGGTATGGAAATTATTCTTTGATGGCTCAAGAAGTAGACAAGGAGCCAGAGGAGGAGCTATGCTTGTTTTCCCCTGAGGTATGAAATACTACTCAACTTTCCTTTTCCACTTTTCCTATTCAAAAAACACAACAGAGTATGATGCTTTGATCCATGGACTGCATTAGGCAAGGAAAATGGGTATAAGAAAGTTGCAAGTTTTTGGCGATAGTGAACTAGTTACTAATCAGGTCCAAGGAAAAATTTATGCCAAGAATGAACTGTTAAAGAGCTATAAGAACCAGGTATAGGACCTCATCAAAGATTTTGGAGCATTCAATATCAATTCCATCCTAAGGAAGAAGAATGAAGTAGTAGACAGATTGAAAGCAAGTGGGGAAACCTTTGACATTGTAAAGAGTATCAAGAGTGATAAATATCAGCCCCATATCATGTTGGTTGTGAGGCCAGCTGTCCTAGACAAGAAAACAAATTGGTAAGTCTTCGAAAAAGATATGCAAATTATCAAATTTCTACAAGAAGAAGTTGAGTTCTCCACTAGGAACTAAGAAAAACTAGAGCAGTAGTATGGCAATCAAGTGGTGCAGCTGAGGACCAACAAACTAGCAAAGTTTCTTGTCACTTAGGTAAAGGGTGAAGATTCAGAGCCCATTTTCATAGAGGAAGGAAAAAAATTTGAGATTGGCAAGGTAAGCACTCAACAAGAAAAATACGAAGTTATTCAACTTTTTCAATAATTCCTAGATGTATTTTTCTAGACTTACTAAGATTTAAAAGGTTTCAACCCAAAGATGGCACAACACACTATCGAGATGGATCTAGGATCCAAGCCTTTTAGGCATAAGCAAAGGACAATAAATCCTCACATTGAGCCTCTCACGAGAAAAGAATTGAACAAGCTAATTGAGGCCAACCTCATCTTTCCTATCAAGCATTCGAACTGGTTTACAAACTTGGTGCATGTGAGGAAAAGAAATGGAGAAATTAGGCTATTTGTGGACTTCTGTGATCTGAACAGAGCATCACTCAAGGATGAATATCCACTTCCATCAATGGAAGAGATCTTTTAGGTTGTAGCTGGCTCTAAGAGGTTTTCACTACTAGACGGATACTCAGGCTATAGTCAAATAATGATAAAAGAATAATATCAATTGAATACAACCTTCCCCACCAAATGTGGTATGTATTCTTATAAGGAGATTCCATTTGGACTATCAAATGATGGAGAAACATTTCAATGAGCTATGGAAATGGCATTCAAAGTCTTGATCAACAATATAGTTCTCCTGTATCTAGATGATATTACTGTCTTCTTAAAGAATTTTGCATACCATCTATTCCACCTCAGGAAAGTATTTCAAAGGTATAGAAGGTTTGAAGTATCACTGAACCCAAAGAAGTGTGTGTTCCTATCTCATGAGGGGAAATTGTTAGGCCACATTGTCTCAAGATAAGGGTTGACAATTGATCGTAGAAGGGTTGAAGCCATCCGGACACTTCCATTGCCATAGCAAAAAGTCTCTCTCCAAAGCTTGTTAGGGAGGATAAAATTTGTTTGCAGGTTTTTGCCTAATTTTTCCACGCTTGTGAAGCCTTTAATAATGATTTTAAAGAAGAGTCTTGCATTTAAATGGACAATAGAAGGTAAAGGGAGTTTTGAGGCCATTAAGCTCACAATATCATAGGATCCAACTCTTATTCACCTAGACTTCTCAAAAGAATTCATGTTTTATGCTTTTGGGTATTCATACACCATCTTAGCCATCTTGGTTTTTCCCAACAAGGAAGGTTCAGAACAATCCATAGCCTTCTTTAGTCAGAGCTTAGAAGACTATGAGGTAAAATACTCTTTCATTAAAAAACATGTCCTTGCTATTATTGGGAGCTTGAAGAAGTTTAGACACTTGGTCTCAATGAATATGATTCAACTACTAGTATCCCATGTTGGTGTCAAGGATTTTATCCTAAACAAGGAATTGAATGAGAAGAGAGCATGTTGGATCACTCGGGTAATGGAATATGACATTGAGATCAAGGAGACCAAAATGGTTCGAGGCAAGGGTTTTTGTGAATAGCTCACCTCCAAGCAACGGGTTGAGTTAGTGGATAAAAAAGAGGTTGTCATGTTACTATAAAATGATCAAGAGTAGCCAACTAACAATGCACCTATCTCATGTTGGACTCTATCCTTAGTACATCATCTCTAAACATGTTTATGCCATCCAGAATGGAACAAATCCAAGAGGAGATACTTTAGGTTACAAGCCATCCCATATTTTCTTATTAGGGGTGTCTTATTTAAGAAGGATATCAATAGTTTTCTATTGAGGTGCATTAGGAGGAGAAAAATTGAGAGATTGTTGAATGAGTTCCATGATAATGAAGTAGGAGGCCACTTTGCTCCTCAAGTAACAACTCTCAAGATTATGAAATCTTGTTATTATTTTCATGCAGTGTTTAGGGATTGCTACACATGGATCAAGAACTGCAAGAAGTGTGCATTATTCACAGGAAAGGAGAAGTTAACAGCCCTGACCCTTCACCCAGTTTCATTGGATCAACCATTCATGCAATGGGGACTAGACTTTAATGGGGATAAGTGGATACTTATAGCAATAGACTATTTCACCGAGTGGACTGAAGATGTGGCACTAAAAGATGTAAATGAATCCAACATCTTGGATTTATATGAAGGAATGGCCACCAGGTTTGGAGTCCCTACCACTATTATCTTAGATAATGCATTTACATTCCTTGGTACAAGGATCACTGAATGAGAGGTTGAGAATGGTGTGTACCTCAACACTTCATCAAACTATTACCCTCAAGATAATGGCCAAGTAGAGTCAACAAAGAAGAATCTATTAAGGATTATCAAAAGGAATATTGATAAAAATCAGAGAACTTGGCATACGAAGCTCAAATCAGCTCAATGGGCTAATAGGATCACATCCAAAAGATCCACAGGTAACTCCCCATACAATCTTGTATATGGAAAAGAGGCAATGTTTCCCATATCATTAGAGTTTCCCACTTTAGAGCTCATGAAGTAGTTGGAGCTAGCCGAGTTTGAACCTATGGAAATCAGGTATACAGAGCTGATGGAAGTGGGAGAGGCAATGGAGCATGCATTACAGAGCATAGAAAAGGATCAAGAATTGATCAATAAAGTCTTTGATAAGAAAGCAAGAATGAGGACCTTTCATAAAGGGGACTTAGTTGTAAAGTTGAATGCAGACTGGGAAAAGCCAGGAAAACATTCCAAGTTTGATGCCGTTTGGAGTGGCCACTACATGATCACAAGGTGTAAAAGTAGAAATTCCTTCCACCAGGCTAAATTGGATGGTGAAGAATTATAGATCCTGGTGAATAGGATCCATCTCAAGCATTTATGCTAAAGGACAAGGTTCCACCCTTGTAAATATTAGTAAAGAAATTTAATCTCCCTAAGTGCATGTGTAAATTGTCTTGTTGTTGCATAGGTTTTGTTTCCCTAAGTGTTGTGGTACAAGTTTTATTGCTCCAGGTTTGCATCATTACGAAGTTAAACGTTCCTCTAGGTAAATGTATCGAGCCCTTTAGTATTTTTAATAGGAAGACCCATAGTTTCCGTAACAGTTGCTCACTTTAAGATAGAACAAATTTATAACAACTAAAATTGGGTTCCAAAAGGTCCATTTTCAAGAGTATGTGATAAACATCAGGTCACGACCCATGAATCCATGACTAATGGATACAAAAAGGAAACTGGTCTATTCATCTAGCAGGAAGATGTCCCCATGAGTCACCAAATTGTTATCTCAATTTTGCCCCTTAAAAAATTGATCAAACATGACCCTGTGGAAGAAGAAATCCAAGGGATGGTTCTGTCATATGAACCCACACTTCAAATAAACCTTAGAAGTTGCAGATGGGCTCTAAAATGGAGAAGCAGGGTCGGGGAATGACCAAATAGTGTCTCAGAAAACCAATGGCTCAAAGGAGAGAAATGATGGAAGGTTCAAAGTCTGTAGGTTTTACAAATGATTCAAAGTGAGCCCAAAATTGGCTAAGTATGGAAGAATCAGTGAAAGCCTCCATGTGGATCATTGGTGCATCTCTAAGGGAGCAACTCAAAAAGTAGATTCAAATGAGCATGGAGCTTCCACATGTCCCAGGCCCGAAAAGGGACAATTATGACTGTTGAAAAGTCTAAACATGTGGAAAGAAACACATGTTAGCTCGGCGCAAATTCAAGATGGGATTCAAAGGTGGAAATTCAAACTTGTTCCAGCCCTCCACATCGCCAGGGGTCAACATAGGTCAAATTAAAAGTGGGCCCAAATTGGTTAAGTATAAGAGTGTAGGCAGAAGGCGCCACGTGTCTTAATGACACACATTCAAAGGCGCAGCCTAAAGCAGAGACTCAAATGAGCGTGAGGCTTCCACATGTCTTGGATTAAATAAAGGAATTGGCCAGAATTGGCTAAGTAACGTGCCTCACAAAAGGAGCCACATGCCATCCCAACACATCTTCAAAGGTAAATCTAAAAGTGGGTGCTTAGACTAGCGCCAAGTCTCCACATGTCCTTGGTCAGATATAGGGCCTTGCCAAACAAAAGGACCTAGTAAAAAACGTAAAGGAACAAAGAAAAGCCAAAGAAGGTGCCACGTGTCAGTCCGCCACAACTTTAAATGAAAAATCCAAAAGTGGTCCCCAAATGTGTACTAGCCCTCCATGTGGCCATGTTCCAAGTAAAAGTGGAAAGGTGGGTCTCTAGGAGTAATTTTTACTTTTTGGCTCCGTTTCCAATAGACATAAAGTATAAAAATGAGCCATTCCTCCACTGATACCCAAAGAGACACGTGTTAGGCCTAAATTACATGTGGGCCAGTGGGCCTTGGACTGATTTCTTGCACAAATGAAAATGCAGACCGATAGGGCAGAAGATGGTTTTTTGAGAAAAAAGGTATTGCGGGGCTGCAGGGAATTTATTGCATTTATAGATTTTTGTGCAAAAATCCGCAAAGTGAATTCTGGGCCCATGGACATGTTCTACTAATTGGTTTTTGCCATTTTAATACAGACCTGATTCAAATATTCAAATGGGCATATCTTCTGATCTAGTTCCCGAAATATGAGAAATTTAGCATCATCGGAGAGATCTCGACTAGGTGGGGGGAAAATGAAAACAACATCTTCATGCCATTAATATAAGATCTAATTGCTTCAACAACCAGATCATATTTGATATGATCTACTATTCTTCCTCCTTTAACATGCAAAATAAGTAATCAAGGTAGATTTGATAGATTTTCGGTGGATTTGCAGAGGCATTGATGGCCGGTAGCTGAGCTTCAAATTAGTTTTCCCACCTCTCTCTTCTTCTTCTCTCTGTGTTGCATCTAGAAAAGGAGCTTGGCTCATTTTAAAGGGTTGGACATTTTTATTTTTCTACCTCCCTTCTTCTCTTACCTGTCAGTGGATTTGTGGAGCTTTTGAACCTCTCATTTGAAATGTAATACAAGGTTCTTTACCTCTGTGCTACTATAGTGTATCATATCAACTCAAGAGAAATAATATATGTTTATGGGTGATTTTCAACCCTTTCATGTGTTTATTGTTGTCTTTTGATTTCTAATTAGAGTTTGGTTACCTGTGCATGGTGTTTTGTATTGGATTTCTATGGTCTGTGTTAAATTGCAAAATGAGTGTCTAACATTCCTTTGTTGCATCACCTCGTTATCTTAGGATTATTTTCTCACATCTTCTCAACTCTATCTCCTTGGTAAGATAGAGTAGGTTTCAAATAGATCCTCTGAAATTTTTTTATGTGCCCCTGAATAGAGGAATAGGAACCGTCTTTAATCCAAAGAGCTCTCTCAAATAAAAAAAATCCCACACTTCGAGACATGCTCCATGTTATGCAATCACACTAAGATTCTCAACCCATCGAGTTTCAAACATTCACAGGTGCTGTGATTCTACACGAATAGGGTCCGTGCTCCTTTGGGAACCTACCTATGGACTTCACCTTTGTAGTTGTGCCAAGGAGACAGGTGGAGGTTTCCACTGGCTCCTCCTTGTACATGGCCAACTCGGACTCGTAGTGCATGTATGTGGTATAATCCATACGAGGACACTCATTTCTAAGAAGCATGAATATATGTATCCATGCGAGGGCATTCATTTCACAAGGTGTATTCTAAAAGGTGAAAAGGATTGATTATCAGATCAAGACTTATGGAGCCACTTGAGAATTATTAAAAAGGGGATTTCTTGCACGAAAAAATAAAAGAATGATTACAAGGACTGTCAAAAAGTTATGATATGGCATCCCAAGCATAGTTGAGGGACTGAGAAACGTGATCAGCTAATGATTTATCCACCTAGAATATTTTGGGTGTAAATTTGTTAAACATCACTTTCTGGAACAAAATTATAACAAATAAAGGATTCCTTGAATATTATTTCTTTGGGGGGAAACTTTGGGATGAGTGAGTGAAATTTTACAAATACAATGAGAATAATTTTACATAGGGGGGTTACATTTTCTAAGAAAGTTTAAGAGAAAACCATTTTCTTGAGAGACCATCTGAGAAACATGTGTTATCAACGAATGACAGCACCCTTGGATGTTGATCAGATTTCTAGTTTGATCATACTAGCATCCAGTGTGATTGCACAACATGGAATCCTTTCTCCAAGTATGGGACTTGCAAAATGAGAAAGGAATCTCCAGAGAAGGCTAGTTCCTATTCCTAAACTACCTGCCACAAGCTATTCCAATGCAGGCAAGCTAATCTAATCCTAATCTAACCATGCCAAGGAGATAGAGAGAGAGAGAAAAGGGAAAAACAGAGTCTACACTAAAACGGTAATGCACTAGAGAAGGAAAATGTTGAACATCTATCAAAACTACCATGGAACAAGGAGGGGTGAGCAATGGGAAGGATGGACAGATACATCACAGGCCCAAGGATAGATTTCAACAAAAAATGTCCCAAAACTCCATGAACACAGCTCCAAACCTATAATGAGTATTAAAACATGCACAAATACTTTCAATGAAGAGAGGCAAGAAGAAAGACAAGTAAAGAACGAGCAAGGATGGACAGATGCATCACGAAACACGATTTTGTTGCTTCAGAAGTTTACACAGAACATCATTTTAATTGTAAAAGGAAAAAATGCCATTACAGAGTACGGGAGGATGTTTGAACTCCATTTTAAACCTTGGAGAAGAAAAGAAGGGAGGGCAGAGCTGAAAAGATGAACAACCATTAAAAAATGAGCCAAATCTGGCTTTTTTACAATGCATGGGTTGAGCCCAAGAGAGAGAAAACGTGAAAAAAATGTGGGAGCCATTCCTCATTGAATGTAGATGCGTTAAAACAGCATGGGCATCCTTACAGACCCATGGCCTAATAGTTTTGACCATGCTGGAGAAGAATGTGACACATTCTGCATTGAAACTGGTTGTTGAAACGTCAGTTCTGGCCATTACCACGCGCCAGATATGTTTCTTGATTTTATCTCTCAAAATTGAACCAAAATGCAAGATTGCACTAGAATTGTGTAGATGATTTCACCAGCTTTCTATTGATATAAAGAACATGAAAATCCGAGCTCTGGATCGAAAGATATGGCGATTTGAAGATTTAGGGCAAAAACAGGCCAAAATGGATCGGCGGGAAAATATTTGAATTTTTTCCGTACTCTGCCACTCGGATGACACGTGTCAGGCTCTGATTCATCCGTGGGCTCATCCTTTGAAAATTTCATTTGGTCCCTTCCTAAATTTCTTACCACTTAGACACGTGGCACTACTTTATTGGCTCGGGCCTGAGGGGCGCACTTTGTCCTTCAAAAATTTGGTATTTTTTACTTTGGTAAAATTTTCCCATTTCTCCCCCATGCTCCGCCACTGAAGTGCCACATGGCACAATTTCATTGGACGCGGGCCCTTCCTGACCATTTCACTTTTTTTTTTTGCTTTTGGAAAAAATTTCAAAATTTTCCCGCCAGGCCAATGAGGTGAAGACACGTGGTGAGATTTGATTCGTTGGCAGCTCTTTCAGCTTTTCATGTCCCACGTGTCCCTCGCGTACTTTTGGCCCGGCTGTCCTAAACTGCTTGGGAAAAATATCTCCGAACCGCCCGATTCAGGCTTCCTTGTTCTTGTTTGCGGTGAAGACACGTGGCGAGATTCCATTCGCTCTCAGCTCTTTCGGCTTTTCGCGTCCCACGTGTACTTTTGGCCCGGATGTCCCAAACTCCCTCAGATGAAAGTCTCCTATTTCAGCTGAATCGACTGGTTCGTGTCCTCCGCATACTTTTGTCCCAACTTTCCCAGACTATCTGGGACAAATATCTCCGGACCGCCCGAAATGGACTGTCTTTCGGCTTTTCGAGCCGGTTCACGTCCTCCATGCACTTTTGGCCTAACTGTTCCAAACCGCGTGATAACAAAACTTAGCAATTTTTTCCACTTTCGGCTGGTTCACCTTTTCATGTCCAGCGCAACCCGACATCCCAACTATTACACAGACCACCTGGCAGCTTTTCGGCTAATTTGCGTCCCGACGTCCCAACTGACCTGGACTGTCTAGACTGGGACTTAGCTTTGCATGCCAAGTCCTTTGATTCTCATCAAGAGTCCTTCTGATGATTCTTAGTAGATTCTTGTTCGTAGAATCGGCTTGGCCATTACCCTGAGGGTAATAATTCGACGAAGTGCTAAGATACACACAATTCTTGATAGCCCATTCAATGATATTTGTGCCAAGGAATGCCAATGCATTGTCTGATATTATAGTGATAGGGGCACTAAACCTCGTGACTATCCCTTCATAGAAATCTAAGATATTAGATTCATTTGTCTCCTTGAGCGCCACTGCTTCGGTCCACTTGGTGAAATAATTCGTTGCTGTAAGTATCCACTTGTGACCTTAACTCGAATTGGGATTGATAACCCCAATGAAGTCCAATCCCCATTGCATGAATGGCTGATTTACTGAAATTGGACGAAGGGGCAGCACTGCTAACCTTTCTTTCCCTATGAAGAATGCACATTTCTTACATTTTTTGACCCATGAGTAGCAATCATTGAACACAGTAGGCCAATAGTAACTGGCTTTCACGATTTTGAGAGCTCTCACTCATGGAGCAAAGTGGTCTCCTGCTTCCTCGTCATGGAACTCGTGTAAGATCTTCTCAACTTGACCTGTTCCAATGCATCTTAATAGAACACCATTGATGTCCTTCTTGAACAAGATACCATTAATGAGTACATACAGGATAGCTTGTAATCTAAAGTATCTCCTCTTTGATTTGCTCATTTTTGGAGGGCACAAGCCTGTTTGGAGGTAATGCATAAGGTCTTGAGTCCAACATGGGATGGGTGCATCATCAGTTGGTTGTTCTTGATCATTCAGTAGTAGTAGGACAACATCCTCTTCACTTATTGACCCGTCTGGTTGTTTGGAAGTGAGCTGCTCACACAAACCTTTGCCACGAACCATCTTGGTCACTTTGATTTCAATACCATATTCCATCACTTGAGTGATCCAACCTACTCTCTTTTCATTTAAATCCTTGTTTAGGAGAAAGTCCTTAACACCAACATGAGACACCAGCAGTTAAACCTTATTTTTTGAGACCAAATGTCTGAACTTCTTCAAGCTCCTAATGACAGCTAGGACATGCTTTTTGATGAAAGAATACTTTATCTCATAATCTTCCAAGGTTTGACTGAAGAATGCTATGGGCTATTCTGAACCTTCTCTATTCAGCTATTTCAAGATAGCTGAGGTTGTATCTGATCCTCCAAATGCATACAACATGAAGTCCTTTGAGAAATCTGGGTTGATAAGAGTTGGAGCTTGTGATATTATATGGTTGATGTTTTCAAAACTCTCTTTGCCTTCTGCTGTCCATTTGAATGCCAGACTCTTCTTCAACATCATTGTTAAAGGTTTTACAAGAGTGGAAAAATTAGGCACAAATATGTGGACAAAGTTTATCCTTCCCAAGAAGCTTTGAAGAGATTTCTTGTGGTGTGGCAATGGAAGTGTTCGGATGGCTTCAACCCTTTCAGGATCAATTGTTAGCCCTTCGCTAAAGACAATGTGACCCAACAATTTGCCTTCATGTGCCAGGAATATACACTTCTTTGGATTCAACGACACTTCGAACCTTCTACACCTCTAATCACTTGTCTAAGGTGAAAGAGATGGTCTACTACATTCTTTGAGAAGACAGTGACATCATTTAGGTATACCAGTACCATATTGTTGATTAAGCCTTTGAATGCCATATCCATAACTCGTTGAAATGTTGCTCCGGCATTTGACAGTCCAAATGGCATCTTCTTGTAAGCATACGTGCCCCATTTTGTAGTGAAGGCCATCTTGAATTTGTCTTCTTCCTTCACCATTATCTGATTATAGCTTGAAGATCCATCTAGTAATGAAAACCTTTTTGAACTAGCTACAACCTGCAATATTTGTTCCATTGATGGAAGCAGATAATGATCCTTGAGTGATGCTCTATTTAGATCACGAAAGTCCACACACAATATTATTTCTCCATTTCTCTTTCTTACTGGCACCAAGTTTGCAACCCAACTTGAGTGTTTGATGGGGAAGATGATACTGGCCTCAATGAGATTGCTTAACTCTTTTCTCATGAGAGGTTCAATATGGGGATTCATTGGCCTTTGCTTTTGCCTGACAAGCTTGGATTCCGGATCCAACTCAATAGTATGTTGTGCCAACTTTGGGTTGAAACCTCTTAAATCTTTGTAAGTCCAAGCAAAGACATCTGGGAACTCTTGACAAAGCTGAACAAAATCAGATTTCTCTTGTGAGGTACTTACTTTTCCAATTTGCAATGTCTTGCCTTCTTCCACTAAAATAGGCTCTGAATCTTCACCCTTTACTTGAATGTTCACTTTCTCCTTCAGGAACTGATCATTCAGGTTGAAGATTGACTCCAAGGTTATGAGGCCTTTTGGTAGTTTGTTGGTTCTCAGCTGCACCACTTCGTCACCATACTGCTGCTCCAGCTTGTCTTGATTCCTAGCGGAGAACTCAGCTTCTTCTTGTAGGAAATTGACAATTTGCTGATCATTCTCGAATACTTGCCAACTTGTGTTGTTATCTGGAACAGCTGGTCTCTCAACCACTTTGATATGAGGCTGATATTTTTCACTTTTGATATTTTCTACAACGTCAAATGCAGCCCCAATTGCTGCCAGCCTATCAGCGGCTTGGTTCTCTTTCCTAGGAATGGATTTGATGCTAAAAGCTTCAAAATCTTCAATAAGATCCCATACCCAATTTTTGTAGCACTTGAGCAGATTATTCTTGACAGCATTTTTTCCTTTAACTTGGTTTACGATCAGCTCACTATCACTAAATACTTGTAAATTCCTGATGCCTTTCTTCTTTGCCCAATGTAATCCATGAATTAAGGCTTCATACTCAGCTGTGTTGTTTGAACAGGAAAACTGGAAATGGAAGGCTCAGTAATACCTTATACCTTGCGGTGAAACAAGCATAGCTCCTCCTCCTGCACCTTGTCTACTTCTTGACCCATCAAAGAACAATTGCCATACTTCATTCTTGTCCTTATGATCTGGCTTGGTCATGCTGGGGAGAGATTGATTCTCTTCATGTAAACAATAGACTCCCAGCTCAGATTCTTCTATTTCTTGATAAGGATCAAAAGCATGGACCTTGCTTGCCCATTCATCAAGAGTCAAATCTGGGATGCTTCCAACCTTGGTGTCAGCTTCATTAGTGCTTGGATAATCTTCTTGATCAAATGCTGAACAGTTGGTATTGATTTGGCTTGGAATGTAAGGCTCAATGTGAAATTTTGCGATAGGTTCAGACTTGATTGTGGCTTTGGTTCCATATCTTGTTCTGAAAAACATGTGTGACCAATCCACCGAAAGATAGCCTCCAATTTTAGTAGTGAAGTCTCTTGACAAGCACAATGCAAAGAGTGGTGGTAGGTCTATGACTAACACATCTTGTAACACTATTACGTTAGGACATGCGTGCAGTGTGAGGCTCAAACCTTTGATTACTCCAACCATTGTCATTGCTGTCCCATCTAATTGCACTACACCCTTGGAGATGACTTCATATTGGAGTCCTAGCTGATCAGCTATTTGCTTGGGCATCAATGAGCTACTTGCCCCAGAATCAATCATGCAATTATGTACCAACTTGTCTCCTATGATCAATGAAACATAAAATGGAGGGGGCTTCAACATTTTACCTTGCTGTCCTTCATGATTTCGTTTAGGCTGGGCAGAATTTGTGAGTACCTTCTCTTGCATTTGGACCTGTTGATTTGAAGTTGACTAGTCCTTCATAGCAGCTTGTAGCAAATCTCTTTGTCCTAGGATAGATAGTGATTCCCACATTGATATGTTTACATTTGTCCTCTTCATCTGATCAATGATATTGAATGGAGATGAAGTATCCTTCTACTCTCTCTTGGCCTGCACATTCATTCCTTGCACATGGGCAGCAGCAACTTGCATTTGGGTTGGCCTAGGGGCTGTTTTACGCAATCCTTGCGTGCTTGGAACTACATTTTGTTTGCCAGTGACTTGTGGGGTGGTAGAAGGTTGTGGATTACTTGGAGCTAATAGCTGTCCTTCACCCAAATTTCTCCTTTTTGACCTTGTGTTGGCTGCAACACTTTGAGAGGGTATTTGATTCATACCACAGAAATCCTCGGCCTACCAATTGACAAGAGTAGTTTCGTTCAGAGATGTTCCCTACTGAGGTGCTTCCTGCTGCTGATCTCCTTCGTGGTTGGACTCTTGCGACCCACTGATGGTTTACACCATCAGAGCTTGATTTAATGCACTATTAAAGCACATTGATTGGTTATGTGGCTGACCGCACAGGAAACACCAATCATATTCTTGGGCCATGTTATTTTGGACTGATACTAATGCTTTAGAAGTAGATATGACATTGGGGTTATAGGGCTGAAATGATCTATTAGCGGGAGGCCTTACTTGGATTTGATTTTGATTTGTAGCCTGAGTTGGTGACCTATTTTGTTGGTATGGGGGCCTAGCCTGGTACTGCGCTTGAGGCTGATACGGTCTAGCACTTTGAGCTTGCTGTCTTTTGATAGTGACCAGCTCATTTCCCAAATTTTGCAATTGTTTCATGACCTCTTGGAGTTAATTTGAACCACTAGAGGATGAAGTAGAAGTCTCATTTGAACTTTGATTTCTAGGAGTGGGAATAGGAGCCAAAGTGGGTGCTTGACTAGTGCTTGTATTTTCTAAGTTCAGATACAAGGGCATGGGAGGCCTAGGAGCCAGTTTACCACCTTGAATAAGACAGTTTTCAGCTCTAATTGCAATGATATAAGTAGCAGGTAAGGTTGTGCCTCCCATAGATTGAACTAACATAGAAATATCATAATTCAAAGCCTTAAGATAGTATAGGAAAGCACCTTCTACTGTTGGCCTTACTGCCACTGGAATCCTCTCCCAAGACCTTTGAAATCTGAAGTTGAAGTCAGTCAGCTGCTCGTTGGGAGCTCTCTTGATAGTCGTCAATTGTTCTAGTAGAGACAAATTGTCTCCCTTTTCCCCAAACTGCTCATGGAGAACTATGCATAACTGATTCCAATTTGTGATAGAACCAGCTGCAAGGCTCTTAAACCACTACAAAGCCTTCCCTTTAAACAAATATGCCAGCAATTTGACAGTAACATCCATTTCATTTATCTCATGGATTGCACAAACGTTAGCAATGTCTTTGACATGATCACCAGGAGTGGTATGATTTTCTCCAGTGAAAAATGGAATGTTCTTCAATGTTGCAATTGGAACTGGATTCTATGCATTGAGAGCAAGTGGACTACTACCAGTGAAATTAACAAAGGGATTCGGTGGTTGCACCATTCCAATTGGCCTAAGAACCCTTGTTGATTGGATGAAAGTTCTACTAGGTGGAGGGGTTGATAAAGTCCTGTTAGGTAGAGATGGTGATCTTTGAGCTCTTCTTCCCCTTCTTTCTCTTCCTGGAGATAGGTGCAGATAAACAAATAGTCCTTCCTCCCTAGTTCTTGACCTGGTCTTTATTCTTCTCATAAATTTGCCAGGATTAGACTGCTGAAACCAGCAGATTATGCCTCTTTTGGAGTCGCTAGATGTGTGATTTTAAAGCTCCTTCAAAGTTGAAACTTACAACAAGTGCACATCAATCTTGTTGCAATGAAAGTAAAGACCTCTAAGGTCCCACCGGGCATGCCAAAATTGTTATCACCGAATGACAACACCCCTGGATGTTGATCAGATTTCTAGTTTGATCATAATAGCATCCAGTGTGATTGTACAACATGGAATCCGTTCTCCAAGTGTGGGACTTGCAAAATGAGAAAGGAATCTCCAGAGAAGGCTGGTTCCTATTCCTAAACTACCTGCCATAAGCTATTCCAGTGCAGGCAAGCTAATCTAATCCTAATCTAACCATGCCAAGGAGATAGAGAGAGAGAAAAGGGAAAAACAAAGTCTACACTAAAACGGTGATACACCAGAGAAGGAAAATATTGAACATCTATCAAAACTACCATAGAACAAGGAGGGGTGAGCAATGGAAAGAATGGATAGATGCATCATAGGCCCAAGGATAGATTTCACACATAAAATGTCCCAAAACTCCATGAATACAGCTCCAAGCCTGTAATTAGTATTAAAACATGCACAAATACTTTCAATGAAGAGAGGAAAGAAGAAAGACAAGCAAAGAATGAGAAAGGATGGACAGATGCATCACGAAACATGTTTTTGTTGCTTCAGAAGTTTTCACATAACATCATTTCAATAGTAAAAGGCAAAAACGCCATTACAGAGCAAGGGAGGAGGTTCGAACTCCATTTTCAACCCTGGAGAAGAAAAGAAGGGAGGGCAGATCTGAAAAGATGAACAACTTGTAATCATTGATCCCTCCAAAATGAGCCAAATCTGGCTTTTTTATAATGCATGGGTCGAGCCCAGGAGAGAGAAACGTGAGAAAACATGCAAACAGCCCAACCATTGACCAAAACACATTCTTCATTAAAATGTAGGTGCATTGAAACATCACTTCTGGCCATGCTGGAGAAGAATGCGACCCATGTGCATTAAACTGGTTGTTGAAACGTCACTTCTGGCCGTGCTGAAGAAGAATGTGACCCATTCTGCATTAAAATTGGTTGTTGAAACGTCAGTTCTGGCCTTTACTACACGTGCCAGATACGTTTCTTGATTCTCTCTCTCCAAACTAAACCAAAATTCAAGATTGACCCCAGGAATTATGTAGAGAATTTCATAAGCTTTCTAATGATATAAAGAACATGCAAATTTGAGCTCTGGATCAAAAGATATGGGGGTCTAAAGTTTTAGGGCACAAAACAGGCCAAAACGGATCGGCGGGAAAATTTTTGAATTTTTTCCCGTGCTCTGCCACTTGGATGACACGTGTCAAGCACTGATTCATCTGTGGGCTCATCCTTTGAAAATTCTCCTCTGGGCCCTTCCAAAATTTCCTGCCACTTGGACACGTGGCACTATTTTATTGGCTCGGGCCTGAGGGGCGCAGTTTGTCCTTCGAAAATTTGACTATTTTATAACTTTGGGAAAATTTTCCCATTTTTTCCCCCGCGCCCCCAGCCACTCAAGTGACACGTGGCATGATCTCAGTTGGAGGACGGGCCCGTCCTGGTCATTTCCCTTTTGTCTTTTAATTCTTTTGGGCCCAAGACTTTTGTCAAAGTTTTCCTAAGTCTTTCCTGAGCTCCACACTTCCCCCGCCTTAGGACACGTGTCCTAGATCTGATTCGTTGGCGGCTTTTTCGGGTCTTCGCGTCCCTCGCGTACTTGTTGGCCCAGATGTCCCAAACTGTCCTGGGACAAATTTCTCTGATCCACCTGATTCAGGGTTCCCTGTCCCTCTTTGTGGTGAAGACACGTGGTAAGATTCCATTCGCTCTCGCCTCTTTCGGCTTTTCACATCCCACGCGTACTTTTGGCCCGGATGTCCCAAACTCCCTCGGACAAAAGTCTCCTGTTTCGGCCGAATCAGCCAGTTCGCGTCCTCTGCATACTTTTGTCCCAACTGTCCCGGACTGTTTGGGACAAATATCTCCAGACCGCTCGAAATGGACTGTCTTTCGGCTTTTCGGCCGGTTCACGTCCTCCACGTACTTTTGGCCTAACTATTCCAAACCACACAATAACAAAACTTGGTGATTTTTTCCACTTTCGGCCAGTTCACCTTTTCGCGTCCCGACATCCCAACTGCTACGCGGACTGCCTGACAGCTTTTCGACCGATTCGCGCCCTGACGTCCCAATTGTCCCGGACTGTCTGGAGTGGGACTTAGCCGATTTTCTTCATTTTTTCGGCCCCAAGCTTGGTACGAGGAACCTTGATATGACCCAAACCCTTCAGACCTGAAATGCTTTAACACAATCCTGCAACCTTATTTTTTGCATTTCTTCCATTTTATCAACCTGTTAGGATTCCTTCTTGGATGGGAGAGTTAGAAAAGGCCGAGAGGACCCCGAAAAACATGATTTTGGGCCTCGAATCAATCTTACCCCACTCGGGACTGAATAATTTGATGCATGTTATCAAAATTACCTTGAGGGGTGAATTTTGGATAACAACATGTTTATCTCCTATGTTTTAGATTTAATCGCGTCAAGATGGTTGCAACTGTACAACCATTTACAAGCTCTGAGATTGTTCAAGAAACTTTCCCCTGCTGATGATTCTAATGAACCTCAAATCAAATTTGTGTTGATTATGAGCATAATTGTGTCTTCTTGTATTTCAGTATGTTTTTAAAAAGTTTTTCTTGTTCATGTTGCAATCTTATGTTAAAATCTCTATGAGTCACATAAGATCTCATCCATGTGTTAGCATTTTTGGCATCTGCAATTTAATTATGAGAAGAGATTTCATCTGGTAATGAAATAAACAATTTAAAATCACTTTACTTTCATTATGGTGATAAATACTATTTGTAAGTCTATGAGTGTATCTTAGGCGCGATGAACTAGGGATTTCTAGTATTTAATTGAGTCTTTAACATGAGCCTTTATGTTGAATTCTCAAATAATGTATGAAACCGTGCATCTCTAGGCCTCCATTGGTACACACATAACATTCTAGGTGAAGCAAATATTTTGGCCATTTTGAATCATTTTGTCTACGATTCTTCCAATTTTTGTAAAGGTTCTCAAAGATCTAGTAAAATAAACT
The DNA here is from genome assembly GCA_019776745.2 of Taxus chinensis. Taxonomy (NCBI): domain Eukaryota; kingdom Viridiplantae; phylum Streptophyta; class Pinopsida; order Cupressales; family Taxaceae; genus Taxus; species Taxus chinensis. Next base: position 844,616,210 of record CM034148.1, read on the forward strand.
TCATCTTGCTTAACCTCCCAAAATAAAATTCTCAAATGATGAATCCTACATGAACTTCCCTTGTTTGTGTTGTGTATCCACAAATTAACAAATTCCATTGTCAAAGTATACATAGACAATGAGGATTCAGTTATCATCTGTAGTAACCCGAACCTTGTCTAGGAAACATCTCCACTCTCTAGTGTGAAAACTCGTGAGAGTTGGATTGTGTTGTATTGATCATATTTTCTAAAGGTTTTCATGAAAATTGTGCATAGAAGGATCTCCTGATATCCTTCACCAACATAGGTTAAAGAATGGGTCCTCTCACCCTGGTTAAAGGCATGACCTAAAGTAGGTACTAGAAACCTATCTAATGCCTGAGTGAAAAAGATTCAGTTGAATCCCCTCCTCGGCTACAAAATAACTCATATCATGATTCATATTTCTCTAAACATCCTTCTAGTTTTGTGATGCTACTCATCCCTTGCAGGAGAATCAATTTGGATACCAACACCGAAGTGCCACCATTGTGAGGGATACAAGAGGATAGAGTTATACTTCAAACCATGTGGACTAATAAATTTTGAATAAACATGGTGAGATTAAATTGAGCACCAATAGAACCCAAAATTGCTCACTTTTTGTGGAGTGTTCTCCACCAAATCCTTTCTATTAGTGTTCATCTTGTTCAAATCGGTGTTCCAACCCTAACATGTCTTTTTTGTGGAAACTTGGGAACCATATCCCACATTATTTGGCATTGTAGTAAATCCCAAAAGGATTTGAACTAGATTCAGTGATTATTTCTCCCTTTCAGACCAGAATGTTTCTCCTGGTCACATATTCTTTTAGAAGATAATCCCAGAATACCTCACATGTTTTGCCAAATTTTACATTCTTTTAGAGGGGAAATTATTTTTTATCTTTGGAAAGATAGGAATTCTTTTTTATTTTCTCATGTTGAAGATGATCAAAAATTTTCCTTTTATAATAAATTGATGGTTATGTTTAACTTGCTACTGCAGATGCAAGTTCAAGTATTTAAGGTCACCTTTGAGGTGGAGCACCTCTAGACCCTCCTTCATCACTAGGGTGACACCCCTTGAAATGTTGCTCATGGTAATCATCCCTAAGGCGGTCATTTGAGCCACTCCTAGCATCTCTCCTTCATTCATGCTCGTCAGTGGCCACATAATCAGCCACCATGGAGGATATTCTCTCCTCTACCCCTAGCTCGCCACCAGGGTTGGGGCTCCCCTCTGCCATATAATCATCTCAGTTGGTCCTTACCAGATTCCCTGATCTACACACCCATGATGGGTGGAGCCTCTCGTATCCCCTAGATAAGTTTCCTAGAATAGTGTTATCCATCTCGACCATTCATGACACTGTGGTAGACAATGAAGAAGAGGGCCAAGGTGGCTTTGACTAGGAGGCGTCAGATAGTGGCAAGAACCTTTATGGATATGGTTGGCTTGATGATTATGATCCACCCTCTGCTAGTAAACTGTTTGCAATAACAACTTAATTTCATTTTGTTATTGTTTATGTTATTATATATGACTTTTCCAAAGCTTAACCTAGTTTGTTCATAGCTTTGGGGTGTGCTCTCACACCAACCACTTTTTTTTACTTCTCATGTATAATTTTACTTGTTAATATAATATAAGATCTTATTCATTAAACAATTGTGTCACGACAAAATAGAATTCAAATTTAATGTCTCCAAGGATATTATATCCACCCTAGACTATCACTGCGGAACACTTATTAATTTAACTAAGCTAATAGGTGTTACACTGCAGAACACACTCACCTGCAACTACAAATCAATGGCATATGAAGCCCTTTTATAGGGGTACAATCATCGAGCTCATTTGCACCATCCATGTCATTGTTGGAGGAACAATTTTTTTTTGAATGGACATTAGATGGTGGAGTGGAGTACAAGAAAAAAATGATCAATGGTGGGAAGGACATCTAGAAATCCATATATTTTCTTATAGACATGAATGAGTATGGAATTATTTAGGTGTTGAATGTATTTTTATTTTTTCTATATCAACACATACATCTCTTAATTTATCCATACATTTTGCCATGTGTTATTGTACCTCTGGAATCTACACATAGGGGATTGGGTCGTAATCGATGGAGAGGTGTGGGCTCGATTGAGAAAAAGTGGTTTCCTGTTTGGTTCCTGCAGCTACGTAGCTTTTTTTGAGATATGTGTGACATTGGGAATCCCTACGGGATACAATTTTAATGGGGGCCTTCCATGCACATATCTCTATCATGTCTCATTCATCAGAGTGAAGAAAGTGGGAGAGGTAAACCAATCAATCAACGTATATATTGTTTTGGTTGTTTAGATTTCCCCTATTTTCTATTCACTATTTTCATTGCTACAAGAATATTGGACACATTATAGAGTAAAAAGGTTATTATCATCACTTTCATTTACGAGTAGGGTAGGGATTGTTAGAAATATGCATGTGCCAAGCATTGACAATTCTAACCTTACATTTTTAGGAGAATAAAAATAGATTTATTTTTCTTAGTTAACTCATTTTTATCTAATTTTCAGGATTATATTTAATTCAAATAAATCTTCTTTAATTCATGCACAACCTATAGCTATTTTAAAGCACATTCCATATTTAGAATAATTAGTTGAAGAGCTATTAGTGGGTAATTTATTCTATTTAAATAAAAGCAATTGTAATTGTTTAGTATGCATGCACAAAAGTGTGAAATCTACATAGGTAGATTTAGAGAAGTGATGCATGCAAAAAATTCATTGTAATTTGAGCTAATTCTTTAAGTATGATTTAATTAATGGATATTACACACAACAATGCTACTTTGAATATTCTTCTATTTATGTAAGTTATTTAATACTTTTGTTTATTTCTTTTTTGTTGTTCGTTGTATAAGACTGTAGGTTTTCTGCAAATTGGTATCAGAGCAGGTTATTCCAATAACTTATTAAATTGGTAGCAATTAATGGCTTCTACATACTGTCTGTAGACACCATAATTGAATAGAAATAATTACGAATACTGGTCATTGACCATGAAGGTGCTATTCAGATCTCAAGACATGTGGGAGATTTTTGAGGATGGGTACATAAAGCCCATAGATGCGGCATCATATACTACACTTTCTGAGGAAGAGAAATATACTTTTGAATGAGTTACGAAAGAAGGATGAAAAATCTATTTTCTATATTCATCAGGAAATGCATGAAAGCATTCTTCCAAGAGTAGAAGTAGTGAGGAAAGTAAATATTCGCATGGGATACATTACACATTGCATATCAAGGTAAGGAGAAAGTAAAAACTGACAAGCTACAGTTATTTCATAGAGATTTTGAGAATTTATAAATGAAAGATTCAGATTCCCATAGAATCATTTTTTACTTATATAGTTGTCTTAGTCAATCAAATAAAATTCCATGGTGAGACTCTTGAAGATAGAAGGATTATTGAAAAATTGCTTAAAAGTTTTCCAACAAAATTTGATCCTTTATTTGTTGCTATTGATGAAACTAAGGATCTGAGTCAATTTTATATTGATGAGTTGTATGCATCACTAATCAATCATAAACATAGGATGAATAGATCACATGCAAGTATAGATCAAGCTTTTGCATCTCAGAAAATCGGTAGTCGTGGAAAAAGAAGAGGTAGTTTCAACCCAAGATGCAGAGGAAGAATTCTATCTAGAGGACACGAGAACGGTTCATCAAAATTGCATAAGAGGACAAAATGAAGAATATAGTTATGTTCAATGACAAGATAAGTCTCATGTTCAGTGCCATTATTGCAAAAAGTATGGGCCCTATGTTTATGATTGCGAGAAAAATCATTATGATTAGGAGAGGAAAAATCAAAATTAGGTTGGAAGTTTTATTTCTAAGCCTATGTTTAATGCATGCACAAGTATTTTTGAAGCAATACCTTCTTTATCCCCTATTGAATTTAATTTTTCAAATGAGAGTCCATATGATGTATGGTATTTGGATACAGGTTGTAGTAATTGTTGATGAAAAATTACAGCACCCCCCCCCCAAAATGGCCTTATTTTTAATTGGGCATTTGGTGTAACCTACATAAGACATGGTTAGTAATCTAACTCAAGAAGTAGTGGATTGCAAACAATTATGAATGATGGTCCTCATGTTGTAGGTTTGACTTCCGCATACCTAATTTGAGTGTTGAACTAGGTTTGTAGAAAAGGATAAAAAATTTGTATGCAGACAATCTAGTGCATGAATGGAAGAATCCCCTCGCACTCAGTTGACTGTAGAGAGAGTGACGATGCAGAAAAAGTAGGAAATGCTACACTTTGATATTGATAGCACCAATAGAAGGGGAAGAAATTAAATCCTGTTGAGGCAGCAACACAGAATGTAGCTGGAGTTTAGTAGAGGCAAGTCTTCAATGTGAGCAAAAATCTAGTCCTCTGTTGAGTCCTAAATGCTCCTCGAAACAGATGAGTCCTATGCCAGTGTATAATACATTTGTGAACATAAAAGGTGAATCAAAAGTCCTTGCGCCAATGAGAAAGGATTTATTTTCTAATGCAAGCGAGTCCTGCATTAAGAACTTGTTCTACGATACAGTCGAGTTTTTGCACTCTTAGGATACACAATCCATTTTTAGTTTGTCATGAAAAGATGCACATCATACACTTTGGCCTAAGGACCATGGAAATTTGAATTTTGGAGGTTTGAATTTAGTTAGATGAGAAATAAAGGTGTTATCTAGAGTTTTTTCCCCTCCTAAAAATATCAAATGTGACCTTGCACATTAGAAAATGAGAAGTTGTTTAAAGTCATGCGAGCACACATTTGAATTGAGAGAAAGAGAAAGAGTGAAACTCGAATTTTTTCTATCACCAAACCAACAACTAAAATTAAATGGTCTAAAAATGCCACAGGGGACCATAAAATTAATCTTACATATGTAATTTAGCTTTTAGAAGAATAAATGGGGTACCATACTTCATTAATTGCGGTGGTTGGGCCTGAAACTGTGTATATACGTGATGGAGATAGTTTCCAATTTTTTCACATTTAATATCAATGAAATTAAGAAATCCATTTTCTGTAGTGTAAAGGACATCATGCACATTCTGAAAAGTCTAATTTTGTGAAAATCAGAGCTATGGATGAAATGTTATGGTCTTTTGAAGTTCAAGAATCAGGTGCCAAGCATGAAAGGGAAACAAAGAGAAGGTGCACATGTAGGGGCATGCATGAGAGGAAGGCATACCTTCAGAAGGAATGTAAATATGGAGGTAAGGCATTCAACTTAAGGAGGGTGTGCAGTGGTAGAAAAGGAAAGAGGGTGCATGGAAGGGCACGAGGGGATAAGAAAGAAGGTGAGAACACAGGAATAGGGAAGAAACAAGGTGTGCGGGAGGAAGGCGTAAAGTGGAGATGGAAGGAAAGAAAAATGCAAAGGGATAAGCAAGAAGGCATGTGCAAGAAAAGAGGTCACGCGGCATAATAGGTCATGTAAGAACGTAAGAGGAATGCTAGGGACTTATCCGTTTTGGAAGGAAAGTCTGCAGAGGAGCACGCAAGTAGTGTGCACAAAAGGAAAGTACGAAGAAAAAAGTAAAGGGATAGCATACTACAGAGGAAAGGGAAGATGTAGGCATGAAGGAAGAAAAGCAAGTGGGGTGCAGAGAAGAATTGCATCCTATCTAAAATGCCAAATGAGAAAGCTTGCAATCGTGCAACCTGAAATGTGAAGCATCATAGTTAGAATGAAGATACAAGTTATCCAAAATAACTATGAGAGTTATTTAGATAATCAGTAATCACATTTTAGGTAATCTAGATTTGTTTTCTAGTTTGGATGATTCAGTTAAGAGTGATGTAACTCTTGGAAATAACAATATTGTTTCTGTGAAAGGAGAAGGCATGGTTAGTATTCTAACAAGACATGGGGAGAAATCAAGTATGCAAGATGTTTACTATGTTACAGGTTTGAAACATAACCTTATGATTATCAATAGCTAGTATAAAAACTATACAATGTAATTCTTACATCTTGGCCATTGTAATGCACGATTGTCAATTAATATCATAGCACTCAGTTGAATGCAAAAGTGAAGGTGAGAATTATTTGTCAAGTTCCTCTATTGATGTTAAAAATTGCTTTCATATGATCTCTCATTGTAATCTTGGTTATTTGTAGCATGGTCAGGTGTATTAATATTTTTATTATTTGTACCATGCTAATGGCAAATCAGGTCCTTCAACATTGATTTTTAGTGCATCACATAGATCAGTTATGTGCTTAGTTTTAATAGTCTTGTACCATCTTCTTAGACCCTCTCTGCACTTAGAAAGTTAGAGTAGATTTTTAGATTAGATCCTCAAATAAATTGTATGTGTGCATCTGTAATAGAGGAATCTTGAAACTAGCTTTCTATCCAGAGACAGGCATGTCTTGCGTTGAAGGAACACAATTCAACTTTACACTTCAGTCATGAAAGATGAATCCATGTCTATGGCAATCACAATGAGAGTTTCAACTGGATCAAGTTGTTAGACATTCAGGAGGTGTTGTGATTATGCTTTACAGACAATATGTGGTTAAATCTTTTCCATTGATTCAAAAATTGGAAAGGGTATGTGAAGGTTGTATTTTTTGGGAAGTAGCACAGAGATTCTTTTCCAATTGGTAAAAAAACAAGAGCAAGTGTACCTCTTGAGGTTATTCACTCAAATTTGTGAGGACCTACTGTAAACATCTTGTATCAGAGGTTGTACTTCATATTTAATGACCTTCATTGATGATTAGACGAGGAAAGACAAGGGTATAATTTTTTGAGACATAAATCTTAGATGCCTTTGATACATTTCAATAGTTGAAGGCATTTAGTGGAGAAGCAAAGTGGATACTATATCAAATTTCATACAGATACGGATAGAGGATGTGAGTATGTTTCTAATGAGTTTTTAACATTTTGTAAATAGTCATGGTATACACAAGTAGTTTACTACCAAGTATACACCATAGTAGAATGGTGTGGCTAAAGAGGAAAGAATAGAACCATAATGGAAATGAATATAAGTGATGATAAAGGTGAAGAACCTTCCAAATGAATCTTGGGTAGCAGAAGTAGTACCAACTGTCTGTTTATATTTTAAAATAGGTGTCCAACAAAACTTGTTTTGAACATGGTTCCTCAATAAGGATGGACTAATAGGAAACCCAATGTTTCTAAATTTTAGATGTTTTTAGTTGTGTGGCATATGCAAATATGTTTCTAAAGAGCTAAGGAAGAAGTTAGAAAATAAAGGATAAAAGTGTATTTTTTTTGGGTATTCAGAGAATACAAAATCATACAAGTTATACAATTTGTTCACTGAAATTTTTTTGATCAGTAAGGATGTTTTGTTCATTGAGAATAAAGCATGGGATGAAAGTATAGAGAAAATAGTGAGTATAGCAACATCTATTCTGCATGACGATATGGCAGATGAAATTTTAGAAAAGTAAGGTATTGTATCTAAAAATCTTGGAAATTCACCACAACTTGTAGCACAAGCTACACCTCCATCTACTGTCAGAACGTCACCAAGATTTCAGCCATCTTCAGCCATGTAAGCGAGACAACAGAGAACAGTAGAAGCTACTCCATCACCACAAAGCAAGTCTGAATAGAGGAAATCATGAACTCTAAGTGAGATTTAGAATGTTGATACAACTCATTCATTTTCATTTTTTGCATTATTTTCTCAGGATGCCAATCCAATATGTTTTGAAGAGGCTATAAAGAACAAGGTTTGGGAAAAATCCATGTATGATGAGATTGATTGTATAGAGAAGAATCACACATGGGAGATGATGGATCTTATAAAAGGAAAGGATGTGATAGGAGTCAAGTGGATCTACAAGACCAAATACAATGCTGATGGAAAAGTATAGAAACACAAAGCAAGTTTCGTAGCAAGAGGTTTTACGCAGCAATATGGAGTGGACTACAATCAAATGTTTGCAGTAGCAACTCATTTAGACACAGTTAGAATGGTTTTAGGAACTGGTACTAAAAAAAAATGGCCTATTTATGATATGGATTTTAAATCAAAATTCTTGAATGTATTCCTTAAAGAGGAAGTTTATGTGAATCATCCAAAAGGTTATGAGATAGATGGTCATGAGGGAAAAGTATACAGATTGAAGAAATCACTCTATGGTCTCAAGAAAGCACCCAGATCTTGGTACAACAAAATAGATTCTTATTTGATTGAGAATGGTTTCAGTAGGAGCAGTAGTTAGCCTACTTTATACACCAAGATAAATGAGAAAGGTAAAATTTTAATTGTTTGTTTATACGTAGATGATTTGATCATTACTGTAAATCTATCTACAAAGTCATTCAAATCAGCCATTAAGGAGTTTCCAATGACAGATCTTGGTCTTATGCATTAATTTTTAGGCATTGAAGTCCAACAATCAGAAGGTGAATTTTTTATCTCACAAGTAAAATATGCAAATGATGTTTTGAAAAGGTTTAACATGTTGAATTGTAAGCCAATGCTAACACTAGTTGCGAAAGGTTTGAAGTTAAGAAAAGATGATGAAGGATCATTTGTGGATCCAACATTGTTTACAAATTGTGTTGGAATTCTTATGTGTTTGAAGGCCACGAGGCCTAATATCATGTATGGTGTGAGCCTCATATCAAGGTTCATTAAATCTCTAAAAGATTCACATTCAAAAGCTGAAAAAATAATTTTGAGGTATGTACATGGAACAAGGAATCATATAATTATTTGTTCAAGTTTAGATGAGTTCAAGCTCATTGGTTATACAAATAGTGATAGTGCTAGAAGAATAAATGATAGGAAAAGCACATCCAACCATATTTTTCACTTTGGAATAGGAGTGGTTTCATGGGAATCAAAAAAGAAACCCATTGTCATGTTATCTTCAGTAGAAGTAGAGTATAAAGCAGCCACAGGGGAAGCATGTAAAAATGTTTGGATGAGAAGAGTGTTGACATATTTACAATCAGAAACAAGAGGAAGCTACGCAGATTTTTTGTGACAATAGCTCATCCACAACATTGTCCAAAAATCATGTCTTTCATAAGAGGAGCAAGCATATAGATATGATATATCATTTCACCAAGGGGATGGTAAAAAAAAACTAAATTATTCTCAAATTTTGTAGATCAAAAGATCAGTTTGAAAACATTTTTTACAAAGTCAATGGCAAAGGGAGTTTTTGATTATTTGAGAGATTGTTTCCAAGTTTGTGATCCTGCACATGGGAGATTTAAAAAATCAAATGAAGTTGTAGAAGAGTAAGGGGTAATGTTGGAAATATGCATGTGTTGGCTACGATTGATTCGCTAGTTCTAGGTTCTGTATGTTTCATTGGAAACCGTATATAAAAAAGAATTGGTTTGACGTATTTATCTTACCATTTGAGTATTTGGTAGTTTTTTGGTAGGTCATTTTTGTAGCCATTTCAGCTAGATCATACAATGGGAGAACGATGTTTTAATGACCCGCTTAAACTTTCACAGCAACCTTGGAGGTTGTAGGATTTTAGGTTATGATTATCTTGATGTTTTATTACACGATATTCATATATAAAAAAACATACTTGGTGGTATCATTTTAATAGTAAGTGCTTGATTTTGTGACTCTAAAATGAAAAAAAAGGTGCTATTGGGTGATTGCTAGTTGTAAATCAAACTGATAAAAGTTTTTTGGTTTCAATTTTTAAAGTGTATTTATATCATGTTGAAAAGGAAAATCATCATGTTTTATTTATTCTCATTTTGGTTATCTGTTTGTGTGTGTGTGTGTGTGCGCGCGCGCGCGCGTGCATGTATGCATGTATGTATGTATGTATGTATGTATGTATGTATGTATATATGTATATATATATATGTATGTATGTATGTATGTATGTATGTATGTCTGTGTGTGTGTGTACATATATATATACATATATACATGTATGTATGTATGTATGTATGTGTGTGTGTGTGTGTCTATATATATATATATATATATTCTCATATGAAAGTTTTTGGGAATCCATGTTATAGTGTTAACGAAGGAATCTATCTTATTAGTCCTAAAATTTGTTGTATGTTCTTAAGGAAAATATTTGTTCTTTGATATAAACAAAATAAGTAAATTACTTTCCAGTCATAAGTGAATTCATTTTATAGTATTAAATCTAAGTTTATATATATGAGAGAAAATGATTTAAACAAGAAATTATTGAAAATAATATTTACCTTGTTATAACCTATGTGTGTGTGCGTGTGTGTGTGTGTGTGTGTGTGTGTGTGTGTGTGTGTGTGCGCGCATGTGCGTGTTTGTGTGCGTGTGTGTTCATTTATATATATAAACTAATTTTTATAAATAAATTATAAACCAAATAAGATTTTTTTTTAAAAGGGAAATAATATATATATGTATGTGTGTGTGTGTGTGTGTATGCATATAGTGTTTAGGATAGGCTTCAAATATCCCCCTCCCTTAACCTAGGGTTCATTTTAAGAGACCTCTTAGAAATCGGTGGTGGAAAATACCCGGCGAATATCCTCAGACCCTATTTCATGGGAAGGCAAATTTTTTGTGGGTCTGGTAACAAAATTTTCACCTAATTTTTAAGAGGTGTGACAGAAGGTTGCAGACGTGTGACAAGAGATTTTTTGTCATGCGTTAACAATGTGGTTGACACACGTTAATGAACCTCATTAACATATATCAACAAGGTCATTGATGCTCATTAGTGAGGTTCGTTGCCACACGTCAACCACCTTGTTGATGCACAACAACAAACCTCCTATCGCGCATTTGTAGCCTCTGGAATCTTGTCATGCAACAACAAAATCTCCATGTCGCGTGTCAAAAAAATCTCTGTTGTGTGTCTACTTCCTCCATACTCTTGTTGGACATAAAAAAAATCTCCATGTCACGCGTCAAAAAACTCTCCATGTCATGCGTCAACGAATTCTATATCACTTGTCTGCAGCCTCCACCCTCCTATCACAATTTTGTAGCCTCTTCCCTCCTATCACGCATTTATTGTACTTGATAATACATATGCCCCCAGTTGGTATGATTGATCTAGTAGTTTTCTACCTGGTGAATATTCTAGGATTATATAAGGGATAGTTTCAAGGGTAGGTGAAGCCGACCCCTAAATAAAATTAAACTATAATTTTTAGGCAAACAGGTCACTGACCCACGCTAGAAAATTCACCTTTTCAAATTTTTCAAAAATTGAATATTCACCATATTACGAATATTCACCACTAAAATTATCCCTACCTTAAACTCCATAGTCTGACCCCCCCACCTTTTGAACCCTATGTTGCGGCCCCTTTTTATAGTCCACCCCTGCATAACCCCCTACTATAGATATATATAGACACACACACACACACACAACCAAAAATAAACTCTGGTTGATAAAAAATAAAACAAAAGGGTTTAAGAACTTGAAACCCTACATAAAATATCAAATTCAAAATTAAAAAAAAAATGATTTTCCCCCTTCTTTACAAATCTCAATCAATAGAAATTAAATGGAATTTAATCCCTGCCTCGATGAGCTCCTCTCTTTCTTCAACCTCCTCCCTCCAAATAAACTTGTGCAAATGGAGGAAATAAAAGTAAAATAAAATATATAAAACAAAACATAATGGAGGGTTAGGGTTTATAGAAAATACCTAAAATCTAGGGTAGGGATTAAATACATTCAATGGCTTAAATTAAATATTTGCAACTTAGGATTGTGGGAATAAAATGATTTAATGGGAATTGGGTAAGTTTAATAAGTGGAGTTCTATGATATTTTCTTCAAAGTAAACTGTAACCTAGGGATTTATTTGTGTCCATGGTGGGTATGAATTAATAAGGTGTGATTTAAGAAATGTGTTAAAAGGAAAGTATTTGGCATTTAGATTATTTTAAGGCCATGGAGAGTATAAATTAATAAATTAGAAATTTAAGAAAGTAATTAGGTAAATAAATGTTGGGCTTGTGTTAGCATGGTTGGCTTCTTTGGGGACCCAACCCAGAATTAAATTTGATCTACAAAAAAGGTGGCAGTTAACCCAATAACAAGTATGGAAAATTTTTTTTGTAGTAATTAACTTCTTGTTATAGTTCTCACCTTACTTAAATATTAATAGAATAATATCTTTTAAAAAATATATTCTATAATTTTTTAAGTCTTGTGTTGTGATTTTGGTGTGTCAAATATGGGGAATTATATTTGGAATCAGAGCACAGTTATCAACACCAGGTGTACTTGGAATAAGTTAGTGTTTAACACTAATCTTGGTGGTTTACCGATATAGCAATAATATTTCCACTAAACCATTTCATATCCTCCTACATTGGTTGAATTCCATAACGAGGCATAGTTCACAACACCTCTAGAACAAATGTGTTGGAAAAACATTTCTACTAACAAGATGCGTGGTGAATGATTACGAGCATTGATGAGTAAATTTAAGAAAAGGAACTACTAGTATTTAATGGAACACAAAATTTGATCACTTAAATTACTTTAAAACACTTGGTAAAAGTTAAGAAAATTCACTCCTAAAATAACATGCAAAATGGCTCCATGACTCCCATAAAGGAGATTGCTTAGGACGATAATGTTCTCTAGTGACATGAAATGGCACAGTAAAATTTAAAACTAATTTATAAAATCATTTTGTCATAGCATAACTTTGATAGAGTGCCCAAGAAGATGCTTTTGAAACCCATTTGTTTATCCACTTTTTTTAAAGTATTGAAATGTCATAGCATAACTTTGACAGAGTGCCCAAGAAGATGCTTCTAATTCAAGATTGAATCCCAAGTTCTAGGTTCTATATGTCTCGTTGGACACCCTATCTAAAAAATAATTGGTTGGATGTGTTTATTTTACCATTTGAGTATTTCATAATTCTCTGGTTGGCGTTTTTTGTATCCATTTTTAATAGATCGTACAATGGGAGAACGATGTCTTAATGAACCACTTAACCTTTCAGGACAACCGTGGATGTTATAGGCTTTTAGGATATGATTATCTTGATTTTTTATCACACGAGATCCATATATAAAACAACATACTTGGTGGTATAATTTTAATAGTAAGTGTTTGATTTTATCACTACAAAATTAAAGAAAAAGCGTTATTGTGTGATTGTTGTATATCACAATGATAAAAAAAAAATATTGGTCTTGATTTTTAAAGTGTATTTATATCATGTTGAAAAGAAAAATCATCATGTTTTATTTATTCAAGTTATTGTTACAATATATATATATATATATATATATATATATATATATATATATATATATATATATATATATATATATATATATATATATATATCTATATATATATATATATATATATATATACATACATACATATATGTGTATGTATGTATGTATGTATGTATGTATTATTCTCATATGCATGGTTTTGGGCATCCATGTTATAGTGTTAATGAAGGAATCTATCTTTTTAGTCCTAAAATGTGTTGTATTCTGTTAATGAAAGTTGTTTTTTATTTTATTCAGTGATTAATGAAAATATTTTGTTCTTTGATATAAATAAAATAAAAAACATACTTTCCCATCATTAGTTAATTCATTTTATAGTATTAAATTTTAGTTTACATATACGAAAATAAAACTATTTAAATATGAAATTATTGAAAATAATATTTACCTTCTCATAACCTTTATATATATATATATATATATTTGTGTGTGTGTCTGTGCGCGCGCGCATGTGAATGTGTGCATCTGTGTGTGCATGTGTGTGTATGTGTATTCATTTATATATCTAAACTAATTTGCAGAAACAAAATATAAATGAAATGGGATTGTTTTTTATTTTAAAGGGAAATAGTATATATATTGTTTGGGATAGGCTTCAACTAGCCCCCTCCCTTAACCTCCACATTACACTAGTATGGAAACAACCACACCACAGTTCGACCCCCCACCCCTTTAAGCCTTTGTTGTGGTTCCTTTGCACAGTCCACCCACACATAACCCCCCTACTATATGTATATATATGCACACACACACACACACACACACAACAAGAAATAAACCTTGGTTGATAAAAACACAAAACATAAGGGTTTGAGATCTTGAAACTCTAGGTAAAATATTAAACTCAAAATTAAAAATAAGGATTTTCCCCTTCTTTACAAATATCGATAAAAATAAATTAAATGGAGTTCAATCCTTGCCTCCATGATGTCCTCTCTTTCTTCCATCTCCTCCCTTCACCTTTTAGGACAACCGTGGATGTTGTAGGCTTTCAGGATATGATTATCTTGATTTTTTGTCACACGAGATCCATTTATAAAACAAAATACTTGGTGGTATAATTTTAATAGTAAGTGTTTGATTTTATGACTACAAAATTAAGGAAAAAGGGCTATTGTGCGATTGTTAGTTATAAATTACAATGAGAAAAAAAGTGGTTTTGAGTTTTAAAGTGTATTTATATCATGTTGAAAAGGAAAATCATCATGTTTATTTATTCAAGATATTGTTACAATATATCAATATATATATATATATATATATATATATATATATATATATATATATATATATATATATATATATATATATATATATATATATATTCTCATATACATGGTTTTGGGCATCCATGTTATAGTCTTAACGAAAGAATCTATCTTGTTAGTCCTAAAATGTGTTGTATTCTCTTAATGAAAGTTTTTTTTAATTTTATTTAGTGATTGATGAAAATATTTTGTTCTTTGATATAAATAAAATAAACAAGTTACTTTCCCATCATTGGTTAATTAATTTTATAGTATTAAATCTTAGTTTATATATATGAAAAGAAAATGATTTAAATAAGAAATTATTAAAAATAATATTAACCTTCTTATAACCTCTGTGTGTGTGTGTGTGCGCGCGCGCGCACGCGTGCGTGCGTGCGTGCGTGCGTGTGTGTGTGCATGCACACGCGAATGTGCATGTGTCCATCTGTGTGTGCACACACGCGTGTGTGTATTCATTTATATATATGAACTAATTTTTAGAAACAAAATATAAATGAAATCAGATTTTTTTTTGGTAAAGGGAAATAGTATATATATTGTTTGGGATAGGCTTCAACCAACCCCCTCCCTTAACCTCCACATTACACTGGTATGGAAACAACCACACCACAATTCGACCCCCCTACCCCTTGAACCATTTGTTGTGGTTCCTTCACACAGTCCAACCACAAATAACCCCCCTACTATATATATATATATATATATATATATATATATATGCACACACACACACAACCAAAAATAAACCCTGGTTGATAAAAACACAAAACATAAGGGTTTAAGATCTTGAAACCCTAGGTATAATATCAAACTCAAAATTAAAAATAAGGATTTCCCCCTTCATTACAAATATCGATCAAAAGAAACTAAATGGAGTTCAATCCTTGCCTCCATGATGTCCTCTATTTTTTCCATCTCCTCCCTGTAAATCAACTCGTCGAAATAGAGGAAACAAAATTAAAATAAAAGATATAAAGAAAAACATAATAGAGGGTTAAGGTTTATAGAAAATACCTAAAATCTAAGGTGGGGAATAAATACATTCAATAGCTCAAATTAAATCCACTCCACTTAGGATTGTGGGAATAATATGAGTTAATGGGAATTCAGTATGTTTAATAAGTGGGGTCCAAAGAGAGTTTCTTAAAAATAAATTGTAACGTAGGAATTTATTTCTAGCCATGGTGGGTATGAATTAATAAGCTGGGATTTAAGAAATGTGTTAAATAGAAAATATTTTATATTTAGATTATTTTAAGGCCATGGAGAGTATAAATTCATAAATTGGAAATTCAAGAAAGTAATTATGTAAATAAATATTGGGCTTGGGTTAGCATGGTTGGCCTCTTTGGGGACACAATCCTGAATTAAATTTGATGTAGACAAAAGGGGGTAGTTAACCAAGTTACAAGTATGGAAAATAACATGGAAGTAATTAACTTATGGCTATCATCTCGACCTTACTTAAATATGAACGAAATAATATATTTATAAGAAATCCATAATTTTTAAGTCTTGTGTTTTGGGTTTGGTATATCAAATATGGGGCATTACATTTAAAATTAGAGCACAGTTTCCAAAACTAGGCATACTAGGAATAATTTAGTGATTAACACTAAGCTTGGTGGTTTACCCAACTAGCAATAATGTTTCTACTAAACCATTTCATATCCTCCCACATCAGTTGAATTCTGTAAGAAGTCATAGTTAACAACACCTCTAGAACAACTATGTTAGAAAAAAAATCTATTAACAAGATGTGTGGTGAATGATTATGAGATTTAATGATTAAATTTGAGAAAAGGAATCACTGGTGGTGATTGGAGCACAAATTTTGATCACTTAAATTGTTTTAAAACACTTGGTAAAGGTTTAGAAAAGTCACTCCTAAAATAACATGCAAAATAGCTCTGTGACTCCCATAGCAGAGATCTTTTAGGATGATAATGGAATCTAGTTACATGGGATGTCACAAAAATTTTTTAAAAAAAATTATAAAATAATTTTATCATTTATTTGAAGGCATTTTAATCCCAGTTGACTGCATTACTAAATGGGACAGTAACTAAAATCTAATAAATTTAATTCGAGTTAGACCCATGGTTTAGGGAGATTTAGTGTGAAACTGAAATCTACCACTTCTAACCTTTAGTATTTCTCTATTTCAATTGGTTGCAACAATTGATTTTTATAAAATATCTTTTCAAGAATGTCTTAGATGAATTTGGTTATAGTGTCACAAAAACAGACTAGTCAATCACATATTTTAGCTCCAGAAATGAGGTCACAACTGGAGTTCTAGTTATCAGAATTATATTTTGTAAGTTACATCAGATTCTCTATATTTAGGAGAATATATGAGAGTTGAGATAATGAGATGTCTAGTTGTGTTCGCATGGTTTTGAAACCCATTTCTTAGCATTGTTTTCTAAATTTATTGAAATGTAATAGGAAATCTTTGATAGTTGGCCTAGGAAGATGCTTCTAGTTTGAGATTAAATTTCTAGTTCTAGGTTCTCTATATCTTTTTGGACACCCTATATAAATGAGAATTGGCTGAATGTGTTTATTTTACCATTTGAGTATTTGTTAGTTGTTTGGTAGGCCCTTTTTGTAGCCATTTCAGCTAGATCGTGCAATGGGAGAATGATGTCTTATTGACCCACTTAATGTTTCAAGAAAACCTTGGAGGTTTCATGATTTTATTTTATGTTTATCTTGACGTTTTACATGTGTTATAATTCAAATGTTACGACCTTTGAAATTTTTATTCTATGAGTAATTTTGGGTGCTAACTACTTTTGTATAGTTTGGTCATTTTAAACACCATACATAGTCATGGTTCATTCCCAAGTAATTAGTGTTTGGATATGAGAATGTACTATTGTTCAATATATCCAAGCAGTATGTTTTTTATGTTTGGTTAGTTATATTTCACCTTTAAGTGATCCATTATTTATTAGGACACTCAATTGCAATGTTAAGCGCACCACATTTACACCTAACAAAACTCATTTGGTAAAGGCGTGAAATAAATACTTGTACCTTGTTCTAGAGAAAGGTAATAAGGGAAAAAGGTCTTCCACATCTTAAATATTCCATTATTATAAATTATAATAATTTATACTCCTCGTGGGTACGTTACCAACGTTAATTTTATAACCCTATTTGCAAGAAAAATTATCAAGCAACCCTTTTAACCTTGTTTTTCCTTTCGAAAGTCTATTTATAATTTAGGCATACTTGGATGAAAAAAATTCTAACCTAAATCTCTAAAACTTGTTCTTAATCAATGAATGATAAGGGGAAAGTATTTTTGGTGTCTCTTTATATACGATGGGTTGATACAAAGTGATATTTCATAGTTATTTTATCCTCTTCTAGTAAACTAAGAATACATGGAGCTATTAGAAAATGGATTTGGTTTTCATAATTTCAATTTTTCTTTGAGGCCCTCAGTATAAAATTTGGAGTTAAATTTGGTAATGTTCTAGTTATTTGAAACCCTTCTTGATCTTGACAGACCCATTTTCATACTATGATCATTTACTAAATTTTTATGCAATGTAACTAGGTTAAACCATTTCACCTTAGAAGGTACAAATGTGAGAATAAACCTTCTCGAATTCGTTAGAAATTTATTAAATAATCATTTTTATGACACTAAGACTTATGTGTATAGATCATGGAATCACCCTCTCCCTCTTACCTTATCTCATAGATAGAAAAAGAATGATTATGTGAAAATAACAACATTCTCCTATCCTATCTTTCTTGGAAAAAGATGAATAAATTAGTTTTGATCGCTATTTTAGTGGCCGTAAGATGATATACCAATGTTGGTGTTGTCCCATTGTATTACAAGTTATATGGTGTAATTATGATGAATACAATGATTCATAACGCACCGAAAATTTATATCTATAAATAAATTTATGTACTTATACCTTATAAAGAATAATAAATTCATGTAATTATATTAAAATATAAAAGTTCATAGAATATATATCTTTGATCAACCCTTGTTGAAAAATAAGGTTATATTATATTACACTCCTTAAAATATAAAATTTAGGTGATCTTAAGTTATTGTTTCAAATGAAATAAGTGATGTTTATCATTCTTAGTTGCGCAATGTTCATCTATTTTAGGTTACATGATAAATTTTTGGTTGGATGTAAATAACTTAGGCATTGTAATGTCATTCTTAGGTTCCACATGAGAAAAAAATTGAATAATAGAGGTTTGAAATTGTTTACCATGTCGATGTTCCTTTGGTTACTTGAATCGTAGGATACTTCGCTATAAGTTTCGACTTGGAGAACCCTATTTAAATTAGTAATAGAAAAATAGTTTGACCCTTTTGTGAATACTAAAGAATGATGAATTATTACTTGTTCTTCCCACCTTTAGTAACAAAATCCTTTGATATTGGGGTAAAACCTAATATAGAAATGTAATTTGGAAGTCATCTAAGAGCTTTGTTGTTTTGGGGTGGTCTAGAAATGATAAATATAATTAAACATCTCATATGTCTTGTTGAATTGAAAATTTGTTGTTTGTTGTTTCACTAAGGAATTGTGGTTTTCTTGGGGTGCAAAAAGTAGATAATTGTTTTGTCATGGTGGAAACATAGCTAAAATTTTTAAACAATAACAAATAAAACCATACCTTATGGTATTTCTTAAGAAAAATTGTGAACGAAAAATTATGATGTCCTAGAAAATGGTCCATGTTATAAAACCCTAAAACCAAACTAGAAAATCAATCCTAACTTGAGGGTGTACAATATATATTTCACACATAATTTAGTTGTAATTTCATTGGGTGAATGTAATTAGAATGGAAAAATAAAATCATCAACTTTTTATTTTGTGTTATGTTACTCTACAACCTTGACCCTAAAGGAATAACGAAAATGCTATAGAATATTTGAAGGTCTGGTGAACAGATGGCCCATACTTTAAATATATCTGTGTAAGCTACAAATTTCTCCTTTCATACATTTAAAAGTATTTCTCTCTTGTTGTATGGTTTTCACAGTGTTCTTAGGTGCTTTTATACACATCATGTGTGCATAACTTCATAACCTTTTTAAGACAACCATTATATTCCCTTGTCTCACTTATCAATAGTTTACTTTAAATATTGGTATTATGTTGTACATCCACTTATGTGGAACCTTGTTGGGAAGTTAGAAGATGATGCAAATGAATCTTTTTGGAAGATACAATTTCCCTTTATTAATATTCTCCTATTTCAGATACACTTTATTTTGAACCATGATATAGTTGGTGAGGCATGTTTGTTCAGAAAATAATAAATTAAAAAAATTAAACTTGTGGTTTTTAAGTAAATGCATTTGGAATATATTTGAAAAGAATTTCTTTAAAATCCTATATTTTAAAGTCAAGATAGCATATATGGGTTATTTTTCAATATATATATGCTACCATATACAAGATGTTAGGCACCAATAATTTATTGTTAAAAGGAGGAATACATTCAGTTATCTCTATAAGGTGTTGCATGTTCTATATGAAATTATAATCCTTTATCAATAGAGGTTGAGTGAAATATGTTGCTCATTTTATACCAAAAAAACTATGTGGTACAATGTAATATCTTTTAGAGGATAATATTCTCACCCCTTCCTACAGTTTCTAAGAGGAAGTCTTTTTGTAGAAAAGGGTGATGTAGTGCCCACCATCTTCCTGCATTAGTTTATTGTCAAATCATCTTATTTTTCAAACTTTTTACACTGATATATTACTATTTATACATTACATGGTTTTTTCGTAAATTACTCTTAAGGCATAGCTGGTGTTTGAGGCACATTGTGCAAATAAAATGTTGTGTTACATATTACTAGTTTCTTGTACCCGCGCTATGATGGATGCAACTTAGATAGATTTTACTAGATATATGATGAATGAATGATGAATATATTTCATTTTGTGACCATTATTGATGATGATATTGCTTTGTGTGTTATCATGGAATAACTGAGATGAAGTCTGTGTTTTGGTCTACTGTACAAATATATTTGACATTTAGGATAATTATCTCATTTAGGTATAGGAAGTTTTCTTTGTTCGAATTGTTAGCCATATGCAAAATAATTATTGAGATGTGTGGTATCATTTTATTAAATTTATTATATCTAGAATGTATGTTTGATGTGCGAATTGAGTGTGTAGGTTATAGATCACACAAGAGAATAGGGGTTTCAAAGTTTTACCTCAAGTTGCAAAAGCGACTAACTGAGCCAGAAATATTAAGCCATTCATGACCCTTATTTTACCTTGTGTGTGTGGAAATATATATGTTTGGACACCCTTGGTGATTCCTAATTGACCTATGTTATTTTAATTTTTTTAAATATTGTGCTAAGCTATTTTAAGGACATAATGATCCCTAGATGTATTAGTATTGTTTGAAGATAATTAACCTTGTTGTCTATGATGTGGGATCACCTAATCATCATTTTGGTGGGCCCTAACACCTCTACCTTTTAACCACTTTACCCAAACTCGAATTTGGGATAAATGTGGCATTTGTAAGGGTCTCTTTTCACATTGAGGGTCTTTTTTATACTTAAATGGACCCCTTGGGCCCTACCTATTGGTAGGGGGCCTCTTTTTAACGTCAAATGGGATTTTCCCTACCATTTTACCCCTCTTTCATCACCATATTATAACTGTGTTTGATTTTTGTGTCATATTAAAAGTTTAATTAAGTTGGTTTATTGTCATTTTAAGAAATTTGGGAGTTTTCTTCCTAAATAAGTTTTGTATTATGGGTAAATGTGATTTAGGGAATCTTGTGTTGAAAAATTAGATGGGTGAAACATGTCACCCTCTCATTTTTGATGATTTATGATTGATTTCCTTCATATACCTCCTCTTGGGGAGGGGTCTGGAATTTTTCTTCTCATTTTAAATTTTAAGATATTGCACAGAGCTTAGAGCTAGGAGCTTGGAGCTTGGAAGAGCTTGGTTTGTTCTTTAATTTAGATATATATTTTTGAGGTAGGACCTCATACCTCTTATTTTTATTTCTATGGTATAATGTGAAAAATAAAAAATGGTTGTTTAGATTTTTGAATGCTTGCATGTTGTTGTTGTTTTTCTAAATATTGTTTATTTCCATTTTCTCCATCCATCTCACTTGAGGTGAATTTTGGCATCGTAGGGGAAGAGGGAGGAAATCCCCTCTTACACCACATTTCTAGATTGAAAATCCATGGTGATGGTATTTCTATTATTTTTCTCCCCTCATATGGTTTGTTGTGTAAGATTACTATTCATATGGTATGAATCTCATCTTCTATTATTATGAAAGAAACTATATCATGGTTTAAAATGGTTTGAAAATCCTTACAAGGAGGAGGCTTGGAGTTTTGGATGGAGTGATAAGGATGGATGTATGGATATTTTTCTTTGTGCTCATATGTTTGGATTACAAAATGGTTTATAATGGGATCCTTTTCACTCTTCCCCAAATTTGAGAAAACATGGAGTTTGACTCTTTTTCATTTCTTTTATCTTATGCTTGATTTCTCTTGGTGTATGTGTGTGTTTGTGTGTGCACGCATGTGCACGTGTACGTGTGTACGTGTGAATGTTTACATGTTTTTGTGTGTCTGTGTGTGTTTGTTTACACGTGCGTGCATGGTTGTGTGTGTGTGCACATCTACACATGAGTGTGTGTGTGTGTGTGTGTGTGTGTGTGTGTGTGTGTGCACGTGTGTGTGTGTGTGTGTTTGTTTTCAGGTGTGCATGTGTATGCGCTCGCGTTCCTTTGTGCCTATGTGTCTGTGTGCCTATGTGCTTGTGTGTGTGTGCGTGTGTGTGTACACGTGTGTATTTGTATGCGTTTTTGTGTACATGTACATGTGCATGTGCATGTGCATGTGAGTGTCTGTGTGCATGTGTGTGTGTGCAAGAATGTAAACATAATCATCCTAGAACTAGTCAACCATTATGTTAGTAATATGGTGATTTCAATTGTGGTATTTCCCCCATTAGCATACAAATAATGATATATTGGGATTTATATGTTATCATGAATGAATACAACCAACTAATGGTGGGATTAATTTTTTAATTCAATGGGTATTCTTAGAGTTGTAAGAGAAATTCCAAGCTGCATTGAAGAGGTGTATTTAATTTGAGCTACAAAGGCATGTATTTAGAGGAAATATTACATGATATTATTTTGTTATTATGAAAAAAAAAAAGGATATGAAATGGTCGAGAAAGCATAAATAGTCATCCCATAACCAATCTAATATTACGTTATTAAGATGACCATTGCTATAAAGGCATCACCCTTATTAGCATTAGGATCATCATATATTGAGGTTTATATCTTATTACAGATCAAGCCAACACACAGATGTGGAATAATTTTTTTGATTCAATGAGGAATTTTAGAGTTGCAGAAGAAAGTTCAAGATTCAGTGAAGAGGAATATATAACTTGGGGTAGTAAGGCATGTATTTAGAGGAAATTGTATAAGTATTAATTTGGGATTATGAATCTAAAGAAGATGATATCAAAAGACTAAGAAATAAAACATATGTTTCGTATGACCAATCAGCCATTATGTCAGTAAGGTCACATCCACTGCAGTGCGAACCTATTGGTATAAGGATCATGGCATATAAAGGGATATATGTTAATGTGGACTAAGCTAGCTAACCAATGTCAGATTATTATTTGGAATCAATGAGGATTTTTAGATTCATGGAATCACTTTCAAGATGTGTTTAGGAGGCATATCCCACTTGGGGAAGTAATGAATGCACTTAGAGATAATTGTACATGATATACTTTTGGGATTATAAATATGTAGAGGACGCTAGAAAATGATTTGATATGTCAAAAATCCCTTTTTCATAATTCTTTGATGGATGTCGACACTGAGCTTTAAAACATCCATTTTACCATGTAGTCTTTGAGGATGCTAGAAAAGGCTATGGATTTTGGATTTATCTTGTTTCTGACACCTAAATATTCGACATTAGACTTATTTTGAAGGTGATAAAATCAAATTAATATTTTTCATCATTTATTAAGTAACAATATTCCATTAATTAATTAAAATCATACTTCAAATCACATTAAATCCTATGAAGAGTAAAGAGCACTGAAAATGGCCCAATTAATCAAAATGATCAAGACATTAATGTAAGATCGAGCTCAAATTATCCTAAAGTGTTGAGTTAGACAAGTCAAGTAGGTAGTCCCAACAATCAATATAAGGTACGTGTCACGCCTACTAAAGCAACCACTTGAGACCCAAGAACAACTGCCGACACTAAAATTTTCCTCCATAATTTCTATTTCATTAATGTATGATGTTGTTAAGTATAATTAGTAGTAGCGTCTGATAGAAGATAACGGCGCCGTCAGTACGGTGCCGCCAATAATGTGGAGTACGGTAACAGTCAAAGTACAATAGGAATGTTGTAAAAAGTAAATATTTGTCGTAAGTGGTCCGGTAATGTTAAAATGTCAAAGTTTGGGTAATTAGAGAAGTAGGGTCTACGTGATTAGGAATTAGAAATATTATATTGGTAATAAGGACAAGGAGTGAGGTCATAAATATTTTGTGTATTTTATTTGTAAAAAGTCTAAAAATGTGGAACCCATGTAAAATGATAAGGTTTATCTTATCTTAGAAGATAAGCTTACATGTACAGATAAGAGTTAAGGTATGGAATATGATTCGTCAGAGTGGATTTCTTATCCTATCTTAGAGATAAGATGGATAAGCCTGGAAGTTCTATAAATAGAGAGGCTACCCCCCTCATTTAGCATAGAAGGAAGTAGTGAGAAATATTGTAGGAAGTGTGCAAAGGAAGCCATCAGTTTAAAGGTGTGTTGAAGAAGCCATTAAGAGGTGTAATTGTAAAGTTTCTCCCATAGTCTTGGTGAAAGTCAAGTGAAGTCAATAACACTTGAAGTACCTCATGGGTGAGATTGTAACAATTTCATGTTAATATTATAATTTACTTTGATATTTCAGATTTGTCATCATTCCGTCTTATCATAGTCGATGGTATTTTTGTGTTATGTTGTTGTTTTGTTTCCAGATTACATCCACCAAACTAAAGGCTGTGCATTAGTAAATAATCATAGCACGAGGAGTTCCCAGTGAAGAATTATCATAGTGCTGGATTGGTGATGACATTTTGGTTCCATTGCCGGGACCATTCCTCGTTGGTGGATTTTCTTGGAGAGATATTCCCACTTAGTCAAAAATCAATTGGAGGGTAACCTTGTTTTTACTGTGCATAGTAGTTACCATGGTAAAGTCATTTTTACCATGAATAGTAGTTACCATGATAAAGTCATTTTTGCTGTGAATAGTATTTATCACAGTAAAGTCACTTTTTACCGTGAATAGTATTTACCGCAGTAACTTCACTTTTTACCGTGAATAGTGTTTACCACAGTAAAGTCAGTTTTTTACCGCAGTAAGTCAAGTTTTACCATAGTTTACCGTGGTCATTTCTATTTTACTGTAGAAAGGTGTAAAGTCACTTTCTAGTATAGTGATTCCAATTATTTGTGCACATAAGTCTTGTTGATTGTACTTGTGGGTTGGTATTTCACGGTGGTTACTTTTGAAAATGGGAAAGATTCCTATTTTTTCAGCTCAATCTAATGAAGATGCTTCTTCTTTCATTCAAGAGTTTAAACGATCTTGTATTTGTAATGGCCTTATAAGAAGGGAACAATGGACTGAATTTTTTCCTACCTTTTTGGATGGTTCAGCACTTAGGTGGTTTGAAACACTAGGTGATAATGTGAAAAATTCATGGGATTTATTAACTGAAAGTTTTCTTGAAGAATTTGGTGAACAACAGAAATATGCAGATCTCATGATCGAGATCACAAAGCTATCCCAAGGAGAGAAGGAGAAGATAAGGGATTATCATGCTCGTGTTCTAGAGCTAAGGAGGAAGCTCGATGCCCAGATCCGGAAGGAAGGACTAGCGGATGGGTTGATGAATGGTGTGGATAATCTCCTCTGTAAGCATTTCATTCTTGGGATGAAGCCAGAGATCAGACAACGAGTGAAGTATGACCACCCAGCTACCATTGAACAAGCAAAGGAGATTGCAAGAAGGCAAGAAGAAAGCATGGAAGAGGAGCCCAAAGAAATTGTTGCTAAAGTAGAGCCTACACCAGCACCTTTGGTCCAGAATCCACAACCACTCCCGGTGAGCACAAATATTTCTCCTAGTACATCTACTGAGTATGAAGATCTGCTCAAAAAGATGGGTCAGTTAACTATTAATCTTCTTCAAGGAAAGGAATTTAGTTCTCAGGGAGGAGATAGAGGTCCAAAAAGAAATATTTCTGAAGTTGTTTGTTATGGTTGT
Organism: Taxus chinensis; assembly: GCA_019776745.2. Classification (NCBI taxonomy): domain Eukaryota; kingdom Viridiplantae; phylum Streptophyta; class Pinopsida; order Cupressales; family Taxaceae; genus Taxus; species Taxus chinensis. The sequence goes on from CM034148.1 coordinate 844,642,209, forward strand.
TATAAAAAGGGTCATTATAAGTATAATTGTCCAGATAGAGCTTCTACATCTGGTACAAGGAGATAATGATAAAGGAAAAGCACCTGTGAATTCTTTTGATGTAGTAGATAAGAGTAGAAATAATGAAGTAGATGTGTTTGTAACAAAAAGAAAGAAAGAAAAAGATAATCAAGATGGAAATGATCCTAAGAAGATGAAAGAAGAAACTAGTAAGAAACATAGGAGAAGAAAGTTGGGTGTGCAGGATTTTCTGATTTCACAGGGGCAAGGACCATACTCCATCTTGGAAGATCTGTCCAAAAGGCCTGCAAATATTACATATGGTCAACTCTTGGCTATGTCTTCTGAGAAGAGGCGGGGAGTTGCGAGGTGGACTCAATGCTCGAAGAAGGAAGGAGGTTGAGGTCCCTGTTTTGGAGGCAGAGGCAGATCCCTATGCTCCACAAGCTGAGGTATTATGTAATGGTATTTCAATTCATGATGTCTTAGTTGATGGAGGTGCTGCAGTTAATGTAATGACCGAGTCTGTAATGAATATGTTGGGTTTAAAAATTGATCGCCCTTCAACACTTATGTTAAGGTCATTAAATAAGGGAAAAACTAAACCAGAAGGTGTAGTTTCAAATGTGGCAATATCTATTATGGGTGTTGTATGTGTGGTAGACTTTCAGGTGATGAAAAATGGTACTGTTGCATACCCAATGCTGCTGGGAAGACCATGGCTAAGGAGAGTTCATGCAAGAAACTACTGGAATGAAGGTTTCATGACACTTGGACGTGGTAGAGAGAGGGTGAAGATAAACATGATCCCTCGACATCATAAGGCAGAACCTGTGGATTCAAGTGATGAAACTGATGATTGGACATCCTCTGATTACTCTAGTACCAGTGAAGTGGACACTGAAGATGAAGAAAGCGAGGTGGATGTTTCAGTCATGGATATCCTTCCAGTCACACCAACTCATGACCCCATAAAATTATCTGAAGAAGAAGTTGATGATCGTCTCCAACAAATAAAGATTGGTGATGCTGTGATGGAGAGTGAGAAGGAATCCTACCTCTAGCTCTTTCGAAGGTACATACACCTATTCACTTTTGATTACAAGGAACTCCGTCAAGTAAGTTGGGTAGAACATTCTATTGAGCTGGTAGATGGTGCTAAGCCCATAAAGCAAATGCCATATAGAATGAATCCTAATTTTTCCAAGACTGTAAAAGAAGAAATAGATAAGTTGCTTGATGTAGGATTCATATTTGCTGTGGAGAATTCAGAATGGGTTTCTCCCATTGTGATCTCAATAAAAAAGAATGGGAAGCTACGCATTTGTGTTGATTACAGGAAGCTCAATAAGGCAACAAAGAAGGATCATTACCCTCTTCCATTTTCAAATCATATGTTGGATGAAGTAGCTGGCCAGGAGTGCTATAGTTTTGCTGATGGATATAGCGGCTACAACCAAGTTCGTATAGCAGAGAAAGATCAGCTGAAGACCACGTTCACCACTCCTTGGGGAACGTTTGCTTATAGAGTTATGCCTTTTGGGTTGTGTAATGCTCCAGCAACATTCCAGCGTTTGATGAATAGGGTGTTCGAACCCTACATTGGGACCTTCATCAGAGTATTTCTGGATGATTTTTACATCTATGGGAGCAAGTTGGACCACCTGCACCAGATGGAGACAGCATTTCAAAGGTTAGATGAAGCAAAATCCTCACTAAACCCTACAAAGTGTGTCTTTGGATGTTCTAAAGGCGTTTTGTTAGGGCATGTTGTATCTAAAGATGGTATTGGTACTGATCCTGATAAAGTTTCAAAAATCAAAGATTTACCATTTCCTCTGAATAGAAGTAAGTTGAGATCATTTTTAGGGTCATGTGGGTTACTATAGAAGGTTCATCAAGAATTTCTCAAAGATTTCACAGCCACTAACCCAGTTCTTGAAGAAGGATGTTACTTATGAACCAGGAAATAAGGCGCATGAAGCTTTTGGACAACTAAAGGAAGCCCTGGTGTCTTCACATGTTTTGAAGAATCCAGATTGGAGCAAGCCATTCATTGTGTACATTGATGCCTCAGATGCAGCACTAGGAAGTACTTTTGAGCGAAAAGGATGAAAATGGGAATGAACATCCAATTTACTTTGGGAGCAGAAAAATGAGCAGTGCTGAGGTAAATTATACTGTAATTGAAAAAGAGGCTCTGGCTATCATTTTTTTTTGTAAAGAAGTTTAGAAATTACTTGCTAGGGAAAAAAAAATCTAGTGTGTAACAGATGCATCAGGCTCTAAAATATATTGTAAATAAGCCTAACCCATCAGGGAGGATAGCAATATGGATAAGTTTTCTACAAGAGTTTGAATTTGATATTATAGATAGGCTAGGAAAGAAGCATGTCAATGCAGATGCACTCTCTCGATCCTATGATGGTTTAGGATCATCTTGTGATGATGATGATTTCCCCGATGCAGCCATTGTTATCTCTTGACACAATCCCTAGTGAATACATAGATATTTGAAATTATCTGAATGAATTCAATTTTCTTGATGGTGTCAATGCAAAGACTAAGAGAAAGATTACTCAAGTCAGTCGTCCATATTCTATTATGCATGGAGTATTATTTCGAATAGGACCTGATGGACAGTACAAGAGGGCAGTTGGACGTGATCAAGGGAAGGAACTGCTAGAAGAATTCCACGATGGTACATGTGGAGGGCACTTCTCTGCACAACTTACAACAAGAAGGATCTTGGATGTAGGTTATCACTGGCCCACTCTTTTTAAATATTGTTATAATTATTGTAAGACATGTGATATTTGTCAAACACATGGTAATCGTAAGACTTCATCAGCTCCATTATTTCCTATTCTTCCCCTTGGTCCCTTTGAAAAGTGGGGAATAGACATTGTAGGTCCACTTCCAACTACATCATGCCAAAATAAGTATATTGTAGTTGCCACAGATTATTTAACCAAGTGGGTTGAAGTTAGGCCATTGAAAACAACTTCCATGGATGAAGTGGCAAGGTTCATGTATGCATGCATTATCACCAGATTTGGCTTCCCATTATAAACTGTAACAGATCAAGGAAGACACTTCATTAATGAGGTGGTAGAAGCCCTAGTCAATAAGTTTTCTATTAAGCACAGGAAGGCAACAAGATACAAGCCAAGCACAAATGGATAGGTGGAACGAACAAATTTTGTGTTGTGTCAAATTCTAGCAAAAGATGCAGCCTTGTAGGTACATAAATGGGATAAAAGGATTCATGCAGCATTGTGGGCATATAGGGCAACATTAAAGTTAGCAATACGATACTCCCCATTTCAGTTGGCCTATGACATTGATCCATTTCTTCCATATTGAGTTTGATATTCCCACTGTGAGAGTTATGAAAAATGAAAGGATGGATGAAAGTGATTCAATAAAAGAAAGGTTGGTACATCTTCATTTGCTAGAGGAAATGAGGGAAATAGCAAAGGATACAAGCCATAAGAAGAAAAAGAAGCAGAAGGAATACTTTGATCAAAAGATCTATTGGTCTCCATTTCATGTGAATGACTTGGTTCTAGTATATGATTCCAAATACAAAAAAAGAAGACAGAGAAAATTTCTCCCAAAATGGATGGGGCCCTACAAAATAGCAGTTGTGCATGAAAATGGTACGTACCGACTGGAGGAATTGGATGGCACTCCCCATTCCGAAATGGGTCAACCACGACAAGTTGAATATTTTCCAAGCACTAGAATAGTCTAATCCGAGGACAGAGTATAAGCTAGGAAGGGGGAAGATGTCGACACTAAAATTTTCATCCGTAATTTCTATTTCATTAATGTATGGTGTTGTTAAGTATAATTAGTAGTAGCGTATGATAGAAGATAATGGCACCATCAATACGGGTGCCGCCAATAATGTGGAGTACGGTAACAGTCAAAGTACAATAGGAATGTTGTAAAAAGTAAATATTTGTCCGTAAGTGGTCCGGTAATGTTAAAATGTCAAAGTTTGGGTAATTAGAGAAGTAGGGTCTATGTGATTATGAATTAGAAATATTATATTGGTAATAAGGACAAGGAGTGAGGTCATAAATATTTTGTGTATTTTATTTGTACAAATTCTAAAAATATGAAACCCATGTAAAATGATAAGGTTTATCTTATCTTAGAAGATAAGCTTACATGTACAGATAAGAGTTAAGGTATGGAATATGATTCGTCAGAGTGGATTTTTTATCCTATCTTAGAGATAAGATGGATAAGCTTGGAAGTTCTATAAATAGAGAGGCTACTCCCCTCATTTAGCATAGAAGGAAGTAGTGAGAAATATTGTAGGAAGTGTACGAAGGAAGCCATCAGTTTAAAGGTGTGTTGAAGAAGCCATTAAGAGGTGTATTTGGAAAGTTTCTCCCATAGTCTTGGTGAAAGTCAAGTGAAGTCAATAACACTTGAAGTACCTCATGGGTGAGATTGTAACAATTTCATGTTAATATTATAATTTACTTTGATATTTCAGATTTGTCATCATTGCGTCTTATCATAGTCGATGGTATTTTTGTGTTATGTTGTTGTTTTGTTTCCAGATTACATCCACCAAACTAAAGGCTGTGCATTAGTAAATAATCATAGCACGAGGAGTTCCCGGTGAAGAATTATCATAGTGTCAGATTAGTGATGACAGCCCCCACCGTGGATTGTTTAAATACAAAGAGGGGGAGGGGTTTCCAACCCCACTCCCCATCCCAAATACCAATGGGATTTGGGGTGGGATTCGAGACCCCTCTCCAGCCCAAACTATTTCCAAAGGATACCCAGGACCGTGACAACCTAACATTCAATTTTTTCGATAACTTTATTAATACTAAAAATTGTTATTATTAATAATTATAATAATGATAATAATAATAGTAATAAATATTAGTCATATATATATATATATATATATATATATAAGATTAATATCATATCAATTTTTCGAATAATTTATCAAATAGAAACAATATTAATATATTAATATATAAATTAGATTAATATATTAATAATATTGAGATAGCCAAACCTATTTGAATCTCTTCCTTTTTTTGGTTTAAAAGAGTTCAATATTATTCTAATATATAAATAGGGAAGATTTACAAAATATACTTATAAATCTAATGTAACCAAGGTTACATTTTAATATAAATGTGGATAGACACACACACACACACACACACTCTGTGTGTGTGTGTGTGTGTGTGTGTGTGTGTGTGTGTGTGTCTATATATATATATTTGTCAAACCCACCTAATGTTAAGTTAAGCCAATTGTAAGTTTTCTTACACAACTTATGAAACAAAGTGATAATAGAAGAAAATGCTTTCATCCAATCTTGTGATTTTAACTACTATTTCCTTCAATTAGTTTTGTATCAAATTTATAGTTTAAAATATTCAACTTATTTCCTTTTAAGGAAAAAAAAATATCCATTCCATTTCATAAAGAAGGAGCAAACCAACAAGATACTTATTCCTTTTAAAATGAAGTCTTTCAACTTTACAATATTTTTAGGAATGAAAGTATATCACATTTGAAAAAAATGAAAATACTTTAATTAAAAATAATGCATATCCATTTCAACTATATTAAAATATTCCTTTCCCCAAGGAAAGGTAAAACTTGATAATCTCTTTTCACAAAACTAACACATTTGGAAATTATAAGTCTCTTAAACAAGTACTATTAAAAGAGTAAACAGTATGAAAATGGTTTCCAAGTATTACAACAAATTTCTCCCAAGATTACAACTTACAATCACCCACTCCAGTGGGAAGTATAAATTTGAATAATATACAGCAAAACTTGCCACAAGGTCAATTTAAAAGTTCTCAATATACATGTTTTAATCAAAATGGTAGCTCCAACTCTAAATTTCTGTAAACTTCACAATGGGATCACAAAACAAGGAAGGGGGAGTTGACAACGCTCTCCACCCAACCTTAAATATATTAAGAGGAGAATCCATCCCATCAATGGCCCCCAAGCCCCAACTAGAGAACCATGAGGGGTATTGAACAATAATGACAACTTTTAACAAAGTGGCTTCACAGAAAACATATATACAAGACATCCAACTCAATCTAGATAACATATCCAACAAGTTTACAAATTCACAACAATACAAAGGTTTGAGGACGGCACCAAATAGAGCAAGGGATATGGGAAATCACCTCCTTATGCCTCCCAAGTGAAGTGGGAGTCTTACCAAAAGCCTCCAAGTGCACAAAATGATCAACAAAAATTCCTTATCTCTCCCTTGCAAGCATTCAACAAAAACATTATTTCATTTTAACTCCTCATAGGTAAGACTCCCATTCACACTCCCAACAAAATTCATACCTCACAAAACTCAATTTTACCTTCCCAAAGGTCCCATAAGCCTTTATCCCACACCCAACTAAGGCCTAATACCCAAAAAAATACACAAACACCTTCACAAGACAAAAACAATTATAACAAGCATAACATTGAATACAAAAATAAAAATAACATAATACAAAGGTGGAGATCATACCTCTCCATCAAGCTCCAATTAAATTTCCACAAGTGTCCTCAATCCCAAGCCAAGCAATTTCCAAAGCACTCCCACAAGCTCCAATTCCCAAAAGTGAACATGAAGAGAAAAGAACAAGTAACCCCCATTCCAACCAAAAATCACCAATAAATAGAAATTAAATGTGAGGATGATGAGGTGGCTTCCTATACGATGCCACTTCATCTTTCCTCCTTCCCCACACTCAAGTCAATAGACCAGAACCAAGAAAATAAATGCACATGCAAGGATTATGACAACCCACATGGCTAACAAACTTGCACACCATGATTTTAAAGGACACAATAAATTGGGGTAGAAGGAAAGTGAAATATTTTTCTCTTTTACAGTAAAAAATGGATAAACAAGTCGAATATCCATGGGACAAGCCATGTTTGTCCCACACGCTTCCAAAAATGTACTTGAAGTCAAAATCTGAATTTTGAAGGTGGGGTGGAGTAAAACACTTACAAATCAACATAAATTTTACTTACAAAAAGGACCACCAAACCTCATAAAAACTATTTATCACATCCCTAATTTAGTTAACCCAAAAGGAAGAAGTTTAGCTTAATTAAGACATATTTACACATGCAAATAAAGTGACAAGAATTTTATATTCTAAATCCATAAAAAATGAATAAAGCCCTTACAAAAATTAAAGAAAGGGAACACAATTCACCCCATGACCACACATGTGAAGTCACCCCCATGAGAGACCTCCAAACTAGACATGCAAAACACCACACTATACAACATTACAAAAGTTGTTAAATTTGGCCTCATTTCTCAATATCTGACATCCTTCCTTGGTTGCTCTCCTATCCCCTTTGATGTATGTGATAAAAGTCTTGCACACAAAAAAATACTTCTCTGGCCTTTACGATGTATTAACAAAATCAAGAGAATATACATATAAAATAAATAATCATCATTTGACATTGGCAATTCTATTATCCATAAATATATCAAAATCTAACTCTAACATCTATGAGATTATAATTATACTCAAAACACGCCAAAACATAACGTGTCAGTATAAAATGAAAATCATGAAAATCAACATATATCGAGTTGTCTAACATCGCTATCTAGTGCATCATAATAAAATGTAAACATCATAATGTCAATAGTCCAAATATATGTGAAATCTATCATCTACTCATCAATGTATCATAATCAAAATGTTTAAATATTAGTCCAAAAATATCATTATTAAGATGAAATAGTATCGAAGAGGAATGAGCACTACATATGTGTGTGTGTGTGTGTTGTTTGGGACAAGCCATGACATCACCCCTCCCTTATACTTCACATTACTGTGGTGTGGCTGTGACCACAACACAATTTGCCACATTTTTCCTCCACCCCCCCTTGTGAACACTCTTCTGCGCAACGTTTATATAGTACACCCCTGAATAACCCCCCTAGCCACATCTTAGTCAACCCAAACAATATATATATATATATATATATATATATATATATATATATATATATATATCAGTGTGTGTGTGTGTAAGTAGAAATAAAACTTGGTTCATAAATGAAAAAGAAACAAAATATAAGAGTTTGAGATCTTGAAACCCTAGGTAAAATAACAAACCCAAAATTAATCAGAAGGATTTCCCCCTTGTGTACAAATATAGATCAAAATAAATGAAATGGATTTTAATCCTGGCCTCCATTAGCTCCTCTTTGTCTTCCATGTCCTCCCTGCAAATTAGCTTGTGCAAATGGAGAAAAAAAAGTAAAATAAAATATATAAATTAAAACATAATGTTGGATTAGGGTTTTTATAAAATACCTAAAATCTAGACTGGGGATTAAATAGATGCAATTCCTCAATTTAAATCCTCACCACTTAGGATTTTGGGAATAAAACAATTTAATGGATATAGGGTATGTTTAATAAGTGGGGTCCTAAGGGAGTTTAAAAAAATTAAATTCTAACCTAGGGATTTATTTTTGGCCATTGTGGGTATGAATTAATAAGTTGGGATTTAAGAAAGTTGTTAAATAGAAAATATTTGGCATGGGTCCATTTAGATTATTTAAGGGCCATAGAGAGTAGAAATTAATAAATTAGACATTTAAGAAAGTAATTACTTAAATAAAATATCATGGGTTAGCATGGTTAGCCTCTTTAGTGACCCAATCCCAAATTTAGTTTGATGTTTAGAAAAGGGGGTAGTTAACCTGGTAACAAGTATGGAAAACAAAATGGTATTAACTAACTTCTAGCTATAGTCCTTAACTACTAATAAAATAATATATTTAAAAACAAATTGCTGGAATTTTTATGTCCTGTGTTTATATGCTTTTGGTTTGTCAAATATGGGGCATTACACAAACCCTAGTTACTTGTACAAAATTCGAGTGCACATTATACTGAATGAAAAATTCATATGATATAGTCACACTAAAAGTGGTGGTCACTCTAAGGTGATCTTGCTACCAAGGGTTGAACTACATTTATAAATCTATGTAGCTCTTATGGTGTGTGATTGAAATTGTTTCGCTGGAGCTAGAATGACCTATTGTAATTCAAGAAAAAAAATGAGATATAAGTATTTAGTCCCAATATATGAATGTTTGATATGGAATTCATGATATCCTCCCCCTATGCAATGAATAATGCATCCCAAAATGGAGTTCCTTGTGTCGATCCTGTGTATGTGGTATATATGCAAAGGATATCCTAATTGCCCCTTATAATAGTTAGTAGGTTATGTATATATATTAATTATTCGTTTTAATCTTAGTACATAGTGACACAAAAAATTGTTCTAGGTTGTGAAAAGGTGATAAGAATAGAACCAAAGACAAGGAAAACTTAACAAGGATACAATAAAGAACATATGAAAGAAGCACTCAGGAGGACATTAGCACCTGGATGTTATTGTCTTCTCTTGAAGGTAATGTCCTACAACAAGAAAAAAAAATATAATAAGAAATAATAACATGGATGTTAGAGTAGGTTTTTACCTTAGCTCATGTTCATGTAGGTACTTTATTTACCTTTATTGTATTTATCCTCGCCCACTTTTGTGTGTGGATAATTCTTTTATCTTATTTAGATATTAGGAGATATTATCTAGTTGTTAGGTATAGTTCTTTCCTTGATCTACGTTTTTGCCATTTCGGGCAACCCATTAAAATCCCTAGCCCTTGGTCATATGGTATGGTCATATGAGGGCTTAAAGCTTCTGATTTCTAGTAGGTGCTTAGCTTCAGCCCCCTTTAATTTTAATTGTGTGGTGAAGGCAACAACAATTTATTTTGTTTTAGTGGCAACTAAAATAAATAATAGAGGAAAATTTTAAAAATCTTGTAACTTTTGATCAATAACTTGGTTTTGAGTGCCGTTTTTTGCAAAAGTGCTTATTTTTTTCATGTTCTTTCCATTGGAAATATTTATTTTGAGATCTGAACAATAATTGTAAAGTGTCAAACATGGAGGTGTGTTGTAATCAATTGTGGATGTAATTTCAGCTGAGCCCGACATCCTAAACTTTTGGGAGTTGCAGTTTATACCTATCATGGATTATAACAATGATATTCTTTTCACTAAAGTATTTGGACTTAGGAGGATATTGTTAAATTTGTGGAAGAAAATAGATCGCTCAAGAAGTGAAATTCTCTTCTACAATCACTCATTCAAGATAAGGATATAATAATACACTCCCTGTAGAACAAACTTGCTAGCCTACAGTGTCACCATCATATTGTGGAAAACCATATCCATGCTTCTAGTCCACTTGCAGTTGTTGCTCTTGTACCCACTGGTGTTGATTTTCCCGTCTTAGAGCCTGAACCTACTATTTATCCTTCTAAACCTATGAGTCTTGTTACTATATACTCTTCCACATCTATGAATATTACATTACCGCATGTTGTGTATCCTACTTTTGCTCAGCTCCATGGATTTTTTGAGAAGCATCCCACTGCATTCAGATCTCGCATGCTCCATTCTATGGGTCTCACTAGCGGAGTCATTAGTAGACATTCATAGGGTATTGTTTCCTCTATTCCACATGTTAAGTGGAATTCATGTCATTACATTGGTTTTCGACAGGTATTTCATTGGGATCACACATTGACAGAGCTCATTTTTTTGTTCACTCGACTCTTTCTGAGGATCATGAGCAACACATGAGTTCTACACCTTCACTCAGGATTGAGAAACCTGAGATTTCAGCTATCATACATGATCAACCTGACACACATTCTGATGTTGTTTTGCATGCACCCATTGTGCATTTTGCACCAAGTCATATGCAGGCATCTTCTTCATCCATCCGTGTTGATTTAGGGTTAATATTTGTTCACTTGTGGTGGTGACATAGGCATTCGTTGAGACGACTCTACAGGTGTCGCTCCTCCACCATTCAGCCTGTTGCTCCACTTTTTATACCTTTTGCATTGTGATGCTTCTTTTTTTGAGCATTTTTCTTTATCAGGTGCAGTGTATCTCTCTTGTTTGTTGAAAGATTTTGTATCTATATTTTTGACACTTTTTGCATGTTGACAATATCTCTTGTGGGGGAGCTATTCTGGTGGAACCCAGTGTTAGTCTGTCAGTGTTCGAGTAGTTGTTTTGACAACTCCTATAGATTTGTAGTGCCACTCCACCCATTCAGCAGTATAGGAGGGTGTGGTGATGATCTTCTTCTTCGGGTTTCATGTCCTTACCTTGTTACCTTAGCTTTTCTTTGGATCGTGACACTCTGGAGTTTGTGTCCTTGCCTTGTTGCTTTGGTTATTGTTCTTGGATCGTGGCACACCTATGTGTAGCAGTTCGATCCTTAGCCCTTGGTCATATGGTATGGTCATATGAGGGCTTAAAACTTGTGATTCCTACTAGTAGGTGCTTAACTTGACCCCCCTCTAATTTTATTTTTGTGGTGAAGGAAACAACAATTTATTTAGTTATAGTGGTAACTAAAATGAATAACAGAGCAAAATATTAAAAAGCTTATATCTTTTGATTGGTAACTCGGTTTTGAGTGCTATTTTTTGCAAAAGTGCTTGTTTTTTTCATGCTCTTTCCATTGGAATTTTGGTTGAGGCCCAACGTCCTAAATTTTTAGGAGTTACAGTTTGTACCTATCATGGATTATGAGAAATGATATGATTTTCTCTTAAGTATGTGGAGTTCAAGAGGATATTGTAAAATTTGTGGAAGAAAATAGATTGCTCAAGAAGCGAAATTATCTTCTACAATCACTCATTCATGATAAGGATAAAATAATACACTCCCTGCGGAAAAAACTTGCTAGCCTACAACATCACCATCATATTGTGGATAACCATATCCATGCTCCTAGTCCACTTGCAGTTGTTGCTCTTGTACCCATTGACATTGATCTGTCAGTCTTTGAGCTTGAACGCACTTTTGATGCTTCTAAACCTGTGAGGCTTGTTATTGCATGATGTTTTATAGTACCACATGTTGTGTATCCTACTTCTGCTCAGTTGCATGGAGTTTTTTGAGAAGCATACCACTGCATTCATTTCTCACATGCTCCGTTCTATGGGGTCTCACTAGCAGAGTCATTGGTAGACATTCACAGGGTATTATTTCCTCTATTCCACATGTGAAGTGGAATTCTTATCATGACATTGGTTTTTGAGCAGAGACTTCATTGGGATCACACATTGACAGAGCTCCTTTCTTTGTTCACTCGACTCTTTCTAAGGATTCTGAGCAACACATGAGTTCTACATCTTCACTAAAGCTTGAAAAACCTAAGATTTCAGTTGTCAGATATAATCAAACCTGACACACATTCTAATGTTCTTTTGCATGCACCCATTGTGCATTTTACACCAAGTCATATGGAGGCATCTTCTTCATCCATCCGTGTTGATTTGGGGTGGATATCTGATCACCCGTGGAGGTGACATAGGAGTTCGTTGAGAGGAATCTACAGGTGTGGCTCCTCCACCATTAGGCCTCTTGCTCCACTTTCTATACCTTATACATTGTTATGCTTCTTTTTTTGATCATTTTTCTTTAGCAGGTGTAGTGTATCTCTCTTGTTTTTTGAGATATTTTGTATCTGTATTTTTTACGCTTTTGGCATGTTGATAGTATCTCTTGTGGGGGATCTATTCTGGTGAAGTCCAGTGTTATTTTATCAGTGTTCGAGTAGTTGATTTTTGGCAACTCATACAGATTTGTAGCGCCACTCCACCCATTCAATAGTATGGGAGAGTGTGGTGTTGATCCTGCTTCTTCAGGTTTCGTGTCCTTGCCTTGTTACCTTGGCTTTTCTTGAATCGTGACGCTCTAGAGTTTTTTTTCCTTGCCTTTTTGCTTTGGTTATTTTTCTTGGATTGTGGCACACCTATTTGGAGCAGTTGATCGAATTATGTTTGGTGGTTTTTTTACACTTTCAAAATAATGGTGGAAAAACATACACAATACACAACCATTGATTCTGCCCCTTTTCTACTTTATATCTTAACTGTCCTCATGTTTCCTTTGTGTAACTGCGAAGGGGAAGAATAGGGGAAAGTTTCCAAACAAGCGCGGGCCTTCCACATGCCCTGGGCCCAAAAAAAATGTCTTTTGGCCTTTTATAAAAGTCTCAACAAAAATGGAGCCAGCGGAAGCCTCTGTGTGTCTCACTTTGGCAGAGTTGTAAAAAAAGTTGAAGGATCAGAGAAGGCGTCATGTGTCTAGGGTCTGAGACTATTTTCCTTGGCCATTGAAAAGTCCAAGCAAGGGTAGAAGTGAGTTGAATCCTCCAAGTGTCCTCTTAGTGCTTATTCAAAATTAAATTTAGGGGTTGGTCCACAAACAGATGTGGTCCCTCTATATGTCCTAGGACTTTAGAAAATTTCTTGAAAAGTCTAAGTATGGGAAGACCTGACAAAAATCTCCATGTGTCTCCCTGGCGCAACTTCGAGATGGTGCCCAAGAGTGGAGACCCTAAACAAGTGTGGGCTAACCACATGTCCTAGGCCTTAGAAAATTTCTTTGAAAATTTAAAGTATAGAGTAGAGCCTGCGGAAGCCTCCACAGGTCTCCCTATCGCAATTTTTAAGGTGGGACCCTAAGGAGGATCCTCAAATGAGTGCTAGGCCTCTGTGTGTCCATGGTCCACAAAAACTGCACCGGCCGCATGAAAAATTTGTGTATGTCTTGGAAAGATAGAGGAAACCTCCACATGTCTCTCCGGCACAACTCCAAGGCCCAACCAAAAGGTCAATTTTCAAATGAGTGTTGGCCCTCCACATGGAAAAGCTTTGAGTCTAAAGCAACCTTAGAGTTTTCAAAGTGCCCTGCCGAGCCGCAACCAACAAAAAGGGCCATGTTTCCACTGATACTGAGATGTAAATTTGACAGGAAAAAAGACACCCGTCAAACCGGAAAATGTAGGAAAATCACCATTTGATCCTGGAAATGAATCATCCTTCAAGGAAAGAGAATTTGGAAATGTTATAAGGCCCACATATGATCCTCTGAGCTACATCCAATCATTTTTTCATATATATTTGGGACAAAATTGAAAGGGACAACAAAATGTGACTGTGAAAAATGGAAGGAAAGGAAAAAACCTGAGTTTTCACCCAAGTTACAGATCTTTTCACATGCACAGAGGAATGAAAAAAAAATTCTAGACTTTTAAGTGATTCTTGACCAAGGAAGGGACTGATCATGGAAACCAAATGGAGGAAAAAGTTCCTATGCATCAATACGGGGAGATATAAAACATGACAAAGCCCACAAATTGAAGAATTTAAAGGAAAAATAGGGTGAGACCAAATTGAGCACCAGCACCACCAACTTTTCTATGAGTCAATATCCAATTTACCCTTCTTCTCTACCCTCTTCACTTCAATTTTCTCTTCCTTTTATTCTTGATAACCTATATGACTATCTAAAACATTATTAATATCATTTTACTCATGAGCATATACCACCAGACTATCTGGATTAAAATACTTCCACAACGATATCCCCCATTAATTTGTTTCTTGATAATGTGGCAGTCAGAAGCAAGGTGACCAAGGGAAAAACATGTTCTTCATATAAACGGAAAACCTTCATAATACAAGTTTTGTGTCCAAATTGTAATCATGGCATTAAGCTCCATGGTGGCCGGGGAAATCAATACGCATATCCATATCCACCGAAATACAGGCAAAAGTGGTGTGATCAAAAGATTTTTTCCTAGGATCAACAACTAGGAATTTACCAAAAACTTCCCCCATTGACCTGAAGCACTCTTCACTCCAGAAGTGCAAAGGAAAATAAGGAAATATTATCCACACAAGTCTAAAGGTAAAAGTTTCAGTTATGGGATTAAAATTAGGGAGCCAAGGCTTCATGTGAAGAATATGCGATTGCCAATCCCATATTCTTCCTAAGATCATATCCCTATCAGAAGAGCTATCAAACACTGCTATAAAAATACCACGAGTGGAGGGATATATGTTGACTTTACCTTTGATAAGTGGGTGCCATTGTTCAGATATCCATTTATGTAATGTCATAAATCCAGGCGAGAAGCTTTAGATCTTGTAAATTATTCCTTTTTTCTAGTAGAACTCGAATTATTCAGAGACGTCCTCCCCAAAGGAGACAATAGATGTTGATTTGGAATAAGCCATGGGTTTGGTAGTTACTCTCCCACAAGATCACCCCACCTTCAGAAAAGAAAAGGGCTTACTCCCCAGGTGTGGCCCTATGTCCTGGCACTTTAAAAGCATCCCTTCTGACCACAACTACTTTCTTCAAGTCCACCCCCCAACTGAATCATTGTGTGGGATCCCCATAATAGATCCCAAACGACTCTTTCTAATTATAGCACCCTGCAATAAAACACCAGACACCAAAAATGGGTGAAGTCCTTTGCTAATGGAACTAGGCATGGGGGGTGTCACCAGAATGAAGAGGATTAGCAAGAAAAAAACCCCCTGAAATTTCGGCTGACAATCACTTGGTTTAAAAGAACCAATCCATTCACACTATTCATCATAGACCCAGTCACATCTCTGACCAAGATCTAATTCAAGCCACAATTACAACCACCATCATGGGAGAAGGGAAAGGAAGTAACTTTGTCGCCATTGAAACTATTGTCAATGCCAACCCCAAAGTGAGCAGAATCCACATTTTCGCCGTCGTCCAGGGATCTAGGGCATGCAGAATACACAACTGGATTTGCAACCATGCAGTTATTCTAATTAGTTATATTATGTGGATACATGTTATTAGTACTGCCGAAGGCATTCCACTATAGGCCTCATATCTCTTTAAATCTTTGTTAATTTTTGTACCTTTTATCCAATTAGAAATTGTTATTATCTGCATAAATCAATATATAATTCTCACAACAATACTAAATATTAGTAAACTTGCATATTATTTAACAAAATAATTACAAAATTTGATTTATCTTCATTGTAACTGGCTTAAAACTTGAGATGTTATTGGAGTCTTTAGCATTTTCGAGGAAAAAATGATGCCATAACTTTTATTGTAATTTATTATTTACAGATTCAATTTATTGCAAGATGTACAGAATTTCAGGTGTAGCATTAATGTTATGGTCATGGCAATTTCAGTAGCTGTGTTAAAAAGAAATTTCACATTCCTCGGCAAGTGGTATTCTCTCCACCTGGCAATGTCAAAGCCTTCCAAAACCCATATTTGCCCATACCATCGACCGACTGAGTTTAGATCCTTATCAATGTTTCCACCATCATGATGAATATGATCCTGGAAAGCTCACATGTCATTGGTGATGATTTCCGTCATTTCTGCTCTTAATTTCTGAGTCGCCGTGATGGAAGGATGAAAGGAGCCATGGACATGATGAGATCGATTGCCATTCACAATGGAAACATGTTTCCACCTAGCGTCTCACTGGTACTGGAATATGATGATGTGGGAGGAGAAGAGGCTGACGTTGACCCGGTTCAGCAGGTGATGGAGAGACAGTGCCATATAACAATGCAGAGAGGAAATCCCTAGTTCCAAGTAATTCAGTGAATTTTCCCTTCAAACTACCACAAGCTTTAGGATGCCCAGAAACACAACTTAAAATACACCTCTGACATTGACATGGCTTCAATGTTTCGATCTCCAGCCCAAACTGCAAGGGATGTCCTGTTGAGTTTTTTGGCATGGTTTTGTTTCCTTGTCAACACTACTTTGCTAGAAATTATGAATTTGTTGAAGCAACAGTTCCTGCATCTGAAATACTGAATCTCTTTATAAAGAACGTGAATCTTTGTTCCTATCTGTTTGATTTCTCTGATCCTACCAAAAATGTGAGGGAGAAGGACATTAAGCAACATACCCTACTTGAGCTTGTTGAATTTATTCAGTTGAGTTCAAATAAACTTAATGAAGCTTCACAAGAATACCTTGCCAAAAAGACCTCAGAAAACCTTTTCTGAGGCTTGCTTCTTGCCTCTCATGAACCCGGGATCTGAGAGCTTTAACCTAGAAGAGAAGGAGCCATGCATGGAACCTTCTTGGCCACATTTGCAAATAGTATATGGATTACTGTCGTAGTATGTAGTCTCTTCAGATACAGACCCAAATATTGCAAAGAGGTATATTGATCATTCCTTTGTCTTAAGATTGTTGCAATTGTTTGATTAAGAAGATCCTCAGGAGAGAGAATATTTGAAAACTATACTGTATCGCATCTATGGTAAGTTTAGAGTACATTGTCCATTCATTCGAAAAGAAATCAATAATAAATTCTATCATTTCATCATGGAAACAGAAAGACATAATGTCATTGGTGAGTTGTCTCACAAATTGTCAAAAGGAATTTTTATATTTGCGAGAGCTTGAGGAGATTTTAGATGCTAGACAGGCTGCAGAATTCCAATGCTATATGATTCCTCTATTTTGATGGATTGGACATTGTCTCAACAACCCACATTTCTAGGTTTGTGGTTGTATTTCATGAAATTTCACACAAATTTGGAGATGCCACTACCAACTTTATCTGTAGCTAAGAAACCGGGTTACCCATTCCTCCATCCAAAATCCATACATAGATCTATCCAAACCGCTTCCACATGCCGCACACTAAAACATGAAGTTAAAAATACTCCCATTAATCATGTGAAAAATCCATCAACTCAGCTTAGAGTTTGTTTTAGTACCCACTTGAAATTTCAGCATAATCTGCATACCCAGGGAATGATTTTGTGAAATCCTATCAGATTCCGTTCTTTGTATCCACTGTAGTATGTACCCTGGTAGCAGTGGTAAGACCTGAGTAGCTAACCATGAAGTAGAGTTTATTAGATTCAATGCACTTTTGGTACCATACACTACTGTCATTTCAGCTGCGGGCAGTACTTGGCAGCAATGTTGCTCTTGTTCTCTTTAAATTTTTCATGTGGAATATAATAATCAATGGGAGTTTATGTATTCAAAAGAGATAATGGTTTGACAATGATCTTCATATTGTACATTAAACTAAAAGAAAATAAATAAAAAATAATCTCTTATGTTTGTTTGGAGCACGAATGCATGCTATGTGAATGATATTTTGGTTAACTTTAATACTTTAATATGTTGTACATTTCCTTTTTATTGGTCTTCCTTCATGTTATTATCCTTCAAGGCCATTGTACCTATATTCAATCTAAGTGTAATTTACCTATGGATAATATTTCAATGAGGAGATGTAAACCACTAGAAACCTGGGTGCAAATCACTACAAATGCTGTCCGAAAGTAGCATATATTTATGTGACTCTGTGGTAGCATATATTTATGTGATTCTGTGGTAGCATATATTAATGTTATCAACAAATAACATATATGTGCTACCAATTCTATGATTAAAAGAAGAAAAAATACGTAGATTTTGTCTTACAATAATGATATGCTAATGAATGGTTGTAATTATGTTGTCATTGGGTTATAAAATTACAATATATAGTTGATCTTCAACGCCACCGAGTATAGGAATTGCGAGTATAATTTGATGTTTAATATCGTAATCGTACATACATACATACACATGTGTGTGTGTATGAAGTAAAATGTGAATAATTTCTCTTTCGTAGTATAAGATATTTGAATATAAATACTCAACTCTTAGTCTAAATGATAGGCCGACAACCTCAAAGAATAAATTGTACCCGAGAAAATTTAATTAAAATAGCAAGTGAGTTAACTATTTAAAATATGCCAAATCCAAATTTCAAGTAATTGAATATTCTTAAAATAATAAAAATTCACTAATTAAACTTTCCCTGCATAGAGAACTGAAAAAATCACTATAGTCAACCATAGAAACAAACCCCAATATTGGTGAATCTATCCCTCTGTTGGGCCATGCTACTGAATCTACATTTTGCATTCTACACTATATGTAAGCTTTCATTCTCCTCATCTTTACATGCATTATTGTCCTTAATTAATTCATCCTTTATTCCATACATAATTGTAAGAAAGTCTGTAAACCTTAGTCTCTCCTAGGAAAAAAAAACAAACCTCTAATTTATATGTGACTAGACTTAGTATTTTTAGTAATACTTACTATTTATATAGCAATAACTATCTTTAAATAAAGCCTTTCGAATCATATGAACTTGCAAACATTTTCCACAGAATTAAATTATTTTATTTCTAGTGTTACCACTCAATTTCACTCACGGTTATAAATTTTCGAGATTCTGAATTTTCTTAAGATTTAGGCCTCTGAACATTTTCGAAACATATCATAACCATCTAGTGTAAAAACATGGAATAGATATTTTCAAAAGATTTCACTAGAAAAAAAATAGTCTATTTTGTTCACACATCACAAGTTACACCCTGTTGACCTAATGGTGAAGAACATGTGCTCTTGAAATAGAAGTCACAAGTTCAAATCCTACAGGGGGGTAGGGTATGTATGCCTCGTTTGTAGCAAAGTTAGTTGCCTCCCGCATGTGAGTACGAGCTAGTCCCATATGCTATAAGCCACTTGTAGACCCAAAAACAGGTTGCCCCACGGCATTGTGGACTGTAAAAACCTATTATTATTATTATTATTATTATTTAGCCTTCGTAAGGAGGGCCACAAAATCTGCAACATATTTAGTTCAAATTACACACATTTAACACAATTAGCTCTTGTTTCTGCATTCATTCAAGACAATCTTGACGAATCACATAAATTTAACGAGTTAGGGATCTCCTATTTTTATATACCTATCCCTCTAATCACGCAAAAACAGGTCGCCCCCACGGCATTGTGGACTGTAAAAACCTATTATTATTATTATTATTATTTAGCCTTCGTAAGGAGGGCCACCAAATCTGCAACATATTTATTTCAAATTACACACATTTAACACAATTAGCTCTTGTTTCTGCATTCATTCAAGACAATCTTGAGGAATCACATAAATTTAACGAGTTAGGGATCTCCTATTTTTATATACCTATCCCTCTAATCACCGTTCTTAACATAAACAAGTAGTTTTTACTCTTAACACACTCTTATATTAATACCTCTGTTAAAACAACATACTATATATAGAACTAATTCTAACATTCCCTAAAATAACTAGTCACGACTATAATAAAAAAATTTTTGTCAATCCATATTAATAATGTAAATATCCGTAACAATATCTAGTACAAACTACAAACAGAATTGTTGGGATGAGAGAATCGTGGTGGCATTTGGGATAAAATCCTCTTTAAGGTAACATGAAAATAATTGTATTATTTGTATATTGCTGCTAATAGTTCCAATAATCATTTACTAGTATGATTAAGACCTGACGAACCAGTGCGAAAACTACACAAAAAGTTCATTCAATATTGGCAGCGTCCACACACTTTCACATTGAAATTGTGTTCCTCTCGTGTGCACGGCCATCACATGGAATGCGTGATGTACCGATGACCAGTACTATAAATAAGACATTCAGCATTATCTAGTATTACTAAGAAAATATATGAAAAGATTAATGAGACTATGTTCAGGTCTCAAGAGAATGGTCGTGGGAAGCAATGTTCTGGATAGAATACTATGGATGTAGGTGAATTGGACAAAAACACGAGAAAATGTTTCCAATGCGTTTTTTCCAATACCACCTATATCTATAGTTTTAACCACCAATTATCGACATGATCTTGGCGAATTCATAACAGAATCAGAGAGCCCCTTTAACTCATAACAGGGAGTAGAGGTTTTAAATAAAATATTGCTCGTTTTAAATTAATGCAACTTACAAATCATCTGCTTAAATTTTTATATTATTAGTTTATTAGGATTAGTATAGAAAGATGAGTTATAAAATTTGTTATACCCATTAGATAAATTAACCAAGTATTTATTTCAGTAATGAATTTTTGCACGTCTCTGATTTGAAGTTCATTCGTAATCGGGAATGGTATGTATGCATTTTTTTTCAAGAAATTTTAAAGTCAAATGATAAAAATCAATAAAGAACTACAAGTGTAAACAAACACTTGTAGTTCTTCATTGATTTTTTATCATTTGACTTTAAAATTTAAAATTTATTTAGATTGGTGGGGCGGGATGTTTATTAAAGTTGTGTAATAATCATAAATTATATTCATGATCCTCCTTTATGTAAATATTCGTTGGTATATGAGCTATATTTTATTAATAGTCCACCTTAAGTACTTTGTAGCTGTCCTATATATACAGTATGGAGGATTTACAACATACAGTATGCAAAATTCATCTTAGACGGAAAAAATTATCAAATATTGTATGTAGACTGTTACGATATGATTAACTATAAGGAGTTTTGTCATGATTAACTATGATTTTCCCTCTATTTAAGATATGAACATCTGTATTTACCGTTTCTCTACAAAATCTATCTGATAGCTTAGATTCATTTAAGATGGTTCTAGCCATCTCTTGGATGGTTCGATTCTTTCTTTCTACCACTCCATTTTGTTGTGGAGTCCTTTCACCTAAGTACTGTCTTTTGATTCCATGATCTTCACAATATTCAATGAATTCATTTGAGATGACCTTGCCTCCACGATCTGACCTCGGGGATTTTATTTTCAAACAAGTTTCATTTTCTACTAAAGCCTTGAAATCTTGGAACTTCTCAAATGCTTTTGAATTTTCTTTTACAAAGGCTACCCATGTCATTCTAGTGTAGTCATCAATGAATAACATGAAATAACTCTCACCTTGTATGCTTTCTGTTCTAGTAGGTCCACATAAATCCATATGAATCAGCTCTAGTAGTTTGGTGGTCAAATACTCCTTCATTCTAAACTTTACTCTGGTTTTCTTTCGATGCTAACAATGCTTGCATAGAGTACTTGTAGGATTCGTTACCTTAAGCATATCCTACACAACCTGCTTGTTGCTGATTTTGACAAGATTATAAATAATTCTATGCCCCATCCTTCTATGCTATAGCCAACTCTCATCAACCTGACTTAGACAAAATTTCTCTACTTTTAATTCTCCTAGCATGTATAGGCTATTTTTGGTTCTATCTGCATCTTCTACTAACTCTCCCATGTCTTCTTTCCTTATCTCACACCCTTCAGCATAAAACTTAAGTGTGTGTCCTTGATCACACATTTGGCTTACACTTAAGAGATTATGCTTTAGTCCATCAACATATAAACCATTCTCTATTTTTGTTTTACCATTATCAAGACTCAGCGTACCTTTTCCAGCGATATTTCCTTTGGAGTTATCACCGAATTTCACCGTACCTTAATTTACTTTCTTTAATGAGATGAAATTAATTTTATCTCCAGCCATATGTCTTGAACATCCGCTATTAATGTACCACAACTGCACTTCATTCTGTGCATGGAATGTTGCATGAACAAGCATAGATTTCTCTTTATCTTTCCCATCATCCTCTTTCTTCTATTTTATAAATTTTGTAGCTTCTTTCCTCTTTATTTCTAGAGCATTTACCTTCTGGTTCGATTTAGATGGTTTTGCAAAACCAATTCTACAAAATCTTGCCATATGTCCATAGTTATTCTAGGTATAACAAACAATATCTTCAACATAGTTTGATAAAGGACAAAAGGAGTTGTAATTTATATTTGAGAATCCATACACACCTTTGTTCTTTATATTGTTGTTTCCCACCAATATTGTACAATCTATTGCTTTATGACCAAAATGATTACAACAGAAGCAATAGCCATAGAAAGAATTTTCAAACCTGGACATGTGAGTATATCTTGGAGGATTTGGTGTTCTAAAATTGTTCTAATATTTTCTTTCCTTGTAAGAAGTGTTGATCTTCATAAAGCTCTTCTTCCTTTTCAACTCTTAATTCTTCATAGGTTCCTTGAGTGTCTCTGTATAGGTCTTTGACTTCTCTTCTCTTATCCCTTTCGATGACTTTATACCTTTTGTGTTAGTGGTGTCTTGTCTTTCCATATATCAAAGACCAGTCTTGTCGAATGTTGACTGTTGTCGGTTAAGAATTTCATCTAGTATCTAACTACGTTCCTCAAATTTTAGATAACTTGTAACCTTAGCATTTTCTTTTTCCAACGCCTTTCTCAAAGCAAAGATATCTGACTCACGATTTTTCCTATCTTCTTCCTCAGTCCTTAATTGATTTCTTAATTCTTCTTCAACTCGTTTTTCTTCTTCAATTTGGGTTTTTAGATCCATGATCATCTTTCCTGATTCTTCAAGAGATTGTGATATCTTAGCTTCAAAGTTATGATCTTCTTATTCATATTTTAGGAGCTACAATTTTTTTTTCTGTTTTTTCTTTTTAAGAGCTTTCAACTCTCCCAGGGCACATATAAGTTCCTCTTGAAGATTCACTTCATCTCTTTTTAAGACATCTTTTATAGACATGAATAATATTTCTTCATTATCGCTATCTAAGTCACTTATCCCACTTTCTTCGGATGATCTACTACTTCCTTTTGAATATAAGCTTTTATTTTTCTTTCCAAATCTTTTCTTGCCTTTATTTTTTTTCTCATCTTCTTATTCAATCTTTTCACCTAACCCTCTTATGGCTTTGATAAATTCATCCACACGAAAAAGATAGGATGCAACATTCTTCTCATCCTTCATTTTCAAGCTCTCAAATTGTCTCCTATGAGTTTGAAACTAATTAGCCCATTTAACCTTTTCATCACCTTCATAGATAATTTTAAGTTTGTCCTATATCTCCTTCATTGTTTCACATTGCATTACTTTAACAAAATCAGATTTTGATAGGCCATATAGGATAGCATTCATTTCCTTGGCATTGTTTTCAAAAGCCTTCTTTTCATCCTTATCTGTTAGTGGAACTGATGGGATTGTAAATCCAACTGTTACTGATTACCAAATATAAAACCCTAGTGCCATTAGATATGTTTTCATTCTTATGCTCCAAAATGCATAATTTGTTCCATCAATAAATGGAGCATTGTTCAAAGAAAAACCTTCTTGTACTTGATGAGTAGCCATATGTGCTTCTGAGATCTACCTTCCAATTTTTAGATTGTTTCTAAAGGCACCCGCTCTGATACAAAATTGTTAAGCACAAGATAATACTGAGAGGGGGGGTGAATTAGTATTATGATATTATTTTGAATTTATTAGAATATCATAATACTAATTCATCTCGCCTCTCAATATTATCTTGTGCTTAACAACTTTCTTATTCTAAGTGGCGAAGACATGGTAAATTTTAGTAGATTGTCATTGTTGATTCTGATGAGCTCTGTTCCTCTACAAATTGGTCTTCTAAAGCTCCAAATATTTATATTTGCATTTCCTGTGAGGCATTATGACTTTGAATCTTTTATAATTTTGTCATTTCAGCTTTTCCTGAGTTCTCTAAAAGATATTTTGGTCATGGACGCCATTCACAATGATTTCGAGCTCTACTTTCTTTATAAGATGTCTTCTCATTTCGATTCTGTGCATCTTTTGATACTGTAAGGGCTTGAAAACTTTGAGGATTCAAATCTTTGAGTTCTGGAAAATGAAAAATATGTAAGTTTTGCATTGATAAGACATGTGCGTGCATGTTGTATTCTTTCATCTCTTTTCCTCCATTCAACCTCACTGTGGATCATTAGTATAAATGGTTGTCATTTGAAGGTAAGATTTTTTATTTTTTTACTCAAAACTCTTCATTTTTTCATTTTTAAGACTTCTATCTCTTCCTTTGAGAGTAATGGAAACCATATTTTGTTTTTTTGTTCTTTGGTACTGTCTTCGTGATCTTTGAGCTAAAAAGTGGCTGAGGTGCTTTCAAAACCCAACTCTGTTGTTCCGACTTTCAATAGTTTCATTGATTCGACCTTGAAAAGGTGAGTTATTATTCAAATCCATTAGCTTTTATTGTATTTCAATGGAAACATTATTCTATTATGTCCTTCTCGTTTCTGACTAAAATCTTGTAAGAACTCTGTATTTCATGTTTTTATTTCTTGAAGCTCCCTGAGTCGATTCAAGCTTGTTTTGAGATCTGCATTTGATTTATGGGTTTAGGTGATATCTATTTAGATATTCTAATCCGATTTGACTCTGCTCAAATTGCTACATTTTTCACATGTAGGTCCTATGTCTTTCGATATCCCACCTTTGTCCAAGTTTCACAAATTAAAAAGGTAGACTTATATTTTCATACCTTTCTGACCCCATTACTCACTACACCGATGCTTTGAGCTTTCATATGATTTTGTTTTGAATCATGGTCACTAATTCCATATTAGACCTTCATGAGTGATCAGTGCTAGTTTCACTTCTGTGCATAAGCATCATGTTTTCATTAATCTTGGGATGTCTTCTCTATATCATAATACCCAACTTGTGGGTTTGCGTCAAGGATCATCATGGATGATTTTTTATCTTCATAGCTTTGTATCTCTATATTTATTTGCTGAAAGCTAATATTAAACTTATGCGTATTGGGGACGTAAATACAATAGTTTTGAATCATTACACGATAATATTTGATCAACACAAATTCCTAAAATAGAATAAATTTTTATAATGATTTAACTACTCTACAAGGTTTAACAATGTCATATTGATAAAAACTCTAAGAATAGGTTGTGCAAGTGTCTTAATAGATCTTGTAAACTCTTCAAACATGTAAATGAACTATGTGAAAAATCACCTATGCCAGACATAATCACCCATTGATTTAATCTTTTAGTGGTCAATATTGTCCCCTACTACTATTATGGATACCTTAATCAAAGAATCCATCACATCTATATCTCCACATCTAGAATATCTCTTATAAACCTCATGATATTATTTCTATTCTTACAATTTAATTCTTGACATCATCAATTTTAACCTTGCTTTCTTTGGCCTAAACTAGATAATACAATATTTGAAACAATTTTTGGTAGTAATGACCACATAGAGATACTCTATAGAGTTATGAGATCCTTGTAGTTATCCTTCTAAGTAACTGTATGAAAATGTGCATAAATAGTGTTTATTAAAAACACCTTAATAAAGCTTCAAGAACTAAAAGTTAACTCTCTCTTTAGTTGTTGTGCACCAGTGTGATCTATGGAATTAAATGAAGTTTTTCTTAGACTTGTATCTTACTAAATTACACATAGGATTTGCCCTTCACTAATTAGAGCATAAATTGTTTCTCAGACTATTTTTGATTTAGAGATACCTTTATGTGGCCCACAATATTTTAAAGTGCACATGATTTTTTTTTTATGTTTTTTGAATGATTTTCAAGTCAATCAACCTTCATCTAAATATGTTAATTTGCTCTACATTTCAAAATATAAAAATTATAAATACAACGAATATAATATTTTAAGTGGATGATAAACGTTAGTAATTGTTTCCTCTTTCATTTGTTTATATATGGGATAATTTATAACTTGATCAAACATATGGGAACAATATCTTAGAATATGTAGATATGCTATATATACAACAAGAATTAAAATCTAGAATTTATAGATTCAACACTTCAGAAAGAGATCAAAATCTAGATTTAAAAAATCAAAGCAACAGTAGAAAGAATTCTACCAAGAACACATCCAATAGCAGAAAATATTATAGCTTAAAAAAATAGCTAATCAAAAACAACTTCACAGCAACAACATCTACTTAGTATCATCACAACAGAACTAAAACAAAGATGTAGTGATGAGAACACACATCGACGAGGGCCTCATGCCTTATCCGAGATAGTGGAAGATTTATATTTAGTGTATCCCTTCTTTTTCCTATCGACCACCTTCCATTCCTCATTTCCTACTTCCACTGATATTAGAAGAATTACTTAAATTAACTTGATAGGGATGTGATCCTTAGCAAGGGCTGTCTAATCACAATCTATCGTTGAATCAACACATGATGCAGGAGCATAACTTGCAGAGACCATACTTTTTGATCCGATTGTTGGATCATTTTGAAATTTTACAGGGTGCTAGATATACATCATTAATAGCTAGGGTCAACATTCCTCTCAATTTTGTGGCCATTTAGGAACATTTTCGGGCCCAAATTCCTTCATCTATTGGCCTTAAATTGGATCTGGACGTTTTTTCTTTTGACTAGGTCTTATAAATTTAATAACTTTTTTCTGGCTTCTTAGAATAAGTCAAAAATTTACGTGAGACTTAATTTATGAAGGAATATTTGGCACACAAATTTTTGGGCTCATCCAATTTGCTTTTCTAGTATGTAAAATTTTGGCATTTTAGGGGTTTTTGGCATTGTAGGGGTTTTTAGCATTTTAGGGTTTTTTAGAGTAAACATGAAATAAATAAGGATTGTAATGTTGTAAAAGATTAGTGTGGATTACATAATGAGAAGAAAGATATTTTGAAACTTGTAGTTTTTATTTGAATATATATTTATGTGTGTTTTTGAGGTATTTCAAACTCTTACAGCTAGGTTCACATCAATTAGTATCAAGGCAGGATTTTGATCTTGTGGAACTGGTTAAGGTAACATATTACATTTTTGTATGTAATATTACAGCCAGATGAATAGGCAAATGCAGGAGCATAAAGAAACATTTTTTAGATCATAGGAGAAGTTACTTGCCTTAGAAGGAGACATGCAAATGGGGACGAAGACCCAGATAGTGATACTAAAGAAGTACCTCTATTAATGAATGAAGGAGGATATGAATAAGGAAATGATAGAGATTAATAAACGTTGACTAAGAGACCATTTAAGGAGAGATTGATCTAGGATTTATATGGAAAGAATGATGGCATGAAGATTAATGTTCTTGTTTATGGTGGATGGTTATGACCAGTGGAGTTTATGGACTCGTTGAATCACATGGAAAATTCTTTGAGTAGAAAACTGTTTCAAAGGAGAATAAGGTTAAGTTTACATGCACTAAATTGGTCAGACATGCATTGATCTGGTGGGATCACCAAAAAAGTGAAAGAAAAAAGGAATGTAAAGAGACAGATATGAAACTAGAATAAAATGGTAAAGAAGATGAAAGAAACTTTTCTTCCTGTAGATTATGCTAAAACACTCTTTCGAAGGTTCCAAAACCTAAGACAGAAGGATCTCACCATTGAGGAGTATACCAATGAATTTTACATGTTGTCAATCAGGGTGGAATAGGGAGAGTCTGAAGAACATAAGGCTACACAATATATAAATGGATTGAGTCACACCATACAAGATGAGCTAAGGATGCTCTAGATCCATATCTTGGATGATGCTTATTAACACGCATTAAAGGCAGAAGAAAGAACAAGAGGAATAATTTTAGAAGAGGTGTGAAGAGAGGGGAAAAATCATCTCCAAGGAGAGGAAGAGGCGCATTTAAATCTATAAAAGGTGAATCTTTTAATACAAACGGGCATGAATATTATGGTCAAAGCCATGGTAACTACCAAAGAGGTAGGGGGTTTGAGAGGGGAAGAGGTTTTAATGGAGGATGGGGATAGAATAACCCCAAAAGGAAATATACATGTTATAAATGTGGTGAAGAGGGGAATAGATCTTTTGAGTTTCTACAATATCCTACACAATATATATGGGAAGGTGAAAATTCATAAGTAAATATGGTTGAATCTAAAGATGAAGAATAATTGGAGGTTTCTGCAGACTCGGGTGAAACCCTCATGATACTGAAGATGATTATTGTCCCAATGAAGGAGAAAGAACATGATATTGTTGGTGTTGGTTTGTGGCTACGAAAAAATATATTTTGAATAAGATTCACCTCTAGAGGAAAGGTATGTGAAATTATTATTGATTGTGGTAGTTGTGAAAATATGGGTTCAATTGTGATGGTTGATAAAATCAATTTGAAATTTTAGAAGCACCCATATCCATATCGTATATCATGGTTCAATACAAGGAATGAGATAACCATAGATAAAATATTCCTTGAGGCATCGTGTGATATTGTCCCAATGGACACATGCCATATATTATGGGTGAGGCCTTCGCAATATGATAAAAATGTTACATATGATGTAGGTAAAAATACATAAAATTTTTGGAAGGATGGTGTAAACTTGGTCTTGTTACCCTTCAAGGAAGAAGAGAAGAGTGAATACTTAATGGCTACAAAAAAAATTGTTACAGAAATGGAATAAGTTGGCTAGTGTTATCCACTGATGTAAAAGAAAGTGAAAATAGAGGATTGTAGTATACATGTTGCTACATAAAAGGTAATAAAAGAATACAAAGATGTCATACCAGATGAGTGACCAGATAGGTTACCTCTAAAGTAGGATATTCACCACCATATTGATTCAATCCTAGGATCAACCCTTCAAAACCAGGAAGCGTATCAGATGAGTCCAACACAGCGTGAAGAGTTGAACATAAAAGTGAGTGATCTGATACAAAATGGGTTAGTGAGAGAAAGCATGAATCCATGTGCAAATTTAGAGCTATTGTATCCCTAAAACTATAGAGACAATAGAATGTGTGTAGACAATCAAGACATAAATAAGATCATAATTAAGTATAGTTCCTAATTCCAAGATTGGATGATATGATGGATGTGCTATTAGGAGCCCGATATTTTAGTGAGATTGACCTATGGAGTGGGTACTACCAACTCCGAATCTGTGAAGGGGGTGAATGGAAAAAATATTTCAAAATAAAAGATGGATTATACGAGTGGATGGTGATGTCATTTGGGCTATCTAATGCACCTAGTACATTGATGACATTGATCAACAAAGTACTTTGAGAATACAATGGTAAGTTTTTTGTTGTCTATTTTAATGATATTTTTATATTTAGTAAGACATTGGAAGAAAACTTGTTGCATATAAAATTGGTGTTATACTTGTTACGTAAAGAGAGACTATATCGAGAATTAAAGAAGTGTAGCTCTATTCAGAAGAGTATTTTTTTTTGGTTTATCATATTAGAGGATAGAGTGAGGAACAAGTAAAGAAAATTTATGAATTTCCTATTCAAATGAATGTGATAGAGGCTCATAGTTTTCATGGATTGAAATATTTTTATAGAAAGTTCATCAGGAATTTCAGTAGAATTGTTGCACACATAACAGAGTGTACAAAAGGGAGGGATTTTGTATGGACTGATGTAGTAAAAGATAATTTTGAATTGTTGAATAAGAAAGTGTCAGAATAACTTGTTTTGGTATTGCCAAATTTTAGAAAGATCTTCAAGGTTGACTATGATGCCTCACATATCGGTATTGGAGATGTACTGATTCAAGAAGGATGACCTATGACATTATATAATGAAAATATAAATGAATCTAGGAAGAAATATTCTACCTATGATGTTGGATTTCATGCTATTGTTAAGGTATTAAGGCATTAGAGACATTACCTGGTAGATAAGGATTTTTTACTCTTCACTGACCATAAAGCCTTGACGTATGTAATCACAAAAATAAAACTAAATAGTAGGCATGCAAAATGGGTTTCATTTGTACAAGAATATACTTTTATCTTAAAGCATAAATCAAGTATGTAGAATCAAGTTGTTGGTGCCTTGAGTAGGCATGTATCACTTTTGACAACAAAGGAAAATGAAGTAGTATAGTTTGAGGAAGTTAAGGAATTATATGAAGGTGATCCATATTTTGGATATGTTGTGAGACAACTTAGCAACCCTACAGTAGGTAGTGCTTCTTCTAATTATTTGATGCAGGGGATTATTTGTTGAAGAGAATAAAATTGTGCATCCCTGTTAGTACAATGAGAGAAAATATTATAAGAGAATTGCATATTGGGGGGTTGGCTAGACACTTTGGTATAAGTAAGACAATTTATCTTGTTGTAGAAAACAATTATTGGCCAAATTTAAAGAGGGACATAAGTAGGAGTGTAACAACATGTAGAGTGTGTCAAATGACTGAGGGCCATGCACAAAATACTGGGTTGTATATGACATTACCTATCCCTACATGGCCATGGGGTGATTTGAGTATGGATTTCATGTTAGTAATTCCTAACACATAGAGAGGGAATAATTCTATCTTTTTTTTGGTTGATCGATTATCTAAGATGGCACATTTCATTGCTTATAAAACAACAAATGATGCTTCCAGTGTTGTATATTTGTTTTTTCAAAAGTGGTTATATTGCATGGAGTTCCAAGATAAATCACTTTGGGACACAAAGTTTTTGAGTCAATTTTGGAAGAATCTATGGAGGAAAATGGGAAAACACCTACATTTTAGTAGTTCATATCACCCCCAGAATGATGGGTAGAAGGAAGTACTGAACAAAAGCTTGGGAAATCTCCTAAGTTGCATAGTTGGAGAAAATCTCAAATAATGGGACTAAGCTTTACCACAAGCTGAGTTTTCCTACAGTAGATCAAAAAACAGGTCAAAAGGGAGGTCTCGTTTCCACATTTCATATGGTAGTATTGCAAAGTGGGTCCTATATCTGATTCTGGTACACGGTGAAGATAAAACTAGTGATGATGTAGAAAAAAATTCAAAGTACATTCTACAGTTGTAAGATGAAGTGACGGAAAAGATGAAAGTGAGTAATGCAAAATATAAAGTAGTTGGAGATGCTAGTAGGAGAGTATGTGTATTCAAAGAAGGATATATGGTGATGATTCATCTTAGAAAGGAGATGTATCCAAAACAGACATATAATAAACTCAAGTATAAGATGATTGGGTCGTCTAGGATTATGATGAAAATAAGTGATAATGCCTACAAGGTGGAAATACCTGAAAAACTTTACTATCTCACCAGTTTTTAATTTTTTTGACGTATATATATTTCCAAGTCATTATGAAAAATTTTACGGAGGAGGAAGAAATAAAATGGGAGCAGAAAATGTTGAAGAAGAAAGAAGAAGGGGTGATGCATGTATTGGACCAAAAGATAGTCACTACTAGACATGAGAGCTATAACGGATATTTGGTATAGTTAGAAGGTTTGTAGCAAGAATAAAATACATGTATTCCTAAGTGGGATTTGAACAATATTGATAATGAAAAATTAAATGATTTCTATCAACTGAATTCACAAGAGATGAATTCTTTTCAACCAGGGGAGAATGATGTGAAAGAATAACTTTTGGAGACCATAACTTTTGATTCAACAGTTGGATCATCTCAAAATTTTATAGGATGGTGGATATACCTTTTTTAATATGCTAGGTTCACCTTTTACTTCAAGTTTATGGCCATTTGGGTACATTTTTGGTTCTAGATTCCTTCATCTATTGGCCAAAAACTGGCTCTGAACATTTTTTTTGCATTCGACTAGGTATTAGAAATTTAATAACTTTTGTTGTGATTGTTAGAATAATTCAATTTTGTATGAACATTAATTTATGAAGGCATATTTGACACAAAATTTTTTGGGGGCATTCGAGTTGTTTTTCTAGTAGGTAATTTTTGGAATTTTAGGGTTTCTTGGCATTTTACGATTTTTTAGAGTAGAAATGAAATAAAATGGGATTGTAATAATGTAAAATATAAGTGTGGATTCCAAAATGAGAAGAAATCTATTTTTAAACTCCTGGTTTTTATTTTCAAAGTTTTTAATGTTTGTTTTTGAGGTATTTCAATCTCTTGTAGTTTAATTCACATCAGCACCCTGAGGAGAGGAATCTTGAGGTTTGTTCTCTGTAGTGTTCGGATGGTCTTCAATAATGGGTAGGTCATTTTGTAGGGGTTCCACAACCAATTCTGAATGGGGGCTAATTTTCAAATGATCTGGTAGAAATCCCTTCCACCATATAGGATTTTCCTTACGTTTGGAATGTTCACATTCATCTATAAGATGCCCTGTTTGGAAGCATCTTCGACATCTAAAAGTTAATCCCACATTGTCTATCCTTTGCACCCACTTCTTGTCGCCTATCTATAGGTGAATCTCTATTGGGAGGACTTGAGAGGTGTCAATATCTACCAAAATTCTAGCATAATTTGTATGTGTTTGATGGGAGGTTTGATCGTAAACTTTCACAGAAGATTCTAGGGTATCTCTTATGGAAATGAGGCAAGATTTGTTCGAGAGCTGCAATAGAAGTCCTTGAAAATGAATCCAGATAGGGTCGGTATTAAACAAATATTTTAGGGGGTTAAAATTCGAATACCATGGCATAAAGATGAGTCCATGTTCTCCCAAAACCCAATATTGATTAAAAATTAGATCCCTGCCCTAAGGGGTTTCGAAAACAACAATAAAATAAGTTTTAGCACAAATTTAGAGTTCAATCTTAACCTTAATATCTTCCCTCCATATTTGTGTAATCCAATCATGGAGCTCAGAGAACTTAGGATAAAACTTATGAAACGCGCAAATGAGTCCAAGTTATGATAGGTTTTACTCTTCCTTGAGGACATTGTGAAATATATCCTCTTCTATATTCAGTATGGGATTTGTATGTGATGGTGTTGTTATCTCTCGAAAGTGTACCTTGTAGAGAGATGGCTGTAGGTTTTCTAAGATTTCTCTGCATCTCTCTCTTTCGTAGATACAATGGAAACACCTCATATCTATGGGTATACCTATTGTTGAGGTGAGTCTCCGGTATCAAGGTTGGTTCCTTCTTGATGTATCCTAAACTAATTTCTTGGGTTTTGAGGGTAATAAGATGACTGTAAATTAAATGAGAATTGGGGTGATACACAAAAAATTTTGAGGGCTTTGACTGGATACATTCAAAAATATCTAAGAATGAATTATGGATGTGCAAACCAATAGTTTTAAGAAAAATATTAAGGCAAACACTTGATGTATTGAGGGAAAATTCACAACAATACTGTTAGGATAAACATGCAAACTAATACCATGCAAAAAATGCTAAATTTGTAAAAATGCATTATGATAAAATAGGGAATTTGATATTGACAAGGATTAACAAGACATACATAAGACTACAACTTTTTGAAAGGTAGAATATAATTCTCATTCAAAGGGAAAAACTGGAAAAATATTTTTCAGCACTCCTGGTTCTAAAAATTCATCCGCTTGTGCTTTTCCAATGCACATAATATATAGTAAAATTATTCATCCCACCCTTCCTAGAAATATACTAAAATTGTACTAGCCCATGCATCCTTTTTTTATCCTTTATCATGAATAAATAAAGGAATAAAAAATAAGCATTCTAATACAATAACACATTAATAGCCTTGTTTACAAAAATACAAGTCAATCAAACTACAATTGACTGTTCTATTTTTAAATAAGTTGGATGAATAATTTGGCTGATAATAGGCTTTTCTTGATGAGCAAGTCTTCTATAATACGTGTAATATTTGTCCTCTAGCTGATGATGTGATGTCTACAACTTGATCCACTTGTAGGGATTATATTAACACTTTTTACTTACCCCTTGGATGCATGTAAGAAATAAATCTATGTGTGAGAAAAAATAATTCCTATATTTGCAATACTTGGCAAAATATTCACCCATGCATCTATCTTCATGGGGACTAGTATTGGTTTTGATGTAGACATTTGTTTCATCTGCTTATGGTCACATGAAGAATTACACTTCTTGACTTCATAAGGGTCTCCATTGAACTTGGCATATATGATCAATCTCTTGGTTTATTCTCATATATAATAATGTATTATTTATGTATGTTACTTTATGCGAACAATGATGGCACCTTTGTGAAAAGGTAGGTCATGCGACCCGTTTTGATTTGCATAGCATATAATTTGGTTTATAATCATATAATCATAAGTCCTTCATTTTGACCATCATACCCTTTTATATAAGGTCACAAAATTAATTCTAGAAGGCTTATATAATAATCATTGATTGATTATTTGTTTGATCGACTACTTTATGGCATATAATTTGGTCCCCTTCCTCACGTGCATTAAACCTTTGTTTTGAACTGACCACTCTTTGGCCTTATTTGGTATAAAATTATGACTTAGGATAACATGGGAGCATTTTTAAACATTGCCATATCATATCCTCGGCAACCCTTTTGATACAATTTCATTGTACATATTGTCGGTATTTGATGATTTCGGTTATATAAGACCTTAACCAAGGTAAAATGCAATGATTTTAAAATGATATGGCATGATCCCCCTCTAACGGTGACTCACCCCTTCACTTTTATCAGTGGAATTACTAACTTGGGTTGAGTTAGGGATTCTCTGGAGCTTTACATGTGTATTTTTCTTTTTAATGTGGTTGAGTAAAGATTTACTATGGTAGGGTTTGCATTGAATACGTTGCATTTATATGAACCATCGATTTGTAGTACCTATCAATCTCGCATCATCGATCTTTGGGATTTTTTTTGTCTTGAAAACTTCTCTACGGAAGTTCATCTTGTGAAATATGCTCTTCTCCACGATGGATATTTTAACTATGATTGGCATAGTGGTTCGCTGTGGTTTTTGTTTCTGACCATTGATTGTTGCATGGCTTGATCTTAGCCATTGATGATAACTCTGGATGAATTAGGTTTGTTTAAAAGCTATTTGAGTTTATCATTTGTCATTCTCACTTTTGTCGTAAATATTTTCATTGATGTCAAAGGCTTAATCATTGATGCATTTGGTTAACAGAATCGTGTAACAGAAGCTGGCGGAACTATTCATGGATTTCGGTGGAAATGGTAGAAAGTAACGGAAATAATTAGCAATATAAAAGGGTAGAAAATGAAAGTTTAAATACATGAAAAGAAGAATTTGTGCATAAGCATTATCATGGTATAAGTGATATTATACACAGTTGTACATAAGAGAGAGATATCAACATTTTAAGGTGTTCATATGCCATGTTTTATGGTGAAAAAGAAGACTTAATGATGGATGGCAACTATTTAATGTAAAGATTGCTATCAGAAATTCGTCTCTTAAACCCTTGGTCTTGTAGATACTTATCAAGCCTAGAGTACCATGTTCTTGGGGATTTTTTTAATCCGTATAAGGCCTTCTTGAAATTACACACATGATCATCATTTTTTGATAGGAGGAACCCTTCAATATGTTCTATGTATACTTCCTCCTCTAACTTCCCAATTAGAACTGCTGATTTGACATCCATTTGATAGACTTTGAAGTCATTGAATATCAAAAAAGAAAGAAACATTATAATTTCTTCTAATTTAACAACATGAGTAAAATTTTCTTCAAAATCAACACCTTCTACTTGAGCATACCCTTTACATACTAACCTTGCCTTGGTTTGAGTGACTTGTCCATCTTCATTCAATTTATTTTAGAATCCCCCCTTAGTGCCAATCACATTCTGATCCTTTAGCCTAGGTACAATTTCCCATGTTTCATTCCTCTCAATTTGATCTAACTCTTCCTCTATTTCCTTTATCCAATGTTTATCATGGCTATCTTCTATAAATTTATTCGTCTCTATTTTGGATAATAAGGAGAAATTTATTGGTTCTGATGCATGTAAAAATCTTCTTCTTGTTTGTACTCCATCATTTAGGTTTCCAATGATCTGACTTTCAACATGATTCTTCTTAACAAAACAAGATGGTGTTTTGGTGTCCTACCTTTCAGATTTACTTAGTTTTTCAAAATCTTCTACCTCTTCCTTTCCTTTTACTATCTCAGTTATTTCTAAGGGCTCTTCTATAGGTTTTTTAGCTTTTTGATTAACGATACCATCCACTCTCACATTTGCACTTTCTACTATAGTTTGTAGTATTTTGTTATAGCATCTGTAGCATTTGCTTTTAATAGAGTAGCCAAGAAAAATTCCTTCATTTGCTCTTGAATAAAATTTTCCCAATTTATCTTCATTTCTTTTAATAAATCATCTACTCCCAAACAATTTGAAATATTTTACAGTAGTTGGTCTTCCATTCCACAATTCATAAGGAGTTTTGTATTGATTAACTATGATTTTCACTATTTTTAAGATATGAACATCCTTATTTACCGTTTCTCTCCAAAATCTATCTGATAGCTTAGATTCATTTAACATGATTCTAGCCATCTCTTTGATGGTTCGATTCTTTATTTCTACCACTCTATTTTGTTATGGAGTCCTTGCAACCGAGTATTTTCTTTTTATTCCATGATCTTCACAATATTGAATGAATTCATTTGAGATGAACTCACCTCCATGATTTGACCTCAGGCACTTTATTTTCAATCTAGTTTAATTATCTACTAAAGCCTTGAAATATTTGAACTTCTCAAATGCTTTTGAATTTTCTTGTAGAAAGGCTACCGATGTCATTCTAGTGTAGTCATCAATGAATAACATGAAATAACTCTCACCTTGTATGATTTTTATCCTGGTAGGTCAACATAAATCCGTATGAATCAACTCTAGTGGTTTGGTGGTCAAATACTCCTTCATTCTCAACCTTACTCTAGTTTTATTTCCATGCTGACAATGCTTGCATAGAGTACTTGTAGGATTCGTTACCTTAGGCATATCCTACACAACCTGCTTGTTGCTAATTTTCACAAGATTATAAATAATTCTGTGCCCCATCCTTCAATGCTATAGCCAACTCTCTTCAACCTGAGTTAGAAAAATTTTCTCTACTTTTAATTCTCGTAGCATTTATAGGTTATTTTTGGTTCTATGTGCGTCTGCTACCAACTTTCCCATGTTTTCTTTCCTTATCTCACACCCTTCAGCATAAAAATTAAGTGTGTGTCCTTGATCACACACTTGGCTTACACTTGAGAGATTATGTTTTACTCCATCAACATATGAAACACTCTTTGTTTTTGTTTTACGATTATCAAGACTCATCATACGTTTTCTAGCAATATTTCCTTTGGCGTTATCAACGAATTTCACCGTACCTTAATTTACTTTCTTTAATGAGATGAAATTAATTTTATCTCCAGCCATATGTCTTGAACATCCGCTATTAATGTACCACAACTGCCCTTCATTCTGTGCATGGAATATTGCATGAACAAGCATAGATTTCTCTTTATCTTTCCCATCATCCTCTTTCTTCTATTTCAAAAATTTTGTAGCTTCTTTCCTCTTTTTTTCTAGAGCATTTAACTTCTGGCTCGATTTAGATGGTTCTACAAAACCAATTCTACAAAATCTTGCAATATGTCTCTAGTTATTCTAGGTATAACAAACAATATCTTCAGCATAGTTTGATAAAGAAGAAAAGGAGTTGTAATTTCTATTTGAGAATCCATACACACCTTTTTTCTTTATATTGTTGTTTCCCACCCATATTGTACAATCTATTGCTTTATGACCAAAATGATTACAATAGAAGCAATAGCCATAGAAAGAATTTTCAAACCTAGACATATCAGTATATCTTGGAGGATTTGGTGTTCTAAAATTGTTCTAATCTTTTCTTTCTTTGTAAGATGTGTTGATCTTCATAAAGCTATTCTTCCTTTTCAACTCTTAATTCTTCATAGGTTCCTTGATTGTCTCTATATAGGTATTTGACTTCTCTTCTCTTATCCCTTTCGAAGACTTTATACCTTTTGTGTTAGTGGTGTCTTGTCTTTTCGTATATCAAAGACCAGTTTTGTTAGATGTTGACTTTTGTCAGTTAAGAATTTCATCTAGTATCTAAGTACGTTTCTCAAATTTTAGATTACTTGTAACTTTAGCATTTTCTTTCTCCAATGCCTTATTCAAAGCAACGATATCTGACTCACGATTTTTGCTATCTTCTTCGTTAGTCCTTAACTTATTTCTTAATTCTTCTTCAACTCATTTTGCTTCTTCAATTTGGGTTTTTAGATCCATGATCATATTTACACTTATTTGAGGACATTGTAAAGTATATCCTCTTTTATATTCAGTACGAGAGTTGTATGTTATGGTGTTGTTATCTCTCAAAAGTGCACCGTGTAGAGAGATGGCTGCAGGTTTTCTAAGTTTTCTCTATATCTCTCTCTTTCGTAGATACAATGGAAACACCTCATATGTATGGGTATACCTATTGTTGAGGTGAGTCTCCGGTATCAAGGTTGGTTCCTTTTTTATGTATCCTAAACTAATTTTTGGGGTTTTGAGGGTAATAAGATGATTGTAAATGAAATGAGAATTGGGGTGATACACAAAAATTGTTGAGGGCTTTAACTGATAACATTCACAAATATCTAAGAATGAATTATGGATGTCCAAACCAATAGTTTTAAGTACAATATTAAGGCTGACACTTGATGTATTAAGGGAAAATTCACAACAATACTATTAAGATACACATGCAAACTAATACCATGCAGAAAATACTAAACTTGTAAAAAGGCAGGATGATTAACTAGGGAATTTGACATTCACAAGGATTAAGAAGATGTACACAAGACTGCAACTTTTTGAAAGGTAGAATATAATTTTCATTCAAAGGGAAAAACTGGAAAAATATTTTCAGCACTCCTCGGTCTAAAAAGTCATCCACTTTTGCTTTTCCAATGCGCACAATATATAGTAAAATTATTCATCCCACCCTTCCAAGAAATATACTAAAATTCTACTCACCCATGCATCCTATTTTTATCCTTTATCATGAATAAATAAAGGAATAAAAAATAAGCATGCTAATACAATAACACATTAATAGCCTTGTTTAGAAAAATACAAGTCAGTCAAACTACAATTGATTGTTCTATTTTTAAATAAGTTGGATGAATAATTTGGCTGATAATAGGCTTTTCTTGATGAGCAAGTCTTCTTTGTAATCTTTGTCCTCTAGCTGATGATGTGATGTCTTCAACTTGATGCACTTGTAGTGATTATATTAACACTTTTTACTTACCCCTTAGATGCATGCAAGAAATAAATCTATGTGTGAGATAAAATAATTCCTATATTTGCAATACTTGACAAAATATTCACCCATGCATCTATCTTGATGGGGACCACCTTTGGTTCTGATGTAGACATTTGTTTCATCCACTTATGGTCACATGAAGAATTACACTTCTTGACTTCATACGGGTCTCGATTGAACTTGGCATATATGACCTATCTCTTGGTTTATTCTCATATATGATAAGGTATTATTTATGTATGTTACTTTATGTGAACAATGATGGCACCTTTGTGAAAAGGTAGGTCATGGGACCCCTTTTGATTTGCATGGCATATAATTTGGTTTATAATATATAATCATAAGTCCTTCATTTTGACCATCATACCCTTTTATATAAGGTAACAGACTTAATTCTCCAAGACTTATATAATAATCATTGATTGATTATTTGTTTGATTGACTACTTTATGGCATATAATTCGGTCCCCTTCCTCACGTGCATTAAACCTTTGTTTTGAACTGACCACTCGATGGCCTTATTTGGTATAAAATTATGACTTAGGATACCATGGGGGCATTTTTAAACATTGCCATATGATATGCTTGGCCACCCTTTAGATAACATTTCATTTTACATATTGTCAATATTTGATGATTTTGGTTATATAAGACCTTAACCAATGTCAAATGCAATGATTTTAAAATGATATGGCACAACCCCCCTCCGACGGTGACTCACCCCTTCACTTTTATTAGTGGCATTACTAACTTGAGTTGAGTTACGGTTTCTCTAGAGCTTGAAATGTTTTTTTTTAATGTGGTTGAGTGATGATTTACTATGCTATGTTTGCGTTGAATGCATTGCATTCATATGAACCATCAATCTGTAGTACCTATCGATCTCACATCATTTATCTTTGTGGATTTTACTTGATCTTGACAACTACTTTGTGGACGTTCATCTTGTGAAATACTGTCTTCTCCACCATGTATCTTTTAACTATGA
This sequence comes from Taxus chinensis, assembly GCA_019776745.2. NCBI lineage: Eukaryota > Viridiplantae > Streptophyta > Pinopsida > Cupressales > Taxaceae > Taxus > Taxus chinensis. Next base: position 844,682,883 of record CM034148.1, read on the forward strand.
TTGGCACAATTGTTTGCTATGGTTTTTGTTTCTGACCATCGATTTTTGCATGGCTTGATCTTAGCCATTGATGATAACTCCGGAAGAATTAGGTTTGTTTAAAATCTCTTTGAATTCATCATTTGTCATTCTCACTTTTGTTGGAAATATTGTCATTGATGTCAAAGGCTTAATCATTGATGTATTTGGTTAACGGAATCATGTAACAGAAGCTGGCAGAACTATTCATGGATTTTGACGGAAACGGTAGAAAGTAACGGAAATAACTAGCAATATAGAAGGGTAGAAAATGAAAGTTTAAATACATGAAAAGAAGAATTTTTTGCATAAGGATTTTAAGGTGTTCATATGCCATGATTTATGGTGAAAAAGAAGACTTAATGATGGATGGCAGCAATTTAATGTAACGATTTCTATCAGAAAGTCCTCTCTTGAACCTGTGGTCTTGTAGATACTTATCAAGTATAGAGTACCATGCTCTTGGGGCTTGTTTTAATCCGTATAAGGCCTTCTTCAAATTAAACACATAATCTTCATTTTTTGATAAGAGGAACCCTTCAGGATGTTCTATGTATACTTCCTCCTCTAACTTCCCAATTAGAAATGCTGATTTGACATCCATTTGATAGAATTTGAAGTTGTTGAATAGCAAAAAGAAAGAAACTGTTATAAAAAATTCACCCCTCAAGGTAATTTTGATAACATGCATCAAATCATTCAATCCCAAGAAAGTATATTGATTCAAGGAAAAAAATCATGTTTCTGGGGTCCCCTCGGCTTCTTTCTAACTCTCCTGTCCAAGAAGAAAACCCAGCAAGTTTTAAAAATGTGAAAAAATTGTAAAAGCCAAGCTTGGTGCCGAAAAATGGAGAAAATCGGCTAAGTCTTGTCCTAGGCGGTCCTTGGGACAGTTGAGACGTCGGGGCATGAATCGGCTGAAAAACCGCCAGGTGGTCTGTGCATCACTTGGAGCACTTGGGACGTCAGGACACGAGGGACGCGAAAAGGTGAATCGACAGAAAGAAAAAAAATAAAATTTGCCTAAGTCTTGTTTCAGACTGTCCATGACAGTTGGGACAAAAGTACGCGGATCGGCCGGTTTAGCGCAAGTCAATCCATTTTGGGTGGTTCAGAGAGATTTGTCCCAGGCAGTTTGGGACAGTTGGGACAAAAGTACGCAAAGGACGCGAACTGGCTGATTCAGCTGAAATAGGAGATTTTCATCTAGGACATCCGAGCCAAAAGTATGCGGAGGACGTGAAAAGCTGAAAGAGCTGAGAGCGAATGGAATCTCGCCATGTGTCTTCACCTCAAACAGGAACAAGGAAGCCTAAATCAGGTGGTTCAGAGATATTTGTACCAGGTATTTTGGGACATGTGGGCCAAAAGTACACAGAGGACGCGAAAAGATGAAAGAGCCACCAATGAATCAAATCTCGCCACGTGTCTTCACCTCATCGGCTCGGCGGGAAAAATTTAAATTTTTTTCCAAAGGTAAAAAACAAAAGGGAAATGGTCAGGAAGGGACTGCGTCTAATGAGATCGTGCCATGTGGCACTTGAGTGGCAGAGCATGGGGAGAAATGGGAAAATTTTCCCAAAGTGAAAAATACCAAATTTTCGAAGGACAAAGTGCGCCCCTCACGCCCGAGCCAATAAAATAGTGCCACGTGTCCAAGTGGCAAGAAATTAAGGAAGGGCCCAAAAGAAATTTTCAAAGGATGAGCCCGTGGATGAATCAGAGCCTGACACGACGTCATCCAAGTGGCAGAGCGCGGAAAAAATTCAAATATTTTCCCGCCGATCCGTTTTGGCCTGTTTTTTGCCCTAAATCTTCAGATCGCCATAACTTTCGATTCAGATCTCAGATTTTCACGTTCTTTATATCAATGGAAAGCTGGTGAAATTATCTACATGATTCCAGGGTCAATCTTTCATTTTGGTTCAGTATGGAGAGAGAAAATTGAAAATGTCTATGGCACGTGCTAATGGCTAGAACTGACGTTTCAACAACCAGCTTTAATGCAAAATACAGTTCGCCACTTTTGCTAGGGTTCTCACCCACCGCCATAATGAGATGATTTAAATGCAACCTAGAAGTGGTTGGGGTAGATCTAGATTTCCTCTCTCTTTCCTCTCTCATTCTTCCTATAAATTGTAAGGAGGGGCTTCTTTCTTAGGGTCGAACATTCTTGTTTTGCCCCTCCCTTCTTCTCCTTGGCAGGAGAATTTGTGGAGTTCAAACCTCCCATTTAAAATTGTAATGCAACCTTGCCTCTTGGCATTTTGTACTGTATTGTATCGATATTTGGAGCAAGTAATGCATGTTTGTGGATGATTTTTAACCCTCTCTGTGTTCATTTGCATCCTTCTGATCTTTCACTGCAAATTTTGTTATCTACGCATGATCTTGCATCACATTTGAATGGTTTGTGTTTATTGGCAAGATAGGTGTTCTTCATTCCTTAGTGCATCACCTCTGTTAGCTTAGGTTTATTTTTATGCATCTTCTTACCCTGTCTCCTTGGCAAGATTAGATTAGGTTTTGAGTAAACCCTCTGCATTTTTTGTGTGCATCTAAACAGAGGAATAGGAACCATCCTTCTCTGGAGATTCCTTTCTCATTTTTACAATTCCCATGCTTGGAGAAAGGATTCCATGTTGTGCAATCACACTGGATGCTAGAGTGATCAACCTAGAAATCTGATCAACATCCAGGGGTGCTGTGATTTTGCACTAACAGTTTTGGAACGCCTGGTGGGACCTTAGAGGTCTTTACTTTCATTGCAACAAGATCGATGTGCACTTGTTCCATGTTCCAGCTTTGAAGGAACTTTGAAATTACACATCTGGCGACTCCAAAAGAGACATAATCCATTGGTTTCAGCAGTCCAAGCCTGGAAAATTTATGAGACGAATACAGACCAGGTCAAGAACTAGGGAGGAAGGATTGTTTGTTTATCTGCACCTATCTCCAGGCAGAGAAGGAAGGGGAAGAAGAGCTCAAAGATCACCATCTCCACCTAACAGAACTCTCTCTACACCTCCACCTGGTAGACCTTTCGTCCAATCGACAAGGGTTCTCAGGCCAATCAGAATGGCGCAACCACCGAATCCCTTTGTCAATTTCACTGGCAGTAGCCCACTTGCCCTCAATGCGCAGAATCTAGTTCCAATTGCAGCGTTGAAGAACATTCCATTTTTCACTGGAAAAAATCATACCACTCCTGGTGATCATGTCAAAGACATTGCTAACGTCTGTGCAATCCATGAGATAAATGAAATGGATGTGGCTGTCAAATTGCTGGCATCTTCGTTCAAAGGGAAGGCATTGCAATGGTTTAGGAGCCTTGGAGCTGGTTCTATCACAAATTGGAATTAGTTATGCATAGTTCTCCATGAGTAGTTTGGGGAAAAGGGAGACAATTTGTCTCTACTAGAACAATTGACAACTATCAAGAGAGCTCCCAACAAGCAGCTGACTGACTTCAACTTCAGATTTCAAAGGTCTTGGGAGAGGATTCCAGTGGCAGTAAGGCCAGCAGTAGAAGGTGCTTTTCTATACTATCTTAAGGCTTTGAATTCTGATATTTCTATGTTAATTCAATCTATGGGAGGCACAACCTTACCTGCTGCTTATAGCATTTCCATTAGAGCCGAAAACTATCTTATTCAAGCTGGTAAACTAGCTCCTAGGCCTCCCATGCCCTTGTATCCAAACTTAGAAAATCCAAGCACTAGTCAAGCACCCACTTTGGCTCCTATTCCCATTCCTAGAAATCAAAGTTCAAATGAGACTTCTACTTCATCCTCTAGTGCTTCAAATGAACTCCAAGAGGTCATGAAACAATTGCAAAATTTGGGAAATGAGCTGGTTACTATCAAAAGACAGCAAGCTCAAAGTGCTAGACTGTATCAACCTCAAGCACAGTACCAGGCTAGGCCCCCATACCAACAAAATAGGTCACCAGCTCAGGCTGCAAATCAAAATCAAAGCCAAGTAAGGCCTCCCGCTAATAGACCATCTTAGCCCTATAACCCCAATGTCGTATCTGCTTCTAAATCATTAGTGCCAGTCCAAAATAACATGGCCCAAGAATATGATTGGTGTTTCCCGTGCAGTCAGCCACATAACCAATCAATGTGCTTTAATGGTGCATTAAATCAAGCTCTTATGGTGCAAACCATTGGTGGGTCGCAAGAGTCCAGCCACGAAGAGGGTCAGCAGCAAGAAGCACCTCAGCAAGGAACATCTCTGAATGAAACTACTCTTGTCAATTGGCAGGATGAAGATTTCTGTGGTATGAATCAAATACCCTCTCAAAGTGTTGCAGCCAACACAAGGTCAAAGAGGAGAAATTTGGGTGAAGAACAACCACTGGCCCCAAGTAATTCACGACCTTCTGTCACTCCACAAACTATTGGCAAACAAAATGCAATCCCAAGCATGCAAGGATTGCCTAAAACAGCCCCTAAGCCAACCCAAATGCCAGTTGCTGCTGCCCATGTGCAAGGAATGAATGTGCAAGCTAGAGGATAGTAGAGGGATACTTCATCTCCATTCAGTATCATTGATCAGATGAAGAAGAAAAATGTAAACATATCAATGTGGGAATCACTATCTATCCCAGGACAAAGAGATTTGCTATAAGCTGCCATGAAGGACTGGTCAACTTCAAATCAACAGGTCCAAATGCAAGAGAAGGTACTCACAAATGCTGCTCAGCCTGAAGGGAATCATGGAGGACAGCAAGGTAAAATGTTGAAGCCCCCTCCTTTTTATGTCTCATTGATCATTGGGGACCAATTGGTACACAATTGCATGATTGACTTCGGGGAAAGTAGTTCAGTAATGCCAAAATAGATAGCTGATCAGCTAGGGCTCCAGTATGAAACCATATCCAAAGGGGTAGTATAGCTGGATGGGACAACAGTAACAACAGTTGGAGTAATCAAAGGTTTGAGCCTCACACTGCATGCATGTCCCAACGTAATAGTATTACAAGATGTGTCAGTCATAGACCTGCCACCACTCTTTGCATTGTGCTTGTCAAGAGACTTCACTGCCAAAATTGGAGGCTATCTTTCGGCGGATTGGTCACACATGTTGTTTAGAACAAGGTATGGAACTAAGGCCACAATCAGATCTGAACCTATTGCAAACTTTCACATTGAGCCTTACACTCCAAGCCAAATCAATACCAACTGTTCAGCATTTGGTCAAGAAGATTATCCAAGCACTGATGAAGCTGACACCAAGGTTGGAAGCATCCCAGATTTGACTCTTGATGAATGGGCAAGCAAGGTGCATGCTTTTGATCCTTATCAAGAAATAGAAGAATCTGAGATAGGAGTTTATTGTTTACATGAAGAGAATCAACCTCTCCCCAGCATCACCAAGCCAGATTATAAAGACAAGAATGAAGTATGGCAATTGTTCTTTGATGGGTCAAGGAGTAGACAAGGTGCAGGAGGAGGAGCTATGCTCATTTCTCCACAAGGTACAAAGTATTACTCAGCCTTCCATTTTCAGTTTTCTTGCTCAAACAATACAGCTGAGTATGAAGCCTTAATTCATGGACTGCACTGGGCAAAGAAGAAAGGCATCAAGAATTTGCAAGTATTTGGTGATAGTGAGCTGATCGTAAACCAAGTTAAGGGGCAGCATGCTGTCAAGAATAATCTACTCAAGTGCTACAAAAATTGGGTATGGGATCTTATGGAAGATTTTGAAGCTTTTAGCATCAATTCCATCCCAAGAAAAAGGAATGAAGCAGCGGACAGACTGGAAGCAATTGGGGCTGCGTTTGATGTTGTAGAAAATATCAAAAGTGAGAAATCTCAGCCTCATATCAAAATTGTTGTGAGACCAGCTGTTCTGGATAACAACACAAGCTGGCAAGTCTTTGAGAATGATCAGCAGATTGTTAATTTCCTACAAGAAGAAGCTGAGTTCTCCATGAGAAATCAAGACAAGCTGGAGCAGCAGTATGGTGACCAAGTGGTGCAGCTAAGAACTAACAAATTACCAAAAGGCCTCATAACCTTAGAGTCAATCTTCAACCCGAATGATCAGTTCCTGAAGGAGAAAGTGAACATTCAAGTAAAGGGTGAAGATTCAGAACCTATTTTAGTAGATGAAGGCAAGACATTGCAAATTGGCAAAGTAAGTACTCCACAAGAGAAATCTGATTTGGTTCAGCTTTGTCAAGAGTTCCCAGATGTCTTCGCTTGGACTTACAAAGATTTAAGAGGTTTCAACCCAAAGTTGGCACAACATACTATTGAGTTGGATCCGGAATCTAGGCCTGTCAGGAAAAAGCAAAGGCCAGTGAATCCTCATATCGAACCTCTCATGAGAAAAGAGTTAAGCAAGCTCATTGAGGCCAGTATCATCTTCCCCATCAAACACTCAAGTTGGGTTGCAAAGTTTGTGCCAGTAAGAAAAAGAAATGGAGAAATAAGATTGTGTGTGGACTTTCGCGATCTAAATAGAGCATCACTCAAGGACCATTATCTGCTTCCATCAATGGAACAAATATTGCAGGTTGTAGCTGGTTCAGAAAGGTTTTCATTGCTAGATGGATATTCAGGCTATAATCAGATAGTGGTGAAAGAAGAAGATCAATTCAAGACGGCCTTCACTACAAAATGGGGCACATATGCTTACAAGAAGATGCCATTTGGACTGTCAAATGCCGGAGCAACATTCCAGCGAGCTATGGATATGGCGTTCAAAGGCTTGATCAACAATATAGTGCTGGTATACCTAGATGATATCACTGTCTTCTCAAAGAATGCAGCAGACCATCTCTTTCACCTCAGGCAAGTGTTTCAGAGGTGTAGAAGGTTCGGAGTGTCATTGAATCCAAAGAAGTGTATATTCTTGGCACACGAAGGCAAATTGTTGGGTCACATTGTCTCTAGGGAAGGGCTAACAATTTGATCCTGAAAGGGTTGAAGCCATCCGAACACTCCCATTGCCACACCACAAGAAATCTCTTCAAAGCTTCTTGGGAAGGATAAACTTTGTCCGCAGATTTGTGCCTAATTTTGCCACTCTTGTGAAGCCTTTAACAATGATGTTGAAGAAGAGTCTTGCATTCAAATGGACAGCAGAAGGCAAAGAGAGTTTTGAAAACATCAAGCATGCAATATCACAAGCTCCAACTCTTATCAACCCAGACTTTTCAAAGGACTTCATGTTGTATGCATTTGGAGGATCAGATACAATCTCAGCTATCTTGACACAGCTGAATAGAGAAGGTTTAGAACAGCCCATAGCATTCTTCAGTCAAACCTTGGAAGATTACGAAATAAAGTATTCTTTCATCGAAAATCATGTCCTTGCCGTCATCAGGAGCTTGAAGAAGTTCAGACATTTGGTCTCAAACAATAAGATTCAACTGCTAGTGTCTCATGCTGGTGTCAAGGACTTTCTCCTAAACAAGGATTTAAACGAGAAGAGAGCAGGTTGGATCACTCGGGTGATGGAATATGATATTGAAATCAAAGTGACCAAGCTAGTTCGTGGCAAAGGCTTGTGTGAGCAGCTCGCTTCCAAACAACCAGACGGGTCAAAAAGTGAAGAGGATGTTGTCCTACTACTACAGAATGATCAAGAATAACCAGCTGATGATACACTCATCCCATGTTGGACTCAAGACTTGGTGCATTACCTCCAAACAGGCTTGTGCCCTCCAGAAGTGAGCAAGGCGAAGAGGAGATACTTTAGATTACAAGCTATCCCGTATGTACTCATTAATGGTATCTTGTTCAAGAAAGACATCCATGGTGTTCTATTAAGATGCATTGGAACAGGTCAAGTTGAGAAGACCTTACACGAGTTCCATGATGGGGAAGTAGGAGGCCACTTTGCTCCACGAGTGACAGCTCTCAAAATCATGAGAGCTGGTTACTATTGGCCTACTGTGTTCAATGATTGCTACTCATGGGTCAAAAAATTGCAAGAGATGTGCATTCTTCACAGGAAAAGAAAGGTTAGCAGCGCTGCCCCTTCGTCCAATTTCAGTAAATCAGCCATTCATGCAATGGGGATTGGACTTCATTGGGGTTATCAATCCCAATTCAAGTCAAGGTCACAAGTGGATACTTACAGCAACGGATTATTTCACCAAGTGGACCGAAGCAGTGGCACTCAAGGAGGCAAATGAATCTAATATCTTAGATTTCTATGAAGGGATAGTCACGAGGTTTGGGGCCCCTGCCACTATCATATCAGACAATGCATTGGCATTCCTTGGCACAAAGATCACTGAATGGGCTGTCAAGAATTGTGTGTATCTCAGCACTTCAACAAATTATTACCCTCAAGGTAATGGTCAAGCCGAGTCTACGAACAAGAACCTACTAAGAATCATCAGAAGGACTCTAGATGAAAATCAAAGGACTTGGCATGCAAAGCTCAAATCAGCCCTATGGGCCGATAGAATCACACCCAAGAGGTCTACAGGAAGCTCTCCATACAAGCTTGTGTATGGGAAAGAAGCAGTTCTACCTATATCACTTGAGTTGCCAGCATTGGAGCTCATGAAACAGTTGGAACTAGCTGAATTTGAACCCATGGAGGTTAGATATGTAGAATTAATGGAGCTCCAAGAAATTAGAGAGCATGCAGCCCAGGTGATAGAGAAGGATCAAGGCTTGATCAAGAAGACTTTTGATAGGAAAGCCAAGGCTAGAACCTTCCAAATTGGAGATCTAGTGTTGAAATGGGATGCAGATCGTGTGAAGTCGGGAAAGCATTCCAAGTTTGATGCCATCTGGAGTGGCCCATACATGATCATTGAATGCAAAGGTAGCAATGCCTTCCGACTGGCTAAGTTGGATGGTGAAGAATTGCAGATTCCGGTCAATGGAATCTATCTCAAACGTTGCTACTAGAAAGAAAGCTTCTCACCCTTGTAAATATTAATTTAGAATTTCCATTCCTCTAAGTGCTTATGCACATTGTACTGCTGTTAGAGTAGTTTTATTTCCCTAAGTGCTTGTGCACATGTCCTATTGCTTCTGGTATGTGTGTGTTTGCAGTTCATCAAGCTCCTGGAAAAGAATTGCAGCCATAGGAAAACCAGCTCAATGAATGTTTTAATATCTCAAGGACACAGGTTTTCAAATTTTAGATTAGCTGAGAGGTTATCAAATAGACTCCATGCCCAATGGATTGCTACAAGTAGCTGGCCATTCTTCATCTAGCAGGCAGATGACCCCGCTGAGTCGCCAAAATTGTTATCCAAAATTCACCCCTCAAGGTAATTTTGATAACATGCATCAGATCATTCAATCCCGAGAAAGTATATTGATTCAAGGCAAAAAAATCATGTTTCTGGGGTCCCCTCGGCTTCTTTCTAACTCTCCTGTCCAAGAAGAAAACCCAGCAAGTTTTAAAAAGGTGAAAAAATTGCAAAAGCCAAGCTTGGTGCCGAAAAATGGAGAAAATCGGCTAAGTCTTGTCCTAGGCGGTCCTTGGGACAGTTGAGACGTCGGGGCACGAATCGGCCGAAAAGCCACCAGGTGGTCTACATAGCACTTGGAGCACTTGGGACGTCGGGACGTGAGGGACGTGAAAAGGTGAATCGGCTGAAAGAAAAAGGGAAAAAATTGCCTAAGTCTTGTTTCAGACAGTCCAGGACAGTTGGGACAAAAGTACGCGGATCGGCCAGTTTGGCGCAAGTCAGTCCATTTCGGGTAGTTCGGAGAGATTTGTCCCAGGAAGTCTAGGACAGTTGGGACAAAAGTACGTGAAGGACGTGAACCAGCCTGATTTAGCCGAAACAGGAGATTTTCGTCTGGGACATCCGGGCCAAAAGTACGCGGAGGACGCGAAAAGCCGAAAGAGCCGAGAGCGAATGGAATCTCGCCACGTGTCTTCACCTCAAACAAGAACAAGGAAGCCCGAATCAGGTGGTTCGGAGATATTTGTCCCAGGCAGTTTGGGACAGCCAGGCCCAAAGGGATGTGAGGGACGCGTGGGACGTGAAAAGCTGAAAGAGCCACCAATGAATCAAATCTCCGCCACGTGTCTTCACCTCATCGGCCCGATGCAGGAAAATTTTGAAAAAATTTTCCAAAGGCAAAAAACAAAAGGGAAATGGTCAAGAAGGGCCCGCATCCAATGAGATCGTGCCATGTGGTACTTGAGTGGTGGAGCACGGGGAGAAATGGGAAAATTTTCCCAAAGTGAAAAATACCAAATTTTCAAAGGACAAAGTGTGCCCCTCAGGCCCGAGCCAATAAAATAGTGCCACGTGTCCCAAGTGGCAAGAAATTAAGGAAGGGCCCGAAAGAAATTTTTGAAGGATGAGCCCGCGGATGAATCAGAGCCTGACATGCATCATTCAAGTGGCAGAGCGTGGAAAAAATTCAAATATTTTCTTGTCAATCTGTTTTGGCCTATTTTTTTGCCCTAAATCTTCAGATCGCCATAACTTTCAATCCAGAGCTCAGATTTTCGCGTTCTTTATATCAATGGAAAGCTGGTGAAATTCTCTACATGATTCCAGGGTCAATCCTTGTCATTTTGGTTTGGTATGGAGAGATAAAATTTAAAAACATCTCTGACGCGTGGTAATGGCCAGAACTGACGTTTCAACAACTAGCTTTAATGCAAAATACAGTTCGCCGCTTTTGCTAGGGTTCTCACCCACCGCCATAATGAGATGAGTTAAATGCAACCTAGAAGTGGTTGGGGTAGATCTGGATTTCCTCTCTCTTCCCTCTCTCATTCTTCCTATAAATTATAAGGGAGGGGCTTCTTTCTCAGGGTCGAACATTCTTGTTTTGCCCCTCCCTTCTTCTCTTTGGCAGGCAAATTTGTGGAGTTCAAACCTCCCATTTCAAAACTGTAATGCAACCTTGCCTCTTGGCATTTTTGTAGTGTATTGTATCGATCTTTGGAGCAAGTAATGCATGTCTGTGGATGATTCTCAACCCTCTCTGTGTTCATTTGCATCCTCTTGTTCTTTCACTGCAAATTTTGTTATCTGTGCATGATCTTGTATCACATTTGAATGGTTTGTGTTTATTGGCAAAATAGGTGTTCTTCATTCCTCGGTGCATCACCTCTGTTAGCTTAGGTTTATTTTTATGCATCTTCTTACCCTGTCTCCTTGGCAAGATTAAATTAGGTTTTGAGTAAAACCTCTGCATTTTTCGTGTGCATCTGAATACAGAGGAATAGGAACCCAGCCTTCTCTGGAGATTCCTTTCTCATTTTTTGCAAGTCCCACACATGGAGAAAGGATTCCATGTTGTGAAATCAGACATGATGCTAGAGTAATCAACCTAGAAATTTGATCAACATCTAGGGGTGCTGTGATTTTGCACTAACAGAAACATTCTAATTGCTTCTAATTTAGCAACATGAGAAAAATTTTCTTCAAAATCAACACCTTCTACTTGAGCATACACCCTTTACATACTAACCTTGCCTTGTTTTGAGTGACCTGTCCATCTTCATTCAAATTATTTTAGAATACCCACTTAGTGCCAATCACATTCTGATCCTTTGGCCTAGGTACAATTTACCATGTTTCATTCCTCTCAATTTGATCTAACTCTTCCTCTATTTCCTTTATCCAATGTTTATCATGGCAGGCTTCTACAAATTTCTTCGGCTCTATTTTGGATAATAAGGAAAAATTTATTGGTTCTGATGCACTTACAAATCTTCTTCATGTATGTACTCCATCATCAAGGTTTCCAATGATTTGACTTTCAACATGATTCTTCTTAACAAAACAAGATGGTGTTTTTGTGTCCTGCCGTTTTAGATTTACTTAATTTTTCAACATCTTCTTCCTCTTCCTTTCTTTATACTACCTCGACTATTTCTAAGGGATTTTCTATAGGTTGTTTAGCTTTTTCATTCATGATATCATCCTCTCTCACATTTGCACTTTCTACTATAGTTTGTATTCTTTTGTTATAGAATCTGCAGGCTTTGATTTTAATAGAGTAGCCAATAAAAAATTCCTTCATCTGCTCTTGAATCGAATTTTCCCAATTTATCTTCATTTATTTTAATAAATCATCTACTCCCAAATAGTTTGAAATATTTTATAGTATTTGGTATTCCATTCCACAATTCATAAGGAGTTTTGTCATGATTAACTATGATTTTCCCTCTATTTAATTATATGATATTCCCTCTTTTTAAGACGTGAACATTTGTATTTACCGTTTCTCTCCAAAATCTATCTGATAGCTTAGATTCATTTAACCTGGTTCTAGCCATCTCTTGGATTGTTCAATTATTTCTTTCTACCACTCCCATTTTGTTGTGGAGTCCTTGCAGCTCAGTACTATATTTTGATTCCATGATCTTCACAATATTCAATGAATTTATTTGAGATGACCTCACCTCCACGATCTGACCTCAGGCACTATATTTGCAATCTAGTTTCATTTTCTACTAAAGCCTTGAAATTTTTGCACTTCTCAAATGCTTTTGAATTTTCTTTTAGAAAGGCTACCGATGTCATTCTAGTGTAGTCATCAATGAATAACATGAAATAACTCTCACCCTTGTATGCTTTCTATTCTGGTAGGTCCACATAAATCCGTATGAATCTGCTCTAGTGGTTTGGTTTTCAAATACTCCTTCATTATAAACCTTAATTTCATTTTCTTTCCAAGCTGACAATTCTTGCATAGAGTACTTGCAGGTTTCGTTACCTTAGGCATATCCTGCACAACCTACTTGTTGCTGATTTTCATGAGATTATAAAAAATTCTATACCCCGTCCTTCTATGTTATATAGCCAACTTTCTTCAACCTGACTTAGAAAAAATTTCTCTCCTTTTAATTCTCCTATCATGTATAGGTTATTTTTTTGTTCTATGTGCATTTGCTACTAACTCTCCCATGTCTACTTTCCTTATCTCACACCCTTCAGCATAAAACTTAAGTGTGTGTCCTTGATCACACATTTGGCTTACACTTAAGATATTATGCTTTAGTCCATCAACATATAAAACATTCTCTATTTTTGTTTTACCATTATCAAGACCTAGCATACCTTTTCCAACGATATTTCCTTTGGCGTTATCACTGAATTTCACCGTACCTTAATTTTCTTTCTTCAATGAGATGAAATTACTTTTATCTCCAGCCATATGTATTGAACATCCGCTATCAATGTACCATAACTTCCCTTCATTCTATGCATGGAATGTTGCATGAACAAGCATACATTTCTCTTTATCTTTGGCCCATCATCCTCTTTCTTCTGTTTCTAAAATTTTGTAGCTTCTTTTCCTCTTTATTTCTAGAGCATTTACCTTCTGGTTCGATTTAGATGGTTCTACAAAACCAATTCTACAAAATCTTGCCATATTTCCATAGTTATTGTAGTTATAACAGACAATATCTTCAACATAGTTCGATAAAGGAGAAAAGGAGTTGTAATTTATATTTGAGAATCGATACACACCTTTGTTCTTTATATTTTTGTCTCCCACTCATATTCTAAAATCTATTGCTTTATGACCAAAATGATTACAATAGAAGCAATAGCCATAGAAAGAATTTTCAAACTGGGACATGTGAGTATATCTTGGAGGATTTGGTGTTCTAAAATTGTTCTCATATTTTCTTTCCTTCTAAGAAGTGTGGATCTTCATAAATCTCTTCTCCATTTTAATTTCTTAATTCTTCATAGGTTCCTTGAGTGTCTCTTTGACTTCTAGTCTTTTATCCCTTTCGACGACTCTATACCTTTTGTGTTAGTGGTGTCTTTTCTTTCCATATATCAATGACCAATCTTGTCGGATGTTGACTTTTGTCAGTAAAACAATTTCATCTAGTATCTAAGTACTTTCCTCAAATTTTAGATTACTTGTAACTTTAGCATTTTCTTTTTCCAATGCCTTTCTCAAAGCAACAATATCTGACTCACAATTTTTTCTATCTTCTTCCTTAGTCCTTAACTAATTTCTTAATTCTTCTTCAACTCGTTTTGCTTCTTCAATTTGGGTTTTTAGATCCATGATCATCTTTCCTGATTCTTCAAGAGATTGTGATATCTTAGCTTCAAAGTTACGATCTTCTTCTTCATATTTTAGGAGCTATAAAAATTTTTTTTGTTTTTTATTTTTAAGAGCTTTCAACTGTTTTAGGGCACATATAAGTTCCTCTTGAAGATTCACTTCACCTTTTTCTTCCATGTCTTCATCTCTTTTTAAGACATCTTTTATAGACATGAATAATATTTCTTCATTATCGCTATCTGAGTCTTTTATCCCACTTTCTATGGATGATCTACTACTTCCTTTTGAATATAAGATTTTCTTTTGCTTTCCAAATCTTTTCTTTCCTTTACTTTTTTCTCATCTTCTTGTTAAATCTTTTCACCTAACCCTCTTATGGATTTATTAACCTCATCCACATGAAGAAGATAGGATGCAACATTTTTCTCATCCTTCATTTTCAAGCTCTCAAATTGTCTCCTATGAGTTTGAAACTAATAAGCCCATTTAACCTTTTCATCACCTTCATAGATAGTTTTAATTTTGTCCCATATCTCCTTCATTGTTTCACATTACATTACTTTAACAAAATCAGATTCTGATAGGCCATATGATAGTATTCATCACCTTGGCATTGTTTTTCCAAAGCCTTCTTTTCATCCTTATTTGTCAGTGGAACTGATGGGATTGTAAATCCAACTGTTACTGATTACCCAAATATCAAACCCTAGTGCCATTAGATATGTTTTCATTCTTGTGCTCCAAAATGCATAATTTGTTCCGTCAATAAATAGAGCATTGTTCGAAGAAAAAACCTTCTTGTACTTGATGAGTAGCCATATGTTCTTCTGAGATCCACCTTCCAATTTTTAAATTGTTTCTAAAGGCACCCGCTCTGATACCAAATTGTTAAGCAAAAGATAATACTGAGAGGGGGCATGAATCAGTATTATGTTGTTATTATGAATTTAAAAGAATATCATAATACTAATTCACCCCCACCTCTCAATATTATCTTGTGCTTAACAACTTTCTTATTCTAAGTCGCGAAGCCATGGTAAATATTAGCAGACTGTCATTGTTGATTCTAATGAGCTCGTTTCCTCTGCAAATTGGTCTTCTAAAGCTCCGAATATCTATATTTACATTTCATGTGAGGCACTGTGACGTTGAATCTTTTATAATTTTGTCATTTCAATTTTTTCTGAGTTCTCTAAAAGATATTTTGGTCATGGACGCCATTCACAATGATTTCGAGCTCTATTTTCTTTATAAGATGTCTTCACAGTTTGATCTTGTGCATCTTCTGATACTCGCGAGGGTTTGAATACATTGAGGATTCGAATCTTTGAGTTCTAGAAAATGAAAACTCTATAAGTTTGGCATTGATAAGCCAATGTGCATGCATGTTGTATTCTTTCATCACTTTTTCTCCATTCGACCTCACTATGGATTATTATTATAAATGGTTGTCGTTTTGAAGGTAAGATTTTTATATTTTTTTACTCAAAACTCTTTGTTTTTTTCATTTTTAAGACTTCTATCTCTGCCTTTGAGAGTAATGGAAACCATATTTTGTTTTTTTGTTCTTTGGTTTTGTCCTCATGATCTTTGAGCTAAAAACGGGCTTGGGTGCTTTCAAAACCCAACTCTGTTGTTCTGAATTTCAATAGTTTCAGAGATTCGACCTTTAAATGATGAGTTATTACTTGAATCCATTAGCTTTTATTGTATTTCAATGGAAACATTATTCTATTATGTCCTTCTCTTTTCTAACTAAAATCTTGTAAGAACTCTGTATTTCATGTTTTTATTTCTTAAAGCTCCCTGAGTCAATTCAAGTTTGTTTTGAGATCTGCATTTGATTTATGGGTTTAGGTGATATCTGTTTATATATTCTAAGCTGATTTGACTCTGCTCAAATGGCTGCATTTTTTCACATGCAAGTCCTATGTCTTTCGATATCCCACCTTCGTTTGAGTTTCACAAACTAAGAAGGTAGACTTATATCTTTCATACCTTTTTGACCCCCATTACTCACTACACCGACCCTTTAAGATTTCATATAATTTTGTTTTGAATCATTGTCACTAATTCCATATTAGACCTTCATGAGTGATCAGTGCTAGTTTCACTTTTTGTGCATAAGCATCATGTTTTCATTAATCTAGGGATGTCTTCTCTATATCGTAATACCCAACTTGCAGGTTTGCGTCAAGGATCACCACGGATGATTTTGTATCTTCATAGCTCTATATCTCTGTATTTATTTGCTGAAAGCTAATATTAAACTTATGCGTATTCGGGGACGTGAATATGCATTATTAATATTAAAATTATTTATTGTGTATTGCATATGTGTATTCGGGGACATGAATATGCATTATTTTTCATCATTTTTGATGAAATTCATTGTCATATTTGTCTGTAAAGTGCTATTGGAATAGATTCATAACTTAATTTTTCAATCCAAGGATTGTTAAGGTTGATATTTTGAAGTTGGAATTGCTCGAGGCACTTGTAAAAAAGTGAATTACCAAAGAATCTGTATGTGGGACAAAGTTTCAGAAGAAAGAAAGGTAAAATGATGAAAGTTACAGGCACAAAAGATGAAAAAGGTTTTTCCTCAAGAGCAAAAAGGATTACCTGTTAGATCCAGCTGTGCAGAGCTTCCAAAAAAATTATTAAAAAGAGAATTTCTCGCATGACAGTATGTGAATGATTAGAAGAATTTCCAAAACATTGTGGCATGGAATCCTATTCATTAGTCGAGGGTCCAAGAAATGTGATCAGTTCACAATTGGTCCACCTGGTAGTTTTTTGGTTGTGAATTTATTAAATATCACTTTCTGAGGCAAATTGGTAAAAAGTAAAGGTCCCTTGAATATTCTTCTCTTTTGGGGGGAATATTTGAGTGAGTGAAATGTATAAATGCAATGAGAATACACTTGCAAAGGGGTTAGGAGTTGAATTCTTAAGAGAAAATTTGAGAAACCCATCTTCTTGAGAGACCAATCTGAGATAACCTGTTATTTTCTTCTATTAGATTTTGTATCATGTCAAGTTGGTTACAAAATGTATAGTAATTGAAGAAAACTAACTATTTGACTCGAAGCTTTCCTCTACTGATGAATCTAAGTAGTTTTGAAATTAATTTGTGTGAATCTTGGAGCAATTAGTGTCTTCTTTGTTTCAAAATGTTTGCAAGTAGTTTTACCTTGTTCCTGTTACAATCTTAATTTGAAATCTTTGTGAATTCACATAGGATCTCATCCCTGTGATATTTTAGTGTTATTTGTAATTTCATTTCAAGAAGATCCTTCATCTTGTGATGAGAAAAACGATTAAAATCAATTCACTGTAATTTGTATATAAAGATTGTTTGTAAGTCTTTGGGTGTACCTTAGGCGTGATTGATCAAAAATTTTGATGTTTAATTGAGTCTTTTAAATCGATCCTTCATGTTAGAGTCTCAAAGATTGTGTGAAAACATGTTGATCCTGGGGCCTCCATTAAAGCACACACCTTCTGGTTGAAGGAACGTCTTAACTATTCTAAATCTTTTTGTTGTTGAGTTGTTCATTGTTGTGAAGTCCCTCAAAGACCTGGTATAATCAAATTTATCCTACTTGCTCTCCCCACCAAAATCATTCAAAAACCTTGAATACATCCTAAACTACCCCTGTTTGCCCTGTATATCCACAAAGGAAAAAAATTTATTCACTAAAATATGCAGAACAATCAGGATTTCTTAATGTCTTAAATAACCTTAGCCTTGAGTTGAAATTATCTCCATCTTTTAGAAGTGACAACTCTTAAGAGTTAAATTATGGAGTATTTACCATATTTTCCCAAGGTTCTCTTCATAAATTTTTTGCAAAAGAAGGATATTTCCATCTCCTTCATCAAACAGAGGTTACACTAAGGGTCGTCTCAACCTGGTTGAAAGGCATGGCCCTAAAGCAGCGAGGATAGGTCAAATACTCTTAAAGGTGTTATCTATCTCTCCACAAATCTGAGTGACAAAGGGCTAGTTAGATCTCATCCCTGGCTACAAAATGACACACAATATGATCTATCTGTCTCTAAGCTCCATGTATAATATGTGTTGCTACTCGGCTTGAAAAGGAGAACAAATTTGGATATCAACACTAGTGGTGCCATTTCTGGGAATTGTTTAGCATTTCTAGGGACTGATTTGTTGATTTGTTGCCAATTCATATCCATTTGACCCATCAATAACACTAGTGGCATCATTTTTGGGGATTATTTAGTGTTGCTCGGGACTAATTTGTTGATTTATTTCTAGTTCATATCCATTTGGCTCATCAACAACACTCATGGCACTGTTGCCGGGGATTATTCAGCATTGATACGAAAGATTTGTTAATTTATTGCCAGTTCATATCCATTTGGCTCATCAACAGCACTAGTGGCACCATTACTGGGGAAGATTGAGAAGCATTTGAACAAACATGAAGTATATCCAGACCCTGGTAATGTTTCTTACATGATCTAAGTGAAAATAAATGTTTTAAACATCATTATCTATTTAGATCTGTAAAAAATGTTCAAAGTTGTGAGTTCTGAGTGCAATATTTCCAACTTATACAGTTATTGCACTAAAATTTGTATCATCATTGATAAATTTGGGTAAAAGAAGAGGAGGTCTTCTAATCTTTATATGAATCTAGTATTGACAAACATTTGATAGGCCTTTCATAGTGCGTTTGCACAAACTAAGGTGAAAATCCTTACTGGCGACTTCGTGTTGTGTAAATTATTTATAAATACAAGTGTCTTAACATATATCAAGTAAGATTTGTCATTAATATCTACAAAGCTAGAAGGAAGAAGATATTTATTTTCTAAGGACCCTAGTAGAAGGTTGTTTCAAGAGCTGGGAAAATCTATTTCAGAAGGAAGAAAAATTTGGAAGTTTGTTGGAGACCAAGCATCGAGAAAAGAGATCTCCATTGGTGAAACTGATCAGCCTATGATTGAAGATTGAAATACTTCCTCAAGTGAATCTAAATCAGGTAGTCTCTTTGTTGAATTGAATTCTCCATCTAGAGAGGGTCCTTCTTTTGTATTTGAAACGTTTACCTCTCAATCTGCCCTGGTATTTTCCAAATCTAATAGAGTTTCCCAAGAGATAGAGTCTTTAGAGGGCAGTCATTCTAAAAATTACATCCTTGTACCACATAGACCCCTCACTCCTCATCATTATGCTTCTCCTGTAAGATTACCTCCTCAAAACAATATTGCTCAGCCTCTACGAAAACTTCCATTTTTTGTTAATACTTTTTGTCCCATCAGTTTTAGAGGTATGGCTGGCTATCCAAATGTTGTGCCACAATATGTAAGAAATAGATTTCCTAAGTTTCAAGGAGATAATGCAATCACTAGTGATCAACACTTGAAGCTCTTTGTCAATATGATGGAGCACTTTGAAATAGAATTTGAGGATGTATACATTAAATTATTTATCCATACTCTAGAAGAAGATGTAAAGGACTGGTATAAATCTTTTCCAAATAATTCCATTAACTCCTAGATAGAGATGAAGAATGTTTTTAGAATGCAGTATGGTGATAAAAAAGACCCTAGGTTTAGTTTATCAGAGTTTGAAAATATAAAAAAAATCCTAATCAATCAGTGCATGATTTTAATACGATATTTAACAAAAAATTGAGAAGACTACCTGTTAATTTGAGGCCATGTGATGAATCATGTCTGATAAAGTATTCAGATGCAATTGATAAGAAAGTTTCTTACAATTCAAGGGATAAGAACCCAACAACATTGAGGCAGGCCTTCACATTGGCTCTACAATTTGAGAACAACATTAAAGTAGTTGGAAAACCTCCTAAGAGGGAGGGTGTTAAACTGATCAACCCTGAGAAGCCTCAATCAAGTAAGGATGTGGATCTTGTGGAAGTTGCAAAGACATTGCCTGAAGGTGTCAAAGAAATCTCTTATAAGCTAACGAGGGAAGAGAAACGAATTAGAAAATGTTCTCAAGGTCAACATAGGCAACAAGAACATGAAAAATTTGTGAATCATCCTAGAAATGATCAGAGATCTAATGATGGAGGTAAAGGACCCATGGGAGCTAGACAACCCCAAGCTAGGGAAAATAAAGTAATGTCTAGTCCTCTTAATGCTAGAGTTGTTGTTATTAAAGATACAAATCAAATTGATTGGTGTGACAAATGTTTCTTACCCCACCTGCCATGTGAAATAGATCAGAATGTTGAAGAAGCTGATGATGATGACAACATTCATGATGATGCATGCATGGTGGATTTCTCTACAAGCTCACAGCAAGGAGCAACTGCTACTAAATTTTTTAAGTACAAGAACTGTTGTAAGTTTTTGGGACTTCATTCACAGGGTACCTCTTCTTCCTCCATTTCATGCTTTAGAAATAGATATCGTACAAGCATTTGAAATTCCAAATAATGATTTTGAGTACCTAAGATCTCTAATGATTAAGAAGTACGATGGAGGAATCCCATTAGAAGAGGATAGATGGATGTTAATGAATATTGTTGTTTCCCAAGAAAAAGACTATAACACAAGAAGTAAAGTTGTCAAAGGGGAAGAGGATCAAGCCAAATTAAAGACCCCAGTTCTCACCAATGTCCCAAAAGAGGATCCAAAGAAATATGCATCTGGAAAAGGCCTTGTTGTCTCAAGTAGAACTATTGTTCCCACCCATGCCCAAAATGTTAAAAATCTTGTGCCATCTGATGAGTTTTTCAACCTTTCTCCAAATTTTGCTTTGCCTAAATACATTCCCTATGACATTGCCCAAGTCTTGAGTTAGATCAAGATTTCTATCCCAATTGTTGAACTACTTAGGTTTACTGAGCATAAAAAGATGGATTTTGAGTATTTGGGATTGGAGGAAGATAGGAGTGCCCAAGGTAGAAATATAAATAATGTAAACACTCCTCCAACCATTACATACCTTGAAAAACCACCAACATTGGAGGAGATAGGTGAATCACCTAAATTTTACTTGGGAACATCTTTGGTTGAGTCTCAATTAAATGTTGATCCCTTTTTTTACATAATTTATTATTAAGGACAAACTATTGCACAATTGTATGTTTGATTCCAGAGCATCATGCAACATTATTCCTCTAGAAGTCATGAATGAATTAAACATTAAAGTGACATCATATTAAGGCAAGTGTACTGCAATGGATTATAGAGAGGGTGCCTATTGTAGGATGTGTAAAATGTTTGGTGGTAGAACTTGCAGCTTATCCAGGTAAGAACTTGAAACTTGATGTTATTATTGTTGATTGACCTGCCAAATGGGGCATGTTGTTATCAATAAATTGGGTTGCAACTTGTGTTCGTGGAAGTGTTTAGATGGATATGTCTTTTGCCACCATTTTGATTAAAGGTAGCCTTATAAAGCTGTATGGAGAGAAGAATATGTTACACCTTATTGAAGATCCCAATAATGCTTCTTATGAAGTATTACTTGCAGATATTGATATTGATAACTCTGTGAGATATGTTGCTTTCAAGGAATATGAAATTGATCAATGTAGGTATCATGAGAAGGATTATTTTCCTAAGACATTGATGTTTAATTCACCCTCAAAAGATGTAAAAAAATTTAACCTAGTCACAAAGGATAAGCTTAAAAAATGTTGTCAGAAAGTGACTTGGATGGAAAAAAAAGGACAATCATATGACTAGCAGTTAAAGAAATATCAGAACTACTTAGCATGGTCATATCCAGAATGGTAGGCACTTGAGGATTTTCCTTGACTATTTTCCTTGAATCAAGATGCTCGCCATTGTATAGTGTATAGTTTTTTGGTTTTTGCTGCTTCCGTGTTTTCCTGTTTTGTTTCATCCTGGTCCTTGGTAGCCATTTTGTTGGTTTTTTGGTTCATCCTTGGGGAAGTTGGTTATTATTGTTCTGCTCTATAAGCTTATTATTTGAATCCGTTACCCAATGGTCTATTTTTGGCACTTGGTCTAATATTTTTTCTTGTGGCACTAATAGGAAGTGCCCATCCTTGAGTCAAATCCAATGTTGGTGCTCAATTTGGTCTCTCCCCATTTTTCCTTGAAATTATTCAATTTGCGAGCTCTGTCATTTTTTCTATCTCCCCATATTGATGCATAAGAAATCTATCCTCCATTTGGTTATAATGATCAGTCCCTTCCTTGGTCGAGAATCACTTAAAAGTCTAGATTTTTTTTTGTTCCTCTGTCCATGTGAAACGATTTGTAACTTGGGTGAAAAATAGGGTTTTTCCCTTTCCTTCCATTTTTCACAGTCACGTTTTGTTGTGCCTGTCATTTTTGTTCCAAATATATGTGGAAATGTGATTAGATGCATCTCGGAGGATCATATGTTGGCCTTATAACATTTTTAAATTCTTTTTCCTTGAAGGATGATTCATTTTCAAGCTCAAATGGTGATTTTCCAGCATTTTACAGTTTGATGGGTGTATATTTCCCCGTCAAATTTACATCTCACCATCAGTGGAAACGTGGCCATTTTTCGTTGGATGTGGCTCGGTGGGGCACTTTGAAAACTCTAAGGCTCACTTCATACACAAAGCTTGTCCACATGGAGGGTCGGAGCTCATTTGAAAATTCTCCTTTTGGTTTGGCCTCAGAGTTGTGCCGGAGAGACACGTGGAGGTTTCTGCTGCCTTGCCCAGACTTAGGAAAATTTTTCATGTGGCCAGTACAGGTTTGGTGGACCATGGACATGTGGAGGGCTGGTGCTTGTTCAAGGATCCACCTTAGGGTCCCAGCTTAACAATTACGATTGGGAGACAAGTGGAGGCTTTCGCAAGATCTGCTTTATACTCCTTTTCAAAGTAATTTTCTAAGGCTTGGGACACGTGGTGAGCCCACACTTGTTTCAGGTCTCTACTCTTGGGCACCATCTCTAAGTTATGCCAGGGATACACGTGGAGATTTTTGTCAGGTCTTCCCATACTTAAAATTTTTGAGCAACTTTCTAAAGGACTAGGACACATGTAGTGACCGCGCCTGTTTGGGGACTGGCCCCTAAATTTTATTTTAAAGAAGCAATAGGAGGAAACTTGGAGTCTTCCACTCACTTATGACCTTTTTTGGAATTTTCAACAGCCAAGGAAAATAGTTTCAGACATGCTAGACACATGGCGCCTTCCACTGATCCTTCAACATTTTTAACAACATTGTCAGACTGAGACACATGGAGGCTTTTGCTAGCTCCTTTTTTGTTGATAATTTTTCAAAAGGCCAAAAGGAATTTTTCTTGGGCCCAAGGCATGTGGAAGGCCCACACTTGTTTGAAAAATTTCCCTAATACTTCTCCTTTATAGTTGAAGGAAACACGTGGACGATTATGATATCAAGTAGAAAAGGGCAGAATAAATGGTTGTTGTGTATTGTATATGTTTTTATGCCATTTTTTCTCCAAGACTCCTAGATATGCGAATACACACTATTTTTCATCATTTTTGATGAAATTCCTTGATGTATCTATTTGTAAAGTGCCATTGAATGGATTCATAACTTAATTTGTGAGTCCAAGGATTGTTATGGTAGATATTTTGAAGTTGGAATTGCTCAAGCACTTGCAAATATGGGAATTACCTGAGAAGCTGGATGCGGGATAGAGTTGTAGAGGAAAGAAATGGAAAATGATGAAATGATGAAAGTTACAAGTGCAAAATATGAAAAATGTGTTGCCTTGAGAGCGAAAAGGATTACATGTCAGATCTAGTTGTACAAAGATTCTAAAAAATGATTAGAAAGGGTATTTCTCGCATGACATAATCAAAATGATTAGAAGGATTTCCAAAAAGTTGTGGCATGGAATCCTAGTCATTATATGATGGCCCAAGAAATGTGATTAGTTCACAATTTGTCCACCTGGCAGCTTTCGGATGTGAATTTGTTAAATATCACTTTCCTAGGCAAATTGGTAACAAGCAAAGGTCCCTTGAATATTCTTCTCTTGGGGGGAGGGGGGGGGGGGGGAATTTGAGTGAGTGAAATGTATAAATGTAATGAGAATACTATTGTAAAGGTTTGGGGGTTGAATTCTTAAGAGAAAATTTGAGAAAGCCATCTTCCTGAGAGACCAATCCGAGATAACCTGTTATTTTCTTCTATTAGATTTTCTATCCAATTAGGTTGGTTGCAAATGTATAGCTATCAATGATAACTGAGATTACTTTGGAATATTTCCCCTACTAATGAATCTAAGAAATTTTGAAATTAATTTAAGTGAATCTTAGAGCAATTAGTGTCTGATTTGTTTCAGAATGTCTGCAGGTAGTTTTACTCGTTCCTATTCCAATATTACTTTTAAATCTTTGTGAAATCACACAAGATCTCATCCCTATGACAGTTTAGTGGTATTTGCAATTTCATTTCAAGAAGAGCCTTTATCTTGAGATGAGATAAACAAATTTAAAATCAATTCAATGTCATTTGTTGATAAATATTGTTTGTAAGTCTCTGCATGTACCTTAGGCGTGATTGATTGGAGATTTTGATGTTTAATTGAGTCTTTTAACTCGATCCTTTTTGTTAGAGTCTCAAAGATTGTGTGAAAATGCACTGATCTTGGCATCCATTGAAGCACACCTTCTGGTTGAAGTAACACCTTAACTATTCTGAAGCTTTTTGTTGTTGAGTCGTCCATTGTTGTGAAGTCCCTCAAAGACCTGGTATAATCAACTTTATCTTTCCTGATATCCCACCAAAATCATTCAAAAACCATGAATCCATCCTAAACTACCCCTATTTTCCCCGTATATCCACAAAGGAACAAAATCTATTCACTAAAATATGCAGAACAATAAGGATTTCTTAATGTCTTTAGTAACCTTAGCCTTGTTTTGAAAGTATCTCCATCTTTTAGAAGTGATAACTCTTAAGAGTTAAATTATGGAGTATTGGCCATATTTTCCCAAGATTCTCTTCATAATTTTTTTGCAAAAGAAGGATATCTCCGTCTCCTTCATCAAACAAAGGCTACACTAAGGGTCTTCTCACCCTGATGGAAAGACACAGACTAAAGCAGTGAGGACAGGTCAAATCATCTTTAAAGTGCTATCCATATCTCCACAAATTTGAGTGAAAAAGGGCCAGTTAGATCTCATCCTCAGCTACAAAATGACACACACTATTATCTATCTGTCTCTAAGCTCCATGTTCAATCTATGTTGCTACTCAAATTGAAAAGGAGAACAAATTTGGATACCAATAGGTGGGAAGGGGGGGGATTCCTTCATTGCACTACAAGAGATATTTTTAGATTCAAAGTCCAAAAAGAAAGGAGGTTCTTGAAAATTTTATTCCCATCCACCCAAATGAGAATGTAGATCCTAATAAGGGGGATGGTTGGATGGTTGTAAACAAAAAAAGAAGGGAAAAATTGGTAATTCACCTCTCAAGTTGAGCTTAAGATATCATAACTGGGAAAGAACATGGTAGTTAGTGGCACCCTTTCTTCTATCTGGTGCTTTCTTGTTTTTGGGTTTTTGCTTGTCTGGCTATTTCTCCTAAGGCTCATGGGTCCTTGTTCCATGATATTTCTCTTTTTTCACCTAGATTCTTATCCTTCAGTTGTATAAGGTTTTTGATCCCTTCAAAATATTTTTTTACCTAATCTAAAAAAAAAACTAATTAGAATAACATATCCCCACATGAAGATATTATTGATAATGTCATGTGAAAGTTGGAAGAAAATCTTGACTATGAAATACCTCTTATGGAATATATTCCTGATGATAAGATGTAACTATTAAAATATATTCCTAGTTCTAATAAAATATAAACTCCAGTTGAAAAAGTGAAATGGAAATTTATGGGAAGGAGGAAAACTAGTTGTACTATTGGGAGGTTTTGAAAGGTAAATTGGAGACTAAAATACCCATTAACTAAACCTAGAGAGACAATATTTT
Source organism: Taxus chinensis (assembly GCA_019776745.2). Classification (NCBI taxonomy): domain Eukaryota; kingdom Viridiplantae; phylum Streptophyta; class Pinopsida; order Cupressales; family Taxaceae; genus Taxus; species Taxus chinensis. The sequence continues at coordinate 844,708,822 of CM034148.1, forward strand.
TTATTGATACTCAAACAAAATAAGGATGTGCAATATGTAATTGTAAACTAAATTATACCACTCAATGCAACTAAAGTTTCACACAATTCAAAAGTATTTTGTAAAATTATATGTTATAGTAACTCAGAACAATCGAAAGGAAATAAATATACATAAATAGAATAGTAAAAAATAATTCTTGCGTGTAAGACATGAAACCAAGTATGAAAATAAAAAAAATGATATACAACATCTTTTTTAGAAATGTGGGAAATTTAATGCACAATATGAAAAATTTAGCAGTGCCAATTTATAGGCTAAAAATGTAAAGCCCACATTTTTTACACACAAATACAATACTAAAAATACAAGAATATATATTTTTTCACTTACATTCTAGTACACATCACACCACATGAGATCACCTAGGACAAAACACAAAACATGATATATTTACAAAAACATTAAGCCACAAAGATCACATGAAACCACACAATTCACATCAAGGCCACAAATAACAAGGCACAACATAGCGATTCTACCACAGTATAAACTTATATATATGGTCTTCCCACTACACGATAGTTTTTAAGTACACATTTATTACAATCATGATTCAATATTATAACTTAAGATATAGGAAGGCTCATAATATGTGAATCATATATTCCATTTCCTTTTCTTGAATTTCATTTATATAGTTTGACATTTAACTTACGATATATCTCATTGTACAAGGATTATCGACATTATTTTAATTACTTGTTTTATTCACTCATTTGCTAGTCTGGTATTTACTCACACACAAGGCTATTTACATACACATAGGGCTACTAGGTATTATCCCTTTGACTCACTCCTAAGTGCATGCATTTTGATCTTATTTCATACCTCTGTTATGCAACAAAACAAATATGAGTTCAAAGCAATAACTGTTCACTTCTTTTCTCAAGGATTTAGGGTCAAGTTTCCTTTCTTCGTTTACAAACTAATACCTAAGTTACTACACAAAAAGCATTATAGGATTAGGTTTTTCATCCATAGGGAGAGGGTTAAATTACATTAGAATGAAGATCAAGATGAAAACTTCACATCATACATCCATTACATGTTAGGATAAGTTAGAGAGAAAGATGGAGTAGTCCATTGTTTAAGGGTTAGGATTCACTTTATCCTTTACACAAGGTGGATCCCTTTACTCAACACAAGATGGTTTTAACACGTTATATGAGCAAGCTAAATTCACCTTTCTCCAATCACATCATCTTACAAGTGGAATTTTAACCAACTAATCATAAAATAATTAATGTTAAGTTTCACTACTAACTCATAGTATTGCACCATAAAACCCAAATGATAATTGAGATTGGGTGTAGAGTTCATTTATGATCCCAAATCTAAAGAGTTGACTTCCAAGGTTAGTTGGTGATCTTCACCACTCAACATGTATTTTGGTCCAATAGAGGATTTTACACTATGTTAAATGTTGGTTCCCAAGTGTACTATCTTAAGAGAACACATTCTCCTTACTGCACACATGATTACCAATCTTGGAAGGGAACCACATACTCTAGATAATGTTTGACCATGTCATTCATAACCATCGGTTCACAATGACGTCACTAAGCATACATGCTATGGTGATAAAATAAAACTAGGGATCTTAGTTACTTAAGCTAGAAGCTTCCATCGAGTGTAAGGATTTAAGTTCATCCTAAGGTTTTAATTTTATATGCTAAAAAGAATCACACGGGAAGAACAATTATGCATGAATTTTATACCAAGGGTTGACTATTTCGTTTAAATTTCTTTATTACATTTTTCTAGGTAAGTAACACAACACACTAATTATTTAATCATCAATTTCACACTGGAATGACACTATAAGATATTAGATTTAATTTCATTTAACATATACATCTAACTTTTACAATACAAAATATTTGGAATCAAATAACACCCATGTTTAGATGAATTTCCCTTAAACACTAGCATCTTAAAAATATTACAAAAGTTCATTAATAAACCTTTAATAATTTGCAAATGTTGAACTATCCTCTAAAATATCACTTAACATATATATCCAACCCCCTTATTTTTACCATTGTAAATCTGAATCAAAAGAACACCTATAGTAAAATGCACATTTCCCAAAGCACCCTAAATCTAACATCTCATTCATATTACCAAATTTCAATAATAAGTCTTTACTGTAACATAGAAATACATTAAAAATGTATTTCCATTAACATACATGAATTACAATAATATACAATGAATCACAACCACGTCATTTCACCATCTTACTTGCATCCTGCAAAACCATGTGAGCGTGAAATCAGTGATAAATCACTGACATGACATCCACCTAGATCTAGCATAATTAATGTTTTTAGTTTTCCATTTACATGATAATATTAGTTTTCACTCAGTAAAAGAGGGTTAGAAACATATATATTCATTTCATTTCATTTCACATTCATTTCTTAACTAAGGAGAGAGAAAGAAGATAGGGAAGAGAGAGAAACACTGTTTTTCTAAAAGTCAAATTTCACACAATAAGCCACGCAAGATAGAGTTTCATACAATTATCTATAAGTGTCAAGAGGTTTTCATGCCTATTTTCTAACTTGGTTAGGGTTTTATGGTCATCCTTAACATTTTCCCTCCTAGTTGCAGAAATGTCAAATTTTGACTCAGAGGCTAAGAAAGTGCATTAAAAAAATGTCTTCCGATAAGACAAAATCATGACACGGGTGAATTCCTATGTGTCCACATATATACCAAGAATCCATAGGGATTGAAGGAATCTAGAACTGACGAATGGTGTACAATTGGTAGATGGTTTTCCAGAAGTCACTGGTCGTAATCGGTCAAGTTGCAACAACAACCAATTTTAGCTCGAGGGCTAAGAAACCCTCAACCAAAACTACCCTTCGATAAATGAACGTGAAATGGAAAATTTCCTACATGTTGTCCTATATTGGTGAAGAATTCACTGGATTTGATGGAACTGAGAACTGGACAAATGGGTTGTAAATGACGATGATTTTTTTGGAGCCACCGGTCATAGTTGAGCCAGTTTGACCTAGTCAAACAACGACCCGAGGCTTACAAAATGCATTCACCAAACTATCTAGAAGATTGTTTTTTCCCCAAACTGAAGGTTACAAGAAATTATATAGTAAAAATACTAGAGGTTTGCGAAGGTAGATAGGGATTTTGTTTCTCAGGTTTGAACGGTGGTTCAAATGAAAGCCAACTTTTCAGTTTTGGCAGCTTCCTAAAAGTGTGAAATAGAGTAACAGGGCTCCTAGAGGAGTGGAAAAGAGAGTGAAAATGGTCAAATGAGGTTGATAATGCTTGATGTGACTCTCTACATAACAAGGAACACATACGATATTTGACATCTCCTTTACAGGGCTCAGAGTGTTGTTTTGCAAGTCTCTTATAAAATGCATTTTTCTAACTTTGCAAGATAGACAGATATGGTTGTTTTACTTAACTCATCTAGCTCTCGCCAATACCAATCAACATGAGCACCTAATATTTATATGTCACAATTCTAGCATGTATAAAGTTACGGTAGTAACAAATTGTTATGGTCAAATTGTAAATTGGTAACGTAGATGACCAGGTAGAGTTTTATTGTTTCGCACCAACATTCTAATTGAAATACCTAATTATATACTTATCCACGGTTTATTATTTCTATTACATTGTAAATGAAGAACCAAATTATACGATAATTATAAAATCAAAGGTAAGGAGACCATGCCTTACAAAGGATGAGTGAAGAAGGGTAAGAGGGGCTCCAGGTGGTTTATAATCAAGATCTGTTGAGTCCACCACTCAATCACATGTCTACAATTTCTACTCTCTGTTATGCTTGTGGATTCTTTCACCCAATACTAAAGCTCCCAAGCATTTGTAACTACAATATCTTGACAAAAATATTATTCCATTTGTTTTGATGGGTCCATACCAATTCCAAGGCTCTCATTTTGGCACAACCTGAGGGAAATGTTGGCAAACGTTGTGGGGATCTGGCTTTAAATCATCCAGTTACATCTTCTCCAAAGTATCTAAATCCTTTTCAACAACCCATTTCATGCATACCCAACAGTCAATGTTAGTCCACCAAAACCAACATATTTTCTTTAAGACATTATGTCAAATAGTTCATGTGCCTAGTGTATGCTCCCACATTTTACATACATGTCTATGAGGGAAATCATAACTACTAGATCTGACATAACTCTTCTTTCCATACCCTATTCCAAAGATCCCATTTTAGCACATGTTAGGAACATTGGAAAAGGTGAACTGATTGGGTTAGACAACGGTTCTTTGCACTTGGTGAATAGATACAGTTCTTCATGAGGATGCCCATGTCTTTTATTATTTTCTTCATTGGTGTGGATGGCAAAAACTTCCTTATATAGTGGTATTCAACCACCTTTTGCATACACATCTACCAGGCACTTGTAACTACAATTTATGAAGAATAAACTCCATATTTGTGTGCTAATGGGTTCCCATACCTGCCTCAAAGTTCCTATTTAGGAATAATTTTGTGGGGTGATGTTGTCAACTATTGTGGAGTCAGGATTTAGACCTGATAATAACCTTTTCTTAGAAGTTCAAAATCCATTTGTGGAAATCCTATAACCATTGCAGTCCATGAGGCCATATTTATTTTAGGCATTCAATCGAACAGTTCACATGCCAAGTGCATGCTTCCAAACCTACATACATATCTACTGGAGCATTTGCAACTACAACATCTGACAAAATTCTTGTCTTTTATGCTTTGCTGGAAGTCCATTCCCTATTCCAGTGCTTGTATTTTGGCACAGGCCGGGATTACATAGGAAGATGTAAATCGATCATGTTAGAGATATTTGTTGTACATGCGTGAAACAGTGGGACTGTCTTGTTAGGGAACCATTTCTTCCAAAACTCCTTTCCCAAATTCTAATCCTATGATAAGTTTCCCTGATCTTTCATTTGGTCAAACGTTATAACCATCTAATCACTACTACATTTACAACATTGGATAAGGGTTTAACGTAATAAATATTTCTTAGTGTCCAATAAAGTGCTTGTTTTATAATGCAAGGGAAAGTGACTGGTCTGAAATGGGCGTTGATGAAAGCCCAGTCCCTGTCCCCAAACCCTGCCACACACCACCACCTACTAGTCCCACTCACGGACTAGGCCACTCCATTAATTGTCCCGTTTTTTTTTAACTTATTTATTTTGTTTTTGTTTTTTCTCTTTTGGGCACTACAAAAATTACCGAACTTTCTATTATATTCTATATTCTTAAAAATGGCAGAGCAATTTGCAAGTTTTTTTTGAAATATATTCAGTTTCTCAAGATTCCACAATAACATTGGTTAGAAAGAAGCTCTTGTGAAATGGTAAAATGTCTAAGAAATAATTGAAAAAGAAGTTTCAAAAGAAAAAGTAAAAAAATCCAAGCTTTATCTCATTATCTATTGACACTCTTACAACAATTGACAACATTTCATGGATTTAAATAAATATTTATAATTTTGAGAACCATTTGAGGAAAAATCATTTTTTATTTGTTCATAAAATAATTGAAAATTATAATGTTGAATACCTTTGCAAATCGGTTATTTCTTATTTAATGGATATAGATGGGATAGATTAATAGGGAAGTACTACAAAGTTGGTGTGTGTTGGTACTTATGGTGTATGAGTAATGTCCATCACAGAAGTTGTTTTTGAGTTTTCTGTAATGAGACTCGAATTACATGATAGTTTTTTCAGTTAAATCCATTATTGTGATAGGAACCCATATCTTTATGTCGAAATCCAGTAAAATGTTGAATATATTTTGTAGATATTATGACTGAAATTGTGTACGAGGGGAGTTGTACGTTAAAAATTATGCTTGAAGGTTTCATAATTAGACACCATGTAGGTTATTTACTTGTTGTTTATTACAAATTCTTACATGTATAAAAACCACTAAAACTACTAGCTTTGATCCATTGAGAAAAATAATTTGGATTTTTTAAGTTTCTTCAGGAGTTCACGAAATACCAAGTTATTTGATGTGAATTTGTGTATGAGTGGTTAATGTGTTATTTTACTAGGTAGAAAGAGAGGTTTTAAAGGGGACCAAAAACCCATAATACAAATGAAGGAGATGCTATAACTAAGATAAATATAAAACAATGTGGAACAAAGAAGCTCCCTCTACCAGTGGAAAGAAGGAACAACAGAAGGACAACCAAACAGAGAGAAAAAATTTAGATCAAAACAAATAATAGTGAAGCATTAGATGAGCCTAAGGTATGAGATCTAAGAGATGTTTTAGAAGGGACAACAATTAACTTAGAAGATTTTTTAATTTTTTTTTGTACAATATTCCACTCATCCTTGTTGCATTCTTCAACTACAGAGCCCAGGCAATATGGAAGCATAACCTCAATGGAATTAATGGGTCAAAAAATGGTTTAGGAGGACAAGAAGTACTCCTCTCATTATCTGTAATAGGACGATTATGTGAGAGAGGATCATAAAGGGTTAAATAATAATTATTATCTCTAATAAAAAGAGTAGTCTCCACCTTAGAGGGACACTTATCCAAAGTAGAAGCATCATGGTTCTCACTAAGGGCATTAACGTTAAAGTGGGTGGTAAGGGATTCCTTCTACCATACCCTATTTATCAAAAAAAAAAAATTGATGACCTTAAGCCTTCATCAAGTTCCCATGTAGTGAAGTATCTAAAACAACGAAATGCAAATTTTTCATAGTCTAGACATTGATTCCAAAGTATATCACCACTCTGGAGGTTAATATTATCAAGAAGCTCCATTGAAGTTTCTAAATCTTCAAGAAATATTGCATATGGTAGTATGAAAAAATTCTTTAGCAGCATCATCTAATTTTATTAAAGTCCCCAAAGTGTTCACAATGGACTCAAGGCATGGTTCAGTACAAAGTTGCAAAGGGAGGCTAGGAAGGAAAAACCAAATATGAAGGAATATTTTGAAAGATCAAAAGAAGGAAATCAGGGTTTATATATGACTGCATGATCCCCCCACACCCAATATAAATTATAAATAGTATTACAGTCTGTAAAAAAATCAAAGACAACAATGAATTACTTTCTAGCATAGGGGTACAACTCAACCTTACCATTTATTTTTGAACTCTAGTTCACAGAAATCCACTTTTTAAGCTCACTGAGCTTATGCCAAAAGTGGTTTTTTCCAGAAATGATCCCAATATTACAATATTCCTCTTCTAGATCTCAAACGTTTTGGAGCAGTGCGTCGTCAAATTTGAGGATAAGGGCACGACTAGTAAGAACTAAAGAAATCCATTTTTTGGTAGGGTTCTTAGACACAATGAAAACAAAGCAATGGTGACCATTGGTCAGACTAGAAGTAGAAGAGGCCAAACCCCTTTTAGTAGTGATCTGTGAAGCCACAAAATCATCCACAATTTTTGCATCCACGTCGATGGCGCTAAATCTATGGGGCAGTGAACCAAATTCACCTCCATACTTTCTAGGGCCTTCAGCACAAGATGTACGTACCACCATGGAAAACCCCTTTTCCGCCTCTATAAACCTCCTGCACAGAGCTGAACATTTATCCATCCAAAGCCAAGGTTAGCGTCAAACACCCTACCGAAGCCCCCATACCTGATAACCTTAACAATCACCTTTTATGGTTATATTTCCTTAGTGCGGGGAAGGGATTCCTACCTTCCCTTTGTCATTACACATCCTCATAACACCATTTGTAACACGTTCACACTTTTGAAAAAGGGGATCTTTGTTTTCCCTCCATCGAGAAATAATCGGCGTAACCCCCAAAAACCCTTCATCTTCCTTGCTAAACATGGCCCCAAGGTTTTCATTGGTTCATGCAGAGCTTTTGCCAGCCCCTCTATCATTCAGAGAAGTATGTTTTCCACCATCACTACCATTAGGTTTAGGGTTTCATCCATTCGTAGTAGAGTGCTCCATTTCTACGAGTCAAATATGGAAATGGTGGTTAATGTGTTTTCATCTTCTTAGGCTAACCCATATTTGTAATTTAATTGATTCTGTACATGTTGTACAACGATCGATATGGGTAAGAGGTTCTAATTTTCTTGTGATTTTTTGATGAGAGGGGGTTCCGAAATACAACAAAACAAGGTAATTGATCTATTTTTAGAGGATGAGGGAATGTGATACAAATTTACTGCTTATGTATACATTGAGATGGTAGCATTCTTATATGGTTAACATATGGTACAAAGAATGCATTATACCCACCCTTCCTTTGGAAATAATGTCTCTCATTTGGTGTATTAATAATAAATATATACCACCCTAGATAATATTCAAGTTACGAGACCCTCTAACAGTCTAGTTTCAAAATTTATGGTACTCTAGAAGTTATACTCCCAGATGTCACCCTATAAGCTTGAGTACTTTTGAACATTTCACCATAAGAAAACCTCTTGCACAATATTATTCCACTCAAAAAGTTTCTTTGTACAGGATTTATCTAGTTTATTAGCTAGTCATGATCATTTAAAACTGCCCTAATATCATTTAAAAATTTAATTGGCATTAGTCAAGAATTTTTTTTTTCTATCTAATTACATTGAGGTAATTTAATGTCTTTTTAATAGTTATATTCAAATAACGGAAAACTATACAAATGTAGTAGGGTTTACATGCAATACAGTGTGCAGAAAAATGAAATGTGATGAGGTGAGTGCATTAACATCGCAATTATACGAAAGACTCCTTCTTCCACCATATAACTTAGAGGATTGTGTTATTGAGTTTCTTGGAAACTTGACGATCCCATGAACTAATGGGCATTCCTTGGGGGATGTCATACTTGTGTTTACAATGCGAAGTAATAATTATAGTGCAAATCATTGATACAGAATTCATAATGAAGTTGGACTGGAAATATTCTAGTGACATCCTAACTAATAGGTGGCCAAGCACGCAAGGGCTACGATGAGCTCAAAGATCCAAGAAGTACTCGAAATATATTGGTGCATCCATGTAATAAAAACTAACGAGCTTGTTTATATTCTCACATAAATTGGATCTTTTTCTTATTTGTATTCAATCTCATGAGTCAAAGTGATGGAGCAGTGGCTGAGTTTCCTAGTGTGCGGATGTCAAAATGAGTCCCACACGAAGGGATCGGTGCATGATCGGGCAAGCAAAATAGATGCTCGTAATGGGGTATGACCTCTCGACCTAAGCATTGTACATCTATAATCGAGATACATCAATAGTGGAACCTAGATTTAAATTACTCCCCTTGTGCAAAATGAGTGACATATGATCGATAAGTATGTCTACAACTAGTGGTATAATGACCACACCCTGTGAGTAGGAATCACCATGGAATGATCCTAAGCATAATAACCTTCTAAAATTCCACCAAGCCTTAAGAATCCCTCATGGTGATCTCAGACATAATCCGAAGAACCGGATCCAACTGAAATAGATACTCTTCCAATTTCTTTGATAATGAGATATTTGGCATTGCCCTACAAAATCATGAATACGCTGATTTTAATGCAGGATGAATGTAGATGGTGTGTCCATCATTCATAAATTGGGACTTCCCACTCCTCTTCGAAAAGTATTACGTAAATTTATAGCGTAAATTAAAGTTGACTAGAGACTTGAGGGAGTATTATATCATTTAGGTTTTAGCATGACATTATATGAGAGAGACATTGATTGAGCTATTCGATTGCTCTGTATATTCATATTCGTGTCATCTTGATGGTGAACGTAATTAAAGCTTCATTAAAAGAGACTGAATTTATCCATAAACAAGGATTTTGTGGTGTCAGCATGTATATTAATGACATTCGGTGATTCTTGTTAGAGTCATCGACTAGGATACTATAACATGTGAGAAAAATGGGTTGGAAGTGGTGTTAACTAATCTTGATAAAATGTAGGATTGAGATGTTTTTGAAAATTTGGGTGTGAATGGAAGACATTGTTAAGTGGGTATCTACGAGGATTTTGATGTATAGGAGTATTTTATTGGCTAGGATGGGTGGGAAAATGGTTATGGAGGTCTTAGGGTGATGTAAAAAGGATGCGGCCACGATATGTTTTGCTGGAAGGTAGATATTGTGTTATTTTAGGAGGGTAATTCATGATTCAAAATTATTAATATAGGGGATTAGTCTAGTGCTCACTCCTCTTCGACATTTATTATATTTTAATTTTGATTACTATTGACTTTAGACATGGATATTACTATATCATTTTGGTTTAGCATGATGTTAGATGATAGAGATATTGTCACTATTGATGGATTGTGATTCATAGATATGATTTGTATAGATTTTTAGAGACATAGAGATACATTTTACATTGATGATGATTATGCATTGTTAGCATATATATTACTGACATTCCGAATTCTCGTCATGTTGACTATGATATAGCTTTTGAACTAATCTTGTAATCTTTTTTATATTGATAAAAATGTAGAATTGAGATGGTTGTTGAAATTTTAGACAAATGATAGCATTGTTTAGCCTGAGATTATGATTTAGCTATATGAGGATGGTTATTGAATTGATGTGTGTATATTTTATCTTGGATGTTGTTGATGCATCCACAATGAGGGAAAAGGAGCTATTGTGTGATTTTATCAAGTAATTATATCACAATAATCAAAAAGTGGGATTGGAGACCAACCACTAGTGGAATACTAGATGGATATAACAAAGGTCACCATGGCAACTCATTTAATGTGTTATGTTTGTTTTATTTTGTTAGGAGGTCCCCATGGATGGTATATTCCCCAATTGTGACCATGGGAATGTGTGTAATTATTTCCCTTTTTATTTTATTTATTGTAGAGTATGTGATTTAATTGTGATGTAATTTATCTATATTGTTGATTATTGTCCATTTATTAAGTAATTTAATCATGTTATTAAGCTATATGGTGATGTGATAAATGGATTCATTTGTTATAGTTATTGGTCTTTTGGACTATGTGATGTTGATTGAGTGTAAGTGAATTTGATTGTTGCACAGTCTACTTTCCCTTGGAATTTTAGAATTGGGCTTATGGGTCATTTTTGGAGGCTTTCGGGACAAGCTAATCTTTTCCCACACCTCTTAATTTCTTATACCAACCCTACCTATGGATTTAGGAGTCAGAAATAGACCCCATTATGTGTTTTGTAACACAAAAAGTGACAATTAAATAAACTTTTCTTACATGGGTTTTAAATTTTGTCGTTAGGGGGTGTGGGTTTGGATTGTGTGTGTAAGAGGTTTTTCATTCCTCTCAACTAAAAATTTATCATGCATTGGGGTTGAGGTTTGGCTTTTGATGTGGAGTTGAGGATAAGTGATGTGGTATCCTACATGGATCCACCTCACCCTCCTCTTTCCTTTTTCTATATATGCAATTTTAATTGTTTTTTTGGTGGTTACTTCATTTCATTTTGTATGCTTGTGTTTTTGAGTTGGATATTTTTGGAGTGCTTGTTGAATTTTCAGAGATTTTTGGAGTTGGATTGAGCTTGAAGAATCTTGTTGTGTGATTCCTTAATCAAGTTCTTACTATAGAAAGGTAGGAGCTACACTCTTTTTATTTGTTTGTTGTTATATGTGTGTGTTGCATGTATGTAAATTATTTATATGCTTGTTGGGATATTTGGTAGAATGCCTAACTATGGTGTAGGAGAAGGATATGATGATTTTATATTTAAGGATACATAAGATTTTATTTCATGTTTTGGGAGGGAGTTGGGTTGTGTGCTCCACCTTGGATAAGAGAATGTTTGCATCTCTTACTTGGTTATTTTGAGGGAGACATAAGAGATTGTAGCGATGCATAAGAGAATGTGGGAGGCATAAGACGATATTGAGGGAGAGATAAGAGTGGTGTAGGGGATTTGAGATGTATATTGGAGGGTTTTAAGGTAGGAACCTATTCCCATTGGGAGGCATAAATGATCTTCCAATAGATCATTGCTCCATTGGACTTGCATTTTCAAGCCTTGTGTATTTTGTTAGTTTCTTTCTTGTGATTGCATCTTGCGTTGAATTTTTTTTGAATTTTTTTGAAAATTTGTATTGTTATCTAGAAGCATTGTGTTGTTTCCATGATTTGAATCCATCCTTTATTGCATTTTGGTTGGGGCTCAGGGAACAATGAGGAGGATAGTTTCTTCTCCTCATTGGATTATAGGCTAGGTGGAGAGTATTGCCTCTCCCCCATTTTTGTTGTTGTTATCAACTGAAGAAATGGTGGAGCTCTTGTGGAAATTTTTTCACTTGGAGCACTTGTAGAAGACTAAGAAAATCTTCCTTGCGAGAGAAGATTTCTTGTAATCCCCACTTAAGCTGGAAGAATAGTATCATTGTATTTGAAAGAAAAGTTGTATTATATATTTTGTTATTAAGTTGTAATGTATTGTGGAAAAGTGATAGCAAAAGACAAAATTTATTCTATGTATTCAATGTGTTCCAAACAAAAAAGAAAAGCCGAATATAAAGGCTGTGGGAGGAAGAAGGACATCTATAACTATCCATCAACAACAATGTATTAAACTAAAATAATGCTAACATTCCCCCCCTTAATAAATTGTTTCTACATATGTACTGTTATCCAAAATTCACCCCTCAAGGTAATTTTAATAAGCATGCATCAAATTCTTCAGTCCTGAGCAAGTAGATTGGTTCAAGGCCCAAAATCATGTTTTGGGGCCCCCTCGGCTTCTCTCTAACTCTCCCATCCAAGAAAAAATCCCAACAAGTTAAAAAAAAATGGGAGAAATGCAAGAAATGAGGTTGCAGGATTGTTTTAAAGCATTTCGGGTCTGAAGGGTGCAGATCGTACCAGCGCGGGTCATACCGAGGTTCATCATACCAAGTTTGGGACCAAGAGGGAAGAAAATTGGCTAAGTTAGACATTTTTGTCCCAGGAGGTCTGTGGGACAGTTGGGACAAAAGTACGCGCAGGACGCGAAAAGGTGAAACGGCCGCAGGCAATAAAAATCATTAAGTTTTTTTTGTTTCACGCAGTTTGGGACAGCCAGGACAAAAGTACGCATGGGGCATGAATTGGCTGATTTGCCGATAGATGGTCTATTGCGGCCAGTGCGAAAGAATTCACCTGGGACATCTAGGACAAAAATATGTGCGGGACGCAAAAAGGCCGTAAAAGGGGACAAGAAAGCCCGAATCGGCCGATGTGGGAGAATTCACCCAGGACAGCCAGGACAAAAGTATGCGTGGGATGTGAATTGGCTGATTTTCTGAAATAGCTACAGCAAAGAAGAAAAGTCAACGTTTGACCTATGAACTTCAAACGGCCATAACTTTTGACTCCGAGCTCCGATTTTCACAAAATTAAACTTTCTGGAACAAGCACAATAAAAGAAACAACTCCGATTTTTTATTTTTAATGAGGGTAGATATTTTTAAATAAAATAAAAATATTCGGCTCCAGTCAGTTAATGTTCGTTCCCGTCAAATGACAGAAAACGCCTGCCAAACCCAAAATAGCTACCCGCACTCAGAAGGCCATAACTTTTGCATTTCTTAACAAAATCACACAAAATTGGTACCGTTGGAATCATGGCTCCAAGCCTGACGTACATATTTCAATAAATTCCATATTTGATAAGAAATCAGTGGGAATTTTTCATAAAACCTGTCCGGGTTCATAATAGTGTTTTATTTAGTAGTTGGGAGTGCAATCAAGAGGCATGGTCACCATTCTTTCTCTGTTGCAGCACCTGGGACAGTATGGGGAGCCTTTTTCAAGTAATATAAAATCATTTTTCTCCATTTAATGCCTCTTACAAGTGGTTAAAGGACAGATTTTGGGATTTCCATTTTTCCTTCTCCCTCTCTTCTCAATTTTTCTATAAACTGGAGTGTTGGGCTCATTGTAAAGGGGGGGTAGTTTTTGTAGAAAAGCTCTACCTAAATTTCCTTGTGAAGCCAATGTGTTGCAGACCCTTGTTGTGGACTCCTTACATGCTGATCCAGGCCCTTATCTTGTAATAGATTGAACTGTGCATATCAGGAAGCAATAAAATATAAGTTTGTGGATGGATCTTCCCTTGCTGTGTTTTCATGCATTCTTCTTCCCCCTTCAACCTTGATTACATGAATATTGTGTCTATTATTATGTTCTTGCAGGGATACATTATCATTATGTATGTTTGAAATATGGTTGTGAATGTATTTTGCTAAATTATGAAGAACTGTCATCACCCCTTCTAGTGTGCACTTTGCTTCTGTATCTCATGCATTGGAAGACTACTCTCACACCCTCCTTTCTTGGTGTATCACCGCTTTAGTGTAGGATTTTATTTTATGCATTCTCTCTCCCTGGTCCCTTCAAACGTTAGATTAAAATAGTTAGTTTCCCCTACATCAAGGAGTAGATTATGGCAGGTATTTTAGGAGCAAGAACCATCTTTCTCTGGAGGTCTATCTCAAGTAGCAAGTCCCACAACTTGGAGATAGTACCCATGTTATCCAATCACATCGTGAGTTCAAGTATATGCACTTGTATAAACATAGGGGTGCTGTGATTCGGTGATAACATGTACCCCCTAAAAAAATCAAACTTCACCTTGCCGAGAGGCTTGATGAGAATATCTGCAACCTGAAAAATCAGTAGGGCAGTACTAGAGTTGAATTTGGTGGTTCAAGACCTGTTCACGAATGTAGTGACATTCGACCTCAATATGCTTTCTTCATTCATAAAAAACAAGATTCTTCACAAGCTTCAACACACCTTGATCGTCGTAGTGAATGATGGGAGTTTTCTCTTTAGGAATCCCTATATCTATAAGAATGCGACATAACCAAATCACTTCACACGCAGCTCCTCGTGTGGCATGGTATTGAGCCTCAGTGGATGAGAGAGAATTTTTCTTTTCTTCTTGCTAATCCATGAGATAGGTCCAGATCTAAGATGAAAAAAATACCCTGAAGTGTATTTCCTATCATTAATGGATCCTACATAGTCCAAATCTGTATATCCCTGTAAGAAGAACTGAGTGTTCTTCTGATACTATAGACCAAAGTAAACTAAAACTTAGACATATCTCAACACATGCTTTGCTACTATCTAATGAAATTTCTTCGGCTCCTGCATAAATCTGGCGAGATAGCTCACTGCAAAGAAAAGATCTAGTCTAGTATAAGTCAAGTAAATGAGACTCTCCATAAGCTACCTGTAGTGAGTGCCATCTACCTATGGTGAATCCTGGAATCTAGATAATTTCAAACCTTTTTCCATAGGTGTGAACATTGGTTTACAATCTGACATTCCATACTTCTCCAGGAGAGTCTTGGCATATTTCATCTGGGAGACGAAGATATGATTATTCTTCTACCATATCTCTAAGCCAAGACAGTAGTGAAGTATCCCCAAATCGGTCATGTCGAAGGATTTCTTCAGATCATTCTTTACAACATCCACAAGATTGTCAGAACTTCCTGTAATTGCAAGATCATCTACGTACAAAATCAAAATAAAAATCTTTGTTCCTACCTTCTTGATATACAAATTGGTATCTAGGGGGCTACGAGTGAATCCATGCTATAATAGGTGATCATCAATTTTTATATACCATGCCCTAGGTGCTTGTTTGAGTCCGTAAAGTGACTTTATCAAATGACATACCTTGTGTGGTTGATGCTTGTCTACAAACCCTTCACGTTGGGCCATGTATACTTCTTCTTTGAGATCACCATTTAGAAAATCACTCTTGACATCCACCTGCTGAAGTTTCCATCCATTTTGTGCTGCCAATGCAACATAAAACTTTGATGGTTTTGATCTTCGCAGTGGGTGCAAAGGTCTCGTCATAGTCAATTCCTTCTTGCTGAGCATAACCCTTTCCAACAAGTCGTGCTTTGTGTTTGTTGATTAAACCATCTGCCTTATATTTTGTTTTGAGAATCCATTTGTAGCCAATGGATTTCTTACTTGGAGGCAGAACGATAAGTTCCCACGTCTGATATCTGAAGTAGGGAATCATATTCAACATTCATAGCTTGTTTCCACTGTGGTTTGTCTAATGCCTCATAAATAGTGTTAAGTTTGGTGCTATCAAAAACTAAACTCATGAGTGTAAAATTTACCTCATGTCTGGCTTGACTTCGTGGTATCTGACTTCCGTAGAAGTATCTAGAAGTGAGTTCTGGTGTGCATCCCCAATAGTATTCTAGACCCATTTCAGATGTTGGTGTTACTACTGCTGATGTGAAGATGTGTTTTCCAGTGTGCCTAGATCAACGAATAAGTCTCCACTCAGCTCTTCTTCTCTCTGAGAAGAATCATCTTACCCATCATTTGGATGTGTGAGCAATCTATGTGACGAGGTTGGTACTGGATCTCCATTATGTGGAAGGGAGTCAAAGGATGACTCATCACACACCACATCTCTACTCTTGCAGATTTTCTTTGTCTTAGGATCCATGAGACGATATGCCTTTGAGGTAGTACTATACCCCAAGAAAAGATATGGCAGTGTCTTTGGATCGATCTTCTTCCTTTTCTCATATGGAACATGCATATATGTAGTACAACCAAAAACTCTCAAATGATAGATAGAAGGTTTATGAACTACTCGATACCTCTTCTGGTGTCTTGTTTTGTAATTTATCTTTATGGGTGCTCTGGTTGAGTAGATACACTATTTTTTAGACTACTTCTGCCCAAAACTGATCCTCCAACTTAGCGGTGGAGATCATACAATGAGTCATTTCCATGACAATCCTATTGTTTCACTCATAAATCCCATTTTGTTGGGGTGTGTAAGGTGCAGTCAGATGTTGTTCGAATGCCATGTTGCTTCAGGTATGCTAAGAACTTCTTCGATATAAATTCCCCCCCTCAATCTGAATGCAGAGGAGAAGGAGAGGCTTCCCAGACTACCTACTGGCTTACTGGTAAAAGGTTTGCAAATTGGGAAATGCATCACTCTTCTTCCAAAGGAAATATACCCACATTTTCTATGAGTAATCATCAATGCTGACGCTGGAAGTATTCAAAACCTTAGAAGTTAGCAAGCAGGGGTCCGCATAGATTGGTGTGTACAACCTGAAGATGCTCCATAGAATGATAAGAGATCTGTTTGAATGGACCTCTGTGTTTTTTTCCCACAAGACATCCCGAGAAAACAAGTAAGGAATGGGAGAGTGGAGGAAGCCCTCTTACCATTTCCTTGGCATTGAGCATGATGCAGAGCCCTAACAGAAAGATAACCATATCAAATGTGCCATAGTGAAGTGGACTCTACTATTGAAGCAGAGAGAGAAATGTTAGATCATGAAGTGACCGCATCCAGTGTAAATAGATGACCCTTCATAAATAATTGAGCAATAACTAAGTCTCCCTAGGAAATGATGCAGGACTTGACCCCTTTGTGAACAAAGAATTTTATCCACATTCGATGATTAAGAAGATGAATCACACACAAGAGATTTGAGGTCAAACCTGGAACATATAACACCTTTGTGAGTGTACATCTTCGTGTCCCAAGAGAAATGACGACATCACCAATCCCCACCACAATATACTCCTGATTATTTGTGATGGTGATCCAATCTCCAATTGGCCAGTCACTCAGGGTATGGAACAAATTCTTATTGCTAGTCATGTGTTTGCTGGCACCCGAATCAATCAACCAAACACTTTCTGATGGATGTGAAGTCTGAGAGACTAGAACAATTTCTGGATTAATTGCATCTTGAACCTCTTCATCAGAGGAGGCATCCCGTTGAGCAGCAATATGACCCTTATTCCTCTGATTATGAGCACACAATTGGGATTTCTTGGAATATCCTTGGCAAGAAGTTCTCTCTTCACCAGAGTTGCCATGCTTGTGACCGTTATAATAACAGTTCACAGCTGGTGTGTGTATTCGTGGCGAAAACATGGCACTATCAATCCACCTTGTTGTTCAGCTGCTTCTGGGATGGCTGCTATGGTGGCCGCTGAGAAGGTTGTTGTTGTGGATGTTGCTTCTGATTCCAGGGGGCTAACTACCCTTTCTGAGGCTTGTTACTATGCTTTTGTCTCGTGATGAGAGCCTTATCTTCGAAGGCTTCTTGAACATTTTGAATGGCTTTGTCGTGCTGGAGATAATTCACTAGTTTGACAAAATTCACCTCCTGTTGAGTGATGGTCGACATGGTGATCAGTGTTTGAAACTGGGAAGGAAGAGCTCACAAGGTGAGAAGGACTAGCAACTTGTCATCCACCGGTTCACTGAGAGCAGAAAGTTCTGCATGCGTAACTCGGCCACACGCCACAAGAATGCTTCGAATGATTCACCATCATGCATACTCATTGTGTGAAGCTTTGTCTGAAGATGTAACATTGTCGTCAGATTTTTGGCTTCATAGATGGTACACAGTGTGGTCCATGCGGTAGAGGAAGTGGTTGCTTCCCAAATGTGAGGTTGAACCTCATCAGAAAGGATCAGAGTGATAAGCATTAATGCTTTTCCATTAGCCTTTTCATACTTAGCCAACAGATCAACATCTGTGGGAAGGGCATCCATGCCAGAAAAAATCTACCAAAGACCTTCAAACTAAAGAATCTTTTGCATCTTGGTTTTCCATGAGGAGAAATTTGGCCCTTTTAGCAACTGGGTATCCAACAACAAAATGTGAGGTACAAAAATTTCCAAAAACCTAAAATTGTATTTTATTTATTGATTGCTCAAAAATGGTTACGAATGCTTATTGAAGGAACGTATCATGAAGATGGGCTCTATAAGCTTGTGCAGTGAGACACGGATGCTCCTGTGGGTGTTCTACTTCATGTTCATCATCTGCATTATAGCTGTGCTCATATTCTTTGTGGATTTGGCATGCGTGACAATCACACGTCGAACTAGAAATAGTCGAACAATCCTTGACACACCAATTCGTCAAATAATACGTTGTTAGTATTCAACAATTCATTGAGAAATGCAAAATAGTTATTGGTCGTGTCCTCTTGGGCTCTTAGAGGTGACCTAGTAGAAGGGTTGCTCGTAACACTCTCAGACATTGGAAATGTGTGACATGTACGTGGAGAGGTTATCTGGATTAGCCTCTCTCGTTAATCTCTTCACGTTGCAGGTTTCACACAGTCTCCAGCCTCCTCGTACAACACAGGAAATAGGCGGTTCAAGCTATTTAGGCTACTCATGGTTTGAACTATGTCTCCTTAGCGCTTCCTACCCACATGGCTTGTTCACTCCTCATGCTAGGTAGACTGGGAAAACACTTCAGAAAATCTCGTGATATCCTACATGCATAGGTCTACTATCTTTTCTCCTTCTTCTGAACTGATAGGCTAGGTTTATGAGAGCACTAGCAGGAGAGATCTTGAGCATGGGTTTGCAAGTGCAATATCAAGATTTGCAAGGAGTGTCCACATCATTATGGGTTCCTCCAAATGATTTCGTATGCATTGCAAAAAACAACACTAATTGTTTACAGAACTCTGTGTTAGTTTGCAGCCTCTTCCCACATGCGATAATACGTTGCTAGTACTAGTGCCTGTTGTCTTCCCACACTAAGAAAGGAGGAGCTTTGATACCAATGATAACAATAGAGGAGAGTGGAAATATGTTCACACCAAAAAGGATTCCAAACTGCACAGGGAAAACTTCCACGCAGGCCTCTTCCGTCGCTTTGATCTGATCAAGAAATGTTGTTATGATAGCAATGATAACAAAAGACAAAGAATTTATTCAATGTATTCAATGTGTTCCAAACAAAAAAGAAAATCTAAATATAAAGGCTGCGGGAAGAAGGAGGACAATTAGAACTGTCCATCGACAACAATGTATTAAACTAAACTAATGCTGACAAAAAGAAGGCTCCTTGCATTGAAAGAAATGGGTTATGCTAAAAAAAATCAAAGTTCGTTATTATTTGTTGAAGATGCATTATTGTAAAATGAAAGAAAAACTAGTAAGTTGTAAATCATTGAGAAAGTATTCATAGTAAATCTTAAATGTATAAGAGTTGGCTATCTTTTCCTTGAATAGATGGTTATAGAAATCGGAAGATGGAATGAATTATAATGATTTATTTTGTTGGGAAATTTCTTTTTTTTGTGGAAAGGAAAACAATGATAATTAGAAATAGATTAAGTGGAAGTTCTTCCTTTGAGTTGAAATAATTTTTTGGGAAAAGTAATCTTATATTGTTTTCTTGTTACTATTGAAATAGAAAATATTTAAATTTAGTAATTTTAGGAATGGAATGAATAAATGGTTTAACTCTTCAACTGGAGACTTTAGGCACATAAATTCAACTAAGGATAAACTATAAAACACTCCAGTAAAACTTGTTTTTTTGGAAAATTTGTAGAATTGATGGTTTTATTTTCAAAGAATAGGACTACTACCCTGTACAGAGCGGTGGTCTCTAAACTGCCGCTCAGGTAAGGCGGCGGTTTTTGAGTCATCACCCAAGTAGGGCAGTAGTCCTAGGACCGCTGACCATTTTTGGGAGGTGGTTTCATCACTGATATTAGAAAAATAAAAATCCACGAGTGGGAAATTTAAAACTTGTTCTATGAAAAAATTAATCCTGCAAATTTGTAAAGGACACCACCAGCAATTCATAAGGTCAAAAATTCATTGTTCTAAACTTGTAAATATTTAAATGGGTATTCAAAGGCATTCAATCTCATGGATTAAAAATAAAGTAGGGTTTTATCCTAAATAGAAGATAAAAAATGAAATTTTATTTATAACAACTCCAGATTTGGAGTGGAAACCTCTGCAATCTTAAAATAAAAGATATTACAATAATAAATCCACAACCTAAACTAAACTAAGCTTCATTTCGTGAATTTCTTCATTGTTCCTTCCCTCCTAGCTTTCATGGCTTCTACTCCTCCAACCTCCAAAAGTAAAAAAAGAAAAGAGACCAAATGAGAAGGCTTGGGCAAAGAAAAAGATTAAATAAGATTTCATAAGGATAGTTAGGGTTATTATGGAACCCTATGATCTAGTGGCCAGAATTGGTTTGATCTAAGGGTTATGAATCAACCCTATAATTTTTAGGTGGGAATATGTATTATCATTATTTTAATATAGTTTAATGTATGTGAAAATGGGTGAATGGGTCCATTTAATAGCCTTGTATGTTAAATTATTTTTTCAGTTCCTTATATGTGTTAGTAATTATTTGAATAGACTCTAAGGAAAATAACTTAAGAGAGTTAAGGTAACTAAGAATGAGGGTTTAATAAATATTGGTTTGAAGGTTAATCTAAGAGGGGGAAAAACATTTAACCAAGTAATTGAATTTATGGCACCTTCCTAGTAGATTGTAATTAGTTTGACCTTACAAATGAATTAAGGAATATTTAATTATTTAACCTAGACCTGGTTTATCCTTTGTAGTTTGATAACTTTTCGGTAGGAATTAAATAAACATATTATAGGGTTAGCACCTTGCATCATGTTTAAAAGAAAAGAAACTTTTTCCACAAATTTCCAAATAGTTATATAAGGATTAATGTGTTTTAGAACATCGAATTTTTGGGCATTACAATTTGAGACCAACCACAGCGAAATACTAGATGGATACAACAATGGTCACCATGGCAACTTTTGTAATGTGTTATGTCTATTTCAGTTAGTTAAGGGGTCCCCATGGGGTGATGACCTCCAATTGTGACTATGGGCTTTCTGTGCAATTCTTTCCTTTTCTTTTATTTATCATAGATTATGTGATTTATTTTGTGATTTAATTTATTTAATCATTGATGATTAATGTGTCTTTATTAAGTAATTTAATAATGCTATTAATTCATATGGGGATGTGACAAAAGGGGTCATTTATTAGAGTAGTTGGTCTTTTGGATTTTCTGATTTTGATTGAGTGTAAGTAACTTTGAGTGTTGTACACTCTACCTTACATGGGAAATTTCAGATTTGGGATTAAGGGAAATTTTTGGAGACTTGTGTGACAAGCTAATCTTGTCCCACACCTCTTAATTCCTTTATACCAACACTACCTGTGGATTTGGGGGTCAAAAATAGAACTCATTATGTTTTTTTTAAGATAAAAAGTTACATTTATTGCACTTATTTTTACATGGGTTTTAAATTATGTCCTTAGGGAGGTGTAGGGTTTGGATTGTGTGTGTAAGAGGATGTCATTTCTCCCAACCACAAATTTATTGTGCCTTGGAGTTGAGGTTTTACTTGTGAGGTGGATCTGAGGATACGTGATGTGGCATCCTACATAGAGCCGCCTCACCCTCCTCTTCCCTTTTTATATTTATGCAAATTTATTTGTTTGTTCATGGGTTACTTCATTTAATTTGTGCTCTTGTATTTTTTGAGTTGGAGAGTTTTGGAGTGCTTGTTGAATTTTTTGAGCTTGTTGGAGTTGGATTGAGCTTGAAGGATCTTGTTGTGTGACTCTTTGACCAAGTTATACGATTGAAAGGTTGGAACTGTGTGCATGTATACTTTGCTTAATGCTAAATCAAATGAAGCAAGAACTACCACCTAAAATAGTTCTACAATTTAGCTAAAACAAAGCATAAACACCATCATGATAAGAATTAAACAAGGGTTAGATGCTAGCATTCATCAATACAAACTTTGAAACTAACAATGCTAAATATCTAAACTCCTCTATTCTCTAACAACAAATAAATGAATGGACCTAAGTAAGCTCCATGGCTATCAAAATAGTTGTCCTTAATGCTCCAAGAACCTAGGAATGGGGGCTAATCAAAGTTGGGCTACAAGACCCTTTTGACACCTCCCATATGACCCAAGCACTTTAAGAAAGAGGCTTAACTCTTCAAGATGATGAACTCTCAAAAGAGCAAGGTGCAAGCTCTTAGTCTCATTGCTATATGCTTTGCATTTACTCTCTTAGAAAGTTTAGGTGTAAGTAAAAAGGTAGGTGGTGGGCTCTTTATATAGCCCAAAGGATAAAGGATTCAACACATTCTCATGAATGTGGGATAAAGGTAAAACATGATTAGGAATGGATAAGGTTGCTTTATTAAAGGTAACCTTACTTTAGAAGGGTTTAATACATGTTTAGCAAGTCATGGGAGTTGGGTGTATTTTAATTAATCAAAGGTGATTAATTAATAGATAGGTGTAAGCTTATAGAAGCCAATTAGAGGAATATTAGTGTGATTTAGGCTATTAGAAGGGGATTAAATCAATTAAATATCGATTTATTGGTTAAATGGAAGGGAAAGCTAATTAATTAATAATAATTAATTAGTCTAGGTAGAAGGGGTGATTTATTAACGGAAGGTCATTAATTAGGGTATTTGTTGGATAGGCAACTTAATTAATTAGCTTAGTGTAATTAATTAATG
The DNA here is from genome assembly GCA_019776745.2 of Taxus chinensis. NCBI lineage: Eukaryota > Viridiplantae > Streptophyta > Pinopsida > Cupressales > Taxaceae > Taxus > Taxus chinensis. The sequence goes on from CM034148.1 coordinate 844,732,196, forward strand.
ATGATATGAGGGAAAATGAGTGCCTTTGACGATATGTCGTTGATTTGCGAGAAAGGGGATAATTAGCACAATTTAAGTATTTAAATTGCTTGGGTGTAATTATAGGTGTCTACATTTGCCCCTCTTTGGGGTGGTATAAGTGATGCCACTTCAAAGATAGTAGACAAAAGAGATTTTGAAGAGATGGAAGAAAAATTACTAGGAGGGAGAGATGCCCCCTCGAGTGTCGATGGGGTGATAGAAGAACTCGATCGACGATCGAAAAAGGTGAGAAGTAGGCAGAAGAATGGGGACGAGGCAGGATGCCCCAAGGAGAGGGAGAATTAGGGGTGAAAGGGAAGTCGTGTAGAAGAAATATGGATGAGGGGAGAGAAGAGCTTAGCCTCTAGCTGCTTATTTGTTTGGAACAAATTTGATGTCATCATATTGCCATAGGAACTACATCATCGGTCCTTATGAAAAATATAAGCATACGACAAAGGTAGAATGACATGAAAAGCCATACTACGAACAATTGTCCATTGCTGAAAATACCAACTCCACGCAACATACAATAATGCAATGCAATACGAGAAGGAAACAAGCTCATATAACAGGGAAAACAAGTACGAACGCACATATCTAACCCAACAACGGTCAAGATAGTTGTACAAATGTTTTGTTATCAGTGCTGAAGAGATCCACAAGTTCGTGATTGACGACAAGGGTTAAAAATGATGCCCCAAGCAAGGATACATGCAAGGGGAAATGAAAATGGACACGGGGTCCATGAAAAGCATTTGTGCACAACGAAACAGTACCAGGCAACCAAAAGTGCCCCAGAGTACAGACGAAGCAAGCAACTAGCTTTTGTGAATGGTTATGAATCCAGTGATCTGCGAGTCGTATTAATCGGGGAAGATGTGAGACAAACCAATAGGATATGGAGAAAATACCATGCGCAAGACACAAGTTTCAGCTGTAAGAAGCAAGTTACCATTTTGTAGGGTGTTTTACTTTTTACAAATTTTTTGAAAAATTTTGCCTTATTTTTCGATTTTTTTGATATATATATATATTGTTTTTTTTGTTTTCTCGAAACAATGTTCTATTGTTTTTGTGTTTTTCTCGAAACAATGTTCTATTGTTTTTTTGTGTTTTCTCAAAACAATGTTCTATTGTTTTTGTGTTTTGTGAAACAATTTTCTATTGTTTTTGTGTTTTGTGAAACAATTTTCTATTGTTTTTGTGTTTTCAACAGTTTTCCAAAGCTATGTGCAGGTAACCAAGAAAGCATGGATGCCCCCAGCGTTAGGTGGGGAATATACAAGGGCAGAAGCCACGCGCTTATGAACAAGAAGGTGAATTCGTTGAGTTGCCCCGAGCATAAGATGGGAAATAACGAAAGACCGTGTCCCTTACAGACGAATAGAAGAAGGGAAAGTCGGATCAAGGCTGGACTAGATGGTGTGCACAAGGAAAACTCGAAGGTAGAACCAGGTCCAGGACAAAGACAACTACCCTTCTGATACAGAATGCTTGTGAACAACGAATCCTCCCGAGGCACCGGAAACCGGTTTTCACCCAAGGACTTGTCCAAAGTGCCACAATTGTGTGGTTTTCACTAGTGGACGACCTGTTTTCTCTCTTCTTCTTTTTTTTTTTTTTTTTAATATATATTTTATTTTATTTTTATGACTTTCCTGTGCCATGTTTAGGCATAAAACCTCTTAAGATGCATGGAATTCATGGGCTCCCGGAGCTCATCACCATTGGGGTGAGCCAACTTGTATGCCCCTGTGCCATACTTGGCAACTATGACATAGGGTCCTAACCAGTGTGGTTCGAACTTCCCTTTCTTTTCTCGCTCTGCTCTGGTGTTGAACTGGTTCTCCTTCATAACTAAATCACCCACCTCAAACTGGCGAGGGATGATTCTCTTGTTGTAGTTGCGGGAGATTCTGTGTTGATATACTTTCAGGTGATTAAGAGCACGAATGCGCCTCTCATCCAGGAGCTCTAACTCAGCCAATCTTGCCACTCGGTAATCTTCATCCTTATTCAAATAGTCCCGAAGAGAAATTCGCAGGGATGGGATTTCAATCTCTAAAGGGATGATAGATTCTGTCCCGAACACGAGGGAATATGGCGTCGCACCCGTAGGAGTGCGAATTGATGTTCGGTAGGCCCAGAGGGCTGGGTGGATTTGTAGGTGCCAGTTTCGACCAGTTTTGCTAACCATCTTCTCCATTATCCTTACCAAAGTCTTGTTTGTTTCCTCAGCTTGTCCATTACCCTGAGGGTAATATGGCGTGGACCATTTCAATCTGATTTGGAACCGTTGGCAAAGACCTTTCACAATTTTGTTCTTAAATGACTTCCCATTATCTGTGACAATGGCTGCAGGGATACCATATCGGCAAATAATGTGATTCATGATGAATTTAGAAATCTGTGCTCCTGTGACATAGGTTAAAGGGACAGCCTCCACCCATTTTGTGAAGTATTCTGTAGCTGTGATGATATGTGTATGACCATCAGATGAGGTAGGAGTAAGCCTCCCTATTAGATCAAGTCCCCACTTGGAGAATGGCCACGGGGTAGTGATTGGTTGCAATAGTTGTGATGGAGCATGGATGAAATTTCCATACTTTTGGCATAGCACACATTTTCTAACATAATTACAACAATCAGTTTCCATGGTGGGCCAATAGTAACCTACTCTTAACAGTTTCTTAGCCAAGACCATTCCGTTTGTATGTGCTCCGCATACTCCTTCGTGTACTTCTTTAATTGCCTGGATTGACTCCGGCACATCCAGACAACGTAATAGATTCCCATCGTAGCCATGACGATAAAGTGTACCTCCTAACAGGGTGTAACGGGCTATCTGGCGAATTAGGCTCTGCTTTTCAGAGCGGGAGATTTCGGGAGGGAATGTACTGTCCTTAAGATAGGTGAAAATGGGTTCATACCATGGTGAATGGGGACCAACAACCTCACAAGCCAAGCAAGATTCTGGCATGTCATACGCGGGATGGCGTAGATTTTCTACGAAGAATGGCATATCATTGTTCCCTGGCGGAATACAAAGCATAGATCCCACCGTTGCCATAGCATCTGCCGATCTATTCTGCGCTCTTGGGATTTGCTCAAAGGTAATGCGCACAAAATACTCCTTCAGAGTTTCCACCAACTTCTTATAAGGTATGAGCTTGTCATCCTTAACTTTATACTCATCATTAACCTGTTTGATGATTAGCTGTGAATCACCTACAACCTTCACATGTTGAATATTCCACTTGATGGCTAGCTTCATCCCTACAATGAGTGCTACATATTCCGCAATGTTGTTTGTGCAAGGGAAGGCCAGGCAGAAAGCCTGTGGTATAGGATCACCTGAAGGAGTAATAAGGACCACTCCTACACCTGAACCATGAAACGTAAAAGTTCCATCAAAATGTATCTGCCATACGATAGATTCTTCAATGTAGAGCAAATATGCATCTGGCAGATCCAGACTCAAAGGTTCTATGCTTTGCAAAGGTGCTTCCGCTAGCTGGTCAGCAAGTACTTGTCCTTTAATTGATTTTTGATGCACAAATTCTATATCAAACTCACTGAGTAGAATGATCCAATTAGTCATTCTACCTGTGAGGGCAGGTTTGGACAACAAATACTTGAGTGGGTCGACCTTGGATATGAGCTTGGTCTTAGTATTTAGTAGGTAATGGCGAAGTTTCTAAAAGGTAAAAACAGCAGCCAAGCAAGCCTTCTCAATCTGAGGATAAGTACATTCATAGGCGATGAGGGTGCGACTCAGATAGTAAACTGCTTTCTCTTTATGGCTAAGGTCATATTGGGCGAGCAGTGCACCAATAGCATATTGCGTAGCGGAAATATAGAGCAAAAGTGGTTCTCTCGGAGTGGGAGGCATGAGGATAGGTGGATTAGCCAGGTACTGTTTAAGCAAAGCAAAGGCTTGTTGTTGCTCAGGTCCCCAAATGAAAGTGATGTCCTTCTTAAGCAAATGAGTGAATGAGTGACATTTATCTGCAAGCTGGGAGATAAAGCGGCGAATGGCTTGAATTTTCCCTTGCAAGCTATGCAGTTGCTTGATATTCTCAGGTGGAGGCATTTCTGTGATGGCAGATACTTTAGCAGGGTCTACCTCAATACCTCGTCTTGACACGATGAAGCCTAATAGTTTCCCAGATAGCACACCAAAGACACACTTCTTTGGATTTAGCCTGACTTTGTATTCACGTAGGCGTTCAAAGATACGCCGCAAAATGATAGGATGTTCCTCTCTTGTTTTGGACTTTCCCAGGATGTTGTCTACATAGTCTTCCATGATGTCATGAATCATATCGTGAAATATTACTGTCATGGCCCGCTGATAAGTTGCTCATGCATTCTTAAGGCCGAATGGCATCACCTGATAATAGAAGGTGCCCCAAGGAGTTGTGAAAGCTATTTTGTGTTGGTCTTCCTCAGCGATCTTAATTTGATTATAACCCGAAAAGCCATCCATAAGTGATAGCATTTCATACCCTACGGTTGAGTCAACAATCATGTCAATGTTGGGCAACGGAAAGTCATCTTTAGGGCAAGCTTTATTGATGTCCCTAAAATCTGTGCAAATTCAGATACCAATAGGTTTCTTCTGGATAGGAACAATGTTCGATATCCATTCAGAATAATCAATTGGCCTGATGAATCCTGCTGCAAGCAACCTTTCCAACTCTTCTTTAACTAACAAGGCCACTCTTGGGTGCATCTTTCAAAGCTTCTGTTTGATAGGCTTAGCGTCTGCGTGCACAACCAAGTTATGCACGACCAAAGTTGGATCTAAGCCGGGCATGTCTTTGTAAGACCATGCAAAAACATCAATAAACTCTCGCAGTAGCATAGTGAACGTCTTTTGTTCTCTGGCTGAGAGTGATGCTCCCAATTTTACTATCTTGGGATCTTCTTTAGTACCAATATTAACATCAATGGTTTCTTCAACTAACAATTTTGATAAATCCTCCATACGCGTGGGATCGGGAGGTAGGTTGAGATCTTCATCCAAGGATGTCTCTACGAGATTTTCATCCTTGGCGTGGTCACTTTGTTTGTCCTTTGATTTTCTTATTTGTTTGTCAGCCAATGCCTCAAAGAGGTTTTCACTCTGTGACTTGGACTTTGATTTTTGCCGAGGCTTTTCTTTAGAACTCTTGCCCTCGCTTTTCTTTAAATTTTGCTGACCACGAAGTTCAGCCTCCTCGCCGAAGTAGGCGCAGGTGTCTAAGTCGATAAAGAAACCCTTCTTGTGATCTCCAATGGGAATTGTATCCCTTATGCCCATGAACTCTGCAATAGCCTCGTCATTCTCGAATAAATCTAGTGGCACGTGACGTTGTTGGTCCCATTCAACAAGGGAGGGGTATACAAGGTCAAGGGTTGGTTCATTGGGGGTGATGGTTAGGACAACATTATTCATGAAAAGGTTCGTGGAGGCCAGATCCTCATATTGGCTACAACAAGAATCCGTATCGCTGTCTAGATAATCAGAGCTATCCTCATTCTCAGAACAAGTTACATCTTGATCGTTGGGGTGTGCTCCATAAGGGCAAATCCCAATGCCATATCTTTCTATTTTGAAATGTGGAACAGGGACTGGTTCTCTTTTTCCTTGTTCATTCCTCCCACATCGTAGGCGTTTGTAGCCCATGGAGTACATCATTCTGCTAGATTTTTCATATTCTGGGGTTTGATAACAAGATGGCTGAGTGTCCTTAGGGACCCAAGTAGTAGGTGGATCAAGTAATTTTTCCTCAGCTAACAATCCTCTAGGTAGGAACGACCCAATAGTGTGTTCCTCTCTAGGTCTCTTGAAGCGGTAGTTAGGTCGACCTCTAGTCTTGGGTGACAAGGAGAGGTCAAAAACCAAGAGCACTTGTTGTACATTATACTCCCCATAGCCATATTCCAGAATTTTCATCTCTGATGAATTAAATGGAGATGTTGAAGTAGATGCCCCATGAGTGCAAGAACTAAGAGAATTGAATCTACTCAAGATTCCATGGCCTCAGAATTAAGAGGGACAGCTATATCTGTGGAGGGACATGCGTATGTACACTTTCGTACAAAGCTATTAAGAGCTATACAATGAGAAAAGGGCTCTGAGTCTCCTGGTATTGTTATTGTATGTCCCTCATGCTTCAGCTTGATGCATTGATGAAATGTTGATGGCACTGCTTGCAATGGCATGGATCCATGGTCGGCCTAGAAGCATATTATATGGAATTTCCAAGTCTAAGACGTGAAACTTTGTCTGATGGCAAGTGGGGCCCACCTCCATGGGCAACGTAATGGTGCATGCTGACTCTCTTTCTGTGTTGTCGTATGTGGTGATAGTGATGATATGGGACTTAAGATCTACCTCTGTATGTCCCAATTGTTTGACCAACTTAAGCATGTAGATATTCAATCCTGATCCATTGTCCACAAGCACCCGTTTGATTTTCCTGCGGGTGAAAACTACCTCAATGTATAAGGGAAGATTATGTGTAGGATTCTCAGTAGGGTACCACCGTATGATTGAAAGTGAGATGCTCACTGGGTGTAATATTTGCCACCATGGCTTGAAGGTATGTAGGATTGACTTCTAAAGGCACTCCTGAACCCTGAAGAGTTTGACACAAAATGTCCTTATGCGCATTGTATATCTTGAGAAGATCTAAGATCAAGATCTTAGCAGGTGTCTTCTCAAGTTGTTCTAAAAGGTTATATTTACCAGTTTGCGGGGGTCAACAGAGAGGGTTATGGAATCACGATGTGGGCACGCCTTGTTACCATAGTGCAGTCCTTTCCCTTGATCCGGATGGTATTGACACGGTCAGCAGGGGAGCGAATACATCCGATAAGTGAATCATAATGATTGTTATCTCTTTTGGTATACAAGTAATTCGTGGTTTTATAGGTTTGGGATGACTCTCCCCGATCTGATTTTTCCTTTTCCGACTTATCATGCTTGGGGAATGGTTCCTTATAAATCCCCATTTTCTTGTTAGGTGTTTGCATGTGGCTAGGGTTATCCACCTCTATCTCCCCGTTGTCAATGAGGTCTTGAATATAGTGGTGAAGTCGCAAAAATTTGTCTGTTTTATGACCTTTAACGTGATGCATTTCGTAGTATTCATGCTCCTTATACCATGAAGGTTTAGGAGTGTTGTCATCAAACGGTTATGTTGTAGGATAGGTCATCATGTGGGCCGCATCCAACTGTTTTAGTATGACGGACAATGGCTCATTGAGGGAGGTGAATGTTTGTTGCTTTGGTGGTGGTTGAATTGGGCCCTTGGTTAGTTTAAAAGGTTGACTGGTTTGGACTATTTGAACACGTTTGGAATCAGTGATTCCGTCTCCCACTACGTTTTTGTTTTTGTTAAAGATCTTCAGCTTTTCAACGGGTTTGACACTTTGGTTGTCTTTAGATTGGGTTTTGAGGGTGCCTTTGGCAATCAGAGCCTTTTCTATTTAAATCCCTTTCTCGATAACCTCCTCAAAGGTGTGGACACAATGCATTTGGAGGTGGAAAGCTATATCTAGGTTGAGATTAGGGATGAAAATACTGACCAACTGCTTCTCAGGGAAAGCGCAAGGGAAGTGACTAGCTGTCCCTCTCCATCGTTGGAGGAAGGTAGCGAAGGTCTCATTTGGGCATTGTTTTGTGCCGCACGAGTCTGCCATGGTGATGTCACTCTCTATGTTATATGAGAAATGATGCGCGAATCTTTCTGCCAATTCTGGCCAGGTGAAAATTAATCCTCGTGGTAAGCGCGTAAACCATTCCAATGCTTGACCTCTGAGACTCTTCGGAAAAAGTCTGATGAGGTAATTATCACTATAAGACACCTCTTGACATGCCATGTAGAAATCTTTAACATGATCCCTTGGGTCTCCCTTTCCTTTGTATTTTTCAAACTTTGGCATATCAAATTTCTTTGGAAAGGGTTGAAGGGTCATTGTCTTGTCAAAAGGATAGGGGCATAGTTCTTCGTATTGGTATTTCCTAATACTCCCTCTATTGCTTTCTTGTATGCTCGCAAGCATTGCTTTCATAGATTATACTTCTTGTGTGAGCAATTGTTCTTTAGTGGGAGAAGCGGGGATGTGTACACGATGATACCCTATGTCTTCTTCTCCTTGGTTTTCTCGATGGAGTTCGTGGATCCTAAACTTAGGCTTTGACTTTTGAACGTTCTTGTTTGTGTCTTTCTGTACCTAGAAAGTAAGCAAAGCTATTTTTCAGCTTAGGTTTCTGAGTTGTTGTTGGATTGTGACTTGGTTTATGTCTTCTTCTTCTAAAGGTTCTCTCTCTTCGTATTGTGGAGGTTCTTCCCCTGTCTCATGTTCTATCTTGTTTCTTCATGGCACTTTGATGAGGGGTATTCTATGCCCTACCACTTTATCATTTTCTACGTAAGAAGTGGAAGCATGCCCACCTATTAAAATATCTTCCATATTGATAAGGAGGTGTTCTTCCTTAGTAGTGTCATTTGTAGGTAATATTGGTTCATTTTTGGTGGGAAATTTGGCCCCTAATTCCATGACCCGTGCCAAAACTCTATCTTTATTTCTAAGGAGAAAATATCTAGTAGAGTGGGGTCAAAATCAAATTCTGTGTGTGGTGATTCTAATTCGTTTCCACTATGGTCGACCATTTCTTCTATTTCTTTTTCTGCAGAAAATAGTGGTCCTAGATCGTGTCTGATAAATGGGTTTGACCCTTGTTTGTTAGAGGTTTCCCAAGCTTGCACCTGTTGTTCCTCATATGTTTGTTTCTTTAAACCTAGACGCATCTTGGGAGCCATGTTTTCGTGATAAGTTTCACTAAGGTAAGTTGTAGATTTGTTCAAAATTCAATTACTACCCCTAAGTGAAACACAAGATGTACGTGTTAAGAGTAAATTAACAATGTGAGAATACCAATGTGATAGAATGATAAAGTCACAATGAACAATCATTTGGTATCAAAACTTAATCAAATGAAGTACCTCCTAGACTACGTTTTAAAGTAATTTATGACGCCAGATGATTAACAAGATGTCTCCACTTATGCCAAGTTCAAAGGAATGAACAAGACGTAAGTAAATACATGAAGTTAAATGCGATCTCCCAATCAAGATATACGATGAGCAAGCTCAAGTCTGATTAAGACCTATATCTCAAAAAGTGTCAATTACGATTTGTGAATGACACAACAATATCACCAAGATATGTTAACCTACTTTGCAAGAAAGTGAAGTATTGATATCAAGGTGTTATTGATATAACATGCACAAATGGTAGTGCCTAGCACCTTTTGAAATCGAGGTAATAATAAAACCAAACTAAAAATCTCAAAGTATAGCTAGGAATAATTAAGAATGTGTGCAACGTAACCATATAATATAGGTATTTATGTCAAGTTTACAAGAAACAAGACGTAAATATCGAAATTGTAATGATACGAGACAAACAAGCTAACTCCTCTATGAAGTCCACAGTGATGAACCACGCCTAACTACAATGACGATCTTGACGTGGGTATCAAGATCACAATGGTTACCAAATGATGTGAAAACGCCTCCACTCACTTTAGACGTTTAACTCACCCAACCGCAAACATGGATGGGCATAAACGGACATAAAAGTGAGAGAAACAGTCGAATGGCAACACAAAGGTAATTACACCTCTTTTGATCAACAAAGTGTCAAAATAATATGAAGGAAATAAATCAAGAAAAAATGACAAAAAATGCTAGCCTCACTTCGGCAGAGTTTCGCCTCACCCTAAGGCAAGTAAAAACTAGGCAAAAGTAATACGTCACACGTTTCTCAAAAAGAAGGTTCACAACTCAACACTATTTTAAAATGGTCAAAGTGGGCTCGTGTCCAAAGTATATTCTCCTAGGTGGTTCTCTCGCCCTAGGTGTTACAAAGTTGCCACGAGCAAGTGCGATTTACCCAAAAAGTCGCACTGACTAGTTTCGGAGTATCTCGGCTTTACTTTACCCCCTTCAAGAATAGTAGGCAACTAGTGCGTCTATGTGTACTATCACTAGGGTCACCACAACAGAAAACTTGTAACGCTATCTCATAAAGAAATCACTAGTCAAGTAGGTAGTGCATAGCACTTCCCGTTTCATCCACAAGGTTCCCTCTTACGTGGACTACTTTGGGGTTCCTGGAACCACCCCCATTGTTGTAGCTTAAGTCGTTATGCCAAAGGGGTTATGTTCTAGTTGAGCGGAGAGGGACATACCCTTTTCAGAAACCTGCAATACAGTATTTTGAATATGTTGTTCTTTTTATCTTGTTTAATTAGGTGTGGTTTGCTTGAACACCTTTTGGCAACCTGTATAACAATTGTATTAGTAGTTTTTTATTTTGTTTTGGTTCCTCCTTTCTTTGACAAGCGTTTTTAGGTCCTGTACTCAAGCGTTAGTAGTTCTCCAAGAAAATCACATTATTTAAAAGAGGATTAAGAGTTGTTTTTGATTCTCAAGATCATCCAAGGATGTAAGAGAAGAGCATACACAACAAATAATCCAACTAAAAATTAAAGAAAATCTTTTCAATCAATGAACCATACAAAATTCTTGATAAATGTTCATTCCCTTTAAACCAAAAGTAAAAGATGAAGTTTCCAATTTACCAAATTTTATAAAATGAAGATTAAAGTTGCTTTTGATTCTCAAGATCACCCTAAGGTGCAAGAGAAGAGCATACACAAACTTTATCCCAACTATATAGAAATGGAAAACTTCAAATCAAAGGACCATTGAAAAATGCTTTGTGAAAGGTTCATTCCCTTAAACCAAAAGTGAAAGATGAAGTTTCCAATTTACCAAATGTTATAAAATGAAGACTAAAGTTGCTTTTGATTCCTAAGATCACCCTAAGGTGCAAGAGAATAGCATACAAAAAATTTATTCCAAATATATAGAAATGGAAAACTTCAAACCAAAGGACCATTGAAAAAATGTTTTGTGAAAGGTTCATTCCCTTAAGCAAAATGAATAATCAAGTTTCCAAGTTTAATCCCAATGTTAATAAGATAGAGATAAAAGTTGTTTTTGATTCTCAATATCACCAAAAGGTTCAAGAAAAGAGCATACACATGCTTTGGTCTAAATCAAGTAAGCATGGAAATACAACATTCATCAAAACATTAAACATGTTAGAAAATGATTAGTTTTAAAATAACAGAAAAACCTGTAATTTTTGTAAGTACAAATCCTAAATTTATATTTTCATTACAAATTTAACTTCAATACCTTTCCAACACAAAAAAAATGGATTCATTTCGAGTTCGGGAGCAAAAGTTATGGCCTTCGGAAGATGGGTTACGCATATGATCTTATGCTCATGGGTATGCACTTGACATGCACTCTAAAAAATGTCAAAAAAAAACGTCCCTTAATTTACAAAATGGAAAAAATTTTCCAACCAAGATTCAATTTTGACAACAACCCATCACATTAATATATGAATAGAAGACTCAACGCTATCAAACATTAACATACATGCTCAAGAAGTTAAGATTTTCAAGAAATTGACAAAACTAGCATGTAGAATGATGAAAAAGTAAGCTCTAAAAATGAAAACATGATGAAATCTTAAAATTTTCTCACCAACATTAAATTTTGACAAAAACCCACCACATTAATATGTAAATAGAAGACTCAACACTATCAAACACTAACCTACATGCTCAAGAATTGAAAATTTTCAAGAAATTGACAAAACTAGCATTAAAATGTTGAAAAAGTAAGCTCTAAAAATGAAAACATGATAAAATCTTGAAATTTACTCACCAAGATTAAATTTTGACAGCAACCCACCACATTAATATGTAAATAGAAGACTCAACACTATCAAACACTAACCTACATGCTCAAGAATTGAAAATTTTCAAAAAATTGACAAAACTAGCATGTAAAATGTTAAAAAAGTAAGCACTACAAATGAAAACATGGAGAAATCTTGAAATTTTCCCCTCAATTCCAATTTGACAACACTTCACCTCCTTTATACCTACAAGGAAGACTCAACACATGTAAACTCAACAAAACATGTTAAGAAAAATAAGTTAGATCAACATGTGTAAAAGAGCGTTAGTAACCAAAAATAAAATTTAACTACAAAAACTTGAAATTAAGTGCAAAGGACAATGGAGTATGTCCCATCGGGCATGCCAAATGTGTGCATGTATACTTTGCTTAATGCTAAATCAAATGAAACAAGAACTGCCACCTAAAATAGTTCTACAATTTAGCTAAAACAAAGCATAAAAACCATCATGATAAGAATTAAACAAGGGTTAGATGCTAGCATTCATCAATACAAACTTTGAAACTAACAATGCTAAATATCTAAACTCCTCTATTCTCTAACAACAAATGAATGAATGGACCTAAGTAAGCTCCATGGCTATCAAAATAGTTGTCCTTAATGTTCCAAGAACCTAGGAATGGGGGCCAATCAAAGTTGGGCTACAAGACCCTTTTGACACCTCCCATATGACCCAAGCACTTTAAGAAAGAGGCTTAGCTCTTTAAGATGATGAACTCTCAAAAGGGCAAGGTGCAAGCTCTTAGTCTCTTTGCTATATGCTTTACATTTTCTCTCTTAGAAAGTTTAGGTGTAAGTAAAAAGATAGGTGGAGGGTTCTTTATATAGCCCAAAGGATAAAGGATTCAACACATTCTCATGAATGTGGGATAAAGGTAAAACATGATTAGGAATGGATAAGGTTGCTTTATTAAAGGTAACCTTACTTTAGAAGGGTTCAATACATGTTTAACAAGTCATGGGAGTTGGGGGTATTTTAATTAATCAAAGGTGATTAATTAATAGGTAGGTGTAAGCTTATAGAAGCCAATTAGAGGAATATTAGTGCGATTTAGGCTATTATAAGGGGATTAAACCAATTAAATATTGATTTATTGGTTAAATGGAAGGGAAAGCTAATTAATTAATAATAATTAATTAGTCTAGGTAGAAGGGGTGATTTATTAACGGAAGGTCGTTAATTAGGGTATTTGTTGGATAGGTAACTTAATTAATTAGCTTAGTTTAATTAATTAATGATGATATTAGGGAAAATGAGTGTTTTTGATGATATGTCATTGATTTGCGAGAAAGGGGATAATTAGCACAATTTAAGTATTTAAATTGCTTGGGTGTAATTATAGGTGTCTATAGGAACGACACCCTTGTTTTAATTGTGTTCTTTTATATGCGTATATTTTTATGCAAGTGAGTGGTTTGCATTCTTGCTGGGATCTTGGGTAGAATGCCCTATGTATGGTGTGGGATAAGGCTATGGGAATTTTATATGTAGGGATGCATAAGAGTTTATTTCATGTTTTGGGAGGGAGTTTGGTTTGGTGCCCCACCTTGGATAAGAGAATGCTTGCATTTATTACTAGTTTCTTTTTAGGGAGACATAAGAAGTTGTAAGGAGGCATAAGAGAATGTGGGAGGTATAAGAGGATCGTGAGGGAGGCATAAGGGTTGTGTAGATTTTTAATATGTATTTTGGAGAGTTTTTTAGGTGGGAACCTAATCCCATTAGGAGGCATAAGTGATCTAATCATAGATCCTTGCTTCATTGGATTTACATTTTAAGCCTTGTGTATTTTTGAAAGTTGCATTATTGTGTTGAATGTGTGTTAAATGGTTGTGAAAATTTGTATTGTGATGTGGAAGCATTGTGTTGTTTCCATGAGTTTTATCCATTACTTATTGCATTTTGGTTGGGGCTCGAGAGCCAATGTGGAGGATAACTTCTTTTTCTCATTGGATTATTGGTTGGGTGGAGAGTGTTTTCTCTCCCCCATTTTTGGTTTTTGTGATTGAACTAAAGACATAGTGGATATTTGGAATTTGGAGAATTTTTTGAATTCTAAAACAACCATTCATTTTAGAAATTTTCTTATAATTCTCACTTAAGGTGGAAGACTAGTAGATTATATTTAAAAGAAAAGTTGTTTTACAAGTTTTATTTACCAAGTTATAATGTCATATTTGAAGGAATTTCATTAAAGAATGTGTCTTACCTTTATCTTGAATTTAGTTGTATGTAAAGGAATGAATTAAATGGATATCATGTTTAAATTTTACCTTGTGTTGAAAGAAAAAAAAAGTTGCAAATCTTAATATTTTGATCACAATGTGAATTAGGAGCTTGTCATAGCCTTATTCTAGGTTGAAACAATTAAACACTCTTTGGTTTTAATATATTTAAAGTTAAAGATATCATTTGATATCTATGTTATTTTATACATTCATTTTTAGAGTTCTCTGGCCTACATAGTGACCGACACTGGTAAGTTTTAACCGGCATCAATGTACTCCGCACCAACATCAATCACTATTTAATATTGCAGTATTTAAACTTTTAAATTCATGCTTAGTTATCAACTTAATTGATAACATGACTTGCACAAAAACCTTGAATTTACTAAATAATTGTTGGAGAAAGTCATTTAGATAAGTGTGAAACACAAAATGTTGAAGATATGTCAAATTTTATAAAATAGACTCTTCCACAAGTAATCAACATCGGTAATTAAATTTTCATCAATATTCCTGAGAATGACATCGGTCACTAGATACTGCACCAATTTCATTTTTGAAAAACTTGACAATCTTTTGTTATTCCCTTGTTGATATCAGATGCTTCTGAGACTGTTATTCTTTCTTAAAATTGAATAAGAAGTTGTTCATGGAATTAATCTTGTACCCACCATGCATTTAAAACAATATTATAAAAACTTACAATTAACATAGAAACCGATGCTGATAGTGGAACTAATGTCGGTAGCATAGTGGTTAGCGTGGTCGGTCAAGAGACTGTTGTCGGTCACCCTGTGCGTGGATTGTTTTTTTCAAAAATGTATTTATGGCCAAACCATTGGTTCTTATGGATCAAGACTTCACCTAAATGTAGATCCATCTTGTGAGGGCTGGGTATACTTGTTGAACTCATACTCCGATCTGCATATAGGGATTAAAAATACATAAAACTTGTGATCTATAAAATGGGGTTCTTTCCACATCAATCAAAACAAAAAAAAGATAACTAATCAACAATAGATCTCAAACCAGATCTAGGATAGATTCTTGCATTACAATAAATAACTAAGAATACATGATTAAATCTAAGATTCAATTATTCTAAAGGAGGAGCCAAATGGATGGAATTCCCTTCTTCTTGCACATTAGATCCAAGAAGACTCCTTGATGATTTTCCCTTGATCCATGGCATCCACTCCTTCAAACTACAAACCAAAGAGAAAAAAATGAATGAGATTTGGGTAAGAAATGTTTAAGAAGACTCCCTTAAGGAATATTAAGGATTCTTCTGGGTATATCTAATCTTGTGGTCTCTATTGATTTGATCCAAGGGTTAAGAATCAACCCTACAACTGTTAGGTGAGGATATTCATATTATGATTGTAAATTTTAAATAAATAAAATGTATGTGTACTTGGGTGAATGGGTCCACTTACAGATCTAGTGTATTAAGTTAAAAATGTAACCCTTCTAGTAGGTTTTAGTGTATGATTTAATGTACATTAAAGAAAATAATTTAAGAGAACTACGGTAACTAAGGATAAGGGGTTTATCAAATGTGGATTGAATGTTAATTCCCAAGAGGGGAAGTATTTAACCTAGTAAGAGAGATTAATGGACACTTATCTAGTGATGATAATTAAATTGACATTAGAACTAGATTAAGAATATTTAATTAACAATCTAGACCGGATATATCATATGAAATGTAACATTGCTGGTAGGAGTTAATTAAACGTATATTAGGGTTTGACATCCTTGTAACCTTTTTAAAAAAAAAATCCGCAACTTTCCAGATAATTATAAAAAATTTAATGACGTTTTAGAACATCAAATTTTGTTGGCATTACATAACACTTCAATCCTCCTCCTTGTCTGGTAGCATGGAGACATATAGCAAAAGTTTTGGAAGTCATTTAAATAACTCACATGAATTTATTCAAGCACAATATAGCTAAAGTGGTGCAAGTCATTAACTTATTTATATATAATACTAATTATAATTTTTTATAAGGTAAAATTCTACCTAATTGATATTATGGTTGCCTAAAAATTAATTGTCCATTAAACCGAATAATATAAACTCTACCACTTGAAAGTATTTTTTTATTTTTTCATACTGCAATTAATTTTAAGTGATACAATATTAAATTTTAATCCATCCAAGCTCTATTAACTTTTTGATAGTAATACAATAAAATGGAAAAATGTATACTCATTTCTATGGAGACAACACAAAAACAGGGAGAAAATTAAATTAGGTAACACATTGTTATTGCATTTTGTACACCCATTTCACAATGATTGTAAATATTTCTTTCATTATTAGGTACTTAACAAATTTTTAATGTTTCTCCACAAGTTTTGATTATGTGAAATTACAGAGCGCAGAATGCATTATATATATATATATATATATATATATATATATATATATATATATATATATATATATATATATATATATATAATGTAAAATATATTGAAGTTTAGATAAAATATGTAGTAAGAAAATTGTGTCATTTGTGAATGTTTATAGTAACTAATAAATTTACTGGACATGAAAAAATCATCGTTTTGTTTTTTTCAAGTATCGAATGCCAAGGTCTGAAATCAACTCTTATAAACTATGACGACAATATGGATTTTTAAACACTGTTAAGAAACTTCCATGAAAAGAACTTCTGCGTGCATATATTTTATGGAAATAGTGTCTCAAATTAGCAAGTGAATACAAGGGGTAGACAGAAATTAGGACATTACATTCAAAATTCACAAATAGATTTAAATACTCCATGTATTTTTCATGATGTTAGTGATTGAAAAATTTATGAAACATTTTCAATAACCCATGCATATGACATAGATATAAATAACGAGGAGATGATGAAAGAATACAAAAAAGAGATTTGGCCAAAATCTATTGTGAAAACATTCATTTCAAAATGTGAAGAGGTGTATAAAGATTTAAACCATGGAAAACTTGGAAAGAAACATTGGGATAATATAGCATATGCTTTAAATCAAATTTATGGAAAAACATTCATTGGGATGCAATGCAAATACAAGATAAATAATTTGAAGAAAATCCTCCAGAAGGAGAAAAAAATGAAAAACACAAAATTGGAAACACATTCAACATGGATTTTCTATGAAAATATGGGTTGCATTACATGGAAAACACACAAGGTTATTAGTTTTAATGGAAAAGAAAGGGTTAATATAATCATTTCTACTTCTTAAAAGGACATGATAGGGAAATCAAACATACTTGCAATCAACACTGAAAATATGGAAGGAGAAAACAAAGAAACCCCTTTGAATAAAAAATGAATTCAATGAAAATGCATAAAGAGAAAAAAAATAATCATATGGATATTTGAAAGAGGTAATTGAAAATAGAATGCATTTGCTTAGTTAGGTAATGAAATAAATTGAGCGGAAAATACTTCAAGTTGATCGTGAAATAATAAAATAAGAGAGAAAACTAATGGCGAAAATATTTGATGTACAACTTCAAGTTGTATGAATTTTTACATAAATAAATTATAGTTTTTTTTCCATACTAATTTATAGTATTGCATCATTAATTGAATTATAAAATATTTAATACTTCAGTAAGAAAAGAGATCATGCATTGGAGTTAGATAATACTTCTCTATTTTGCATTCTTCATTTTTTATTTCAGAACAATTCCAATGATCAACATCATGAGCACAACCAAGAGCATTGGCATACACATCCCAATATATTGTTTGTGTACTTAAAACACTTTTAAAATGATGTCAGTAAACATGTATATTTTTGTTATGGACAATATGATAGTAAAATATGTGACACATCAATTAAACCACATATCATTGGTAGTATAGTCAAGGTATGGAATACTTATATACTCACTATAGTAATTTAAAGATGATAGTACTTACAATGAGAATGGTGTTATTTTGATAATAATGTTGTTAATAGTGATAATTGTTATCCAATTTTCTCCCCAGGAGAAATTAGATGAACATGACCTTACACACTTTGAAATTGAGTGGGATTTCTTCAGCCATGGGAGTTTGTGTTTTGGGATTAGACAGTCAGGTTGGAAGTGGGCTCGGAAATGGCATTGAAAGGTTAGAAAAGGAATGGCCAAGGGAATGTAGAAGGAGATTAGAGCTCAAGTGGAAGAATTCTGAAAGTCTGAAATATAGGACTTTTGGGTTTCAGAGTTTTGGAGATTTCGGAGGGCATGAAGGGATGATTAGTGAAAAATTTTCCTAAAAGGGAAAAGGTTCCAAAATTCCAAAAGCCTAAAATTTCAGACTTTTAGGTTTCGAAGTTTCAGAAATTTTTGGTGGGTGCGAAGAGGATGAATAGTGAAAAAAAATCCAAAAAGGCGGAGAAAGTTCCGAAATTTTGAAAGTCCAAAAAATTTGGACTTTCAGATTTGGGAGTTTTCTGGACATTTCAGTGGGTGTGAAGGGATGAATGGTGAAAAAAAGTCCAAAAATGGAAAAGTTATGAAATTCCAAAATTTTGGACTTTTAGGTTTTGGTGGTTTAGATTTTTTGTGCTCCTAAACAGATGAACAGTAACCTGACTTCCGAAACCAAAAATGTACGAAAGTCTAAATTTCAGGATTTCAGAGGTTGCACTGCATTTCAGACTCTAAAAAAGGAAGATCAATATTTTGCATTTTTAGCATAATTAAACCCCCAAATTTCAGATGGTCATAAATTTTGACTTGGAGCTCGTATTTGCTCAAGAAATGAATATTTTGAAATCTTACAAGGGTCCTCTACTCAAATACAAAAAATATAGCTCACCATTTTAGGGGGTGTCCCAAGTTTCTCACCTACCACAATAATGAAGGTATGAGCTTCCTTTCTTGCCCAACAAGGCATAGCACATGGAGGTATGGCCTTTTGCAGTGGTACCCATAATTTTTGTAGGTGAATTCAATGGATTTTATGGTGGTTGAAGAAAGGATTTTCAATTATTCTATCTCCTTCTCTCATTATTCCTTTATATTATAAGAAGGGGAATTTTTCTAAAGGTTGGATAATTTTTCTTTACACCCTCCCTTCTTCTTATTGTCTATAATTGATCTTGTGGTGTTCAAAACCTCCCATCTAAACTATAAATGCAATATTGCATCTTGGCCATTATAATGCACTGTATCAAATCTTTGGAGCAATAATAAAAGTTTGTGGATGATTTTCAACCCTTTCTTATGTTCATTGCATCTCCTTGATCTCTCACTGCAATCCTGGTTATCTGTGCATGGTGGTTGTATTACATTTTTAATGGTTTGTGTTTTAATTGGCAAAGTAGGTATTCAACATTAGGTTAGTGCATCACCTCTGTTAGTTTAGATTTAATTTCTTGTAATCTTCTTAACCATGTATCCTTGGCAAGTTAGAGTATATTTTATAGTAGATCATCCATAATTTGGATGTGCATCAGAAAAGAGGAATAGGAACTGGACTTCATTTAGAGAGTTTTACCGATTGCAAAGTCCTAGAATTTTGGAAAAGCTCCATGTTATACAATCACACTAAAAGTTTCAACCCATCAAGTTGCAAACATTCAGGGGTGTTCTGATAACCGCATCAACAATAATATTTATGTATGGTATATATTGTTAATATTTTGGTTCCCTCAAAATTAATTGGCCATTAAACCAAACAATGTAAATTTCACACGATATTTGAAATATGTGCACCATTTGATAGCCATTAAATATAAATAAATTTAAATACATACGATCATCTTTTGTAATTCGTTCTCCAAATAAAGTGGTGGTTTGAATTATCGATTCCATGTACTTACGATTGTCATTTATTAGTATATTTCAAGGACGCTTAAATTTGTAAAGATTTTGGTGAGAACATTGGTGAAAAGGGAAAACTCCATAAGCATAATCATCCATTGGAAAATGTGATCATTGTTTGATTTATAAAATTTGAGCATGGTTCATTTTCATGAAGGCATAAGAAATTGGTATCCATTCTCACCTTTAGTTTTGTGAAATTATGTAGCTGTAGAATTTTCCATAGCCTTTTGAATGAAACTTTATTTTTTATTCTTCAATTAGTCAAATTTTTCTATTCTTTAACACTCTTTGACAAACACTTCTCAACATATAAGGTTTGACATCATTTTTTCATGTTATCTACTGATCCCTAAATGGATTTTGAAATATTTGTATATCATACTTGCGAGTAATGAAAAACATGTTATGGGAAATTTTTTTGCAAGAGGACTAAGAAATGTTTTATAAAATACCTGACATGGAAAACAATGATTAATGGAAGTAAACCAAATGGGAGTTTTTTAAAAAGAATGAGGAAAAAAGATTTTGTTTAGTTACAGTTGTTATTCATTCAAGGATTTTGGACCGGTATCAAGCAATTTCTATGGATATTTCATTATAAATTAAATTAGTTATGAAATAGTGATAGTAACTTCTAGTATATGAAATAGTAATGGTAACACAAATAATTTTTTTCTTGTTTCACAGTAATTGTTTTCTTGCATAAGGAAAGTTTGGGAATTTATGTTTTTATAAAAATTTATATCGGACTGCCAAAGGAAATAATTTAAGAGTTTCGTCTCTAGAGGGACCTCTTTGAAAAATAGTGAAATAGGGAAATATTTTAAGAAGTTGGCCTAAAATATATTTTGAATAATGTTTCACTTAATTCATTGTTCTCAGAAAGACATATGTAGCAATTACAAATTAAAATTACAGGTTATGGTTATTTCAGTTAAATAAGCTTAAGATATATTGAGACTAAAAATAATAAGATGTCATGGATTTTCTTTCTTAATGTGAGAAAAAGCATATGGAAATACAAAAGATGTGATATCTTGGAAAATTGTGATATTTAATGAAAAGGGAGATTATACATGAGGTTTGGAATTTGTATATTCATACTACCACTATAAAGAGTGTGCTCATTATATTTATATTAATTATACCATGGCCTTTGAGACTTCATTTACTAACTAATTATAGATCACCATGTATTTTCAAATTTCATTTATCATTAAAATATGGAATTTATATATTCATTTCAATAACTTATAATAAATAGTATGAGAACTACATAAGCCTTGATCCCTCTCGAGGGCATGTAGTGTAGAACTTACCTCCACCAGGCATAGTCCAACAAATATAGTACAATTATAAGTAAGTAAAGAGAGGGATACAAATTCATGCAAAAAAACTAATCAGAGCTAAGTAAAGCGTGAACCCTGAAGAAAACATGTAATGCAGCTCTTTTCTCAGTTCAATAATAGATGTCCAGTGAATGAAAGCTAATGAACAATAAGTTCAAAATATTTTGTTGATGCCGAGCATAGTGAATACTAAACTTGTAAATATGTTGTTGTGGCTAACATTAGAGACTGATAGGAAAATAAATTTTTATTCCTCCCCCTCTACAGTGCATGATTTTTAACTCTTTTCTCATTGCATTAATATTTTTCCTAGTAATGATGTCTAATTGCCACTAAGCTTAAAGTATTTCATTCCAGTTGACCCTAGCTATCAATAGGATATAAAAAACGTATGTCTTGACCCCTCAAGACTCCATGTATTTCCATATTGCTTAACATCTCAATACTCCATGAGTAGGCGGAGACATGTGCTTATGGCTACTTCATTGGGTACATAGTTTTGGAGTAGGATTTTGTAGTAGCTTCCTCACGACAACATCTACCTTATATCCAAATCAGATATTAGGTATCACAGGCTGCTTACAGGGAGATTTGATGGATTTTAATTAGAGGTATATGGTCTTCTCAGACGCAAAGATCGGATATATGTTCCAAGAGATGGAGGCTTCAGACAGGATATCTTGATATAGGCTCATCGTGTACCTTATTCAGCCCATCCTAGGGGGTGAAGAAGATACACGCCACCTTGAGAAATATGTACCATTGGAGGGGACTATGAAGCACATAACTTAGTTTGTGTCACGTTGTTTAGAGTGTCAGAAGATGAAGGATGAGCATCAGTACCCAACTAGACTTCTCTTCCCTCACACCATACTGGAGTGGAAATGGGACAAAATTTCCTTAGATTTCATAGTTGGCTTACTTTTATCCCAATTTTACCCCCCTTCAGGGGAAAAATTGATTGAAAATGACCCTACACAGAAGAAAATCTACGGGTCGTTTCAGTCTAGTGGGATAACAATCGATCCTAAATTTGAGGGGCAGATGGTCTCGACAATGGAGGATCAAAAAACGTCAAAGGAGTCTAGAGCTTGGCATGAGAAAATTGGAGAAAGGGCTTGAAGTTATCAGACTTCACCGCATATGAGTGGAATCGGGGCCAAATAATAGAATTATGGAAGTTGCCATGTGTTAGCTCGACACAATTCCAAAAGGTGCATCAGAAAGGTAGGTTCCAAATGTGTGCCAGCCCTCCATGTGGTCAGAGCCTCAAAAAATTGAATCGGCCATTAAAAAGTCTAAGGCCAACGAAAATACCCACGTGTCATCTCAACAAAACTTTAAAGGTCTGACCCAAAGCAGAGACTCAAATGAGCACCAACCCTCCATGTGGTCAGAATATGAAAGGTAGCACTGGTTATTAAAGATTATAAGTAAAAAAGGGCCGGTAGAATTGTCCACGTGTCTTAATAGTTCACCTCCAAAGGTTAGGTCCAAATAGGGTCTTGAAATGTGTGCAGACTCTCCATGTGTCTAGAGTCCAACAGAAGTCAAATGGGAAATAGGGATGAATCAGTAAATTATAAAAGAACCAGAGGAAGTCTCCACGTGTCTCATCACCACACCTTAAAGGGTCGAACAAAAAGGTGATCCCCTAGACAAGTGCCAACTTTCCACATGTCCCAAGTTTGAGAAGGAAACAGAGCCAAAAATTGAAAAGTATTAGGCGAGCAGATGGAACCACATGTCTCATCGGTGCATCTTCAAAGGAGTGGCCCAAAGAAAGACCATGAGCTAGCGCCAGCCCTCCACATATCAAAGGTCTGAAAAGGGGACACTAGCAGTTAAAAATTCCAAGCTTAGGATAGGAAAAAAGGAGCCTCCATGCTTTAGGTCAATACATCTTTAAGGTTAAAATCTAGAGGTAGTGCCCAAAGAAGCACAGGCTAGCCACCTGGCCAGAAATCAAAATCGGGGCAAAACTGGATGTTGAATCAGCTAAGCATAAGGTGAACCAGTGGAATGAGCCACCTGTCCCTTCGACGCTCATTCAAGAGGTAAGTCTAAAAGTTGTCCCCAAACATGTGTCATCTCTCCATGTGTCTCATTTCAGGCACAGTGTCTCCACCAATTGGGGGGCTTAGGTAAATAACAAAAGAAACAAAGCAGGCCTGAAGAGGATGCCATGTATCAGTCCAGCACAACTTCGAGATTGTAAAGGAGGGGGTAAAAATTTGAGACATGTGGGTCCACCACGTGGATATGGGCAAGTAGAATCTAAATTTGAAGCACGTTCAAATAGCCATATCTTTTAACAAGGATCTTGGAATTTAGTGGGAAAGGACTTTTCAGAGAGCTCTAGGCACCTACCACTCACCTTCTACCATTAATGATGTGGTTCACCATTTTTGAGGCTGTCAAGTCTCCCACCTTCTGCCATGATGAAGAATGAGCCTCCTTCCTTGCCTAGCAAATAACAACACATGGAGCCATGGGTCTTACAGTGAAGCCCATTATTGTTATAAGCGGATTTCAATGCTTTCTGGGGTGGTTAGAGTAGGTGAATTTAATGTAATCTTGGGGTGGTTGAAGAAGGATTCAAAGTTTTCCTCTCTCCTTCACTTATTCTTCTATATATTGTAAAGGAGGGGAAATTTTCAAGAGGTTCATCATCATTTCTCTCCTTCTCCTCTCTCTCTTTCTTCCCTCGGGTTGAATGTGGAGCTTAAGCCTCCTCTCTTGGTTCTGTAATGAAATTTTCTTTCCTCTTGCCCACAGATGATGTACCGTGTGAACTCATGGAGTAATAAAATATGTTTTGTAATGAATTTTGTCCATCCTTATTTTATTGTCTCTTCTCACCTCTCATCATTGTAGGGTGTACAGTGCATACTTTTGATGTCCATTACAGGTTTTGACAGCCATGTGTTATTGGTTGAAGTGGTGTTATGTGGGAATTTTATCTCTGTTCTATGGTGCATCTTGTCCACCCTCTCCTTTTCTCACCTCTCTCCATTTTAGGCAGCTAAGATCGTGACCAGCCAACCCCTTTTCTTGGTGCTATCACCTCTGTAGTCTATTATTTCCCTCTTTATGCACTCTCCCTCTCCTTGTCTCCTTGGCAGTGTTAGATTAGGAGTAGATAATCACATTTCCCTCCTTAGAATTAGTTTAGCATTAGGATTGAAAAGAAGAAGCTAAATTTCTCCAGACGACCATCTCAAGTATGCAAGTCCCATAGCTTGAGAGATGGTCCCACGTTATGTAGTCAAACCAAATGCCCTACTAAAATCTGAGGCCATTCAAGGTGTTTTTTTATTTTGCATCAACAGTTTTGGCACGCCCAATGGGACAGGTCTGAAGCACCTTACCACTTAAATTCATCAGGTTTGATGTGCTCTTGGTGAAGATCTCAGCCTTTAGAGGCACTTTCACACGCATCTAGTGACTCCATCTTGTCAACAACACACTCTTTGAAGGTACAGACCTTCTCCCATCTATTTTCATCCATTATTCCTTCCATATCTTTCATTTTCTTCCATTCCATGATGTTGTGCAGTCATGACTTCATTCCCCTCATGGAATTCACACCTACAATAGGACATTCTACCTCCAATGAATTTGCCAACTCCTCCACATCAGCATTATGATCAGATCTAGAACCATTATCCTTACCCATATGATCATGGTCAAAACCAATTTTTGCCATGGAGCTTATCAAGAACAAGGGTATGCATATAATTGTAACAACTATATGAATAATTCTAGTTTGTTAGAGAATATTCAAATAATAGAGGCTAACATGGTGCATTCCAAGGCTACAACATAAATTAAAGCATTCAAGATTGGTTACAGGGAACTTTTTCCATGGGTTGGCCCTTTTCTAAGACACTATAGCCCACAAGATTATCTTGACTTTAGGATTGAGATGTTTCACCCACTTGCACAGTGTATTGAGGAGATAGATGCCTATGAACTCGGTGCCAAGAGACCTTGTCAATGGGTAAGTCCTTTACCAACATCTAGTGATTTCCATTCCATTCCCCAATAAGCACCATCTAAACCTAAGCTTTAGTTTTCAAGCTTCCCATTTTCTGCCCCAAGCGTTTGTTTCCCTTCTCCATCTCCTAGTCTTCCATCTCATCTCATTTAATCTTCAATTTTCCCTTCCAAATCCAGGTGTGCTCCACAAGAGAAATAATAAATACCTTCCCCTCCACCACAAATAAACAAAAAACTAGTGGAGACCCCACCCACCACTCCTCCTACTCTCCCAAGTCCATATTAGGGAGAGAATTCAAAAACTAATCAAGGAGAGAATAAGGAAGGAGAGCCAAATAGAAAATAAATGATCAAAATCTTGGTATGCTTGGTTCTCGGATTTGGGATGAAAAAAATCCCCTTGATGGTTAAATTTTCAGAGGAGGTTGGGGTCAGACCTTAAGTGGTGGTAGCTGAGTTTGCAACAAAAGAAGAAAAAGAAAAAGAGGAATAAGATTAGTAGTCCATATGATCTAAATGTAGTGTCCATAATGGCACTTTTTCTGAAAAGAATGATAATCTAATCCAAGCTTCACAACCAGTTAAGACAGAGGAAGAAATATTAGCTCTAAGTCCTATTGAAGAGGAGCAGCTGGAAGAGATCAAATCAGAGTGGAGGCCACTTGATGAAGAAAGCATCATTGAATATTATTTTCTTTCATTTGAAATCTCTTATTTGATTCATGAATCCATAATGGAGGAGAGCTATTAAGAAGACCTTGCCCCCCAAATAGTCCTCTAGAGCAGAAAATCAAAGATTTTGATTTGAAAAATTTCATGCTAGAGGAAGAGGCTATCCAAGAGCAAGTCAGTCTTTAGGAAACAACAGAGGAGGGAAAAGAGCACGAGGATCCCATCTCTTGCACACCATCCACCCAAGAAGGTCCCCAAGAAGACTCCATTCTTGGAGTTGAATTTAAGAACAAGGGGCACATTCAAAGTAGAAGATCGTGCCCTGTGTGGTACTTTACTTCATTGGAGCTAAGGGAGAAGTGAAAACCAGTCATGTCCATTTCAAGGCATCAGGATGAGTTTCAAAGCAACAAGGGTCACCATTAACACCTCTAGGAGTCCAATACTAATCAGCTTGAGCAGGTATTTTCGATTGATGTTGATACCTTGAAGATTTGGGTGGAAAATCGGCCTCGTGTCAGTTTCTCACTCATAATAAGAGCCATGTTCAACACCAAATCATATACATGGCCTCATTTTTTGAGAAAGGGAAGCTCTTTCTCCCTACCTTTAGTAGGCTTTTTTTATCTTTTCTTTGTATTCAGGAGAACAAGTTCTTTTGCACACTATGCATGTCTTATTTGAGGCATGTATGATTTAATATTTGTATATAATATTTTTCGTATTGCTCCAAAGGGACAATGCACTAGGCCCTTCAGTATTTAGGATGGGGAGACCCATAGTTACCTATAACAGTTGTTGGTTTCAAAATGAAGAAAATACAGAGAGAATACAACTAGGTTTCGAGGTAGTCCATTTCCAAGGATAAGTGAAAGCCCGGGGTCAATAAAATTTTCTACTCTCAAAACCTCATCTTCATGATTTTCTTGAAAAATTGAGAGTGAAAACAATGGGGTGAGTTCAAGGTCACCAAGTGCAAGCATTTGGTCTTGTGTTTCAAGAAAAAGATCAGTACCAGGATATCAATTAATGACTCCATGCCTAATGGATGCAACAACGAAAATGGTCTCTCCATCTAGCAGGAAGATGTCCCTGTGAGTTGTCAAACTATTTTCCCAATTTTACCTCCCCTGGGGTAAAATTGATCAAAGATGACCCTGCATAGAAGAAAATCTAAGGGCCATTTCAGTCCAGCAAGCTCACAATCGATCCCAAATCTGAGGGGTAGATGGGCTCGACAATGGAGGATCAAAACATGTCAAAGGATTCCAAAGATTAATAGGATAAAATAAGAGAAAGGGCTCAAAGTTTTCAGATTTATCCACATACAAGTTGACTAGAGGAAAAATAGTAGACTCATGGAAGGAACAATGTGTCATCGTGGCATAATCCAAAAGGCTCATCAAAAAGGTAGGTCCTAAATGGGCACCATCCCTCCACATGGTCAGAGCCTCAAAAAATTGAATCAGCTATTGAAAATTATATGGCCAACGAAAATAACCACGTGTCATCTCGGCACAACTTTAAAGGTGTGACCCAAAGTGGATAATCAAATGAGTGCTAGCCCACCACGTGGTCAAAGTCTGAAAGGTAGTAGTGGCTATTGAAGTGTCTAAGTAAAATAGGGCAATCAGAAGCCTCCATGTGTCTCAATGATGCACCTCCAGAGGTTGGGTCCAAAATGCGTCTCCAAATGTGCACGGACTCTCCAAGTGTCTAGGGTCCAATAGAAGTCAAATGGGCAACAGGCCCAAATTGTCTAAGTATAAAATAACAAGAAGAAGTCTCCATGTGTCTCATCGGTGCACCTTCAAGGGTCAAAGAAAAAGGTTGTTCCCCAGACAAGTGCCAACTTTCCACATGTCCCAGTTTCAAAAAGGGAAACAGAGCCGGCAGTTAAAATGTCTCAGGCCAGTGGATGGCGCCACTTCTCTCATCAGTGCATCTTCAAAGGTGTGGCCAAAATAATGACCTTGAAATAGTGCCATCCATCCAATTTTCCAAGGTCCAAAAAGGGGACACCGGCAGTTGAAAATTCCAAGCTCGGGATAGGTTGAAATGAGCCTCCGCGTGTCAGCTTGGCGAATATTCATGCTGTCCTCAAACTAGTGTAGGGTTGCCACGTGGTGAGAAGTCAAAATGGGGTAGAAATAGATATTGAATCAGTTAAGCATACAGTGAACTAGCGGAAGGATCCACGCGTTCCTTCAGCACTCTTTCAAGAGGTGAATCCAAAAGCGGTCCCCAAACATGTGCCTACTCTCCACATGTCTCGCATTGGGCACAGTGTCTCCACCAATAGGGAGCTTAGGAAAAGAAAAAAGAAATAGAGTCTGCTAACGGATGATGTCACATGTCAGTCTGGTGTAATTTCAAGAGTGTAAAGTAGGGGGAGAAACCTTTAGATGGATGGGGCCACCACATGGATATGGGTGAGTAGACTCTAAATCTGAAACACCTTTAGGAGGGCATATATTTCAACCAGGAGCTTAGAATTGAGTGGGAAAGGAATTTTCAGAGAACTTCTGGTGCTTTCCACCATTAATAATGTGGTTCACAATTTTCAAGGATGTGAAGTCTCCCACCTGTAGCCATGATGAAGAATGGGCCTCCTTTCTTACGCAACAAGAAACAACACATGGAGGCATGGGTGTTACAATGAATCCCATCATTGTTACATTTAGATTTCAAAGCTTTTTGGGGTGGTTGGAGTAGGTGAATTCAATGTAATCTTGGGGTGGTTAAAGTAGGATTTGAATTTTGCCTCTCTCCTTCTCTTATTCTTCTATATATTATAAAAGAGGGAAATATTTCAAGAGGTTGGTCATCTTTTATCTCCTTCCCCCTCTCTCTTTCTTCCCTAGGGTCGAATGTGGAGCTTAAGACTCCTCCCATTTCTCTGTAATTGAATTTTCTTGCCTCTTTCCCATTGATGATGTACTGTGCGAACTCATGGAGAAATAAAATATTTTTTGTAGTACATTTTGTCCACCCTTCATTATTTTATTTTCTCTTCTTGCCTCTCATCATTGTAGAGTGTATTATGGATACTTCTGATGTCCATTGTAGGTTTTGGGAGCCGTGTTTAATAGCTTGAAGTGGTGTTCTATGTGAACTCTATCTTTAGTCTATGATGCATTTGTCCATCCTCTCCATTGGTCACCTCTCTCTACTTCAGGCACCTAATATTGTGACTAGTAACCCCCTTTTCTTTGTGATATCACCTCTGTAGTGTACGATTCCTTTATTTCATAATCTCTCTCTCTCTCTCCTTGTCTTCCTTGAATTGTTAGATTAGGAGTAGATAGTAGCATTTTCTTCCTTAGAAGTATTTTAGCATTAGGATGAGGAAGAAGAATCCAAATTTCTCTGGAGGGCCATCTCAGGTCTGCAAGTCCCACAACTTGAGAGATGGTCCCATGTTATGCAGTCACACTAGATGCCCCACTCAGATCTGAGTCCATTCAAGGGGTGTTGTGATTTTTTATCAACATTTACCTACATCGAGATACCACCACAATGCCATCATGGTCGGGATGGATAAATTAAAAAAAGTGGCTAGCTTCTCTCTAGTGAAGACCACCTAGATAACTAGTTCAGTGGTATGAGTATACCTTGATGAGATTATCATATTACACGAGATTCAGTGGAGAATCATTTGTGATCATGACCCATTGTACATGTCTCACTTCTAGACAACCATGTAGCATGCTCTCGAGATGAAGATCAAATTTAGTACAACTTACACCCTGAGATAGATGGAAAAATAGAGTGGGTGAATCAGATCTTAGAGGACATGCTTAGGATGTATGGCATGGACCATAAGTCAAGGTGGGAGGAGTACCTATATTTTGTAGAGTTTTCCTACAATAAATTTTTTTAGAGTTTGATAGGCATGGCTCCTTTTCAGATATTGTATGGTAGAGATTGTAGGACACTACTGAGTTGGGACAGATTGGAGGAAATGGTTTCTCTTGGACCAGCTTTACTGCAACATATGGACCAATAGGTTTTTTTGATCATGCAGAGATTACAGGAGGTTGAGGAAAGGCAGAAGAAATATGTTGATAAACGGAGGACATATCATATTTTTGAGGTGGGCATGAAGGTGTGCCTTCATGTCAGGCCTCATAATAGCCCAATTCATTATGGAAATGTCTCTAAACTTGCTCCTAGATTTGTGGGTCCCTTTGATATCTTAGAGTGTATTAGTCCTTTGGCCTATCAGCTAACACTACCACCCATCTTTTCTTGCATCCATGATGTATTTCATGTTTTTTTACTTAGGAGGTACATTGTATATCCTTATCATGTATTATATTGAACCTCATTATAGGTTCATGATTAGGGGTAGGTGATGGTGGAGCCCATTTGTATTTTAGAGCACATTACTTCGAGATTTTGAGGCAAATAGATTGATCAGGTTCATGTTCATTAGGATATACACGACAAGACAAAAGCTACATGGGAGGAGGCCATGCTTCTAACAGCACAATTCCCACATTTTTTCTAGTGACGTTGAGGAGGAAGTCGATTTTAAGGGGAGGAGGATGTAGTGCCCATTTCCCTTGGAAATTTATATGATTATGATGTTTCCTAGCATAGAGTAGAGTTTTTTACATTTCTATCACAATTAAGATATTAATAGATGGAAATTGTTATTTTGATTAGTTCATTTATAGTTAGTGGGGGTGTTAGAATTATTACATGATGTATAGGATGGATGATATGCATATTTGGATATATCAAATTATTTATTTTGAGCTTATATTGGACTAATGCATTTATTTCGATAATTATATGATGTGAGATGATGTATTTGATGTTGTGATCTCATTGCTAGTTGATAAAGTAATGAAATTGAAATAATTTGAATTGTGAATGATGGCAAATTATTGTTCTTGGTTCAAGTTGTGATAATTAATTATATGTATATGCATGTATTTTTTATTTTGATTATGTTAATATGGTCAAAAGGCCAGAAATATTTTGTTACGACTTCTCAGGTGTTCGCAACACAATAAATCAAAGATGGCTAGGAGACCAACAATGAAATAATATGGAGTATTGGCAATAGGTCACCATGTCAACATGTGTTTTTGTATGGTGACCTCAAAACTTACATTGGGACTATTTGTAATTTTTTCTTGTTGATTTTACTTAATTGTGAGTTATTGTATTTTTATTTCCATGCGGAGTCACTTTTATTAATTGTGTTTATCACCCCTCTTGAGTTAATTTAAAAGTGTTTATTTACTGCTAACTAGGATGTGTCAAAATTGGGTTTAATAAATTTGAGTTGGTAGCCTTAAAGGGTGTTGGCTTGGAATGAATTTAATTTTTCTGGGGGTAGTGTGTACTCAATCTTCCTTGAGAATTTCGGATTTTGACCTTTTGGGCTATTTTGGAGACTTGTGGGACAAGCTAAGCTTGTCCAACACCTCTTAAATCCACCTACCCATGTAGCCTATGATGTGAGGGACTTATTTTAGGTTGTATTTTGTGTTTTAATGAAGGAAAAAGGCAATTTATTGCAATTTTCTTATGTTTGTAATTAATTTTGTCCTTAAGGGGTCTCGGTTGGGTTGAGTGTGTAAGAGGGTAGGATTTTTCCCAACCACCAATTTATTATACTTTGGGATTTGGGTTTGACCATGGTGATGTGCGATGGAGAAGAAACTATGTGACATCCTACATGTAGCCACATAATCTCCCTCTCCCTCTTTTCTATTTATTACAATTTTTGTGAATTTTTTTGGTTTAATTTGTTGGTTTTGGATCTCTCATTTTGGAATGTTTGATTTTTGGAGTTTTTTTTGGATTTGAAGATTTCTTGGAATTGCTTGAGCTTGGAGGATTTTGGGACTTTCTTATGAAGTGTATTCTTACTATGGCAAGGTAGGGTCATTCACCCTTTGTTTCCTCTCTTTTCTTGCATGATCATGTGTTGAATGAATGTGTTTCATGATTGATGTTGCTGGGTAGTGACATTTCCTTAGGATGTGTATGAGATATTGAAATGGGGATGAAATTTGTTGGGATGCATAAGAGTTTCTCTTGGGTATTTAGGAGGGAGTGGGTTGGATACCCAACCTTGTTTTTATCTTGTTATTTTGTTCATTGTGGGAGAAATAAGAGAGAGGCGGGCATAAGAGTGAGGGAGACATAAGAGATATATTTTTATTTGTAGGGAGCCATAATAGATTTTTGGATTGATTTTGTTTTTGAGGTTTTTGAGGTGGGAATCCAAAACCTTGGGAGGCACAAGGGTATCCCCATATTCCTTTTTCTATTTGGCTTGGTTCAAAGCCATTGTTTTGGGAAGTTTTTGTGTTTAAAAATGAGTTTTTTGTGGTTATTTCCTTGTGTGAATGTTTCTTGAAAGTAAATGTGGAAGCCTTGTATTTTGTTTCCATGGTTGTTAAATATTCCATATTGTATCATTGTTGGGGCTTGGGGGAAAATGAGGAAGTAGGGTTCACTTCCTCATTTAAGGAATGGATGGCTGGAGAGTGTTGCTTACTCCCCCCATTTTTGGTTGTGTGTTTGATCTTGGAAGAAGGTGGAGATCAAAGGAGGAATCATGTTTCTTGTAGCATTTGGAGAATGAATCAAAACTCTCTTGTTATATTGTATCATGTTATCTACATTGTGTATGGAGGGCTTGTAAACTTGTATTTATTTAAAGTGAAGTTTTAGTTGTTTTATTATCAAATGTAATCTTAGTTGATATTGTAAATGAAAGAAAAAATTTGAAAATATTTTCATTACTTTTTTGAATGAGGGACTATAATATTGTTAAATTGAATCAAGTTCATTGAAATGTGATTGAAAAGAAAACAATCTTGTTCTCATTTTAGTTGATCTATTGTCTTCAATAGGTGTGTCACTCTTGTTTTAAAACTATTGGAAAATATTGTTAGAAGTTACTTGTGGAAAGGATTGAAACTTTTATGTTGTAAATAAAAGAAATATTAATTCCTATTGTATTATTTAAAAGGCATATGATAGCAAGATAAACTATATTTGTTCATCTTCTTGTATTGGTTGAAATAAAGTTAAAATTTATAGGTGTAGATGGAAAAATCCTTAAATCCTTGTTCTTATTCACTTTATCATTAAATGGATTGATTCCTTTAAACCTTATAGAGAAAATAAAAATGCATGGTTACTATTATAATTTAGCCTCTTTTAATTGTATAAATTTTTTATTAAGTTCTTATAAATTTACAAGGGAAATAAAATTGGTATTTGCATCTCATAATGCTACCATCGAATTTTCAAAGAAATTATAATGGATATTTTATGGATTAGATGACATTGTGAATATATTAATATCATTCGATTAAATAGTAAATAGTAATATTAAGTTATTAATATTGTAGATTCATTTTGTTCTCTATATAAAGTAATTTTAATATATATTATACTAATCTAATATATACCTATTGGTTTATATATAGATACATACATACATACATACATACATACATATATATATATATATATATATATGTATGTATGTATGTATGTATGTATGTATGTATGTATGTATATAAAACTTGTTAAATAACATTTAAATAAAACAATAAAAATGATATGTATTAAAGAACTGTGATGTTACAGACCCTACGGGTTGTTTGTTTTTGTTAATAAAAAAAATGTTGGGTGGGGGGAGGGTTGCCGACCCCACCCCCAACTCCATATTATATGGGATGGGGAGTGGGGTTGGTGACCCTTCCCCCCAATAATCTTTAAACCATATAAACCCCATAGGGGTAAGCATTGTTCTGTTTTGGTGTCTACGATTTTTGTGTGGCCATGGTTTATATGTGGGCCAAACCTTGTTTTTAGCTCAAACACACACACACACAAAATAAGACCCATATTCATATTTCGGGTATAAATAAAATGGAGTGTTGATATATATATCTATATATAGACAGACACACACGCACACACACACACACACACACACACACACACACACACACACACACACACACACACACACACACACACACACACACACACACAGATATACATACACCCTAGGAGATGGTGTGTGTGTGTGTGTGTGTGTGTGTGTGTGTGTGTGTGTGTGTGTCTGTGTGTGTGTGTGTCTCTGTGTGTGTGTGTGTGTGTGTGTCTGTGTGTGTGTGCGTGTGTGTGTGTGTACACTATTCTTCCTAATCCACTAGAATAGGGTAAATACCCATATGTCCATTTGGGAAAATATAAAGAATAGTGAGATAAACAAAAATAAATAAATACATACAACCCTAGGAGATGGTGTAAATAGAACTAGAAAAGAAAGGAGGGATGTGCATCCTTGCACGAGCTTGAGCTTGCCTCTCATGGCATTCACCTCCCTCTCCTCAAATCTGTAAAATAAAAAGAAGAAATAATCAGTCAAATAAAAGGAAAAATATATTTTCGTAAGAATATTTAGGGTTAGATGGATCCCCTAATCCTAGGGCCCTAATTGAATCCATATAATGGATGAGATTCATTCCTACAAAAAATAGGTGTGAAGTGGGTGAGCTAATTTTTCAAATTTAAAATGCCTGGCTAGGATATAATTGGGGCCACTTAAGTGGTGTATGGGGTGACTTATTTTACCTTTCTAACCCAAATGTTTTATTGGATATTTTTAATTATTGCAAGCATTGACCGCTTTGTGGGTGTAGTAAAACGTTATTAATTGATTGATTAGATCACAATACCCATGATATTAAGTTGAGCATGTTTAATTAAGGTTGAATCAAATTCTATTAAAACAAATGGTAGGTGAGCCTGATTCTTGCTTTAGACTAATTAAATTACTTAATGGTATTGAGATATTTAAGTATTTTATTTAAAGGATATTTAAAGGGAAATTCATTATATTAATTTAATGTAATTTTAAAATGAGAAAGTGTGACCATACATTTTCACCTAGTGTTGTGAGTAGGTTTTAACAAAAAAAAATTATTCCTTAATTTTTCTAGTTTGACCCATGTTTTCTTGGGTTTTGTACGGGTATTTGTTTGTGGGCATTACATTATGTTTGGTATTGTTACAGTTAAATACATCAATCTTGCTACAATGCTTCTATACCTTATATGATCCACATTATTGCTGCAATCATCTTTTGTTAATTTTGAGGCATATCTCTACTTGTGTAGATGTTTGTTTGTTGTCTAGCATTTTGAATATTTTGAATATTTCTTTTGTATACTTTTCTTAAAACAAAAAAATTCCATGCGTTGTTTGTTCAACCTCAATGCCGATAAAATACTTCAAGAATCCCAAATAAGTTGTCTCAAATTCCTTGTTCATGGCTGATTTAAATTTGTCAATTTCTTTGCTTGAATTTATAGTAAAATTTAATTCATTTCTATATACAACAATAATTAAAATATCATGAAAGGGTGGAAAAGATGCACCACGGAACAAAGATTAAGTTCACATAGAACACCACTCCAAGACGCATTAAGCACAACTCCCAGAACCCGTAATAAACATTAGATTATGCACAGTATACCATTCAAAAAAGAGAGGCAAGAAGAGACAACAAAATAAGAAAGGATGGACATAAGCATCGCGAAACAAATTTTACTTCTCCAAAAGCTAC
Organism: Taxus chinensis; assembly: GCA_019776745.2. Lineage (NCBI taxonomy): Eukaryota > Viridiplantae > Streptophyta > Pinopsida > Cupressales > Taxaceae > Taxus > Taxus chinensis. Next base: position 844,767,753 of record CM034148.1, read on the forward strand.
ACTGTACATCATCAGTGGGAAAGGGGCAATAAAATTCCATTACAGAGCGATGAGAGGAGGCTTAGACTCCACATTATATCCTAAGGAAGAAAGAGAGGGGGGGAAGAGGAGAAACAATGACCAACCCTTTGAATATGCCTCATATTTATAATATCTAGGAGAATGAGAGAGAGAAAGAGAGAGGGAAAATCAAACTCTGCTCCAACCACCCCTACAATGCATTGAATTCCAACTACAATAGTGATGGGATATACTACAAGACCCATGCCTCTGTCACTGTCCCTTACTAGGCAAGAAATAGGCCCGTTGTTCATCATGGCAGCAGGTGGGAGACTTGACAGCCCCCAAAATTAGCAGGCCAAAACATTAATAGAGGCAGGTGATAATCCGGTGTCGAGATCTTTCAAAAAAATCATCTCCCACCCAAATCTGAGTTTCCAATCAAAAGATATGGCTATCTGAGAATCAGGGTCACAGGTGTGCAATATTTAAAAGATTTTATCCATACAGGGTCCACGTGGAAGCCTCGTGCATCTTGAATATTCAGCCCCTTCCATTGGCTCTTTAAATTACACCAGACTGACACGTGGTAGCCTCCGCGGGCTCCTTCGTTTCCTTTGTATTCCGCTTAAGTTGGTGGAGACACTGTGCCTGAATTGAGAGACATAGAGGCTTCACCCTTGTTTGGAAACTGCCCCCAGATTTTTCTTTTGAAGTTGCGTGGATGAGACACATGGAGGCATCTATGTCTTTTGGAATTTTTAATGGCCGACCTTACCTTTTTAGAAACTCGCCATGTGGCAGGTTGGTAGTTGTTTGGGGATTACCTTTGGGTCACACCTTTGAAATTATGTTTATGAGACACGTGGTAAGATGGCACATGTTTGGGGATCACCTTTGGATTCACCTCATGAAACTACACCGAAGAGACAAGTTGCTCCTTCCGCTGGCCTATTCTACTCTTTGTATTTTGGATAAGTCCTTTTTGTTTGGTGTGGTCTTTATGTCTAACCCTAGACACATGGAGGCTCACTGCACATTTGGGAACCTGATCTGAATTTTACTTTTGAAGTTATGTCATGCTGACACTTGGCTCCTTCCGCTGGCCTGCCTCTGGTTAGACTTTTCAATGGCTGATTTTGACTGTTCAAGCTCTAGACATGTGGAAGGCAAGCTCTTACTTGAGTACTAGGTCTATATTTTCCTTTTGAAATTATTCCCAAGATGCACATGGAGGCTTCCTCATAGCTTTTATACTTAGCCTCTTTGAGCTTTCTCCCTTTTCGGGCCTGGGACACGTGGAAGGCCCATGCTCATTTGGGAGTCTTTCCTTGGTCTCATCCATAGGCTTTCTATACTTAGCTGATTCGAGCCTACTCTATCCCCCTTTTTGAATTTGTTTGACCCTAGACATGTGGAAAATCTATGCACATTTGGAAACCCACTCTTTAGACCCTAGCCTTGGTGTTGCAACGATGAGACATGTGGAGGCTTCTACTGACACCCTTATACTCAGTCATTTTAAACTGTCGGCTTTGTCCCCCTTTTTGGACCTAAAACACATGGAAGCCTTGCGCTTATTTGGAAACCTAATCTGGATTTTATCTTTGAAGTTGCGCCAAGTTTACACGTGGTAGCCTCCGCAGGTCTGTGATTTTTAAATGACTGATGTAACCCCAAGGGCTCACATGTGTGCACTTGAAAATTATGCCATTTTTTGAAAAGTGAAAAAGTTTCAAAGCCCCTCAAAAACCCACGTGCCTGCATTTTTACTTGGGAAAAATTTCCTCCATGGTTCCGTATACCTGCTTTTAGCAAAAAGTCATCCCCGGGTGCACTGGCCCACATTTTCCCATTTTAGGGCAAAAAGACATCTCCGGGCCCGTCATCCCACTTTTTCCACTTTTCGTAAGAAATCCTTCTTGAGCCTATGGGCCCACAGTTATACTTGTGCCTTTTTGTGACAAGTGGAAAAATGTCAAAATGTCTCCCGTCACCCCGCCAGTCTGCAATTATCCATTGGAAAAAAAAATTTCCCTAGGCCCGTCGGCCCACTTTTGGCAAAAAATCCTTCTAAGGCCCATCAGCCCGTAACTTGAAAAATATGAAGAGTTAGAAGGACTTCTTTATATCTTTGAAATGGGAAGAAATTTCCTATCTGATGGAAATGCTTTCAAGGGGCCTTAAGTGATTAAATTTATATGTATAAATTCATATTAAAGAACAAAAGGGGGAAAATGGCATCAGTTGACCCAAAATAAGTGTGAGCTTATTTTGGTCAACAGTCATCATGATAGAATCCGTAGTTATATACTACAGAAGTATCAAAATGGGAAAATGGCATCAGTTGACCCAAAATAAGTGTGAGCTTATTTTGGTCAACAGTCATCATGATAGAATCCGCAGTTATATACTACAGAAGTATCAAAATGGCAATATATTACCCCAGAGGCATGGAATTGAAATTTTCTAGCTTCACTATTGGACAAAGGTTTGTGGTGTGGCAATTAACGTTGTTGAACATCCTCATGTTGGTGGTAATCATAAACATATTAGGCATTCTATTACTGTTCATCATGACTCTCCACTAGAAAAAGGTTAGTCTCATTGTTGCTATAACAAGTTTTTATAGTGGACAAGTTACAACAGTGAGAGTATAAAGGATGAGAAAATAAAGAAGTCATCAGGATCAACATAGTCTCAAAGCTATATCCAATAATTAAGTAGCATGTTACTAAAGGATGGAGGGCACACAGAGGTAGGAGGACACTTTTCATCCTCTCATAAGTCACCTATGAAGGGGACGCACCATTTCTTTGGTGACAATGTTTTTTTTGTTTTTGTTTATATTCTTTTGTTCGTGTGTTTTTGAATAAAGAGGTGGACCATTTTGTATTTTGGTACCTCCTGAATAAAGGAAATTGTGAGGAGAAAAATCACTAAGGTAGCTCTTTGATTTTTTATAAAGGGTTGGTGGAAATATGAGAAACTACTAAAGTGTATAGCTGAGACATCAAGTCACCTCTAGCTTTGTGGTGAATATGCAGTAAGAAAACCACATGGGTTCATGGTAATCCAAGGAAACCATAAACCACTGATTTTTTATCAAGGATGGATGTACTCAAGACACTTCCAGGTTTGTAGTAATCTCGTAGGGAAAAACAAAGCTATAACCAAGATAAAGAAGCCATAGAGATGGCATGCCACCTTAAAGGTGAGTAGGCTACATGGAGAGTGTAATAAAATTTTTTCTGTGTTTGGAATAAGGGAGTACACTATTTGGAAATATGATTTTTGTAAAAACAATGTATTATGGAAGGAAATGTTAGAGAATAGTGGTTAATACATTGTTTGGTATGTCAGTTATGCTTACTGGGCAGTTGCCTTCTTTCTTGGCATCCTAATCTTCCTGATAGAGTCCCTACAACCGTCCTGATCTATTGTATATATATTTGCATTTTTATTCATTCTAATTCAAGGAATTCAAAATAATCTCTACATTGTTTGTGTGCTTTCACTCCTTACATAAGTTTAAAATATCATTTGATGTATACTTTCCTCGTCTATAATTTCTCAATGTCTTTATATAATGGCCACTTTGTTTCTTAACCATGGCCTTGAATTATTTGAATGCTTCAAATGTATCTGATTTATTTTTCAAGAAATAAACCCATGTCCTTTTGTTGATGTCATCCATGAAGGTAAGAAAATATTATTTCTTAGAAAAGGAGGGAGACTTCATGAGACCACACAAGTATGAATGTATCAACTCAAGAGGTGAGCTTTCTCTCCATGATTTTCCTGAGGGAAAGGATTTCTATGTTGTTTACCTAATATGCATGCCTCAAAAACCTTATCTATTTATTCAATAGGAGGTAGTCCTGTAACCATTTACTTATTACAAAAAACATGTAATCATCTAAAACTCAAATTCCCATACCTAATATTCCAAAGAGTGGATATATCAATGGCTATTGTTTTGAATGCTATTGAGCCTACTACACTTTGCATCCTTAAGGGAAACATTCTATTTTTTTGTCATCTACACAATTACAATCAGCTTGCTGCTTCCACCTTTATCATGTAATATGCATTATGCATTTTCAAAACTCACATTTAATTTGTTTTTGACAAGTTGTCCAACTCTTAGTAGGTTATACTTCATCCCTGAAACATAGAAAACATTATGAATATGATTCTGGCCTCCTTGCTTGGTGAGAATGAAATCTATGTTCTTACGCATCACAAGAACCTTATTGTTTGTTCCCATCTTCACTTCATATTTAATTCCTTCATCTATATTACTAAACATTTCCTTATTTCAACACATGTGGTTGCTACATGCACTATCCAAATAACATCTTTTTTTGCTTCCTTTCTCAAATACATTTCAACTTACAAGGAAGGTTCCACCACTTTCATTGTTTTGCTTTTTAAATTATTTTTCAATGTAATTAATATTTCTCAAATCTTATTATTTCTTTCTGCATTCACTTGCATAGTGTCCAAACTTCTTACGATAATAGCATTGCACATTTGATTTATCACACCTTTGTGAATAACCTTTGGAAGTGTTGTTGATCCTTCCTCTTCCTTGTCATCTTGTTTTAGAATCTTTTGGATTGTTAAATATTTTCCCTTCTTGTTGATTGTTAAGTCTTCCTCTTCCTCTTTTGTATGCTCCTCTCCCCTGCCTCTTGCATTTGTTTTTTTTAGGAAGGCTTGTTCAATAGAGTAGCTAGTTTATCTACTCATCCTTTGCTCACGAGTTTTCAAAGACCCCATCAACTCGCCTATTGTCATTTATTTCAAGTCCTTAGACTCTTCTATTGCAAACTCAACTAGATCAAATCTAGTTTGAAGGCTCCTTAATACATTCTCTATGATCCCGTTTTACACAACAACATCTCCATTAATCCTCATTTGATTGAATATGGTCATTGTTCTTGTGAATACATAATTTAATGATTCTAACTCTTTCATGAGAAGATTTTCAAAATATCTCCTCAACACCTCTACTCTAACTACCTTCACTTTTTCGCTTCCTTGATAAGCATTCTAGAAGGTATCCCATGCTTGCTTGGAGTTTGTAGTTTTTTCTATTCTTGGGAAAACTAAATCAGTGACTGCATTCTGGATGTAGATTAAAGCCTTTGCATCCTTTCTTCTATTTTCCATCAACGAATTCTTTTGATCTTGTCTCAATGCATTCGAAAGCATCCCGATCTACTACCTCTACATATCCTCCTTTAACTAATTCCCGTAACTATCAAGAGGAGAACAATGTATTCATATTAATATACCTGATGTCATAGTATTTCCCATCAAATGTTGGAGTATGTCACTAGAAATTTTTGCTGAAAGCCATTAGTGCTCAACCTAAAAAAATCAAACCCATAAAACTAACAACTAAAGAGTTCCAAAACATCTTCGCTCTGATACCAAACTATTGGAAAAATGTGGTGCCAATTACAACCAACACATAGAAAGACAAAAGTAAAACAAAAAGACACAAAATATATCTGTTATATTCTATTCAAAAATTTCTTAGAAACTCATGGCTATGGCTCTGTATATTATTTCTACTTATTTTACAATATTCTCTCGAGCTACTCCTCTTCAAGTTCTGCCCTTAATAATCTCTTTGTTTTTATTGTTTTTCTGTGGTTTCTTCCACACATGTTTTCTACTTTATTTATTCTTGATCTTATGCTCTATATTTTCCTTCCTCTATTATTTTTTTCTCTTCTATTCATTCTCTCGAGCTATTAATGCTCTCTCTCTTAAGATTCAAAAACTACATACATATATATATAACCGCGAGTCACCTAAAGTACCTTGAATTATGAAACAGATCTTAAAGAAATATTAATTTTGGTACGTTTCTCATATTTTACTCACCCATGACCCGCAAAGACTAGCGTTCACACTCGTGGCTTTTACCTTTGCCTTTGCATTGTAGATTTATCACAACATTTTTTTTCATCTTTCAACCTTTCCTTTTTGTTGAGGATTTTTGACTTAGCTTTGCCTCACATTTTTTCTACTTCTGCATCTGTATTACATTTCCACTTCACTACCTTTAATGTGTGGCTTTTCCTTTATTCCACAACTTTATCGAGAAGTTCAAAATTTAAATGACCAAAAATAAATTAAATGTCTGTCAGAGGTGGCGGTTTGTAGAGAGAGATAAAAAAAGTTTTAAAACTTACGTGAGGCTCAAGATTATTATACACCATTAATTATGACAGCCATAAACTATGCACAAAGTTGAAATGCTTGTTATTGTCCTACTCGTACCAAAGCAAGATCTATAAATCCTCTAGCTAGTGGTAAAAAGGACGTGGAGATCATTCCCTAAACTCTCTCTAAAGAGATACATCCCTAATCAAAATGTGTTAGAGATCTTATGCATGCCAATGTTAATATTAATTAACCAAAGCAACACGTGTAAATGTCAAATATAACTAGTAAAAATTCCATATATAGGGGTCATTACTGGTAGTAAATGACACCAATGTAAGAAAATGACGATAAATCATATCTTGATAAAACTCCAACTAACGGGTTCTACATTTTATACATAGATTAAAAGATCTCTATTTATATATTATTATTATGACTGATTTCTTACAGTTGTATAAAATAGGCAAGCCAATTCTGTGTCAATTGAGGATAAAAATATTGACATAAATTACCAATATAAGCATGTACACCCTGTTCATAAGGATATATCTTGACATCATGAATGATTTAGTATAACATTGTTCTAAGACAAAATTTGGTGCCTCTTCACTAAATTTTCAAGTTCTTATATAATGTTACATTAAGCCTTAAGAAAGAATATATTATACATTACTTCCTTAGATCACTATTATGTACTATAACTATATTCAAGGATCACTCCAATGGTTAGAATATTTATTATAGTCATTAAAAAATTAACTATTATTTACATTTTTCACATGTTAACCTTGATAGAGAACTAAGTATGATATATTTCATTTCATGGTAGTGTTATTTAAGAAATGCTCAATAGTTGAGACATTGTAAAGATCAATGTCACCAAATCATACTAACCCCTTTTTTAAGTTACGAAGAAAGTGGCTAGAGCTTGCAAAATGGAGAAACCATTTGTAGGTATAGAAAAATGATCTGTAAATTTGGATGATGAATTATTTATCGAAGGATGCTTGCACAAAAAGTGCCACAGTTAACTTATGAATCATAATACATGAAAACATAAAAAGAATACAAAAAAGATAAAAACCTTGACTTCTTCCTTTCATGTCATGGGTGAATATCATTTTCTTATATCCAAATCTCAAAATTTTATGAGTGCATTTATTATACTATACATAAACCATTTTTAGATTTTTTAATCCTTATATAACTTCATAAAACAGTGAGAACTTTCCTACCCTTACTATAGATAAATTTATTTAGCTTTTAAAGTGAAGTATTTGATAATATTTTCTAAGCATTTTTAAATTAATTTTTTATTTAATTGCACTCTATTTTTATATTGAATTGTTGTTTCTATTTACATAATTTATCATAATGAAACTAATGCTAATTCAATATTAAAAATTTCAATAATTTTTTTCTTTTTAAATTAATAAATTTCTAAAGAAAACCTGATTTAGTTTATGTTCACATTACCCTAGGTAATATATTGGCTATCTAATAATTGTATGACCCCCCCGGATAATATAAAAAACAATACAACAATAATTGCAGTTTTAACTCATTGGCCGTGTATTATATCCTAAAATTTATTTTAGAGACGATATGTATCACCCTTCAAATACATGGTACTTAACACGCACAACTCATGATATTCCATACATTGCCACAGTTGTGAGGGCTGCGTGAAATGGAGGCAAGCAAACCGACACAGACTCATTTTAAATACAGGACGAACATCTCTTTTCTTCATTGCACATGTATCTCCATCAGCCATGGCTCAGTGTTGATTAAGTTTTAGCAGTTTTGTTAATTCACCTTGTGTTTGCTTTACCTGAGCTGTTGTAACAGGTGTGTTGTGGAAGAAGACATTGGTTATAGGAGTATTGGACAAAATTCTTTAACGCCTCGGTCGGAAGAGTTTTTCCAATACCTCCTATACCTATTGTTTTTACCACTCATCTCTTATCACAGCTTGTATGGAGATGCCTCGCTTTGCCTGATATATTATGATAATTAGTAATTTCATGCTAGAAATGGAAAATAACTTGTAAATAAAATCCCTGTTACTGATATTTTTTTTAAAAAACTTCTTATTAGAGTGTTTTCATCGAGGTACAATCTCGGCTTTTGGTACTTTACATGTTATTTCAGTGGTCTAATAGTGATAGCAAATGTTTTCAACGATTTCATTTTGAAAGAAAGCTTCTAACCTATGTTTCCACAAGTGTTAATGAATGTCTTTTCTATCTATCTATTTGGTTTTTCTTAAAGACATTTATACATCTGTTTTACCATAAGTATGTCATGGAAAAGACCTAAAGTTTCGTGCTGAAATAAATATTTTGAAAGTTGATAAGCTTCCTAGCAATATGGGATTATTTTTAATAAAATCATTTCTTGTACTAATTTTGTTCCGTTTTACCTCACCATTCTTGAACACTAAGGAGTGGACAGTTCTTTTATTAGTTTCCGTGTTTATGGTTTTGTTCCTATGTTAGTTCCCTTATGCACTAAAAATGAAAACTGGGGTCTAATCTAATGGCGAGAGGTCATACAGCGTTAAGAAGAATTTTCCATCGTGTTCTTTTGCGTTGGATCTCATGAAAGAGAAAAAATTTAGTGTCTTTTATGTCCCATTTATTATATAAAATATTTTAAACCAAATTTATCACAAAGGATGCAAAAACTGTAAGTGAGGGTGGAAGTGTTAGGGTGATGAATTTTTACCCTTTCTATGAAATTGAAATTGAAATTTAGGCATTGAAATAAAAACGGAATAATCATAATCGATGTGTGAATCTTTTTATTTATAAAAATTATTTTCGTAGATTAAATTGTTAACAATTATTATTAATTAATATATATTGTTTAATTAAAAAAAGATTAATGAGCAAAGAAAAAACAAGATATAGAGACAGTTGAGTGCTGTCTGGTTTACCACCTGATCCTCCAACTCTAAATGGTTCTGAATCTGATACGCCTTCCCATCCATCTTAATTATCATCCCACACAAAATGATAACTAGACTAAAGAAGGATTTTAGTGCAAAAGAGAGCAACCAAAATATAACTCCCACTATCACCAGTACAACCATCATCACTCAAACAAGAGGAGCATCCCATGCACTGCCATACTTAACACTAGAGTCAACATTGCTAAAATTATGCCCTTACATACTTTATAACTATTAGAAAACATAATTTATAAAGTACTAATATGTCGTACCTACTAAAAAGAAAATCAATAAAAATAAATAAATAGAAAATATTAACCTGTATGATAAATGGAACATTTATTATTTTTGAAATAATTTATTTTTAACCATGCAGTATGTTTTTATGTTAAACTATAAATTGAAAGCTATTAAGGTATAATAATTTTTGACTAAACAATATATAACAAGGTGCTTTGTGAGATGCATAGAAGGAAATTGTAAATGTTAAATTTTGGAGTAAATAAAAAATTTAGTGGGCTTGTTAGAATTTTGGCTTGTGAAATACATAGATTTCATGCACCAAAATATAATGGAAATAGTTTGGGAATTATTACAAATGTAGTTGTTTGATTTATAATATGTGGAAAATACAAATAGCAAGGATCATGTTTGAATCTTGTAAATCTACATGGATGTTTATGTCAACTTGAAACAAAATGTGTTTTTGGAATCCTAAGCCACTAATTCATAAACCATGCCATTGCAACATTCCATCATAATCTCAAAACCTAATGTACATATGTAGAAAATGTCTTAATAAAAATCTATACATTTCATTTCATTTTTTTAAACATGGAAAACTAATTTCTACAATCCGTACCCCTCAATAATAGGATGCATTGAACATGAAAATAAGGTAAGTATCCAACAATCCCTTTGCAGCATCAAAACATCCTGATTTGAACTTGTCAACACTACCCACCATCTTGAAAAGTGTTAATGTGAAAAGTAATGGCAGCGGAGATGCTTTTGTCAATGAAAAAGTAGAACATACAGGTTACTGTTCATTTCCGTATCAATATTTGTAAAAACTAGTATTTCATTCTACAAATTTGCTTCTTGTTTAGACATGCATTTTCTTTTTATAAAGCATGTTATGATGAGATTTAAAAATCATGCATGTTCTTTTAGAAAATTCTAAGCCACCAGCAGAGGAAGAAAGCAGAACCATAATGATATATCAATTAAGCAATAGAATTCTAAAACAAACGCGCAGTCATAATTCCTGCTAAACCTCTGGAACATGTTGACACAAACAAGGCTGTAAAAGAAAAAGAGCTCTCCAACATGAAAAGGTCTTTGAATCACTCAACAAGAGATATATTCATACTTTCAGTGATTCTATTCTGCATTTTCAAGTTAACACAGTAAAAAATCATGCTGAAACCCGCATAGAAAAAATCTGTTGTTGTAAATGTCGAAGATCGCGAGAGAAGGGACCTGAATACAAATGAAACCAGAAAGAGAAAAACATGAATTAGAAAATTCTAAAACAACTATGTTCGTAAGACGAACTTGGTTAGAATCTAAACATGCTGGACCTCAAACGATTCGGACCAGAGTTTAAAAGTTTCATAAGGCCAGAACGTCGATGAAACGTGACTACAAAAAGAGTTTCATTTGCTTGATCTTCTGTAATTTTTATCTACTCAAGGCGTAGCCTCAGTGTGCATGAATCGCTGCATCCCTTTCTCAAGACTCAACATCCATTTCAGCTCAGTCTCATCCTCTCAAAATGGACAAATGAATTATTTAAACAAAAAAATCTTAGTTTCAAACCACACTTTAATATCCATGAACAGTCGAATGATTTAAGAATTTTCTTAGGAGTGAAAGCTTCAATTGTATAGTTACTGTGTATGGTTAACCGTTCTATCTACAAGTGCAGGGAATACCATGGTTTCGGGATATGCACAAAACAGGCATATGGATAAGGCATTGACACTATTTTTCAAAATGCCTAAACGGAATGTTAAGTCTTGGACGTCGATTAATTCTGGGTTTGCTAAGCTGGGGTGCAGCGAATAGGATTTGAAGATGTTATACAAAATGAAAGAAACAAGCACGAAAGAAAACCAGTTTACCTTTTCCAGTGTGCCTTTGGCATACGCCAATTTCGCAGTTCTTGAACAAGGTGAGTAGATTCACGAAGATGCAATTCGGAAGGGATTTAGATGCTATGTCTTTTTAGGAAATGCCGTTTTACACATGTACAAAAAATATGGAAGCATAGAGAATGCTCGCAATCTATTTATCAAAATTATTTACTGTGATGTGATCTCCTAGAATGCAATGATTGTTGGGTACACCATGCATGGATGTGGTAGCGAGGCTCTACAACTCTGTGAAGAAATGCAACATTCCAAGGCTAATCTGGATCACATCACCTTCATTGGTTACTGACTCCATGCTGGCATGTAGGCCTAGTTGATAAGGGTTGGCAGTGTTTTCATTGCATGAGTAAACAATATCAAATCAAACCTACAATTGAGTACTATGGCTCTGTGGATGATCTCCTTGTTCGTGGAGGGCACTAGGACGCAACACATAACTTCATCAACAACATGCCAATAGAACTAGATGTTTCCGTGTGGGGATCTATGTAATAATGCTCTAAATACTTTATGCACTTAAATTTTTAGTGTCTTACATTAGTTAGATCCGCATGAGTCGGAATAGGGATAAGAGGGGTATAGTTGGGAGTTGGTGAATGCTGAGTTGGTAATATTGCAAGCATTATAAGGATTGGCATTTTTTAATTTTAAACATATATATCAAAGATCATGGAAATGGCTGTAGAATAATATTGTTTTAATTTATTTGTATCCAAACTAAAGCATATTTCTATTCATATTATTACTGCCCATATGTTACACAGACAAATATAACACTAAAAATATCGGAATAATTTTTTTTACTTACATTGTAGTACACATGAAACTAAGGATATCACTTAGGATTTTGTACGATACATGATATGTTGGCACAACATCAACCCACATAGATAACATGAAAGCATGTGATGAACATCAAGGCACTTTTTGTTCACAAATAAAAAGGCACAACATAACGATTCAACTATAGTATAAAGTTCTAGGTAGGGTCTTCCCATGACACGATATCTTTAAAATTACACAATTATTAGAATGATGTTTCAACCTTTAACATAAGTACTAGAAAGGCTCATAATATGTGAATCATACAATGCTTTTCCTATTTGCTAAATTTCTTTTACACCGTTTATCATTTATCCCACGGTGTATCTTGTTGAATAAGGATCATCTACACTATTTCAATTACTGGTTCAATTTGTCTATTCGTCCATAAGATATTCATTTGCACATTGGGATAATTACATATACACAAGGCCACTAGAGGTTATACCTTCGGTTCACTTCTAAGGGCATGCATCTAGATCTTTATATATCATACCTCTGTTACACAACGGAATAAGTGTAAGTCCAAAGGATGTGAAGTTCAATGTTTTTTTTATTTAAGGATTTAGGGTCAAGTTCCCTTCATTAATTTATAAATTTATAACTCAGTTCTTACACAATAAGTATTATAAAAAATAGAATCTTTATCCGTAGTGAGAGGGTTAAATTACATTTAAAGGAAGATTATGTTTCTCTTTGCTTGTGGGATAACATCCCACTATCACACTACCCAAGGAAAAACATAAATTATTGGTTTATTATAGTTATGCTCCAATAATTAGTTAAGGATTTGAAAGCACTTAACATGGCAACATACTTCCTTACTTTGTTTCTAGATTAGGTTTCATGTGTATTGTTTTTGTCCAACTTAAGAGAGTTTTACCTAACTAGCTTCATATTCCTTTTGTAATGTATTGTGTAACCTATTTGATAGTCACAATGATATAGATTTATAAAGTAGGAATAATGTTCTTCCTCTAACTCAATAAATTACAAATAATAACATTATGCTTCGAAATTTCAAAGGTAATTTATGTATCAAACATTAACAACATTACTGAAGAACATGGTTTTACTCATTCTTAAATGGATCTCAAACTAAGGCTTATGTAACGAACAATCAACTTTCATTTCACATTTAATAAAAGTATCTCATTACATAGGATTAAAAACTTATTACATCCATGAATTATCTTACAAATGAAAATAATAATCAATTTGCAACATGTTCATTAATCAAATACAACATCCAACTGATTCATACCGATCTCATAGAATCCCCCTATAAAACTGATATCATATTTATGCAACGTTAGTCCCAAAGAACTGGCATGACCATTTAAACCTTTCACTTGTTATAATCATTTAATACATACATGTTATAACAATTTGAAAGAAAACAAACAATCTACCTTTAACGGTAACACTACTTCTTTAACAAACTCTTTGTTAAATTCTCAAACAACTTAAAGTTATTATTACATTGAAAACTAGATGTAAATTTTTTTTCAGTAAGTGAAAAACAACAAAATATCACATCTCTGACTAACTTGATCACTTCGGGATTGAAGAAATGTTACCAAAATACCATTTTTTCTAACTATTATGGGAAAAACTATAGAGTAGACATTACACACAGAAAGATGTATTACAATATAATCCAAAGAAGTAGACCAATAGTCACACAAGCCAAGAAGTGTATATGATAAACTGAGTAACCGATGAATGAATGAAAGGTCATATTCTATCTTCTCTCCCTCAAAATAAATATTGATTAGTTTTTACGAATGAGCAGTATGGGTGAATGGAAACCCAATAACTTAATCCAAATTGATAACTTATAATACCCTATCAAACTAGAAGTGTATCTATATAGAAATACCAACTAGATAAATCACTGACCCCGCTTATTATTGTGACCATGAGGAGTGACAACCATTTAAAAATTATTCTAGCATGCAGTAAGCTTTCATTAACTTGCAACAATTGTTATTATTATACAATATAATACTTGTTTATCATTAGTTACAATATTCCTTCCTATGGATTAATGAATTATTTTATGATTTTTCTTACAACTTAAGCATCCCGTGGTTATATTTTTTTACAAAATGTAATGAACATCCATATATGTGTGTGTGTGTGTGTGTGTGTGTGTGTGTGTGTGTGTGTGTGTGTGTGTGTGTGTGTGTGTGTGTGTGTGTGTGTGTGTGTGTGTGCCATAGACAATTTACAATAAAAACTACAATTCTTCATGATTATTTGAATCAACCTGCAAAGACCAATGGAGCTCAACATAATAATCATTGGCATACTATACATTTTTATGTGTTATATACTGAGTAGATCAAATATAATAGACATGGCGTTAAATGCTGCTAAATTTCCAATAACCTAGAAGGGATTTGTGTATAACAAATTGGTCTTAAGACTCTTTTCCTACTCGTATGTTTAAGGTAATCCGTATAGGAAACACAATCGTCCAAACAACCCAACCCATTATTTATAAGTCATTAAACATGTACCCAAAATAATATTAACTAGACCCAATATAATCAAGAAATACACCTAGGTGACTATCAAACGGTAATAAAAAATAACGATAGAAAATAATCTTGTTTTTTGTGGTACAGAGTTCATATTATTTCCACTCAACCCAATGTAGGAATTTAAATGGCAATTACTATATCAAATACACCCTATATGTAGTCAATACTTAGTTCAGTATCACATTTATAATGTATAAATCAACAACCTAGATATGCGACATAAGTCTTGTCATGATTTGCACTTTGTTTCCATGAAATCACACACTTTGCTCATTATTCTATCTATAGCTCGAATACCCAAGTACATAATAATTAATGCATAACAATGTTCAATATTCACACCACACAAAAGGCATCATAGAGTCCATGATGCCTAACCCATATTCCATAATGCTAATAAAACTATTCGATTATATCTCTTAACAAAACTAGTATAGTTTAAGGATTAACCCTTGACAACTCAATATATGAATTCAAACTATTTCAATTTTTATTCACAATAGCAGAAACATGCAAAAAGATTCAACCATTGGGAAAATATTTATTCAATATTATATTTCAAGGATAAGTTCAAAACCACCACACAGACTCAATGAAGAGTTTCCCACACTCATAATAAATCAATCATTTAAATAACATTTTCATTCCATGCGTGCATAATAAAAACAAATAACAGAAATAAGGTATGAATGATCCATGCCTGTGTGTTTTATGGCTACCAAAATTCTCTTCACCATCCGCCCAAGAAAATACTTCATCCTTTTTCTAGGCATTTTGTCAAATGGTTTGCATGCTTCACCTATAAGCACGTAGCTTAAATGACTCGGTTGAATTATCTCTCATTTGATCCAATGGCTTTCCCTACCTTCTAGAAATGAAATGGTGTTTTTTGATTTCCGATTCAATTACATAGCCCATTATTTCTTATATATCTTCTAAAAATAGATCTTTGATAGGGAAATTTAATCCATGGAAATGGATCATTGTTGCAGGGCATAAAGGCACAAATCATTCAAGATGTTTGGATATTATCAATGTAGCAAACTGAGCCAAGTCATAAACCCACCAAACTGAAGTATTAGATGATGATTCAAGTAAGGAGAAACAATATGAGCTCACAAGCTAGAACTGTAATGCCCACATCCCTACGACACTTAGTTGATTATCATTTTGAGTTATGCAGACTTTGGATATGGACATGACTTATACTTATGTTGATCAGCATGATGTTTTGTGACTAGATGCATTTGGATTAGGATTGGATTTTGCTTTCAGTATGATCTACACTGACTCATGGACAGACTATTGGATACCAATATTATTTTTATATGGATATATTGCATGTGTTCTAACATTGGATTTCTTCGCCATGATGAGTAGAATGTAGTTGTCGAATTTACATTACTACAATTTTGGATAATGATGAAATGCATAATTAAGTTGTGATTTAGACCTAGAAATAATGATTGATTGAATTACGTATAGATGTTAATAAATTTCATGCATATGATTATTTTGGACTTTTTGACATGGCCGCAAGGCCGAAGGAGGTATTTTGTATTTTGCAGGAAACACAGCATGATCACAACCATGAGGGGGATTGGGAACCAAACACAACAGGATGTCGGGTGGTTACAGCTTTTGGTCATCAAGGCAACTAGTGAATTGTATTGTGTTACCTTTGTTCTTTTATGTGTTGAGAAAAATTTCCATGAGGGGGAAATTTTCCTATGTGACCAAGGGGGTAAGAATTTTAATTACTTGTTTTAACTTGCTTTAGTAGGTGATTTCTTTTGTGATGTCTTTTTGTTAATTTACTTTTGTTAAGTATGTTTAGATTTATTTAACACCTTGTTTTAAATTTTAAGTTTTGGAGGGAAGTCTAGTGGGTGTAATTAATTTTGATGGTTGGCTCCTTGAGCCTTGTGTTTCCTCATGTATTGAATGCTTGGTTTTGAGTGTTGACCACTCCAAATCCCTTGAATCTCGAATTTGAGATTTAGGGCAATTTTGGGGGACTTGTGGGACAAGTTGAACTTGTCCCACACTTCCCAAAACCCCTTACCAACCATATCTATGGGTTGGGAATCCAAAAAGGGGATTATTTATTGTTTTGGGAAGGGAAATATGACTTTGGAGTGCTCTTTTCTTCTTTTTGCATTTATTTGTGCCTTAAGACACATGGGAAGGGATGGATGTGGAAGAGAGATGTCATTCAACCCAACCACCCATTTATGGTGTTTTGGGATTTGAGTTGACTTTGGGAGGTGGTTTGAGGATGTGTGATGTGGCATCCTACATGGAGCCACATCACCCTCACTCCTTCCTTTTGTCTATTTATTGAAACTTCCTCTCTTGTTGAGGGGGTTGGAGGTTTTTGTTGAGGAGTTCCTTTCTTTTATTTTTTTGGGGAGAGGAAAGAATTGGGAGAAAGAGAAAAGAAGGAGCTTGGACTTGCATGCTTTGGATTGCTTTAGGAGGGAGCTTGTGCAAAGCTTCTTGGTTTAGGCTTCTCCAATGGAGAGGTAGGAAACCTTCTCTTTTTTTTTGCTTTCATATTGTTATTGATGCTAAAATTGTGAATAATGTATGTTTACTTTTGTGTATTGTGAAAATGGATAGAGTGCTTAATGTGTAGTGTAGGAGAGGTCTATGGGAAAACTCATGAGGGAGGTGTAAGAGTAGAATAGGATATTGTGGAGGGAGTTTGAGAGGGATGCCCATCTTGGGTAAGAATGTTCACATTCTTACCTTGTTCTTGAGGGAGCCATAAGAGGAGGGAGGCATAAGAGTATGGGAGGAAAAAGGGGTACTTGAGGGAGGCATAAGAGTCATAGGGGCTTGAGTTTTATTGTGGAGGGTTTTGGATGGGCATCTCATCTCAATGTGGGGAGGCATAAGGAAAACATTCCCATAGTTCCTTCTCTTGTTGGCTTGGATGAAAGCCTTGTTGTGAAAAGTATTGTGTTGTTTGTGTTTCCTTTTGTTTCTTCTAATTTAGCCTTGAATGTTGTGAAGAAATTGTATTGTGGAAGCAAGTATTGTTGCCTTGAGTTGGAGACCACCCTTCATTGTGTTGTGTTTGGGGCTCGGGGGTCAATGGAGGAGATTGCTTCTTTTCTCCATTGAGTTTTGGTTGGGAGGAGAGTGTTGCCTCTCCCCCTATCTTGGTTGTGATTTGAAATACTTGGAACTTGGAGCATGGATGAAGGACACCATGGAGCTTGTGAAGACTTCTCCCTTTTTCCTTTATATGTATTATTTTGTTGTAAAATTTGTATGTGGAAGAAAGTTGTAACATCTTGTTTTCATTCCAAAAAAAAAAGGGGGACATTGTAATCTATATTTGCCCAAAAGTTCACATGGTTAAAATGTTGGTAGATCTTGTTTAGAACTTAATGAAAATATTGATGGACTCTTACGTGGAATGTTATTATATTTACAAAAAATATATATACATACTAGATTCCATTTTGTTGCAAAAAAAAAAAAGAGGTATTGATAAGTGATACTATTAGTGTATACCTTCTTCTTGTAGTATGAATGGAAAGAGTTAAGTTTTATTGAATTTCCAATATGCCAATAGAGTAGATTACACCCAAACTCTATCATGTTCTCTCTTCATTTAAGAATTTCTTGTGAATCCTTTGCGAATTGTAAAAAGGGAAATGAAATCGATTCTTTTGGAAACCCATGTTATGTTATTGAATTGTGAAGAAAGAAATCATGAAAAGTTTCTAGCTTAATAAGTCACCACCACATTTCAATTAAAAGGAAACTAATATTTTAATTATTAACCATGTCTAAGAGAATTAAGTCTGTTCCTTATTAGAAACCGTATCATCAATGGAGCAGTTATGAAACATTAATGCATTGACTGTCATGTATAGAGCAGGTCGCTTTTGACAGTTTCGAGTGTCTCAAGGAAAACGCGTGTTGTTTCTTACACGCTGTGTAATTTCTCGTTTCCATCTGTGCACCAGCAGGTGAAGCACTATGAAGAGCAAGTGAGTTTCCATGGCAAGCTGATTTAAGCTCTCTGTTCTCATGTTTTTCACCTGCTATTTATCTTTTAGTTTGAGTGCTTATTGGAAAATAGAACTATAACAATTCAAATCTGTGGGAAATGTCATAATCTATTTGCCAGAACTATTACCATAAACTCCTTAAAGATACTATTTTCTGACAGAGATTAAGACAACAGAACATTTTTTTTTTCTTTTCAGATTAGGACACTACAAGTGGTCTTAGCTTTACAAATATTTTGGCAGGCCTCGAAACTGCCCAAACAAATGTGTAGTTTTCAAAATCAAGACCAGTCAATCACCCTTAAATCGTGTCTAGGAGAATAACTGCTAATATAAAAAAAAATGAAGATACGTTTCAGCAGATATGCCTGATAGACAACTTGATACCCAAAGCACTGCTGTCACAGTGAATATCTAAATTGTTGCAGTGCTTGCAAATATTTTAAATGTTTTTTTTACAGATTAGGACGTTGCGAGTGGTCTTAGCTTCACAAATATTAAGCTGCATGGCAGGCCTCAAAACTGCCCAAACAAATGTAAAGTTAGTCTCAAAATCAAGACCAGTCAATCACCCTTATATCGTGTCTAAGAGAATAACTGCTAATATAAAAGAAAATGATGATACGTTTCAGTAGATATGCCTGATAGACAACTTGATACACCAAGCACTGACTGTCACAGAGAGTATTTAAATTGTTGCAGTGCTTGCAAAAGTGAGTTTTGTGGTCGTCTATTTAGGAGTGTTGCAATAGACAAGCAATAGCTGTTGGTATAAGAGGTCCGTGGAAGTGCCTGTTTGACTGTAAAACAAAGTATTGTTTCATAGATATTCTGACCAAACAAACCCACCTTCACTGTCTTCCCCATAAACTTTGATAAGTTTATTACCTATGAGAACCCGCACTTGAGGATGCATTCGATGCTGAATAAAGAACAACATAGTTGGACGACCTGCTGCTGGTGCACCTCCACTGCCTGGCAGACCACGCGCCCAGGGACAAAGAAAAAGGGCCAAAAGAGACAGTCCATCCGCCTGTACCCACCTATGGCTTCAGTTTTCTCTTTCCCTTAATGCGTTCACACGCGGCCAGAGTAGTTGAGGTTTGTTTGGACAGCTGAATAGAAAAAGGATTTACAAAATCTATTTGATCAAATTGATAGTGGCGGCTTGGCAGAGATTTGATTTGCAAAATATGGTGTAAGTCAATGTTAGGCGGCCAGCTTGCTTCTTGTATGCAAGGAGAAGGTAGTAATGGTGGACAGGTGGTTGTTGAGTTCCACCGCCCCCAACCAAAGAGGTTTAAAACATGGTTGAAATATTTTCCCCCCCATTTGACTCTTATTCCTACCAAATTTCAAATTGTAAATATAGGTATAGGCGTATAGATTTAATTGAGTATGAATTTTGATAATATATCTCTATATATATATATATATATATCACCTATATTAAAAGTGTCTAATCCCTTTTAAGAGATATCTAAGAAACCAAACCACCTAGTATATCAGGGAGTCTTTTCTACATTAACGAAAAACCATAAAATGCCCCAAACTAGTCAGGATCCAACTTAGCCATTCATTGCATTTCACTACAGTCAAAAAATTCAAACTAGAAATTAAATAGAACTTAAGAAACAATCGTAGTATTTTCCTTTTTTTGAATATCAACTAAGTTCCTGTAGAGAGTTTCTAAATATTACTTAGACAATATCTGAATCCTCATAAACCAAGTAAAGTATAGTGTTCTTCAAACAACTAATCAAGTGAATATCATTCGACTGAATACTAACCATGTCCAAGTGAGGAAAAGAATACAATAAAATAACAAATGAGTAATACACGTGTTATCCTGGTAACATATTTCTACAATCATATAGTAAAATAATTTTTAAAAAAAATAAAAAATTGTCGCATTTTCGGGTTACTGGATTGTGGCGCGGCATCGTCGTCGGGAGCGTGGCGTTCATTTTCAGGGCGTCACATTTTGGTATCAGAGCGAGGTTGTTCGAAGCTGGGACCCTTGGGCACACGTAGAAAACGCAGAACAGGAACATTCAACTTAATACAGAGCTGACACTTTTAAAATTATAAAGCCATAATGTTGATAATTATAGTAAACAGCAAATTTAGAAAACTAACTCAAGACCTAGAATGATGAACTAACTCTTGCCTTGATCTATGCAGGAGGCGCGGATTGGGCGAGGGGTCTCTTCATATAGACCTAGACATACCACCGCCAGAGCAGGCCGTAGCAGCCCTTCTGCCTCAGATCTTGCAGACACTCCAGGATGTCAATGCCGCTATACGCGGAGAGCCCTTGGGAGGACGACTTGCTAGACATAGTTTGGAGCCATCAGTAGATGCCCAGGCATCCCCTCGACACAGCGAGGAGCACAGAGCAGAGAATTTCCGTGCAGAGTCAGCTAGGGCAGAGTCACCACAGAGAGGACATGGGGACAGGATCTCAGGACACAGGGACAGGTCTCGGAGCCCTAGACCGAGGGAGGATCATTCAGATAGACCTAGGAGTCGCCTTACGTCAGCTGCAGACCATATCAGGGAGATCCTGAAGCTACGACCATCTCATTATTCGGGTGATACAGGTGGTTTTCAGGCAGAGGCCTGGTTGGTGAGCTTGAGCGGATGCTTCAAGCTCTGTCCTTGTAGTAGCAACACGAAAGCTCGTGTTGCGATCCATCTTCTGAAGGATGGAGCAGGAGTCTGGTGGAGGACCGAGGAGCAGAAGCTCCATGTCGACTCAGAGACGATTACCTGGGAACTGTTTGAGGAACGTTTCAGGAGCAGGTATTTACCCAGGAGATTTATACAGCAGCGCATAGACGAGTTTCATGACCTCCGTCAGGCGTCGATGACAGTAGCTGGAGTATGAGAGTCGATTTCTGGACCTACTCCAGTACGTCGACTATATGCAGGATGAGCAGGTACGGATTCACAGGTTCATCTAGGGCCTGAATTTGGATTTAGGTGGCGCAGTGCGCATTCACTACCCATAGACATTAGCAGAGGCCGTGGAGAAGGCCTATATTGCAGAGGAGACACGGGGGAAGACACAGCAGGCTAGGGACAGAGTTCGGAGCCGTATCCAGCAGATGCAGGATAGTAGGTCGAAGGGGTCAGTTCCTCCTCCACGGGGTGGACAGAGTTCAGGGCAAGCTTCATTTAGGCCACCACAGTAGCAGCAGCAGCAGCAGACCCGCCCACCTTACCGACCTCCTCAGAGATTTGATGCACAGAGAGGACGTAGTATGGGGCCTCCTCCTAGGGGTCCCATCAGGACACAGGGTGCACCAAGAGCTCAGTCAGTAGGAGCTCGTCAGCAGAGACCTCAGCAGTCCATAGCCAGATCGTCAGGATCTATATCTCAGTCATCTAGAGTACCAGCTGGAGCTGCTTCCCACTGGAGAGGACCAGGCAGCTGTTATGGTTGCGGTGTTGTTGGACATCTTTGGAGAGATTGCCCACATAACCCTACCAAGGGTAAGACACAGAGCTCAGAGCCCACTGTTGGAGATATGGCACGGAGTCATCGGATCTACGCAGCGGTCGAGAACCGCCAGGCTGAGCATCAGAGTACTGTGATTGAGACGACAGGTAGTATTGGTGGTATTCCCACCTCTATATTATTTGATTCTGGTTCCTCTGATTCTTTCATTGCACCATCCTTAGTAGAGCGTTGTAGGCTGGTGGCAGTTAGGCAGGGCCGTAGTTGGGATGTTGAGATGGCTTCTGGAGCCAAGATTTCTGTAGACTCCTTAGTTAAGGAGTGTGTAGTGGATTTGGGACCCTTCACCACTACTTCTGATCTTCGGATCCTTCCATTAGGATCTTATGGCATCATTTTGGGCATGGATTGGTTGTCCGCTCACAGAGCTAGAGTGGATTGTTACCATAAGACTATTGCTTGTATAGATGATCTTGGAGTAGAGTCAGTGATTTCAGGAGTTAGGAGGGCTGTATCCATTCGCACCATCTCCGCTATGCAGCTTAAGCGGTGTGCGCGACAGGGTTGTCAGATGTTTGCCATTACGGTCAGTGACAGATCAGAGGATGAGTCGAGAGGACCTTCCCTCGATGATCATCCCATCTTATCAGAGTTCACCGATGTGTTTCCAGGGGAGCTACCGGGGTTACCTCCCCCACGTGAGATTGACTTCCATATAGATCTAGTTCCAGGAACAGAGCCTATCTCACGAGCACCTTATCGGATGACTACTCCTGAGTTATGTGAGCTCAAGTTGCAGCTTGAGGGCCTTCTGGAGAAAGGCCTAATCCGTCCTAGTGTATCCCCTTGGGGTGCACCAGTGATCTTCGTAAAGAAGAAGGATGGATCTCTTCGGTTGTGGATTGACTACCGTCAGCTGAATAAAGTAACGATCAAGAATCGTTACCCCCTTCCATGCATTGATGATTTATTTGATCAGATGAAGGGGGCTACAGTTTTCTCTAAAATAGATCTTAAGTCAGGATACCATCAGCTTAGGATTGTGGAGATGGATATTCACAAGACAGCGTTCCGCACGAGATATGGCCACTACGAGTTCACAGTGGTACCTTTCGGTTTGACGAATGCCCCCGCAAAGTGTTTATGAGTTTGATGAATGGGGTATTCAGGACCTTCCTTGACCGCTTCGTGCTCATCTTCCTTGATGACATTCTAGTTTACTCACGCACATGTGAGGAGCATGAGGAGCACCTTCGCCAGGTTCTTCAGTGTCTTCGCGAACAACGCCTTTACGGGAACTTGGAGAAGTGTGCATTCTTTCAGCCTGAGGTGCAGTATTTGGGTCACGTTATTTCTGGGGAAGGTATCGCAGTCGATCCTTCCAAGATTTGAGCCATCATGGATTGGCCAACACCCACTAGTGTGACCGAGGTGCGTAGTTTCATGGGTCTAGCAGGGTACTACAGGAGGTTTGTGCAGGACTTTTCTCGGATTGCGCACCCTATCACTTCTCTTCAGTGGAAAGGGAAGAAGTTTTTATGGTCAGATAGGTGTGAGCAGGCCTTCAGTACGCTGAAGGAATGCCTTACGAGAGCACCTATCCTTGCAGTGCCAGATCCTCATGGAGAGTTTTTCGTATGCACAGATGCTTCCTTGGCAGGACTTGGAGGAGTGTTAATGCAGGAGGGTAGAGTAGTTGCCTTTGAGTCCCGCAAACTCAAGGATTATGAGCTCAATTATCCGACCCATGACCTTGAGCTTGCAGCAGTGGTACATGCCTTAGTGCGGTGGAGACATTTTCTTCTTGGCCGGAGATTTACACTCAGGACTGATCACTTGAGTCTTCGCCACCTCTTCACGCAGCCCAATCTCAACGCTCGTCAGCGGCGTTGGATGGAGCTACTCTGTGAGTATGACATGGAGATAGAACATGTGAAAGGAAAGGAGAATGTGGTTGCAGATGCCTTGAGTAGGTGAAGACATGTGGCTATGGCCACCTCAGTGGGCACCGATTTGCGGAATAGGATCTTGCAGCAGCTTTCTCAGGATAGTTTCTACCTTGCAGCCAGAGCAGAGATTGAGTCTCAGAGACCCCTTGAGGGGAGATTTGATGGATTTTCATTAGAAGCAGATGGTCTTCTCAGACACAGAGGTCGAATATATGTTCCCAGAGATGGAGGCTTGAGACATGACATTTTGACAGAGGCTCATCGTGCACCTTATTCAGCCCATCCCGGGGTGAAGAAGATGCACGCCACCTTGAGACAGTTGTATTTTTGGAGAGGACTTCGGAGAGACATAGCCTCATTTGTATCCCGCTGTTTAGAGTGCCAGAGGGTGAAGGCCGAGCATCAGCATCCAGCTGGCCTTCTCTATCCTCACACCATACCGGAATGGAAGTGGGACACCATTTCTATGGATTTCATTGTTGGGTTGCCGACGTCGAGATACCATCACGACGCCATCATGGTCACGGTGGATAAATTGACGAAGGTAGCTCACTTTTCTCCAGTGAAGACCACCTATACAGCAAGTGCTGTGGCACGAGTATATCTTGATGAGATTGTCAGACTACATGGGATTCCGTGGAAGATCATTTGCGACCGCGACCCTTTATACACTTCCCATTTCTGGACCACCATGCAGTATGCCCTCGGGACGAGGATTAATTTCAGCACAGCTTATCACCCTGAGACAGATGGACAGACAGAGAGGGTGAATCAGATTTTGGAGGACATGCTCAGGATGTACGTGATGGATCATCAGTCGAGATGGGAGGAGTATCTGTATTTGGTGGAGTTTGCCTACAATAATAGTTTTCAGAGTTCTATAGGCATGGCTCCCTTTTCAGGAATTATATGGTAGAGAGTGTAGGACACCTCTTAGCTGGGACAGGATTGAGGACAGGGTTTCTCTTGGACCAGCATTATTACAGGACATGGAGCAGCAGGTTGCCTTGATCAGACAGAGATTGCAGGAGGTGCAGGATAGACAGAAGAAGTATGCAGACCAACATAGGATAGATCGCAGTTTTGAGGTAGGCACGAAGGTGTTTCTTCGTGTCAGACCGCATAAGAGCCCTATCCGTTATGGAAAAGGTTCTAAGCTTGCTCCTAGATTTGTGGGTCCCTTTGAGATCTTGGAGCGCCTTGGTCCCTTAGCCTATCGCCTAGCATTGCCACCTAGCTTATCGCGCGTCCATGATGTATTTCACGTTTCTGTGCTTAGGAGATATGTTTCTGATCCTTCTCATGTGCTAGATTGGACTGCATTGCAGGTGCAGGATCAGGGGCAGGTGATGGTGGAGCCCGTGCGCATTTTAGATCACAGGACCCTGGGCCTTCGCGGCAGAGAGATTGATCAGGTTCGGGTCCAATGGGACAGGTACGATGAGACTGCTGCTACTTGGGAGGATGCTACATCATTTCGAGCTCAGTTTCCACACTTATTTCAGTGACTTCCAGGAGGAAGTCTAGTCTAAGGGGAGGGGGATGTAATGCCCACTTCCCTACGACACTTAGTTGATTATCATTTTGAGTTATGCAGACTTTGGATATGGACATGACTTATACTTATGTTGATCAGCATGATGTTTTGTGACTAGATGCATTTGGATTAGGATTGGATTTTCTTTTCAGTATGATCTACACTGACTCATGGACAGACTATTGGATACCGATATTATTTTTTATATGGATATATTGCATGTGTTCTAACATTGGATTTCTTCGCCATGATGAGTAGAATGTAGTTGTTGAATTTACATTACTACAATTTTGGATAATGATGAAATGCATAATTAAGTTGTGATTTAGACCTAGAAATAATGATTGATTGAATTACGTATAGATGTTAATAAATTTCATGCATATGATTATTTTGGACTTTTTGACATGGCCGCAAGGCCGAAGGAGGTATTTTGTATTTTGCAGGAAACACAGCATGATCACAACCATGAGGGGGATTGGGAACCAAACACAACAGGATGTCGGGTGGTTACAGCTTTTGGTCGTCAAGGCAACTAGTGAATTGTATTGTGTTACCTTTGTTCTTTTATGTGTTGAGAAAAATTTCCATGAGGGGGAAATTTTCCTATGTGACCAAGGGGGTAAGAATTTTAATTACTTGTTTTAACTTGCTTTAGTAGGTGATTTCTTTTGTGATGTCTTTTTGTTAATTTACTTTTGTTAAGTATGTTTAGATTTATTTAACACCTTGTTTTAAATTTTAAGTTTTGGAGGGAAGTCTAGTGGGTGTAATTAATTTTGATGGTTGGCTCCTTGAGCCTTGTGTTTCCTCATGTATTGAATGCTTGGTTTTGAGTGTTGACCACTCCAAATCCCTTGAATCTCGAATTTGAGATTTAGGGCAATTTTGGGGGACTTGTGGGACAAGTTGAACTTGTCCCACACTTCCCAAAACCCCTTACCAACCATATCTATGGGTTGGGAATCCAAAAAGGGGATTATTTATTGTTTTGGGAAGGGAAATATGACTTTGGAGTGCTCTTTTCTTCTTTTTGCATTTATTTGTGCCTTAAGACACATGGGAAGGGATGGATGTGGAAGAGAGATGTCATTCAACCCAACCACCCATTTATGGTGTTTTGGGATTTGAGTTGACTTTGGGAGGTGGTTTGAGGATGTGTGATGTGGCATCCTACATGGAGCCACATCACCCTCACTCCTTCCTTTTGTCTATTTATTGAAACTTCCTCTCTTGTTGAGGGGGTTGGAGGTTTTTGTTGAGGAGTTCTTTTCTTTTTTTTTTTGGGGAGAGGAAAGAATTGGGAGAAAGAGAAAAGAAGGAGCTTGGACTTGCATGCTTGGGATTACTTTTGGAGGGAGCTTGTGCAAAGCTTCTTGGTTTAGGCTTCTCCAATGGAGAGGTAGGAAACCTTCTCTTTTTTGTTGCTTTCATATTGTTATTGATGCTAAAATTGTGAATAATGTATGTTTACTTTTGTGTATTGTGAAAATGGATAGAGTGCTTAATGTGTAGTGTAGGAGAGGTCTATGGGAAAACTCATGAGGGAGGCATAAGAGTAGAATAGGATATTGCGGAGGGAGTTTGAGAGGGATGCCCATCTTGGGTAAGAATGTTCACATTCTTACCTTGTTCTTGAGGGAGCCATAAGAGGAGGGAGGCATAAGAGTATGGGAGGAAAAAGGGGTACTTGAGGGAGGCATAAGAGTCATAGGGGCTTGAGTTTTATTGTGGAGGGTTTTGGATGGGCATCTCATCTCAATGTGGGAGGCATAAGGAAAACATTCCCATAGTTCCTTCTCTTGTTGGCTTGGATGAAAGCCTTGTTGTGAAAAGTATTGTGTTGTTTGTGTTTCCTTTTGTTTCTTCTATTTTAGCCTTGAATGTTGTGAAGAAATTGTATTGTGGAAGCAAGTATTGTTGCCTTGAGTTGGAGACCACCCTTCATTGTGTTGTGTTTGGGGCTCGGGGGTCAATGGAGGAGATTGCTTCTTTTCTCCATTGAGTTTTGGTTGGGAGGAGAGTGTTGCCTCTCCCCCTATCTTGGTTGTGATTTGAAATACTTGGAACTTGGAGCATGGATGAAGGACACCACGGAGCTTGTGAAGACTTCTCCCTTTTTCCTTTATATGTATTATTTTGTTGTAAAATTTGTATGTGAAAGAAAGTTGTAATATCTTGTTTTCATTCCAAAAAAAAAAGGGGGACATTGTAATCTATATTTGCTCAAAATTTCACATGGTTAAAATGTTGGTAGATCTTGTTTAGAACTTAATGAAAATATTGATGGACTCTTACGTGGAATGTTAGTATATTTACAAAAAATATATATACATACTAGATTCCATTTTGTTGCAAAAAAAAAAAGAGGTATTGATAAGTGATACTATTAGTGTATACCTTCTTCTTGTAGTATGAATGGAAAGAGTTAAGTTTTATTGAATTTCCAATATGCCAATAGAGTAGATTACACCCAAACTCTATCATGTTCTCTCTTCATTTAAGAATTTCTTGTGAATCCTTTGCGAATCGTAAAAAGGGAAATGAAATCGATTCTTTTGGAAACCCATGTTATGTTATTGAATTGTGAAGAAAGAAATCACGCAAAGTTTCTAGCTTAATAAGTCACCACCACATTTCAATTAAAAGGAAACTAAGATTTTAATTATTAACCATGTCTAAGAGAATTAAGTCTGTTCCTTATTAGAAACTGTATCATCAATGGAGCAGTTATGAAACATTAATGCATTGAGTGCCATGTATAGAGCAGGTCACTTTTGATAGTTTTGAGTGTCTCAAGGAAAACACATGTTGTTTCTTACACGCTTTGTAATTTCTCGTTTCCATCTGTGCGCTAGCAGGTGAAGCACTGTGAAGAGCAAGCGAGTTTCCATGGCAAGCCGATTTAAGCTCTCTGTTCTCATGTTTTTCGCTTGCTGTTTATCTTTTAGTTTGAGTGCTTATTGGCAAATAGAACTATAACAATGCAAATCTGTGGGCAATGTCATAATCTATTTGCCAGAACTATTACCATAAACTCCTTAAAGATACTTTTTTCTGACAGAGATTAGGACAATAGATTTTGAACGTTTTTTTTTTTCTTTTCAGATTAGGACACTGCGAGTGGTCTTAGCTTCACAAATATCAAGCTGCATAGCAGGCCTCGCAACTGCCCAAACAAATGTGTAGTTAGTCTCAAAATCAAGACCAGTCAATCACCCTTAAATCGTGTCTAGGAGAATAACTGCTAATATGAAAAAAAAAATGAAGATACGTTTCAGCAGATATGCCTGATAGACAACTTGATACCCAAAACACTGACTGTCACAGTGAATATCTAAATTGTTGCAGTGCTTGTGAAATATTTTAAATGTTTTTTTTACAGATTAGGACACTGCGAGTGATCTTAGCTTCACAAATATCAAGCTACATGGCAGGCCTCAAAACTTCCCAAACAAATGTAAAGTTAGTCTCAAAATCAAGACCAGTCAATCACCCTTATATCGTGTCTAAGAGAATAACTGCTAATATAAAAGAAAATGATGATACGTTTCAGTAGATATGCCTGATAGATAGCTTGATACACCAAGCACTGACTGTCACAGAGAGTATTTAAATTGTTGCAGTGCTTGTAAAAGTGAGTTTTGTGGTCGTCTATTTAGGAGTGTTGCAATAGACAAGCAATCGCTGTTGGTATAAGAGGTCCGTGGAAGTGCCTGTTTGACTGTAAAACAAAGTATTGTTTCATAGATATTCTGACCAAACAGACCCACCTTCACTGTCTTCCCCATCGACTTTGATAAGTTTATTACCTATGAGAACCCGCACTTGAGGATGCATTCGATGCTAAATAAAGAACAACATAGTTAGACGACCTGCTGCTGGTGCGCCTCCACTGCCTGGCAGACCACGCGCCCAGGGACAAAGAAAAAGGATAAAGAGACAGTCCATCCGCCTGTACCCACCTATGGCTTCAGTTTTCTCTTTCCCTTAATGCTTTCATGTGGCTAGAGTAGTTGAGATTTGTTTGGACGGCTGAATAGAAAAAGGATTTACAAAATCTATTTGATCAAATTGATAGTGGCGGCTTGGCAGAGATTTGATTTGCAAAATATGGTGAAGTCAATGTTAGGTGGCCAGCTTGCTTCTTGTACGCAAGGAGAAGGTAGTAATGGTGGACAGGTGGTTGTTGAGTTCCACCGCCCCCAACCAAAGAGGTTTAAAACATGGTTGAAATATTTTCCCCCCCATTTGACTCTTATTCCTACCAAATTTCAAATTGTAAATATAGGTATAGGCGTATAGATTTAATTGAGTATGAATTTTGATAATATATCTATATATATATATATATATATCACCTATATTAAAAGTGTCTAATCCCTTTTAAGAGATATCTAAGAAACCAAACCACCTAGTATATCAGGGAGTCTTTTCTACATTAACGAAAAACCATAAAATGCCCCAAACTAGTCAGGATCCAACTTAGCCATTCATTGCATTTCACTACAGTCAAAAAATTCAAACTAGAAATTAAATAGAACTTAAGAAACAATCGTAGTATTTTCCTTTTTTTTTTATCAACTAAGTTCCTGTAGAGAGTTTCTAAATATTACTTAGACAATATCTGAATCCTCATAAACCAAGTAAAGTATAGTGTTCTTCAAACAACTAATCAAGTGAATATCATTCGACTGAATACTAACCATGTCCAAGTGAGGAAAAGAATACAATAAAATAACAAATGAGTAATACACGTGTTATCCTGGTAACATATTTCTACAATCATATAGTAAAATAATTTTTAAAAAAAAAAAAAAATTGTCACATTTTCGGGTTACTAGATTGTGGCGCGGCGTCGTCATCAGGAGCGTGGCATTCGTTTTCAGGGCATCACAAGAACCCACAATGCACCAAATAGAACTCGATCTTAACTCAGTGAGGGAAAACTAAATAAACAACAATTTTGCATCTCGAGCAACTAGCACATTCCATGAGACTATATTCACTTGAGACATTATGAAAAACCATTGGCATGTCTTATGTATGCATCTTCTCTTTGTGTTCATATATTTCTAGGGAAAAATTACAAATTAAAGTAAATCTGCATAAAAGAGCCAAGATTCTGTAAATCTTTCTAGTATAGATACGTAACACTTACAAGGTTTCACCACAAACATGTCCTATATGGATGAATTCATATTCATACATGTTTGTACATCCTAAAACCATAAAAATCATTCCAACCCCATATTTTTCATAAGGGACTTGAAAACTGATTGTTTAACTTTTATCTAGCATCTAGGTACTCTGTTTCACCATTTACAAGCCTACAATTGTGGTTCATTCCTTTTGCATACCTAAAACCAAAAAAAATTGGTGTAGAATAAACTTTCGAATTTTTTTTTGACAAGATCTTCAACAAGAAGTGGTATGTATACCCCATTGAATCCTATTTCTTGGAATGCTTGTTTATTTCTAAACCCTTTCAACACACCATTTTTTTCATATCCTACAGTCGAAGCTACCTATAAAACCACACTTTTATTTATTTTTATTTTTAAAGGCATTCTATCAAACAGTCCTCCTGCATCTAGCAAGGTTCCACATTCTGCAATTACGTCTACCCTATGAGTATTTTCAACTACATTATCTGAAAAAAATCTCTATACTTTATGCTTTTCTAGTCATCCATACCCTATTCATAAGCTCACATTTTGGCATAGGCTAGGAATACAAGGGAAAATGTAAACTGATCTTGTCAGAGACCTGTTTATAGCATACGATGAATAGTGTGATTGTTCTGAGAGGTCGTGCATGCCTTTTCATGCTTCGACGCTTACCAAACTCCATCGTCATGCCCATTCACTTTCCTCAATGGCCAAAATTACTCCAACCCACTCACAAAATCTTCCCACACATTAAAAAATCACACCAAGCATATTAAGGGACAAAAGGATAGGTTTGGGAGGCCCACATGCATTTTAAGAAGCCCATGTGGCTTCACATGGCAATATTTACTCCATTCACTCAACTATTTCTTAAATGCATTCCACCCTTTAAAAAAAAATCTATATTTCTTATTTATTCTTTTCTTTACTAGGCACTCGATTCCACCCCTTATAATAGCATCATCCTCAATGTGAAACAATACCGAAGCTTAAAAGGTAAGTGGGAAAGAACTTCAATAATGACTCGCATCGTTTAACAAAAAAACTTCTTAGTACAACACAACCATAGGGAAGCAAGCTAATTTCCACAATATTTTAAATTTTAATGTTATGTGAAGATCAGAAGTTAGTTATCTTTTACTTTATTCGATATTATTTTTCCTTTACAACATTATAAATCTCAAAATCTTAATGTTCATTGTTTAGAATTTCAATGTTTTCATCTTCATGGGTTCCTAATAGTAATTGACATCACAATACATCACCAGATTCAAATACAACACCAATTGTTCACAATACATCATGATATGTATCTTAAGGACTATATCAGATCACAAGAAGTCAACCGAACCATGGAGAGAAAATACATGATGCACTCAATATAGTACTTATCACACACATGCCTATCACATAGAAGTATTTTAACATATGCCAAATATAACTACATGGAATTAAAAACAGGTATACATATAAAGTTTTCAAAAAAAGAAAGACCATAAATGTAGTTACATAGTGTCAACGGGGATCAAAACATACCCTCAGTGAGGAGCATCAATCCTCAACATCACAAAACATGACTAGACTCACATGAGTACACATAAAGAAAATTACCAACACTATACACCTCCCAAAAAATCATAAAACAACTCCATCTACTTCCGAAAGTATCATCAACAACTACATATATCTCCCAAGGATCACAAAACAATCTCCATATACCTCCAAAAGCATCATAAAAAAACTATGGGTACCTCTCAAATCATCACAAGGCAACTCTATATACCTCCAAAAACATCACAGAACAACTCCATGTCCCAAATCATCACAAACAACTCTATATGCCTCCCGAGTAATAAAAAAGAGAAACATTTTCCTTTTTGATCCTCACAAGAGGTCAATCACCCTATGGATCTAGGTGCATAGATTCTAGGCACCTCTAACCTAAGTTACATAATAACTCATGGTTAGACAATCTACGAGTTATCTCTGACTCCTTTGGGTGTAGCCCCATACAATGAAGTGGGTCCATAGGTTGAACCACTCCATGGTGCATCCCATGACCCTATTCCACACATTACAAAATTAGAACTAACATAACAATCCATTTCAAACACCAAGTGGAAAAATCCCAAGCCTTGGGTTAGGTTATAAATGCTTTAAACATAAAAATAAAATTTATATCTAATTAAAGAAAATGGCCAAATAGCCATAGTTAGTGTACAAAATTTTTCATGTTAGTGCAAAAACCAAATAAAATGCCAAAAATATAAGAACACGTCAATCAAGAAAATTGTTTATTCTAGTAAGAAAAAGGAAAATGTTTAATTTAGGAATAAAAAACGTATAAATAAACAATACATCACAATAACTAGGTGGAATTATATGACCACTAAAGGGGTACTCAACATGTTTTTGGTACTCAAACATCAAGCTTCAGCTCATAAAATAACATATCAAATAATACAACTATCATCATCTCTATCTGAATCATCCCTCCACCACTTCCATAAGGCTCAACATAATTGTAACTACACATAGGTTGAATTGATGTGATAAAAATATAGAGAAAAAGGAGTACATGTTAGCATTTACTGAGCCTAAGGAATCCACAAAACACAATATGCATGACATCCAGTGAGAAAGTGTCATACATACCAAACGAACAAAAGTGGGTTTTCAGCCTAGGTAAGACTACACTTCCTTTCTCATACTTGGCTTGAGTGACTGGTCAACGTTACACAATTACACACTCCAAACATACACATTTTACTGATTTCCCTTAGGTTTTGTTAGTGTAAGGTTTACAACAAAACACATAACTACATCACTATAATAGTGGTGGTTCATGCACATTAACCATAGCATCTACAAATGGTATCTATACAAGGTAAATCACAATCATTACATTCATGTGTTACAATACATTACGCTACCACCTATTACAACCAAAGACAAAGCATTATATGATAGGTATCATATGTTCACCATATGCCCCTAAATCACGACATGAACCATCACATATTACATAAATTATACGTATGAGGAACAAAATGTTTAACATTACAACATATGGTCAATTGTAATTACAATATGGTGACACACAGGATTCATCACAATAAGGTGATGACATCACGATACAATCCAATTCACTTTACACCAATTGTTTCATGCAATAAATCAAAATTATTCATATCACATAATGCAAATTTATTCCAACACTCTACAATCCACAATAACATTCTTTTCACACAAAATAAGGTGGTACATCACACACGAATTCCTCATTGAATCCATGAAAAGGAGATAAAATTATCTCATCAAAAGCACATCCTCAGGATAAAAAATATGCATTAAGTGACATGTAAAACATGTGCATTCATAATATCACAATTATAACGTTGGTCACACAACAACATATATCACATCACACTACCAATCTCCACCACCATCTTGCCAAATCATCACAGGTCAAATCCATCCCACATGTTTAAGAGAATGAACCTCTTCTCTGATAACAAATGTAACTTGCACATCTTACACACACAAATACAACACTAAAAATACCAGAATAGATTTCTTTTACATACATTGTAGTACACATGACACTATAGGAGTTCACTTAGGATATTGTACAACACATGATATGTTGCTACAACATTAACCCACATAGATAACATGAAATATTATGATGCATATCAAGGAACTTTTTGTTCACAAATAACAAGGCACAACATAACGATTCAACTATATTATAAAATTCTAGGTACGGTCTTCCCATAACACGATATCTTTAGAATTACACAATTATTAAAATGATGTTTCAACCTTTAACATAAGTTCAAGAAATTCTCATAATATGTGAATCATATAATCCTTTTCATGTTTTTTAAATTTTCTTTATACCGTTTATCATTTAATGTATGATGTATCTCGTTGGATAAGGATCATGTACATTATTTCAATTACTTGTTCAATTTGTTCATTTGTCCATAGGATATTCATGTACACACATGGATAATTACATACACACAAGGCAACTAGGGGTTGTACCTAAGATTAAATCCTAAGGGCATGCATATAGATCTTATATCATACCTTTGGTACAAAATAGAACAATTGTAATTCCAAGGATGTGAAGTTAATTTTTTTTCTGTTTAAGGATTTAGGGTTGAGTTCCCTTCATTCATTAATAAATTGATAATAGAGTTATTACACAATAAGTATTATAAAAAATACAATCTTTATCCATAGCGAGAGGGATAAATCACATTTCAAGGAAGATTAAGTTTTGCTTTACCTATGTGATAACATCTCAGTATCACACTTCCCAAGGAAAAGCATAAATTTTTGTTTTAATGGAATAACATTAAAACACACAGTTAGGAGAGAATAAAGGGATAATGTAAAACAAACACACCTAAAATATAAGCTATGCTACGTATGCTAACATTCACCCCCTTATTACATTATTCTTGCAAATGTGACCTCTGAAGAGATCACATTTGACATTTCCAAGTGCCTTGGTGAGAATATCAGCTACTTGTGCTTCTATAGGATGGTATTGGAGCTGAATATGATGGTTCAAGACATCCTCTCGAAGGAAATGACAGTCAATTTCAATGTGTTTTGTTCGTTCATGAAATACTAGATTTTACACGAGCTTCAACACACTTTGATTATCGTAATAGAGAACAGGTGACTATTTTTATCGAATTCCCATGTCATCCAAAATGTGATGTAACCATATCACTTCGGACACAAATCCTCATGTGGCACAATATTCTGCCTCTGTGGATGAGATAGAAAAAAGATTGTGCTTCTTTCTTATCCACAAGATGGGTCCATATTCGAGAAGAAATATGTATCTTGTAGTTGACTTCCTATCATCAACAAATCTGGCATGGTCAGAGTCAACGTATTCCTATAAGAAGAATTGACCATTCTTCTTATGTTCTAGAGTATAATCAAATGTTCCTCAGACATATATCAATACATGCTTTGTTTCTATCCAATGAAATTACTTTGGCTCATGCATGAACTTGGAAAGATAACTGATGGCAAAGCATAAATTTATTCTCGTATATGTCAAGTAGATGAGCCCTCTAATAAGTTTCCTGTAGATTGTAGCATATACTTGAGGTGAGTCTTTTTCCAGGAGTGTCTTGGCATAATTTATCTGGGAGACAAAAATGTGATGCTCCTTTTTCCATATTTCCAAGCCAAGATAGTAATGTAGTAGCCCCAAATCTGTCATGTCGAAGGTTCTTTTGAGATCATTCTTCACAATATCAACCTGATCTTTTGAACTGCCAGTGATCACAAGATCATCTACATACACAACAAGAATGAAAATTTCTTTGCCTACCTTCTTTATATAAAGATTCAAATTTGAGGGGCTACGGCTGAACCCATGCTACAAAAGGTGATCATCAATCTTAGTATATAATGCCCTTGAAGCTTGTTTCAGTCCATATAGTGATTTGATGAAACAACATACCTTCTTAAGATGTTCTTCATCAGCAAATCCTTTAGGTTGGGTCATCTACATTTCTTCTTTAATATCACCATTTAGGAAAACAATCTTGAATTTCATCTGTGGAAGTCTCTATTAGGATAAATTAATTATGCATTATATGATTTATTATTTAATTTATTTTATTAATTAAATAATCATATTATATGGTTATATTATAAACCATAGTATAATTTTAAGTTGTTATATGGTTTTAAACCATATTTGTTTTTTTTTTTCACAGAGATAATTGTTACAATTATTATAACAATTTATATGCTTTCCGAATGTATTATTGGAAGCAGTTGTGAGTATGGTTTTACCTGTGCAACATATTTGTTTGTCTGCACATTGTTGTCCAATATGTATAAATATTGCAACACTCCATTGTAATGGTTAATCAATTTCACATTAATAAAATATATAGGATTCTATCCCTATTTGTGAAATTACATTTGGTTTTAGAGTAGGTTGAAGGAAACTAGAGGATTACAATAGAGTTTGAGGAGTATTGGAGAAGCTTGTGTAAGCAAAAGAGAGACAGAGTTGCCTCTGTAAATTCCCAGCCCCATCCCTTGTAATACTGCCATCAAGTTCCTCAAAACTACCATCAAACTCCTCAAAACCACCTTTACTCATTGCAATTAAGGTTGAGGAGGATAAAATTCACCAAGGAAGAGATTACAAGCTCAAAGGAAGGAAGAAAAATGATCTAAGGCGCCATACACAGTCAAAACCTTCATTCTCGCCAAAACAGCCTGTCATTTTTTATTTGCTAGAATTTTTTCTCAAAACCACCTTTCCAAAACCGTGGTTTTATGAAGAGGTATGGTTTTACAGTTTGGAAGTATTTAAATATAATTTTCTCTTTACATATACTTATTTAGCTTAGCCGCCCAAGTGGCTAGCATAAATTTTGTAAGACACTTCCCATCAAGAGAGGTCAAGGGGTCAAATCCCCCTCCCTCAGCCACTACCAAATTGTGTGGAAAATTTAGTGGAACCACTAACTTTAGTAGAAAATTCAAATTTAGTTATAACTAACTAAATTTAGCAAGAAAAACCCTATTTGATGATAAAAAAAAATCTTCACTCTGCATATTTTTGCATTCGGAGCTCTTTTTGCCAAAGGAGGGCTATCTAAAAAAATCATTTTGATCTAGTTTTTTTATTGTTGTTTGCTTAGCAAGCCATATTGAGCTTTGAAGGCCACCAGGGCCTCGAAAAACAAATTTTTTGCCTGCCATTCAATTTTTTCAATTTTTTTCAAGTAATTACATACTTCAACATATTGTATTAATTTGCAGGTTTCCATTATCAACTGCAAACTTTGTAACTACTTAGAAACTAGCAAATTTGTAATAAAAAACAGTATAAAATTGGTTCTGTAACACAGTTCCTCTAGGAAGCGCTTACGGGTAAAGCTGTTGCGACTACTACTGCATTTAATGCCTAATATAGTTGTAACAACGTCATCTGGGCATCAACCCTTTAAATTGATGGGGAGTAATAAGGTCACAGTGCACACACTACGAGCCATCCCATCCGTCTGTGAATGATTGGATGACATAAATCTGGAATGAGAAATTATTTTAGTATATAGTGAAGTTACACATGCGTATGAGGATATTTCTTTGAGCCGATGTCAATAATCACATAGACCCCATCAGTACTATCTTGGTACCACATATTGAATTCTTTCACGTACATTAACGCCTCTTTCACATACCGCCAGGTATATAGAAAGGGTGAGATTCTTCCACGTATCGATGGGTATATCGGAAGGGCACGTATATAGAAAGGTTTGGTATATTAGACTGGCAGCATATAGATTGGGAGACCTAAAACCTAGAGTGATAAGAGCCAAACCCTGTCTTTGATCTCTGCAAAATGGGCACCAATGCCCCCAAATTTTTTCTTCTGGATTCACAATTGCTCAAAGGAAGAAACTATGCTACATGGAAGACAAAAATAAAGACACAGCTTGAGTTTGAAGAGATCTGGTCTGTTGTGAATGGTACTCTGACCAGATCAGCCACTGATGCAACACAACAATGACAGTTTGATAAAGCACATCAGAAGGCCAAACTCATCATCTTGTTTGGAGTTTCTGATGATGTGCAACCCCACATTCGAGATGCCAAAACAGAAAAGGAAGCGTGGGATAAATTGAGTACAATATACAAGGCCAAGAACAAGAATGTCATACTGAATTTTTAGAGTCAGTTACATACACTAAAATTAAAATAGAATGAGAAAATTGAAGCTTTCTTAAGAAGAGTTATAGAATTAAGGGCTTCACTTCTAGCCCTGGGAGAACCAGTCACAGATGATGCTCTTGTTCCCATTGTTTTGAGAGCACTCCCCTCTTCTTACTGCATTTTTTTCATAAAACTAAACATGACAAATACGACAGTTGGCTTTGAAAAACTGGTAAACCTATTGCAACAAGAGGAATCAATGCACAATAAGGATGATGAAGAGGATCAGGCACTGTCTTCACATCAAAAATGGAAAGGAAAAGGTAAAGGAAAACCTAATTCCCATCAGAATTCCCAACATCATAATCAGTATCATGGGGACAATCAACAAAAGAAGCAATGTCCAATTTGCAAAAGAGGACATGACTTAAAAGATTGTTGTTATAACACTTATAGGAAAGGTTCATCAAGAAACTCTGGACCACAACAACAACAATCTTACAAGGGACATTCTAACAACTATCATGGGTAGAAAAAGGGGAACTGGAAAAGAAGACCCCACCAGCAAGGTAATATTGCTGAGCAACAAGAACAGTCAGACAATGAATACTTCTTGTTCACTGCTCGATCAAGTGAACCATCCACGTCATCTAGTGATGTTTGGTATGTTGATTCAGGAGCCACTCGACACATGACCGGCCATAGAGACTGGTTTATTTCAATGAGGGACACACCATCGAAAAATCATGTTTCGTTGGGAGATGATTCTTCATATACAGTTCAGGGGATTGGGAACATTTCTCTACCCCTTGGTTCACACAAATGTAGACTATTAGATGTCCTATATGTCCTTGGGTTGACAAAGAATCTTCTTTCAGTTAGTCAACTCCTAGATCACTGAAAATTGACTTTGATAGTAAATCTGGCAAGAAAACGTGTTTGATTCGAGATAAATCAAGAGGCTCAAAAATAATTGCAAAATCCTCCAATGTGGGATGCATGTTCCAACTTGAATTTTTTCACAAAGATGATCAAGCACTTATAGCTAAAAACACCACCTCGACACAATTGTGGCATCAAAGATTTGGTCATGTAAGTCTCAAATATCTCGAAACACTTCACCAGTGTAATATGGTACATGGGCTACCATCTCTTCAGAAGGATACAGACAAGTGTCCTCACTACCTAGCAGGAAAAAAACACAGAGTTTCATTCTAGATGAGTACATTTTGAGCTCATAATAAAATTGACTTGGTTCATACTGATCTTTGCGGTCCACTGCAGCCAAGTCATATTGGGTTCTAGTACTTCATGCTTTGTGTTGATGACTATTCACGGAAAATGTGGATTTTTTGTCTTCGCAAGAAAAGTGAAGCATTTGAAACCTTCAAAAAGTTCAAAGTAGCAATTGAGAAAGAAACTAGTCATCACGTCAGAACTCTCTGCTCAGATCAAGGGGGGGAATTCACTAGTGATGAGTTCATAGACTACCTAAAAACTCACGGGATTCGTTGAAAAATGCCTCCTCCACACACACCGCAGTAAAATGATGTTTTTGAGAGAAGAAATCGTACTATCATGGAAATGGTGTGATGCATGATCAATGATTCTGAACTTACAAAGACATTTTGGGCAGAAGAAACAAAGACAACAGTGTATTTGTTAAACAAAGTGCCCATATTTGCTCTTGATGGAATAACACCACAAGAAGCATGGTCAAAAAGGAAACCATCCATTTCACACCTCAGAGTATTCAGGTGCAAGGCAAGCATTCACATACCCAAGTAGAACAGAAAGAAATTGGACATGAAGTCACAAAAACTCATCTTCATTCTATAATGAAGAGACTCTTGGGTACAGATTGATGGATCCAAAGACCAAAAAATTCTACACCAGTAGAGATGTTGAGTTTTTTGAGAAGAAGGAAGCAGAGACTCCTCCTCTAGACTCACCTGATGTAGATTCTTCACCTATTGTAAAAAATGAAGCTCAAGTTCCCTTACGGATGATGAAAGTGATGATGATGATGATCAGATAGAACCACAACCCATGGGAACAATTTAGACGTATGCCCAAATGGTGTACAAGTATATTAAAGATGCAAGATTGGATGCTCCACCAGATACATCCACCCCTAGACCAAGGACTCATAGTAAAGCACTAGAAGAAGTTAAATTTTCTTTGATGAGTAGAGTTATTGAATCAGATGAGCCCTCTACAGTCCAGGAAGTCCCTACAGTCAAAATATTGGAAAGATGGCATGGATTCTGAATATCATTCAATGATGAAAATTAACACTTGGCAGCTTGTCGATCTTCAACCAGGTAAGAAACCCATTGGATGTAGATGGATATTCAAAATTAAGTACAAAGAAGATGGGACAGTGGACAAGTATAAAGCAAGACTAGTAGCAAAGGGGTATGCACAAAAATAAGGCATTGACTATGAGGAGATATTTTCTCCCAAAGCTAAGATCAAAATGATCAGGATGATCTTTTCTCTAGCTACTATAGTTTGGTTGGAAAGTCCACCAGATGGACATAAAAAGTGCCTTCCGAAACAGAGATTTACAAGAAGAAGTCTATATGACTCAACCTGAGGGATATGTTGTACCTAGTCAAGAAGTAAAGGTATGCAGACTTAGGAAATCTCTTTATGGCCTAAAACAAGTCACCTCGGGAATGGTACATCAAAATTGATGAGCATCTCATACAGCATGGATTTATTAAAAATCCATACAATCCCAATCTCTACCTCAAAAAGCAAGGGGGAGGTGATTTTTGTTGTCTATGTCGACGATCTAGTCATCACTGGTAGTTCAGTGAGGATGATTGATGCAACGAAGAAAGATATTAATCGATTGTGTGACATGACCGATCTCAGAACAGATGCACTATTATCTTGGATTGGAAGTATGGCAAAAAGAGAATCATATTTTTGTTTCTCAAGATGAAATATACCAAGACTATGCTCAAGAAGTTTAGGATGATGGATTGCATAGCAATTTCTACACTCATGGAGAACAGATTGCAGTTATCTCATTCAGATCCATCTCCTGAGGTAAGTGCCACTCTCTATTGAAAAATTGATTGGGAATCTCATTTACCTGACCTACACTAGGCCAGATATCAACTTTGCAGTAAGCTATCTATCCAGGTTCATACAGGAACCCAAATTTTGTCATTGGAAAGCAGTAAGGTGCATATTGAGATATCTCAAAGGATCAATGGATCTTGGTGTATAATACAAGAAGAATGAAAACTTCTTCTTGTCTGGATATTCAGATTCAGATCATGCAGGAAACATTGATGACAGAAAATCCACTTCAGGATTTGTGTTTTTTTATGGGATCTGGACCAATATCATGCAGAAGTAAGAAACAACACTTAGTTTCTCGTTCTTCCATAGAAGCCAAGTATCGTTCTATAGGAGAAGCTATCTGTGAAGTGATTTGGCTACGTCGCATACTAGAAGGACTTGGAATACCACAGGACAAACCGACCATCATGTATGTTGACAATGAAGGTTTTCTCAAACTTGTTCGCAATCCAATTTTTCATGAGAGAACAAAGCACATTGATGTACAAGTTCATTTCATATGCAAACATGTGTTGAAGCACAACATCCAGCTTCAATATTGTCCAACAGCTGAACAACGAGAAGATATTTTCACAAAATCACTTGCACGTGACATGTTTGATTTGTTCGGAGAGTTCCTCTCCTCATCCCTTAAGAAAATGCAAAATTAATGGGGGGAATGTTGGGATAATTAATTATGCATTATATGATTTATTAATTAATTTATTGGTATATAGCTTAAATAATCATATTATATGGTTACATTGTAAACCATGAATATACTTGTATAGTTGTTATATGATTTTATTAACCATATTTGTCTTATTATGTTTCACAGGTATAATTGTTGCATGTTGTTATACCTATTATTTCATTATTCATTTGTGCTTCCCGGATGTATTATTTGAAACTACTATATTTTAGTTTTTTGTTGTATACCTGTACAACTCCATATTTGTTTGTATGCACATTGCTATCTAATATGTATAAATATTTTAGCACTACACTATTGCAATGGCTAATTGATTTCACATTAATAAAATATACAGGATTCTTTCCATGTTTGTGAAATTACAGTCTCCATCCTGTATATGAGGGCATGTTCCTGGGTGCGGAGACCAACACGTAGATAGAGACAAAATAGACACGGCTGGAGGAGCAGGAAAGCAGGTGAGGCAAGTCATAGGAGGAGGACTTCATCGTAAAGCATTGACTGAAGGGCATCATGCCTTTAACTATAAGATATACATTTATGGAAAAAATTGTCGATGGATTCATATGCATATGCATCATTTATTTCCTGCACTAATTCATGTTGTCAGCCTATATCTTATCTTAATAAAAACACTATTAATCGAAAAGATAGAAAATGATCCCAGTGTATATATTAATTTTCATCAAATGAGTCCACTATAATGCTATGTATCAAATAAATCCAGTTCAAGGGTGACTTAGTGCTATGAAAAATGTTATCTTCCATGGAGCTATTAATCAAATAAAAAGTTAGTCATCGTAAAAACAAACGTTTGACCTCAAAACATAGAGTTGAATCCTTGTTTTGACGGTAGACTGATTTCTATACCCAGTAATTGTAAATGTGAGTCATTGATGGTACCATAGTAAGCACGTCAGATCATAGAACTACGATGCTTGTGAGAATTATTTTCAAAAAATTGTTAAGGTGGATTGATGTGGAGACACATTATATAGTTCCCACCAAAGGCACTCAACAAAAAGCTTTCATGGCAATATTTCTTTTCTTAGCAGTAGTTTTCTACAAGTGCTAAACGTGTTATATTGGAAACCATTCAGTATGTAAGAACTCTTGGTTGGAAGATATATTATGTTGATAATATTCCGTAAAATGTGTGGCATAAAAATATAATTCTCGATACACAACATAACTCATTGATATTCCTTCATAATTAGATCTCAGGATCCATGAAAATGATACATTCTTCATACACAATACAATTCTGTACCGAAGAACCTTCACAATTAGAGTGTCTTAAAATCTAAAAATTATTTAGATAAAGAAAGCTGATTGACATGTCATGTACATAATTACTGTAACAATAATTTCACTCATCAAATGAGAGATTGATGGCTATATTTTCCATTTTCCTATACCTCTATCTAGCAACCTATTTGATAGCAACATGTGAACTCAATTCCAATGCTGAGAAGCATATACACTTGGATGGTTTTTATTCAACCACAATAGTGTAAATACTAATGAAATTAAATCTATTGCAGTTGATACACCCAATGTCAAAAGGTCATAATCCATCACTCTGTAATTGAGATACTCAATTTTCCGCATTCTGTTGGGGCATGTAGGGAGAAGTCAGGTGTTGCTACCAAAGAAACTTTTTGCTTAAG
Source organism: Taxus chinensis (assembly GCA_019776745.2). NCBI lineage: Eukaryota > Viridiplantae > Streptophyta > Pinopsida > Cupressales > Taxaceae > Taxus > Taxus chinensis. The sequence goes on from CM034148.1 coordinate 844,811,743, forward strand.
GAATGCCAAGAAATGATTTGATGTAAACTCCCCCCTTGATTACTAGGTCAAGTAGATTAAGTGGCAATTCGATCTTTAGTTTATCAACACGATGATTAGATTTTTTTGAAATGTTCGTAAGGGGTTCACAAGGATTTGCGTGGCTTCGATGAGGTTTTCACCATATCTAATTTCCCATGTGGTCATCCCTTAATAGGGGTCACAAGGGTTACTGGTATCCTGAGTTTGTATTACATAGAGGGCTAATAATATCGGTTTGGTACTTTACCTTTAATATTATGCATTTGCATTTAAGGTGCTTGCCTCAATACTAGAATCATGTGTATTGTTTTATATATCACATCACAGCCAGGGCATTTAGTCAAAGAGATTATTTCAATCAATTCCTTCTTTTTCCTTCAAGTTTTATTAGGCTATTTGTATTCGATCTAAGTTGGGAAAATGGATGGCATACGCTAGACAAGTGTACATTTCTTACCAATTCTAGAGTTCATCTAAGTATGGTACACAATACTTATTTGAGTGATGGCTCTGAATTATGTTCACCTAATACTTACAACATTATAGTAAATTATCATATTTAGGAGTTGAGATATTGTGTTAAACAACACAATTTTGAGTACACAAATTTATTTTTCTTAGGTATTAAACATGTTCTACTTGTAATTCATACACAAAAATATCTTGAACTATACTGCAAAACAATCAGTAAAATTAATGTATGGCCAATGCCTACATAATTGTAAGTACTCTTATTTAGGAAAATTATTTTCTTTAATAGATTCGATATTAATTATTCAAATTTCTCATATAATAGAGTAAAAGATTTAACTTATCTTGTTCTACTATATCATTTATCTCTTTATAAATGACCAAAAAAAAGAGTCCATAAATGTCCACATCATTCTATTGGTTTATGTAAATGTCTTGTTGTTTCTTAGGGGGTTGGGGCCCTTCTTACATGCAGGCTACAATTTGGTTGTTTTTGTTATTTTCATAGCTATTTTATACATTTTTTCATTTTTATTGTTTATCTTATTTTTATGCTCATTGTAACATATGGATATTAGACCCTCTTCTGTAATAGGGTTAGGTTACTGTCAAAACCCTCTTTTAGTATCTATCTATAATATCTTTATTTCACATCATATTTACATGTTTTTTAAGTTTTTGAGTCTAGAATTAGAGTTATAGTAGGGATAATATATTTCCAACAATCCATTATTAAATTAGGAAAACAAAATACTACAATAATTTTTATCTTGAGTTTGTTGTAAAATCTTGTTCGAAATTATAATCTATAGAGAATTAGGACACTTTGTCATAAAATCTTTTTTTTTGGTTCAACTATTCTTTGCGTTTAAGCAGGGTTGACACTATCTACCAATAATAAGTTTCTCTATAATGACATAAAATCAAGTACTATCATATAAAACTTATTACCTTTACTTTCCTTATTATTTTATAATTTACAATGACTTAGATATTATATCCTTTTGTATTTATTATTTTATGATTTTGAACTTCTACAATGGTAATTTAATGCAATAAAATACATCTTTTAACATATTTCTAAACATTTAACATATACACTACCAAATGTTCTACATAAAAATATGGTAAATATATGTTAAACTAAAATATCTAAAATATGACTAGGAAATTTAATATAATACACAACTCTTTTTAGCCTCTTAAATAATTATTAATTATTGTTTTGTATGTTTTAATATTTAAATTTTATCTATTGAATATATAGTCTTGACGTTATCTTATCATTATTCTTAAAACTAGAAGTGCTCCAAGGCAATATCATATTTCAAAACATTAACTAGTTATCCCAAAAATTTATAGGCATCATAATCTAGGATATAAAAACACATGTATACACATTTTTTTTATAAAATTAAAAAAAATAATTTTTTTATTTCAAGAGATATTACAATAATGACTCACTGTTGTGAATTACTCAATCGCATATGCTCTTGATACTCACGTGCTGAGAGATGATGATGTTTGGTGGGGCATTCTTATTTATCATCATATTCGACATTGTACCCAACTTCTAGTTCTTCCTGAACTCGCTTTGCTTGGAATCTGACGTTGAAAAGGAAATATTCAAGAAGTCCTCCTTGAACTAGCTCGTCGAAGATATTTCCAGTGTTCTGAATCTCATTGAGCAATGTAAAGTAAAACCTAGAGCTCTTAAGAGCTTCTTCATGATGCTCTCTAGCTTGTGAGTTGTTGTTTCGCATTTCGGCAGTGTTTATCGTGTTATTCACACTATCAATCGAGTTATCTACAATCAACATTTGGTGTAGTTTTTATAGTAGCTACTTCCACATTTTCTTGGTGATGACGTCTTTCATTTGATTAAAGAGAGTTTCCTCCTTCTCCAGGTAGTCTCCTTGCAGGTCGTTGTTTCCTCACGTCTCTTCTCCCTCATGTCTCTGCTTCACGTGGTTGTTGGAGTTTGTGCAGAGGTGTGGAGTTGCAGAAAAGACAAAAATAAAAGATTGTTTACTTTATTATTTTTAATTCATTCCCAAGTCCCTATCCTCCACGCAGGTATTTTGACTGAAAAAATGAGCAGAGAAGATAAAAAATTGTCCTATCAATGTCCACGAGCAAATTTCTACAAAAAAATTTTTTGAAAAAGGAAGTTGCAAGCTTCTCCACACCAATCCAACATGCAGGATTCTCTTTTCACTATATCTGCCACACCTCATTATTCCTTCTAGGATGGTTTCCACATCTTAGGAATTAGAAGCTTCTCTATGCAGCATCAACTATTTTCCTTCTCCCAATTACCACGCAAAAATACAAGTTCTCCATGCAAGGAGGAGCTTCAAACTTGTAGCAGAAAAACTCTAATTTTCTCCTTTCCACACAATAGAAGAGAAGGAAATCCACATATGTGAATGATCTCCTCTAGAATTCGTACATGCACAAGCAAGAGAATATGGTTCTTTGATACCAAAATGTGGGAAGTAAATAGATCAGAAGAATGTGGACTAAATAACTCTCAACACATCTTATATTATTACGGAGAAGCACATACAATTTATAGGAGAAATAGTAAACGACATTCCCCTAAATTGGAGGAGGAAGATATGAAGGAAGATGAGAGAATAATGGAATACAACAGTTAGGAGAGAATAAAGGGATAATATAAAACAAACACACCTAAAATATAAGCTATGTTATGTATGCTAACAACAAACAAAAATAATAATCAATTTGCACCATGTTCATCAATTAAATTAAATATCTAACTGGGTCATACTAATCTCGTAGAATCCCCTTGTAAAACTAATATAATATTTATGCAATGCAAATCTCAAAGAACTGACATGACCATTAAAACCTTTCCTTTGTTATAAGCCTTTAATACATACATCTTATAAAAATTTGAAACAATAGAAACAATCTTCCTATAATGATAGCACTACTTCTTTAATAATCTCTTTGTTAAATTCACAATCAACTTAAAGTGCCTTTACATTGTAAACTAGATGTACACTTTCTCTCAGTAAGTCACAAACAATGAAACATCACATCTCTAACTAACTTGATCACTCCGGGATTGAAGGAATATTACTAAAATACCATTTGTTCAAATTGTTATGGGAAAGACTATAGAGAAGTCATTATAGAGACAAATATGTATTCAACTATAATCCAAACAAGTAGAGAAATAGTCATACTAGCCAAGAAACGTATATGATAAACCATGTAACTAGTGGATAAATGAAAGGTCATATTGTATCTTCATTACCTCAAAATAAATACTGGGTAGTTTATCTGAATGAGTAGCATGGGTGCATAAAACATCAATAACTTAATACAAATTAATAACTTATAATACCCTATCAAACAAGAAGTGTATCTGTATAGAAAAAGTAACTAGATACATCAGCAAACCCACTTATTATTGTGACCGTCAGGATTGACAACCACGTAAAAATTATTCTAGCATGTAATAATATTTTATTAAATTGCAACAATTGTTATTATTATACAATATAATACTTGTTTACGATTAGTTATAATACTCCCACCTACAAATTAGTTAATTAGTTTACGATTTGAATTACAACTTAAGCATCCCATGGTTATAATGTTTTACAAAATGTAATGAACATCCACAAATATATATATATATATATATATATATATATATGTTGTAGACAATTCACACAAACAACAACAACTCTTCATGATTATTTGAGTTAACTTGAAAATGCCAATCGAGTCCAAATTAATATTCATTGACATACTATAGAATTTTGCATGTTATATACTAAGTAGATCAATGATAAAAGATAACATCTTAAACATCGCTAAATTCCTTATAACCTGCAAGGGATTTGTGTATATGGAATAGGTCTTAAAACTCTTTTCCTCCTCATATGTTTAGAACAATATGTACAGGAAATACAATCGGCCACATAACCCAACCCGTTACTGTTAAGTCATTAAACATGTACCCAGAACAATATTAACTAGACCTGGATAAATCAAGGCATACACCTGGGTGACTATCAAATGGTAATGGAAAATAATGATAGAAAATAAGCATGTTTGTTGTAGTACACATTTCATAATATTTCCATGCAACCTGATGTAGGATTTTTAACTAATGATTAATATATCAATTAAACCCTATATGTAGTAAAGACTTACTTCGGTATCACATTGATAAGGTATAAATCAACAAGCAAGATAGGTGATATAAGGCTTGTCGTGATATGCACTCTATTTCCATGAAATCACACACTTTGTTCATTATTATATCTATAGCTCAAATACCCAAGCATATAAATATTTATACATAACAGTGTTCAATATTCACAACCACACTGAAGTAATCATAGAGTCCATGATGCCCGACCCATATTCTATAAAGCCAATAAAACTATTCAATTATATCTCTTAATTGAACTAGTATTGTTTAACGATTAACCCTTCACACTGCAATATAGGAATTCAAACTATTTGAGTTTATTGTAGTGCCAAAAATAAATAAACAATATAAATTAAAAGTGTGGGCAGGGGTGCTTGGTGGAAGTGAGATGCGTGAAAGAGGAGGAGTGGCGTGTGCAGGGATATGTCAATTGACTGGCATGTGGAAGTGGTCTAGCAGTGTATGGCCACCGTATATGCTTGCTAAGACATGTAATTTATCCTAAATAATAATAATACATTCACTTTATTTTGATTTGGGAGGCATTAACAATGCAAAATCCTGTACTAATTTGTAAATACTTGCAGTGAATTTTTAGTTGTAGCTATAGTTGCATATGAAGTAGGTTCCATTGTCTTTGAGAGGGAGATGAACTATGTTATCTCTCTGTTTTATAGTGTTGGGAAGTGTACAGAATATATGGTTTCTTTAGGGGACAGTCGCATTGTTTCATCTATGTAATAAACTTGTCTCCAATCTTTGATAGCATCCTCCATTGTCGTACCAAATAGGAGCATTGGAACAAGGAACACGCATAAATCAAAGCAATAAAAGACAGAGGAATTTTGTCTGATCATGTAGTTCTAAATGCTCTTGTAGACATGCATGCAAATTTTTGAACCTTTCTCTAGTCACGTGAACTTCTTGAAAGTGCGTGTCAAAGAGATGTTTTCAATAAAATGCTTTGACTACAGGATATGCATGAGATGGTTTTTTGAAAATTCTGAGAAACTTTCCAGAAAATGCGATGGGTAGGAGTAAATCTAGGTTCCATTAGCCTTTGGTAGCATCCTCCACCCTATGCCAAATGGAGGGTTTAAAACAGGGCGTAAACATCCATTTAAGCATAATGAGGAGGGGATTTTGTCAGATGTTGCTTTTGCAAATGCTTAGGTAGTCATGTACGCTCAATGTGGAACCTTATGCAGGGCAGGTGAAGTGTTTGATTGAATGTTTATTTTTAGTAAAAATAAAATAAAAATAAAAATAAACGTAGATTTGGGGGACATCATTGAATGCAAGTTTTCTAGCAAATGTCCTTGGAAAGTCTCTCAGGTGTATATATTCTTATTGATGGAAGACATGGACTCCATCCGTAGATATGGAGGTTACAAAATCAACATGATCTCAACAATAAGCACTGTCCATGTTTTGGATTTGATATTATAAGAGATGGTTTTTAGCGAATCTCATTCTAAGGGTAGTAAGGAACGATGGGTGTGGCTTCTCAACTATTGATACTATTGATAAATGATGTAGTGTAAAGATAAGTAAAGAAGAAGAGAAGGGAAATAAAGGTAAGGCATGTTGACTATTTTTTAAAAAATATGCATAAGAGAAATATGTTGTTATGGACATCCACAACTGGAATTTTACTATTTGAACCTTTCATTTGGATTCTTCCATGAGATATGCTCTATGGGCTACAATAGTTGCAAGACACAGTTGGGTTGGAGCTTTGGATATACCCCATATTGCTGCAAGTAAGTGCAATCGATGGTTGCAATGTCAAACTCCCCAACTCCCACCTCACTAGTTCATTTCAATGAATGGTTCTTCTATCCTTATCTTTCGTAATTATTATCATTTAGTGTTTCATTTGGAAGAAGATAAACTGATAAACTGTAGGAATTATCATATATCTATTTGTTTAAATAATCATGTTTTCAAAATGATAAGAAGTTATAACTTTACTTACAAGATCCAATATTCCTTGGAAAATAATGGAATTAAACCCTCACTCTGTGATGATCTAGAAAACATCCAAACCAAACCAGATTACTTCAATACCTATTTTTATTGAAAAATTGAGGTTGATCCCCTGTAAATATGTTGAACTCTTCCTTGTTAAAATAGATAAATCACGGTTTTTAGATACTTGTAAAATAACCCTCATAACTCCAGATAGGGGTTGTTAAGTTTCCTACATGTACCTTGTCATGTGAGGAATTGCTTTAACCCTTGAATCAACATCGAATGATCATCTATGATATTTTTGACACCCTTCTAGGATCCCCGTTACACTGTTTTACAACTGTAAAAAGTTGCTAAATTTGAAAAGTTGGTTTTCGTATTGGCTCATTGTTTGAATCGTGGAGAATGAAATGCATATCCACCTTCACAAACCTCTAAAAATTTTACTAGACAATTTCATGGAACATTCAGTTTGGGGAAAAAACTCTTCTTGATCGTTTTCAAAAGGCATTTTATAGGCATCTAGTCAAAGTTTGACTAGGTTAAAACTAGACCAATTACAACTGGTGGCTCAGAAGAAAACCTGTCGTCATTTGTAAACCATTTGTTAGTTCTCAGTCCCGTCAACTTTGGTGAATTCTCCATATATAGGGGAAAGTTTAGGAAGTTTCTGGTTGCAAGTTTTTCTATCAAACATCTATTTTGGATGTGGTTTTTCTGAGCCCTTGAGATGACTTTTGATCATTTTCAACTAGGTAAAAAAATACCATTGGCCTAAAAAAAATGGCCACCAATCGTAAATTGTTTGCTAGTTTTGAATTCTACAAGTTATTATGAACTCTTGGTTTATAAGTGAACATATATAAATTCAACCATGGTGTGTTTTCTCATCGGAAGACAACTTTCAAAACTAGTTTCTTAGCCTCCGAGCCTGTTTTGAACGTTTTTGTAGCTAGTAGGAAAATGTAAAAACAAAGTTGTAGGACCCTAGTCAGGTTACAAAACCATTGTGGAAACTTGTTGACACTTCTAAATATTTGGAACCCTATCTTGTGGCTTGTTGTGTGAAATTGTACTTTTGGAAAAATAGTGTATCTCTCTCTTTCTCCCTGCTTGGTTACGAAATGAAGTGAAATGAATACATGTATCTAACCATTTTTCCTTTCCAATGCAAATTATTAATGTTATTATAAAAATCGAAAACTAAAGACATTAATTATGTTAGATTAGGGTGGATGTCATGCCACAATTTATTGCTTATTTCATGCTCACATGGTTTTACAGGATGTAAGAAAGATGGTGAAAAGGCACTGTGAAATTCATTATTTACTATCCTAATTTATATAGGCTATTGTTAAAATGTATATATGTATAATGTAGTCCCATGTTTACAGAAAATTTGTATTTCAAATCGTTTAATGTGTATGAGATTCTAGTTTTAGGGATACCTTGAGAAATGTGCATTTAATCGTGGGTGCAATTTTGATTCATTGTTATGTATGGTAAAAAGGATTGATATATATTTGTTAAATGAAATTGAATTTAATATCCTGTAGTGTGTTTCTGCTGTGCAATAGATGATTAAATAATTGGTGTTGTGTTTCTTACCTTGAAAATGTACTAAAGTAATCTAACCACAACAGTGAACCCTAACATAAGATTCATTCATATTGTCTTCATGTGTGATCCTTCGTAATGCAGCCAAATTCTAAACAAACTTCATATACTGCAAATAATATGAAATCCAAAGAAAATAGATCTCCTTCTTCATTATTGAATAATGAATTACAATGTTTCCTAAATAGGAAAACAACTCCCTACTTGAGTTGCCATGTAAACTCTAACTTTGATTAAATCTACTCTATGTGGTAGAAATTACTATTTTTAGCAGTTTACTAGAACTTGTTATTCTTAGTAAGTTCACATGATTATTCGTACGGGAAATTTTTTTTCCTCACATCTTCTATATTCCTTAATTAGTGGAATTTTCACTTTTCTAACTCATAAGGCAACTAAAAGACTAAAATTAAACTAATGCCCAAAAATAGGAAAAAACTGAACTTCATCTTAAATCCTTTTTTTTCGGCCTCAAGATGGTAGATTTAGGGGCCAAAAATGCGCTGAAATTACTTCAACTGGTAGGGTAGTGTTGCTGCTGCATTTGTCTCATTGTAACATATGATTTCAAAAAAATGGACTCAAATGGACACCCCGAACTCAAGATATGACCTTATCAAGTTCGTATAAATTTTGACGCATCATTATTAATAATAAATATTATTATTATTAATACTAAACTTTACATCATTATACATATCAAAACTTTATAATAAATTAAAAAAATAATTAAAAAAAACACAAATTTGAAAAATGACATAGTTAGTGGCTTAGCTCCATAGGATTTTATTAAAAGCAACGGGACGGGGAAAGGTCACCAACACAAACCCCCACCCCATTAATTAAATGGGATGGGGGATTGGGTCGGTGATCCCTCCCCCCTCTTAGAATTTTTATTAATTGGAATAAGGGCAGGGGCCGAGCCCCCACAAAAATACTTGTTTTCTTTTGTTACCATTGTTTACTTCAAAGCGTTGGAATTTTAAAGTGGTCGAACTCCTTTTGTAAGCGCATTCTACATTTTTTTGAAAACCGTGACCTTATAATCTATAAATTAATACTTATATATATAATTTTAAAGTGGTCGAAATCCTTTTGTAAGCACAGTGTACATTTTTTTGAAAACCGCTACCTTATAATCTATAAATTAATACTTATATATATATATATATTCTGATTTGTATATTCATATTTTTAATAAATTTAGATTTTTGGTTTTTTTTTTAATATTTAAGGAAAATCAGAATATATATATATATATATATATATATATATATATATATATATTCTTATTTTGGGTTATATACATATATGTATATATACCAAAAATGAGTGTTTTATCAAAGTATAAGAGTAAATATATTTTTAAAATAGGAATATATAGATCTATTGGACAAATGCAAAATACCCAAATGGGTAATATTTTTACTAAATCATGCTTACAACAATAATGCAAATTTCAAACCTAAGCATATGGTAGAATAGAATAACATGTAGAAAACAAATTGCAATAGATTTGGGGTGTGTGTATCCATCCCCTAGATTCCTCCTCATGTTCGATTACTTCCTTCTCTTCCTTATTCCCTTGACCTGCAAAAAAAAAATATGAAGAAATGAGTAAGTTGAAGGAGTAAAATAAACTCTCCTTAGAGATTAGGGTTGATTTGAAACTCAATAGACCAAATGACCTATATTGGATTCATCCAATGCCCAAATTTTTTCCCTAAAAATGTTATGTGGGGGATAGGTGAGATCCTCATTTGACCACATGGGTCATGTTTTGAATTAGGCCACTTGAGTTTTATAATATTTAATTAGATGGTGTTTTTATTTTATAAAATCCCCTTTGAATCTTGTAATTAATTAATTTAAACTTACCCCTTTTTCTAGCTAAGAAATATTCTTTGTAGGAATTTAATTTATAATTATTGTGAAAATGGAAGGTCAAATTAAACCAATCCTTTTTATTATACATTATTCACTGACTTTAGGAACTGCTTGTTAAATTAAGTTAAGATATAGTAATGAAATTTTAGACCTAACTGAAGATGAAATATTTTATTTAATTAATTTTTGATGATCATCTGTTAATCAAGGGCATTGGTAATTGTTGCATTCATTTCTTAACAAATAAATTATTTGATAATTTTTCTATTATAACCTTTGTTCTATATTGTGTTTCATGGGTGAAGTTTTAGGGTGTTATAAGGATCATATGAAGATGCAGAGTGTGAGAAATGGCTAAGGGCCTTGTACAAAATACTAAGAGGTATATGTCGTTTCATATCCCTATAGGGAAATGAGTTGATTAGAGTATATATTTAGTGATAGGAATTCCTAACACACAATGCGAGAGTGATTCTATATTTTTTGTGCTAGATAGGTTTTCTAAAAGGGTACATTTTAATACTTGCAAGATAACTAATGATGCTTCTATAGTTCCATATTTATTTTTCAGAAGAGGGTGGGTTGTATGGAGTTGAAAGAACGATCACATCAGATAAGAAAACAAAAATTTTGAGGAAATTTTGGGTGAGTATATGCCATAATATGGGGACACAACTACACTTCATTATTTCATATCACCTCAAGACTAATGGACAAATAAAAGTATTGAGTAAAATATTTTAAAATCTTCTATGTTGCATAGTTGGAGAAAAGCTAAAACAATGGAGTTTTGTTTTACCACAGGATGAGTTTTCTTATAACATCCTTGTAAATAGGTAAATGGGGAAGTATCCTCTCTCATTTTCTATTGTAAGAACCCAAAGGGAGTTATATATATGATTATGTTTCCTTGTGAAGATACAACTAGTGATGATGCAGAATCATTTACATAACACATGCTACAATTGCATAAATAATAGAGGGAAAAAATGAATGTTAGCAATGCTAAATATAAAGAAGTGGTGAATGCAAGTATGAGAGTAAATTCATTTGAAGAAGGAGACTCAATGATATTTCAACTTAGAATGGAGAGGTTTCCAAATGAAGCATTTAATAAACATAAGTATAAAAAAATTAGGGCATGTAGTATTCTCAGGAAAATAAGTTATAATGCCTACAAGGTTGAGGTACACAAAAATTTTAATATTTCACTAGTTTTTACTGTTTTTGATTGATTTATGTTTCTAGGTCATGATGAAAATTTTGAGGAGAAGGAAAAAATAAACTAGGATCCGTAGATCCTGAAGAAGAAAATGGAGAGGGTAATGTGTATCGTGGAGCAAAATACAGTCACTACTTTGAAAGGGAGCTCAAATAAATATTTATTGTAGTGGGAAGGTTTGTAGAATGAACAAAATACTTGGATTCTTGTGTGGGAGTTGAATAATATTGACATTGTAAAACTGGATGAATTCCATCAACGTAGTTCACAGGAGAAAAAATCTTTTCAACCAAGGGAGAATGATGCAGGATCATAACTTTCAGATACCATAATTTTGATCCGACCGTTGGATCATCTTGAAAATTTCTAGAATGGTAGGAATTTATTTGTAATATGTCATGACCAACTTTTCCAGAAAGTATGGGTGAATTTTCAACATATGTTTTGGGCTAAATTCCTTCCTCTAGTGATCTAAAATTGGCTTCGAATATTTTTTTGTTTTGTCTAGACCTTAGAGTTTTAGTATTTTTTCCTAAGTTTTATGTAATAAGACAATATATGCCATACACTTTAATTTACAAAGGTATATTTTGTATGCAAAAATTGAGGTCCATCTGAAGTGTTTAACATTTTAGGGTTTTATGTTTTAGGGTTTATTCATATTTCATGGTTTTCGTAGATATAGTGGGAAGTATCAGGAAGATTGTAATGTTGTAAAATATTATTGTGGATTTAGGAATGAGAAGATAACTATTTTTTATTATTCTATAGATTTTTAAATCCCTGTGTGTGTGTGTGTGTTTTAGAGGCATTTTAACCACTTGCAGTTCGATCCACATCATATATGTATATAAAATATTTATTCAACTTTTTTTAGAGGTCCTATTATTAATATTGCACCACAAGTTATTAAATCCCATGAGCACACTTATCTATTTCAATAGTTTACCTAGATCTCGTAACATGTAAAATGGTTTGTAGCTCTTATTATTCTCATTTTTTCTTGCTAACATTATTATTTTTTGTATGTGTGTGAGCATGCATTTATTTAATGAATGAAAAATATCTTGTGATTTCATTCTACATATATATTTCTTCCATTACATGTTGTTAGTTATAAGAGATTTTTTACTATTTCACCAAATCATTAAATTGTTAAAAGTAATTTCAATGAAATAACTAGCTTGATTTAATATAATTTCATTTTCTTTTAAAGTATTTTATATTTTTAACATGCTCCCTCAAACATTGTATCTAGTTAAATTTAATGGTTTGTAACTTTCTAACCTTTAATATTGGACTATACTTTCCCTAACCACATTTTTTTGTAACTAGTTTCTAATAATATAATAATGCATTCCTATAGAAAATAACTAACAATTCTTGTCTCTACATAATCTCATTTTTACAATACATTAACTTGAAAAACCTAAAATGAGTATAGCCTCTTACCAAAATATCCCTGCATTCTATTGTAACCAAGTCTTAAACCCGTTAAAAATTAAACAAGATTCAAAATGTTGAATGAGGTACTTTCCTCTCCTAACTACCTTGAATTCCCATTATATGTTTTGATAGAAATAGATGGATTTATTTAACCCCATATATAAAGAATAGTAATTTCTATGTTAAATATAATAATCCCAAGATAAGGGATATAGTATTATGAATTCGGGAAAATGGTTCTCCCTTATAATAACCAAATAAAACATGAAACTTCACTCACTAAATTAACACTCTTGGTTGTGAAGTCAATGACGTCTAAATATTTATCACAGTGTTTCTCAAAAACCAGGACATGTGCCTTTGTCAGTTACCATCATTTGAAATCTCAGATACAAGAGAAATCTCGAAATTTGTGAGCAATTTTCTAGCCATGTTAAATATATCCCTTTACTAAATGGAATAAAGACTTACGAGTTATGGGTGTGGCCTGTGTAAAATCGCATCGCTTTTCTTTTCAGTATAACTAGCAATAACACCAAAAGTTCCATAAGCCTATTTATAAATTATAATAGTATAACGTATACTTACAATACTATCTTATAATTTATAAAAATTTATAAAAATGTATATCCATAAAAGGTCTCCTTGAAGACCTACATACAAAAGAATCTATCCACTAGATTAAACATCTCCTTCAAGACGTACATACAAAAGAATGTAACTCAAAATTGAGCAAACCCACATGTCTCATTTCTCATCTTCTGAAAAAATACATATAGAAAATTTATACCATTAAATGAATATCACCTAAACTTTGGTTCATGACTGAATTGTTATGTTGTTGATATGTAAAATCATTCATAATCAGATCAGGAATGTTAGAGATTCCAACCCAAATTCTTTGCAATGATTCTCTTTCATGACTACACTCATTCAATCTGAAATGTTTAGGTCTTTTATATATTTCAAGTGTGGAAGACGTGTTGGCTATATAGTTCTCAAGATTTACCATAGCATAACCTCTAAAGTGATAGTTGTTGGGGTGTACAGAAAATGATGCACTATGAAGATACAAGGAATTATTACTTTACGTGTCATTCATACTAGGAAGCACTCCATATTAACCTTGTATTTCATACATATGTATAACATTAATGCTCTTCATGTAACGCCCACTAAAAACAACCGATTTGAGACCTAAGAACAACCTAGGATTAGTTAGGAAAATTATGCAATAATTTTTTTGTTTAAAAGAGTCTGCAACCATGTTACAAGGCAACAATTGTTAATAACAAGTTCCAGAATAATTCTAATTCACTAGAACATACTTTTCTTTTATTAACAATTAGTAGAGGTCATAAATTCTAGAATTTAGGGTTATAAGGTACAGTAAGGTGCAGAGGGTAATTCCTCACCATACCCACTCTCTAATAGGCATAAAGGTTCAACTTAATTTTTATAAAACTGAACACATTCAAAATTACCCTAAATTATTCCCATTCGATAGGAAATTTCCTCACCTTTCCACTGATATAAAGAAGTCCTCCTAACTCCTCATATTTTTCAAGTTATGGGCCGGAGGGCCTTGAGGTGAAAATTTTCCCCAAGAGTAGGCCCAGGGGGAAAATTTGCCCCAAGGGCGGGTCCGCGGGCCGTGGGGAGATCTTTGGAAATTCTCCCACGTGGGAAAAAAAAAAACTTTGCTCCCGCGTACACATGAGTCTACAAGTCCACTAGGGATACGTGGTGCCTCAAGTCAGCACAGGGAGAGCGGGGTAGTGGGAGATATTTTGAAAAATCTTCCCACGTGGGGAAAAAGCCAACTTTATGCCTGCACTCCCGCAATTCCGTAATGGACACGTGGTATCTCCTAAGCTAATGTGGGGAAGATGGGTAGGTAGGGGGAAAATTAGTTTAATTCCCTGAAGGGCTAAGAGGGTAGCATTCACCCACTCCTCTGCCAGAACCTTGCGATGCCACATGGTGGCTCCTAGTTGGCTCCGGGCTAGCTAGCGGCAGGGAAAATTTTTGAAAATTTTCCCAAAATTTTTCAGGAGTGCTAAATTTAAAAGCGAGATCCACCCCTCTGCTGATGCCTCGTGGTACCACGTGGAAGCTTCCAATTGGTTGCGGGTTGGTGGGAAAAATTAGAAAAATTTTCCCGAAAATTTTCCTAAGAGCTAAGGGAAAAATTCGGGCCCATGAGCCCATCAAGGAAATTTTTCCCAATCTTTTTCTTTTTATGCCAAGGAAGAAAAAATTCAGAAGGCCATAACTTTTGATGGAGAGCTCAGGTTTTGGAAAACAAGAACTTTCTGGAAATCTCTTGACATCCTCTTTACTTAGGAATCATTAATTTTAGATTTTGATAAAGTTTAAGGGGTAAATTTTAAGAAAACTATCTGCAGGCTTTTATAGTACAAATTGGTAAATTTTAACTTGTTAAATTTGTTAAATTTTTTCTTGTGCCTCTCTCAAAATGTCAAATAGACATGGAAAATTTTTCTTAGGTGTATTTAAGAGAGATTTCAAGATTTAATTTGTCTTATTAATTTGCAATTTGAATATTTACATTTTTGGACAGCAACACGACTATAAAATTGTTTGATCCTAATTTTGCTAAGTTTTATAAGAATTTCCTTAAGTGTTAAAGTCTAGATGAATTTGGTTAGATCTTATTATTCCTACGTTAATGTTTCATTTGTTATTCCTTTATTGTAGATTCGGTCTGAGCATTTAGAATTAAATTATTCTCAATTGGAAACAATAAGAGAGAGTTCAAATTTTAAAAAGGTCTATTTGCCATTTTATTCTTCCAAGTATTATAATGTGTTCCAAAACTAATCTAATGCATTCAGTTGATTTAATTCAACTTATTCTAAATCTATAATACATCTCTGATTTAAATTTTTTTACATATTTCAAAGGACAAACTATTACATTTCCTTTATACGTATTTCTTTCTTTCAAATAGAAATTTTAATTACATATGAAAGATCAGATGCAATGCCAATACGTAATTTGAGAAAGGTGATAAATCATTTATTGATTCCAAAAGACAACTTTGTAACATCCTTCTTTTATTCCTTCTAAAATCATATATATAAAAACAGGGTAAAATATTACATTTTCTTCTCACGAGTTTCACTTTTCCTCTTTTCCAAACAGGGATTTCATAGAACATGTTAAATAGAGATTTCCAATGGAATAATATCATATGAACAAGGAAAACACTTCCATTAATTCAATGAAACTCTTATAACCTCCTTTCTATTTGATTTCAAAATACAACATACGAAACACGTGTCATTCTTTCACATTCTTTCCAAAACAGAATACATAGTATAAATCTTTTACATTTCAAATTTCCACTTTCATTGCCAATGAAAATTATGTTTCCATTATAATGAATACACAGATCATCCACTTTAAATGGGAAAGGTGCTACAATAAGATTTCATTTCACAAGGGATTTTCAAACTGTCTTTATCTTAGCTCTAGAACAACAACATGCAGATTTCTCATTCTTGTAATTTGATCACAACAAAAGTAGGGGAAAGGCAATGCTCTCCACCCAACCAAGACATCTAATGAAAGGAGAAGTCATCCTTCTTCATTGGCCCCTGAGCCCCAACAACAAAGTAATAAAAGATGTGATCCAACTCATGGCAACAATAGGCTTCCACAAACACTCAAGCAATATAATCACAATAAAACACAGTCCAAAACAGAATGTAGTTTTCAACTATATTAAAAAATGGAGAACATTACTGAGGCTTCATCAAGCAAGGCAAAGGAGCAAGAAACTATGGGGGATGCTGCTTATGCCTCCTAAAGAGGAAATGGGTATCACCACTTGAGAACAAATCACCAACATATGTATATATATCTATATATAATTTTAAATCCCTGACATGCTCTTATGCCTCCCCCAAGTACCGCTTATTCCTAACATTTCCTTATGGCACCCCAAAATCTTATGGCACCCCATAACGAGTAAATAAATGTAATCTATTTATTTTTAAGGTTGAATAAAAATCTTAACTCCCTCCACCCTTGTACATCCCTAAAACACACTTGTGCCTCCCAAAAAATATAACCCCATAGTCTTCTCCTACACAATTCCTAAGCCATCTACCCAAAATCCTAGAAACATTCCAAAACATTCTCACATTAACACATACATTCATAAAAGAAGAGCATTTCAAGAGTCAATCTCCTACCTCTCCATAATGGAGTTTGTTCCAAGTTCCAAACCAGCAAGCTTTATCCCAATACAAGAACATCCAAGATCAATGCCAAGCACGAGTCTGTAAAAAGTCTGAAACTTCCAAGAAAGAGCTCCCATAGAAAATAATTCATCCCAAAATATTAAGGAGTATGCCCAAGAAGTAAAGAAACCAAAATGAAGTGTCCCCCAAAGCAAGTAAAATGCCATTTGAATGTATATAGAAGGGAAGAGAGGAGGATGAGGAAGATCTTTGTAGGATGCCACATCACACATCCTCAACTTCCAACTCTCAAAAGTCAAACTTCAATATCCAATGACACAATAAATAAGTAGGTGAATAATATGACAGTCTTACTTATACACTCAAATCCAAGCCCATATCCCAAAGGACTAAAATTAAATCATGTCAAGCAAGAAGTGCAATTACAAGACCTTCAAGCTAGACTTCTCAAAAAGCATAATGAAAGTCTAGATTTAAACTCTCTGAACCATAAGTAAGGTTGGTAATTAAATTTAAGAGGTATGGAAACAAGTTTAACTTGTCCCACAAGCCTCCAAAATCAGTCCTCCAAGGACAATTTCGAATTTCCAAAGAAGATGAACTGTTTCATACTCCAAAGTCAATTCACTTACATATCTCTTGCACATATGCTTACACATAGTCTATATCAACTTTAATATCAAGAGCAAACCACTCCAATAATTACTCCTGTTATGACCCATATTTGATTAATTTATTTTAACAATATGATTACTCACAAAATTATACACCCCAATTTAATAATTAAATAAAAGGTGATAAACAGCATCACTTAAAATAAACACATACAAACATAATAAAAAGGGATACCAAATAAAAGAAAATCCATAAAAACCCCTTGGTCACGTTTAAAGGTGATCTCCCCCATGGGAATCCTTAACACACAAAAACACACAAACAAATACAAGTTGTCATGGTGACCATTGTTGAATTCATCTAGAATTCCAATTTGGTTCGTCTCCAATCCCCTGATGTTTGTTGCGATATTTTAAACCTGCAAAATAAAAATACCTCCTTCGGCCTCGTGGCCATATTAGAACATCCAAATGAATATAAATAAAATTTCAAGATCATCTAGATATATGAATCACACCAACATCCAAGCAACCAACAAGATCACTTGCAATTTTACTCAACCACTATATCATCATCAAATAATTTCCATTTCTAGGTCTACCCACAATATCTAAATATCACATGTCCGAACAACATCCATAATATAACCAAGTCAAGCATCATATCATCATCAATATATAAAAATGTCTCTAATAATCATCATGCATCATAACTAAATCAAGGTCAACAATAATCCATGATCTAACATCAAACATAATACTATCATAGAGGTCCATAATCATGTCTATAATATAATCACCAGTATCATGATCAGTATAAAAAGGTTTCAACAGGAAGTGGGCACTACATGATCAATGTAATTATCATGATTTCAAAAAACTTAAGGTGTTAAAAATGTAATTATTATAATGTGTACCTTTAGAAATCCAACACTTTGAGTTTATTGGGGTCACATGTAGCTTTATCCCCAAAATCCCCCACCTTTGAATATAAATAAAACCTTAGTTATTTGATGTTTGGAATAAAATTGATCTTACCAGAACCCAAGTTTACAACACCTCAATCCGTATCTACTTTATCTGTCAAACTTCCTCTATTATCTACCTCATCATAAAGCAAGCCGAAATTTTCATTTTCAATGACGCCTCATGATTTAGACAATTATTAATAGGCCTTTCAACTGGAGAATCTTTTTAGAAAAACCCCCGAATCTTCATGCTAAAAATAGAGAATTCCCAAGGCAAAGGTACTTTCACAAATAGTTCTCCATCTTATTTCTTTAAAATTAATCCTCCACATCCATGTCTTTTAAGACAAATCTAAAGCAGTGACCGAGGGGATAGAGACGGCGTGGGAAGCCTTGTTTCCAAAAAAATCTTGAATAGCATAAGGATGAGCCTCCTCCTGCTATGCAACAACATGCAACCCTCCAACCACCAACTGCTCAAGAATTTCCACATCCTTAGCACCCGGTGTATCCACCCAATTTTTCATCCAATCCACCTATACATCCCCCACAACTATCACACCAGAGCCAAAGGACGTTGGCTAAGAACCCAACCCATTCACTCAAATACCGATGTAGCAATAGTGGGTAGACCACGTTAGGCTCAATCTTTGACAAAGTATCATTACCCAAAATAGGCACTTCTTTCCTACTCCAGATTTGAGACTTAGCTTTGCAACCCATATCAGCGATGTCCCACAGTCTGGCAATAAGAGAAAAAAACAAGGGGGGATTCGTACACTAAATATTGTTCCCAAGACCCAAATTCTGAGGAAAGGAGGATAGAGGAAGGAAAAGTCTTTCTTTATGGAGAATTAAGACAAATTCTAGCAAAGATAAGTCTTGTACAGGACATTATCATTTAATTCATAGCAATAAAACTACCCAGAGCCTTAGCAATGCCCAAAAACTATATAGTTCCTAGAATTCTAGGGGAAGGGATGGAAATCTAACCCACACAAAAAAGATAGGGGGAGCCCTAATAGGGGGACCAGGAAATGATCTACAGAGAGACAATACATTTTTTCCATAAAACTAAGGTCCCCCTTGAAGCACATTTAAGATATCTTCTTCAAGTAGAAAAATAAACAAGAAGGAACTATTTGAAAGTGCCACAATGTCTAAATTTCTAGAAAGCCTCCATTTTCTCCTGGGACCAAGCTCTAACACAATCAATGTTGGATCTTAAGTAAGAGAAATATCCTACCCGGCTGATTTATTTCTCCTTGTAAGCTTGGTTCACAACCTCATCAGGGACCTGTAGAACTGGAGCAACATCCTTCCATGAAGGAGAGAAAGGAATGAGGGATTCCTTATTTCGATTACATAGTCATTCATCCCACGAGAGGGGATTTCCAACAGCTATCAACATCCACATGATCTGAGAAGCAATCCTGACTAAGAAAAAATTCAATAACTCCTTCCTGCCGAGTCTCCTTCTCTCGCTCCTTCTCGCCCATTCTCCAAAGGTAATATATTAATGGATGGGAAATAATATTGTGACAATGAAATATTTTTCTATACATTAAATATGACATCCATTTCACTATCATTTAATATTAAAATTTTAAAGGCAATAAAAAACTATATATTGATCATGTGTATTATAAGGTAACACTATTTATATGAAAAAACATTAAAAATGAAAATTAGTAGCACCTTTTTTTGAAATATATAGTTGTTAAATCTGTATTGACAGGGAATGTAATAACATAATTTAGTTAATGGAAGATAAAAAAGAAATCATTCGGGTCCTATGGGGAAAGTCACACATTTTTCTCATTCTTTTCCCAAACCTGGGAGCCTCCTTAGTGGTTTGAAATCAACATGGAGAACAACATGCTCTATAGGTGGCTTCTCTAGTGAGGAACTCGAACTAGACCACTAAGCGGATTGAATGGCTTGGCTAGTAATTTTGGTGGGGGTGAACTCCTGTGATATCACTGCTAATCTTGTGGGTGATTCATGATGGCATGTACGAAAGTTTCAGTACACAGTTTTGGAGCATAAAAAAAAGGGATTTAACCAATTGAACTACCACATAGCCATGACTAGTATTTCATTAAATGGACAAATGGACTCAGGGATAATTAACCAAGTTCAGGTCATAGATTTTTAGTGTACATCCTTAGGGTAGAATGGTGGTCATGGAGCCCAAGCTTCTTAGGTGGATGGCCACAAAAATCCTTCACGATCAACTATCAACCATTGTTATGGAGACGACAACTATCAAGGGGGTGTTGTAAAACTAATGAATGGTGTAGACCAGTGGATGGTGGGTGGCAAAGGATACCATGAAGGGGTTTTGTCAAAATTATTAGGGTGAAGAGTTTTCTTTTAGGAGACAACTATTCGTATGTTATTCACGAAGGCATCATGTAGTTGGGGTTTGACATTTGGCTTCATCTTGACAATATTTGGAAGTTGTCCAAATCCCAAACTAAGGAGATAATTTCATAGGATAAGAAAATGGATGCCATTTGTGTAGTATTAAACATACCCTATGATGAATTTGAAGACTCCAATATTAATGAGTCCCTAGTTGTCTAAATGGTGGAAAAAGAAGCTATGGATGATGAAATGACCACTGTAATGGTAAAAAACTCCTATGATAAGGAGAACAATTAATATCTGGGGTGTCCCTATTATAAATCTCGTTATATCATATGTATAACATGTTTCTTCCAACTTTAGGTGGTATATGTACTAGAATTTTAACCTTGTTCTCTAGGTAGTTTTTAAAAAATATTATCAATAGTGAGGCGAGGTGCCTATTTTTTTAGATTAGGTAATTATTTTAATTTTTAAGGGATAAAAAATCATGAACTAAAAGATAAGCGTCATGTCTTGAAAAAGAGACAATAGGGAGAAATGTCAAACAAGACCAATAAGGGAACAAATACACAATCCAAATCCTAGATGTGGAAAAAGAAACGAAAAATAAAAAAGGACCCCCAAAGAAAGAATGTCAAATTTACTTGACCATCCACTAAGAAAAATCCTCTCTTCTATGGGCATTTCCACTTTCAGATCTAAGGCTCATATTAAGAGGAGAATTAAAGGTTTATCCTTTTATTTTTAAGATCACAACCATCCATCATTAGTCCTTATTTGGATCTGCATTCTCATCTAGATGTTTTGGTAGAAGAATTTCAAGAACCTCCTTATTTTTTGGAATATGAATATACATGGCTCTAAGAGGCTAATGCATAGTGACACCTCCCATATTTGAAATATGACCTGTATCACCCTTGCTTTGAAGAACTTGTTTATCTAGACTAGAGGAAAAGGGGTTTTTCTCACAATTTTTCTCCTCATGAAACATGGAAGTATCCTCTTGGATAATTGATTCATTTTCAGTGTCATTATCTATAAGGCCTTTGACAACTAGATGATCCAGATTAAAATCCTTCCACCAAGAAACCTGACCCTTAATCTATTTTTTAACAATGTGATAATCATTCACTTAATGACCAAGAGTAAAACATGTTCTGGATCTAAAAGGAAATCCTTTGTAATCTAAATTTTGTTTCCATATTTTATCCTTAACTATAGGCTCCATTATAGCCAAAAATTTCACAATCATTTCCATATCCACCAATATTCGAGCATATGTGGTGTGGTCAAAATACTCAGTTTTGGGGTCTACAACTAAGAATTTTCCAAAAGCATTACCCATACGTCTGAACTTACCTTCCCACCATAAGTGTAGAGGTAAATAAAGAAGTGTTATCTACATAGGTCTGGTATTAAATATTTTAATTAAGGGGTTGAAATGGGGGAACCATGGCTTCATTAGAAGGAGATGAAACTAAAATTTCAATATTTTTCCAAAAAAAATCTCATTAGAGGGACTATAAAAAACTATTATGAAAATCCTATGGGCTAAGGGGTAAATATTGACTATACCTTCTATGAGAGACAGTCATGGTTTAGATATCAACTTTTAAGGGGCCGGAAGGCATGGACAGAAGTTACTCAACGTGCATATCAAGACGTGGTTCTGGAAGCACTCTTCTGATTCTGTAACTTCATCCCCAAAAGAAATTAATAGCGCCAACTTCATGTAAGGCATAGGTTTTGTAGGAGGGTGCCCCAAAGGTTTGGAAATATCCAAGAAGGATTTCACATTTCGTAAGTTGCCCTACATATTGCCTTAAAATATTGTGACACCCGCTAAAAACGCCACATGAGACCTAAGAACAACCTAGGGTTAACTAGAAAATTTTGGAAATATGTGCCCACGAATAATGTTTTTTTGAAATATGTGCCCACGAAAGGTCTCAAAAACAACGATTGCTTCATTAGTGTTTCTAGAAAATTATATTTAATAGATAACATTTCCCCGTTATAATAAATATTAAACCTGCATTAAATATAATGGATAAAAATTAGTCCAAGCATGGTTAAATTCTCTCTAAGTGTTAAATTAATAAACAATTACTTTCGTACAATAGTTAAATATTCCATATTTAAATTTAGAGGGTTAAAGGGGCCAAAATAAATAAATACCTAAGGTATTTAATTCCACAAGTTAAAAACAATTAACAAGGTCCCCATTTTACATGGGGTTAGAATAAATATTCCCTTACCCCATAAAGTGACCCCTTAAAAGACAACCCAGATTTTTAAATTAAAACATTTAAATTAAAAAGGTAGTTTCCACTCACCCACTCTCCACCTACTTTTTGTAGGGATGAATCTCATCCCTTAGATGGATTCAATTAGGACTTTTGATGAGAAAAGAGGGAAACTAACCCAAAAGCATGCTTATGAAAGCGTCTTTCTCATTTCCATTTGGTTCATTATTTTCTTTTTGTTTTGTAGGTTGTTTGGAGGAGGAAGAGAAACCATTGGAGGTCATCTCAAGCTCTTGGAGGAATGAACATGCTTCTTTTTTTTAAATTTTGTTTATACCCTTATTATGGTTTCTAAAAGTATTTGTTAAATATATTTAGTTTAGTTTCTTTGATTTTCCCAAATGATTTGTGGAGTTTTGCCACATTTTATTTATATAGTTAGCTTTAATTTATATTTTCATCTGGGTATATGAAACAAATATATATATATATATATATATATATATATATATATATATATATATATATATGAGAGATAAACCCGAAATAAATGTAATTTAGAGAAACAAGATTTATTACATATATATTTAAGTATAAATATGCATGTGATTAGGCATATATATATATAGAGAGAGAGAGAGAGAGAGAGTTTCATAAGGTCGGCTGCGGCCTCAATGCAAAGTCCGTGGGTTGACAGAATGCGCAGGTTTAAGGTTACTAGTGGGCCACATTTCTTTCTTGTTTTGCATTGATTAATGCAGCGGCCAAATCAAAGTTTAGAGGTATGCAGCTAAGTGAATGCGGTTTTATTAGTCAAAAGTATAGGGGTGTGGTAGTTGAACCCACTCACCCCCACCAATATCAATTAAAATCCCCCGCCATGGTCCTGGCTAGGCCTATCAACGGGCTACTTTCTTAAAAAAAAAGTTTACTTTAGTGAAAATCCGCCTTTTGTTTAAAGTCTTACACACTTTTTTTTTTTTTTGTTTTATGTGATATTTTTTGTTATAGTTTTATATCCCTTGTATTTTCTTGAAAGGTTCACTTTTTATAATTTAAAAAAAAAAAAAAAATTTAATAAAGTTTAGTTTATTTAACACGTGTATATATATATATATATATATATATATATATTAATTTATTTAATATACTAATATTCATAGTATATTCGTATTAATATATTGTCTTATTAGTAAATCTTTCAATATTAGTAATGTTTTATTATTAATAATGTTTAGGATATTAACATTACTATCGAAAGTAACAATAAAACATTAGATAGTGACATTGGAGATTTTGAATGTTTGTACTAATACTTTCTTCTCTAATATTTTGATAAATGTTATATAAGAGGTAAAATACGTTACATTTCTTTTCCTCAATAATTTGTAATGGGTTTACCATACATTCTTTTTAAAAGAGGGTAACATACTAGGGATAGAACTTAGTTACTTCGTGGCCTATTGAAAGACTATTTGGAACTTTAATTTCTCTCCATTTATTTGAGTAAATTTTATCTTTCTTTCAACTACTATAAGAGTATAAACAAATGTAACTTTTCACATCTTTATAAACTTCATGGAATACAATGGAAGTACTATTTTGCAATATAAATTTCCAACACACTTTTATTATCCAATGGAATGAAAACTTTCTTTAGTAAAGAGTATTTCCTATCCACATAAATCACAACTATAATAATAAAATCAATACAACTTTCCTTCAAAAGATTAATACAACCTTTTCGACTTAAAGTAGGAAAAATTTATGAAAATGAAAGCTAAAAGGAATATAATATTACAAGCCTTCCACCATAAGTGGGAATAACAAAAAAGTTTTGTCACAAGGAAATATTCCTTGAGGACACCAACAAGCTCCATAATTCACATAACCAATAAGAGAGATCCACCATCCTTCCTTTCGTCACAACAAAAAAAAGGGGGAAAGACAACACTCTCCACCCAACCAAGAATTCCAATAAGGAGGAGAAGTCAACCCCCTCATTGGCCCCTGAGCCCCAACCACATTGCAATGAAAAATAGAATCAACTCATGGAACAAAACAAGCTTCCACATCCCAATACAAGATTCAACAACCATACTAAAATCTAACCAATATAACTACAATCACAAGAAAGAAAGAAACAAAAAATACAAGGCTTCAACATCCAAAAGCCAAAGGAGTAAGATCTATGGGAAGGTCACTTATGCCTCCCAATGTGAAATTGGTTCCCACCTAGAAACCCTCCAATAAACATCTCAAAACCCTTACACACTCTTATTCCTCCCTCAAGTACCTCTTATACCTCCCACATTCTCTTATGCCTCTTTATAATCTGTTATGACTCCCTCAAAAAATAGACCAAGTAAGAAATGTAAGCAATTTCTAGTCCAAGGTGGACCAACTAACCCAACTCCCTCCAAAACATGAAATGAAATCTTATGCCTCCCCACATGTAAGATCCCCATATTCCCTACACCACACTTAAGAAAATCTACCCAAACAACCAAAAAGCATACCAAAACACTTAAACATGCACATATACACAATAGAAAACAAAATTATTTTACAAGAGTATAGCTCCTACCTTTCCATGGTAGAGCTTGATCTAAGAGTTCCACGGCAATCTTCTTCTAACCAAAACAATCACCAAAAGCTCCAACAAATCCACAAGAATTCCAAAATCCTCCATCTCCCAAAAATGCAAGATCACAAAGAAATGAAGTAACCCCCAAACAAGAAAAATAGCTTGAATAAATAGAAAAGGGAGAGAGGAGGGTGAGGTGGATCCATGTAGGATGCCACATCACTCATCCTCAACTCCACCTCACAAGTCAAACCTCAAACTCCAAAGCACAATTAATAAGTGGGTGAAGAAATGACATTTTACTTACACACACAATCCAAGCCCACACCCGCCAAGGTACAAAATTTAATTTCAAGAATGAAAGTGCAATAAAAACTTACAATTTGTCTTCCCAAAACACATAATGGGGTCTAATTTTGACCCCCAACCCATAGGTAGGGTTGGTATAGTAATTTAAGAGGTGTGGGACAAGTTTAACTTTTCCCACAAGCCTCCAAAATTTTCCCTTAAGGACAAATCTAAATTTTCATGAAGGGGTAGAGTGTACAACACTCAAGGTCACAAGCAATCAACTTACAACACATAAACCAAGAGACATCAATTCTAATAAATAAATTATTTTGACCCATGCTTAATTAATTTAGTAAACTAATTAATTTACTAATCTATACATAAATCAAGTGATTAACAAAAGGGGAATACATCACTATAATTCTCATACTAAAATTAATAAAGGAAACTAAATGAAAGAATAACACATAACCCCTTGGTCACAATTGGAGGTGATTCCCCCAATGGGACCCCCTAACAACAATTCAAACACACACACATAACAAAATACATGTTGTCATGGTGACCCTTGTTGAATTCATCTAGCATTCTAATGTGGTTGGTCTCCAATCCCCCTGATGTTTGTTGTGACATGTTTACCTGTAAAACACATAACACCTCCTTCTGCCTCATGGCCGGATCAAAACATCCAAAATAAATATACAATATAAATCCACAATCATCTATATATGAATCAAAACATTATCTAGGAAAGTAATGATATAATTTACAATTTCTAACAATATCTCGGTCCTACATTTCATCAATAACCATATGATCATAAGATTAGTTCAATTTATCTAGGTCTACTCAATATGAAGAAATATCACATGTCTAAAATATATATATATATATATAGATAACCATGTCAACAACATATCAAAATCAATATAAAAATGTCTCTAATAATCCACACACATCATATATGAATTGAAATCAACAACATTCCATTATCTCTAATATCTAACATCATGCTAAATCAAAAGCTACAATAATATCCATAAGTATAGTTGACAGTATCGAAATCAATAACAAAAAGGTGTCAAAGGGAAGTGGGCACTACATCCCCTCCCCTTAGACTTGACTTCCTCCTCGAAGTCATGGAGAGAGAGCTAGGAAACAATGCAATTAAAAAAGGATCACACCCTTTATGGAATTGTTTTGCTTCAAACAAGTGTGGGTCTACAGAACCTACGTTTTGGTTAAATGTAATTCAACAAGAAGAAGGGAGATTGTAAGGGATGAGTTCTAAACTTTCTTCATGCAAGGTTACGAACATTTAATTCTAAAGAGTAACTTTACGTGATCAACCAAGATAAAACACATAACATTATATACATGAAGAGGTCAAAGGAGTCTAGAGAATAACCACCAAGTAGAGGAATAACAGGGATAATTCCATGAATTCGAGAATGACCCCATAGTTTCCCATAGAATACAACATACTGCAATACCAAAAGTTAAGGTTTCTACTAAGGTTAAGTTATGCTTTCAAAGTTCATTTTCTAGACAAGGCTAACAAAATCAACCATGACCAAAAAATTTGTCCAAGAAACAAGTCTACTCAAAGGTCTCACAATTTTGAGATCACCCAAGATGAGATTTAACAAGAAGGCAGGACCCTTAAATTAGAAAAACATTTACAATCAATAAAACTATTCATGGAAAGCAATTTATATAACTCGAGAGGGTACAATCAAATTTTCATGGTAATACTAAACAAAGTCATGACCACAAGGTTTCCTATAGTCTTATTTTACCCTTTTTTTTAAAGAATCGAACACACCACACTAACCAAATCTAGAGACGTCAAACATTTAGCAAAAAATATCTCCACTAGCAACTAACATATCAATACAAGAAGCACCATTCACTATAACACAATGGGATTCATTTATCTTATTTCCTTCTCAAGCTCAAAATAACCATAAAGAGAGCACATGCATAAATTGTAACACCAAATAACATTCAAGGTAGCTAGGGAGAAGAACAAGTAACAAGGGGGGTCTAACTAAAATCCAAAGGTGCATCATATCAAAAGTGAGTAACATCTTAAGAAAACAATGTGTACTTTCCTTTCCTAATGGAAAAGGGGAAAACTTCAACAAGGTTTGATAAACAATTTGAGGAGAAAAGAGGACTTCCCAAAATTGTTTCATATCCTTAACATATGTTGCCTTAAAATTACAAAAATCCTAGGTCACCAAGGACTAAATCAACACACATGGAGGCTTCTTTTCTTAAAACAAGAGATAGAACCCAATCCCAAAAGGCCACAACTTGACACTCTGTCGAGCTATGAGGCAACAAGGGTAAGACAACCCAACTCCTGCAAGGGAAAAGCACATATGCCTATGAATTAGGGAGTACTTTGCAATTAGAACACATCACTATTAACAAGATGTTTCACAATTTTGGGCAGGCGGCAAAACTAAAGGTTCAACTATACATTGCACTCAAAACATAAATCTTACTCCTTTTATAAATAAACTTATTAAGTTAAATTTTTTTCTTTTGCTTGCTAACCAAATTCCTTACAAAGTTTTCTTAATTAAAATCTTCCTTTTATTATGACATCACATGTTTGCGTTATAAGGAGCACCACTAACGTGGGCATGATATCTCACCATTCTATATAGGTGGATAAAAAAAAAAATTATTTTACTCCTAGGGAAGGTAGATGGACAAAGTTTCCTTTCTATTCCTCTTCATGGTTTCTATTTCTTCTATTAATCTACCAAGGTTATAGCAAGAACCATTTCCCTTTTTCTATGTACCAGTTTATTTGTTAAGTTTCAAAGTTAAACCCCCTCAATTATAGTTTTATGGTGTTTGGGTGAGTCATCTTATCACTTAATTTTTAATGAGAGGGAAGAGTAAAACATATCACATTATTACTTTTATATATCACATTTTCAATTCTAAAGGAATATGAGACATTCAACATAGAAAACACATCATTAATTTTGTAAGAACTAGGAATCTATCAATCAACATGGATCATAAAAATACTTCAAGGTTTTACCAAATAATTACAAACATCATTAAACATTCCTAGTGGGTCTCTACAAGTCTCACAAAAAGCTATAAGGAAGGTCCATTAAAGAGGCATAATTACTTTTACGAATCTACAAGGTTTAACAATGTTTGTTGTTTAGGCTAAAACATTTTACTCGCATGATAAGATAAGGGAAGTATTCAAATCTACACCCATATTTCCAAAAGATACCACCAACTAAGAAACAAGATGACAATGCAAATTTTACTCCAAGGACACCACATTCCCACTATAAAGCATCAAATGCAAGTTGACAATCAGCAAATCTAATCATGTACTTTACAACCAAGAGTTATAGTTTTAAAAAGAAGATGCATAATATAAACACCACCGAGATCAAAATATCAAGATCTACCAAGCTACATCTCTAATAGAAAGGTTCAAAAGTCCCAAAAGCATCCATAAGTATCTCCACATGACCCAAATATTATTAGATCATAGAGTGTTATTTTATAGCAATTTAAAACATTAAGGAAAGGAAAGGCTTGTTTATAAGTCAATGTGAGCAAAACAAACACAATTAATTAAACACGCTACCCGAATGGGCTTAAATCTAATCATAATTACCAAGATGCATACAATCCACAAGTCAATAATTTTTATAATGAAACAAGGAAATTGTGATGAAACTTAACATGCCATCGATGAAAAGTCACTACCAAACAACCACTTTTCCACTAACATCTATAATTAACCAAAAAGCAATTTGATCCTAACAAAATCCAAAAACCCATGATTAAACACCTCTACTCCAATGAGGTTGAAGCTCTTACCAGATTTTAAGAGAATCACTAGCACTGTTATTAAACTGCTAACTACACTGCACTAGACAACAAAATCTCTTTCTAGCAAGGTCGAGTAACGAAACAGTCAGTCTAAGATCCTAGACACACTCAAGGTTTCATGCATCCAAAACCAAGGCATAATTTAAAGCACCTAAGACAACATTCAATACACCTAGGGTGTACCCCCATACAACAAAATGTCGTAATACAAACAAAATAAAACCTGCTTATCATCATGCAAGAAGGAACCACATAACAATTAGCTAAGTATCCAATAATATGAATGAGCTCTGAGTCACCAATAAAAATAAACTCCAAGAAATATTGGCAATCAGGAAAGTGGCTAAGTAGTCACATTGCAAAGTCTAAAAATTCTCGCTAAAATATAAATAACTAAAAGAGCCTCAAAGCTTCTCAATTCAATAATAAAATAAGATGTCAGTTTTTGATAAAATAATGTAAGATTACGAATGTAAAATACAAAAATTTAACACCACATTCAATTTGCAACCCTTCATGGCCGCCAATAGGGGTACTATTTCTCAAGGTCAGTTCTAAGGATGCATACGCAGGATTGGATCATATGCGACAACAAGACTGATAACTCTCCCATACGGGTATCAGATCAAAAAACTTACAACCAGAGCTTATTTCCTAACCACTAAAGGAAGGAAGTTCTAAAAAACTTCTAATTTAATTTTTTAGACTCTCGAATTGTAGTGCCCACTTCCCTTCAACACCTTTCTGATTTTTGTTTTCGATACTTTCGACTACACTTATGAATATGATTATGACTTTTGATTTAGTATAATGTTATATGTTAGATATACTGAAATTTTGTTGATTCAATTCATATATGATGCATGTGGACCATTAGAGACATTTGATATTGATGTTGTGGACATCGTTATATATATATATATATATATATATATATATATATATATATATATATATATATATATATATATATATATATATATATATATATATATATATATATATATCTATATATATATATACTATATATATATATATATTTCTGATATGTGATATCTTTCACCACACTTCGTAGGCTTTGATAATTAAATTTCTGTTGTGATCATTTGGACATGGATGAAATATTAGATAGAAAGGTTGCTAGAAATTTGTAAATGGTTCGTAATTGCATAGACATTAGTATTTCGTATATAGATGATTTTAGATTTATATTGCATATTTTGGCATGGATGTATTAATGTGACCATGAGGCAGAAGGAGGTATTCTTTATTTTGCATGTATATTTATATTCACAACAACATCGGGGGGATTGGAGACCAACCACATTGGAATTCTAGATGAATCCAACTAGGTCACCATGTCAACATGTAATTGTGTGTGTGTGAGTTTGGCTAGGAGAAAATTGTGACCAAGGGGTCATGTGTTGTTTTGTTTTAATTTCCATTTTATTAATGTTAATATGTGTTTCTTTTAGTGATGTAATTTACTTGTTGTAATTATCTAGATTGTGATGTATGTATTTTTCCCCTTTATTATTTAATGGGTTGTAGTGTCTTAATTAAGCTAATTTAACTTTATCCTAAACTAATTAAAGATGTAACCCAAAAAAAAAGTTCATTTATTAGACTTGATTTACTCTTGGATTTTGTGTTGTGTGTTGAATGATTGAATTTTTGAGTGTAGTACACTCTACCCTTCATGGGAAACTCGAATTTTTCCTTAGAGGCCATATTTGGAAGCTTGCGGGACAAGTCAAACTTGTCCCACGTCTCTTAAATGTCTATGCCACCCCTACCTATGGGTTGGGGATAAAAATTAGGCCCTATTAGGTGTTTGGGAAGATAAAAAGGTAAAATATTTATTCCACTTTCTTTCAAGTATTTAATTTTGTCCTTAGGGGGAGTGAGCTTAGATGGAGTGTGTAAGTCTCTTGTCATTCCTTCAGCCACTTATTAATTTTGCATTGGAATATGAGTTTGACCAAGGTGATGTGGAGTGGAAAGGAAAATGAGGTGGCATCCTAATTGGAGCCACATCATCCTCCTCTCTCCCTTTCCTATTTTTTGAAATTATTTTGCTTGTTTGGGGGTTACTTCTTTATTTTGTTCTCTTGTATTTTTTAGAGTTATAGGATTTTTTTGGAGAGCTTGTGGATTGTTAGAGCTTGTGGATGCTTGATTGGTTTTGGAGTAGCTTGGAATTTCATTCTTGGAACAATCTCTACTAAGGAGAGGTAGGAGCTTCACCTTAGTTTAAATTATGCTTTTATTTTGTGATTTTATATGTTTGTGTTGAGTATTGTTTTCCTTTGGAATATTTATTGGGTATGGGTATATTGCCTACGTTTAGAGTAGGAAAAGACTATGGGGATTTTTCTTGTAGGGAGGCATAAGAGTTTACTTCCTTGTTGGAGGGAGTTTTGGTTGGGTTCCCCATCTTGTATGAGTAATACTTGCATTTATTCTTGTTTCTTGTTATGATAGAGGCATAAGAGATTGAGGGAGACATAAGAGTATATGGAGGTATAAGAGGTACTTTAGGGAGGCATAAGAGTTTTTAGGGGATTGGGATATGCATTGGAGGCTTTAAGGTGGGCACCCATTCTGATTGGGAGGTATAAGTGGCCTCCCTATAGGTCTTGCTCTTTTGGCTTTCTTGATAAGCCTTGTATTATTATTTTTTTGTTGTTCCTTTTTATTTGTGTTGTTGTTGTGTTTGAATGTGAATGGAATGGATGTGAAACTATTTTGTCAATTTTTTGTGG
The DNA here is from genome assembly GCA_019776745.2 of Taxus chinensis. Taxonomy (NCBI): domain Eukaryota; kingdom Viridiplantae; phylum Streptophyta; class Pinopsida; order Cupressales; family Taxaceae; genus Taxus; species Taxus chinensis. The sequence continues at coordinate 844,844,534 of CM034148.1, forward strand.
AATATTTTTGTTTCCATGAGTTGAAATCATCTCCCATTGTAATGTGGTTAGGGCTCGGGGGCCAATGGAGAGGATGGCTTCTCCTCTCTATTGGATAACTTGGTTAGGTGGAGAGTGTTGCCTCTCCACCCCATTTTGTTGTGAATCAAATAATATTAGAGGAGTTATCTTGATGGGAGTTGTGAAGCTTGGATTTTTGTTGGAGATCTTGTGAAAATTCCTTTGTGTGACTCCCAGTTAGAGTGGAAGAACTTGTAATATTGTATTCTATTTTTAATTTGCATTATTGTATGATCTTTCCCACTTCAAGTGAAGGACATTGTTTTCATATTGTAAAGGAATGTTGTATTCAAAAAGTTATTATTGATATTGTATTGTATCTGGAAAGAAACAAAATAAGGAAAGAAAGAAGAAAGAATGGTATTGTAGAGTTATTTTTGCAAATAGAAAAGAAAGTATTTCTCCTTGTTGAAATCTTGGATATCTTGTGAGAAAGGTAGTTCTTTGTGTTAAAAGATTTAAATTATATCAATGGAAAACAATGTTTTCTTCATTGTGAATATTGTAGCATTGCATAAGAAAAGTAAAAATAGAGGTTGTAAGAAGTTGAACTATTATACATAATAAATTTGAATGAAATAACGTTATTATAGCTATTTTGAATGTATGCATACCATAATGAAATGACAAAAAAAAATAACAAGTTTGAATATATTGTATTTAGAAATGTTGATTTTATTTTATATAGAAAGAAAATGACAGTGTAAAGTAATAGATTTAAATACCTTTCTCTTGAAATGGAAAGAAAACTAGATGAACATAATAGAATGATTTGGTAAGTAGATGTGTTCTCATTGGTTTAGGTAACTTTTAAATATGAGTAGATTTAACTACGAAATGAATAAAAGAGTAAATCTCAAATTTGGAACTCTAAATGAATAAAAACAATTTGAGAATGCATTTTTAAACCTTTTGATAACTTTTAGTTTTTGAAAAAATCTTGGGTTTTAGGTTCTATTTTCTCGAAACAGGACTACCGCCCTGTGCAGGGTAGTGGTCCCGTAACCGCTACTAAGGATAAAGTGGCGGTCTCATAACCGCCGCTCTGTAGGGCGACGGTCTGTTGTTTTTCACCCAGGCAAGGTGGCAGTCCTAGGACCGTCGGTCTGCTATGGGCGGCAATTCTGTCACTCACGACAAAATTTCGTGGATCCACGCCTATGTGTCATTTTTAATTGGTTTTTACTAATTCTCAAAGAATAAAAATTTAACTAATGACTACCAGCATGTAAATAAATAGTTATGCCTTGGATTCGAATAATAAACACATGTAAATGGTGAACTAAAATATTTCTTTCATTTATAGCAATGGGGTAGGGTTTTCCCGAAATTTTAAAACCTAATATACATATAACTTGAAATAAAAACTAGATTGGTGGAGTAAGTTCCTCCCAATCTTTGAATGAAATAGAATACATTAATAAAACGAAAACTAAATTAAGCCTAGACTAGAACTCCATGTAGAATCCTCCATGTTTCTTCCTCTTGTGCTTCCATGGCTTCCTCTTCTCCAACCTGCAAATTTAACAAAAGGAAATAGACCAAATGAGAAGAATAGAATAAGAAAAAAATTTAATAGGATTTCATAAGGATTTCCTCCACAAGTCTACCACCTCAAAAAACAACAAAGTGATCAAATAACACAACATTAGGTTTCGATCCCTAATGGTTGGAGGATTAACCAAGATAAACGTTGATCAGGGTAGAACATAACCATTACTAAATTTTTAACTTTTAAAAACCTTTTCCAGGTCTGTCACTAGACGCCCACAAGTTTCACTATTCTAATTGTCCAGGGGTGTAAACATTAATAGTTAATCCTTAGAAAATTGTACGCATTTAATTTTTTGACTTATAAAATATTAGGACAATGGGTTCAACCCTAGAGTAATTATGATTTAGCTTACCTCCTATGAGAAATTTACTACATTGCATTTGAAGAGTAGAACAATAACTACATTAAATAAATTAAATCCTTCTTAACCTTCATTTCTAAGGTCAATATAGATTAATGGACTATGCTGATGAAAAGTGTCCATTAAGTTAACCCTTTTAAATAGACTTGGTTAAATCAGTTGTCAACCTGATCAAAAATAACATGTCATTTACATTTATTTAATCCTTATCATTAGGTTAAGCCCCTTGTAACCTTCCCTGTAACAAAAAAAATTAGTCGTAATTTTTAGGTTAAGTGTTCCATTGTAGATCATTTACTAAGAATGTCATACTTAGCGAGCCGTTACATGAACTGCAAGCACTAACATACTGGGGTACTAGAATGGCAAACTCATTTACCAATTTTCACATACATTTGAAACTATTTAGGATAGTCTCATAGGATATATCACATCTTGCCTAACTAAAATGTAGAGGTAGGATTCATCAAACAACATCTTGGATTCAAAGTAGAACAATTGTGTCCACTAGATCTTAGAAGTTCACAACCCAACCCTAACCATCCTTAATTTTACTTTATTAAACTTACCTGGGTTTGACAAAATGCCACTAGCCTGAGTGAATTTGGTCAACTAACTTTATTTTCATTATAATTATTCAGGTTGGAGGAGTGGAAGACATTCAAATTCTATTAGGACTGGGTTAAAAGCCTTGGAAGGATTCAGGCCAGGATCCAAGCATTGAACCCATTACTTTTATATTTAGTGTGATGCCTGTTATATCAATACTCTTCTATTTGACCTAAGATAGAGATTCTAGCCCTAAACATGGAGGAGTTATTTAGTTATTTCCATTCTTTGAAATGTGTTCCCTCGAAATTTTTACAAAACCCTATGATTGCAATCATTAATGTTTCTATGCAGATTTAATGCATTTAAATTCCCATTCAAGGATTTACATACTTATAATAAATGAGTTAAGTTCACATTAAAAGTAATTGCTACTAGTTAGTCCTTTGCATGGTTAAATTGTAGACTCTAAGTGTTTAATTAATAAATCAAGTTCCAATTTGCTACTATAGTCACGGATATTTAATTTTTCCACTGACAGTGATGAAAGGGGCCAACTTCCCTGAGCAATACTCAAGGTAGTCCTATGACTTCTTCCCTACCAGGGTGATAACAATTCATAGAAGGTACCGCAATTTTACTATGGGTGGTGGTTTAGAGACCACCCCGCTCTACCCCATAGGCTAGTGACCCCTTAGACAGTCACCACTCATGCATAGGGCGATTAGTCCCGATCTAAATCAAAAACTTAGATTTACAATCATCCACTTTCCACCTAATATTTTGTAGGAACAATCTCATAACTAGGATGGATTTACATTTAGGACCTTAGCTTGATTTTAGGAAAGATCTAAAGTAACACTAGTAGAAAGGTTATGAACTATTCTATCTCATTTCCATTACTGGTAAATCACTAAATTACTTTAGGTTTTGCTAATTTAATAGCATATAAGAAGAAAAACTACAAGATTGGACTTTTCCAAATAAATTGCTTTCAAGCTCAAATGAAAGAATGACCATTTCTATCCCTATTCGTAAGTATTATTGCTTTATTCTCCACTTATCAGGAATGTAATCCTTTAAGCATTTGTTAAATATCTCTATAACTTAGTTTCATGCTTCCATTTACAACCAAATGAGTTATGGGTTTTGCCCCATTTTAAAGAGATAGTTAGTTTTAATATATCAGATTTCAGTTTTGCTATATGAATACATTCTACACGATATATACATACTTCCAAGTTATATCCTTTCATTCTTACAATATATGCAGACTAAACCTACAAATAACAATGATTTATTTTTTCTTTAAGCATAGCTCATTTCTTACAATACAACAAGATTTCCTTCAAACAATACATTGTAACTGTGAATAGGAAAATATACAATATGAAATAAAAATATACAATACGACTTTTCCTTTAAGTTGCAAGACGTAATATCCTATGCACAACTTTGGTGGGAATTGACAAGAATGCGCAGTTTCAAGGTTATTAATGAAGCCGCATTTCTTTCTAGAATTGCATTGAAAAATTCATCGGCTGAAGTCCCAAATAGTTCAACAAGATTGCTCCACCATGGGGTCTTCACTTTAATCACACAAAAAAAATGGAGTAGGAAATAGCCATCTCGCACCCAACCCAATAATCCAATGAGGAGAAGAAGCTAGTGCTCATCCATTGGTTACTTTCTGAGCCCCAACCAAGTTTACTATGATAAGAAATGAAGACAACCCATGGAGCCTAAGACAATGCTTCCGACATCACAATACACATTTTTCATGTGAACAATTTGGTTACACATTCAAATCACAAGCATAATAATGGACAAGAATGCAACTTTAAAAATACACAAGTTTTCTGTTGAAAACTCAAATCCAATTGGAGTTTATTTAATAGGATACTATGACGAGATCACTATAAATGCCTATCCAATGGGATATACGTGCACATTCATAGTAAACCCTCCAATTAACACATTGTCTTATTAGTAAACCCCTAGACAACTCTAGTAATGCTTTACCCTCAAGATTGTCTTTTGCCTCCCAGCATTACTATCTTATGCCTAACCTTGCAATATCATTAGATAGTCTCCCTGGTGATTTTGAACCAAGTAATAAAAGTAAGCATTTTCTTATCATAAGTGGGGCATCCCACCAATGTTATATAATAATGTAGCTAAATTCTAAACAAACTTGATATTCTACAAATAACATGAACTCAAAAAGAAATAAATATTCTTGTTCATTATTCTAATAAAGAATTATAATGTTTCCTAAATAGGAAAAAAACTCACAAACTTCGAGTTGTCAAGCAAACTCTAACTAACATTGACTAAATCTACTCTAGGTGGCGGAAATTACTATTTTTAGTAGTTTACTAGACCCTGCTATTCTTAGTAAGTTCACATACTTATTCATGTACGGGAACAGAAATTTCCACACATCTTATAGATTCGTAAATTAGAGGAACTACAAAATTTCTAACTCATAATGAAACTAATAGACCATAAAATTAACACTAATGGCTCATAAATAGGAAAAAACCAATGGAACTACAACTTAAATCTTGATTTTTGGCCTCAAGATGGCATGGATTTAGGTCCCGAAAATATGCCAATTATAGTCCAAATTGGTAGGGTGCAGCCTTCCACTACGCATCTAATCTCATCAAAACATGTGGTTTGAAAAAAATACAAACTTAAACGGACACTCTGAAGCTCAAGTTATGACCCTATCAAGTTCTTGCTAATTCTGGTGCATCATTCTCCCCTACTTGAAAAAAACGCAGCTCCTGCAAGTTGTCCTTATTCAAACTGACTTAAATTTACCTACATCCAACTTCTTTATCTCCCACTCTATGACCCAATTATTTTCCTCTTAGCTCTAGTCCTTTCCAGTGTACCAGATATTTGGTGTATTTCACATGTCGCGTGTCCAGTGTTTTCTTATCTAGAATCTGATCCACTTCTTCTTTCTTCTTCACCGGAACCTACTACCTCTAATCTACTAATTCATAAATAACATCCCCTTCTATACCATGCCCATGAAAATAATACAAATCTGAAACATTAAACACTTGAGAAATATAAAAATTCCCTGGTAATTCTACCTCAATAAGCATTATCGTTTATTCTTTTCATGATCTTACACGGACCAATCTTCTTGTACTTAAGCATTTTTTATAGGTTTCTTTTGGAAACCTTTCCTTCCACTAATATACCATAACCAACTCACCAACTGTAAATACCTTTTTTCTCTATCCGTGCACATTTGTTATTTCCTTATACTTATCATTACTAATCTGCTGCTTCTTCCACACTTCTTCCTACAATTGTTGTATATGTTCGGCAAATGCTTCCGCATCATCAATGACTCTGCCATCAACTAGTAGTTGTACCAAATCTAACACCCCATTTGGATTACTCCCATACACAATTCAAAATAGAGACTTTCATATGGATCTGTTTATGGAATTGTTATATGCAAATTCAACTTGTGGTAATGCTAAGTCCCACTATTTTGGATTTTCCCCAGTGATGCACCTTAACAGGTTTCCCAAAATTCAATTTACCACCTCTATTTTGCCCATCAGTCTGAGGATGATAGGCACTACTGAACTGTAGTTGAGTTCCCAATTTCTTCCATAAAGTCTGCCATAAGTGACTTAAGAACCTTGTTTCCCCTATCTAAAGTAATGATTTTTGGAACACCATGACAAATGAACAACTTCTCTAAAAACCAAATCCATTATGCCTATCGCATCACTTGTTTTCTTGCAAGAAATAAAATGAACCATCTTAGAAAACCTATCAACAACCACAAAAATTGATTCAATACCTCATTGTGTTTTTGGTAATCCCAAAACAATATCCAATAGTCAGATATGTCCATGACCCTTTAGGAATAGGAAACGACATATACAACCCTGTATTCTATGCATGGCCTTTTCAATACTTGGAAAATTCAACATCTCTCGACATATCTTACCACATCTCTATTTCAAGCTTTGGCCAACATTATTTCTCTGCTACCAAGGCTATCATCTTGTCTTTACCAAAATGCCCAGCCAATCCTCCACTATGTAACTCCATCACTATATTTTCTCTCATAGACCCAACCGGAATACATAGTTGGTGTCTCTTGAATAGGTAGCCATCCTGTAAAATGTACTCATCCAAGACATCTCTTTCATTTTCTGACAATGGAAAAATTAACCTTTCAACAATATCCTTGAAATAAGAATTAGAAGAATACAAACCCTTTATTTCTTCAAAACCCACTTGATGGCGCTAGAAGAAGATTACTTTATTGCTATATCCATTCATACATAGAGCACGCCATTATATAGGTTACGAGAGAGGGAGCACAGGAGGAACAGTTACATAACTGTTCACTAACAACTACTAAAAACAATATATTAATTAAGCTAACATTCCCCCCCTTAATACATTGCTCTTACAAATGTACCCCCTAAACAAATCAAACTTCACCTTGCCGAGAGGCTTGGTGAGAATATATGCAACCTGAAAATCAGTAGGGCAGTACTGGAGCTGAATTTGGTGGTTCAAGACCTGTTCACGAATGTAGTGACATTCCACCTTAATATGCTTTGTACGTTCATGACAAACAGGATTCTTCACAAGCTTCAACACACCTTGATTGTCGCAGTGAATGATGGGAGGTTTCTCTTCAGGAATCCCTATATCTGCAAGAATGCGACATAACCAAATTACTTCACACACATCTCCTTGTGCGGCATGGTATTCAGCCTTAGTGGATGAGAGAGCAACAAAAGTTTGCTTCTTGCTAATCCATGAGATAGGTCCAGATCCAAGATGAAAAACATATCCTGAAGTGGATTTCTTGTCATCAATGGATCCTACATAGTCTAAGTCTATATATCCCTGTAAGAAGAACTGAGTGTTCTTTTGATAATCTAGACCAAAGTCAACTATACCTCGGACATATCTCAACACATGTTTTGCTGCTATCCAATGACATTTCTTCGGCTCTTGCATAAATCTGGTGAGATAGCTCACTGCAAAGAAAAGATCTAGTCTGGTATAAGTCATGTAAATGAGACTCCCCACAAGCTGCTTGTAGTGAGTGCCATCTACCTACGGTGAATCCTGGAATCTAGATAATTGCAAACCTTTCTCCATAGGAGTGGACATTGGTTTACAATATGACATTCCATACTTTTCCAGGAGTGTCTTGGAATATTTCATTTGGGAGACAAAGAAATGATTCTTCTTCTGCCATATCTCTAAGCCAAGATAGTAGTGACGTAGCCCCAAATCGGTCATGTCGAAGGATTTCTTTAGATCATTCTTCACCTCATCTACAAGATTGTCAAAAATTCCTATGATCACAAGATCATCTATGTACAAAACCAGAATGACAATCTCTATTCCTACCTTCTTGATATACAAATTTGTATTTGAGGGGCTACGAGTGAATCCATGCTGCAGTAGGTGATCATCAATTTTTATATACCATGCCCTAGGTGCTTGTTTGAGTCCATAGAGAGACTTTATTAGATGACATACCTTGTGTGGTTGATGTTCGTCTACAAACCCTTCAGGTTAGGCCATGTACACTTCTTCTTTTAGATCACCGTTTAGAAAAGCACTCTTGACATCCATCTGCTGAAGTTTCCATCCATTTTGTGCTGCCAATGCACAGATAACTATGATGGTTTTGATCTTCATAGTGGGTGCAAAGGTCTCGTCATAGTCAATTCCTTCTTGCTGAGCATAACCCTTTACAACAAGTCGTGCTTTGTGTTTTTCGATTGAACCATCTGCCTTATATTTTGTTTTGAAATTCCATTTACAGCCAATGGATTTCTTACCTAGAGGTAGATCGACAAGTTTCCATGTCAGATTCTAAATTAGGGAATTATATTCAGCATCCATAGCCTATTTCCACTGTGGTTGGTCTAATGCCTCATGAACAGTGTCAGGTTCAGTGCTCTCAACAACTAAACTCATGAGTGCAAAATTTACCTCATGTCTATCTTTACTTCATGTTCTGACTCCCGTAGAAGTACCTGGAAGTGAGTTCAGGTGTGCATCCCTAAAAGTATTCTGGACCCATTTCAGACGTTGGTGCTGCTGTTGATGTGCAGATGTGTTTTCTAGTGCGCCAAGATCCACGAACAAGTCTCCACTCAGCTCTTCTTCTCTCTAAGAAGAATCATCTTGCCCATCATCTGGATGTGTGAGAAATCTATGTGATGAGGTTGGTACTGGATCTCCATTGTGTGGCAAGGAGTCAAAGGATGACTCATCACATACCACATCTCGACTCTCATAGATCTTCTTCGTCTCAGGATCCATGAGATGATATGCCTTTTAGGTAGTACTATACCCCAAGAAAAGACATGGTAGTGTCTTTGGATCAATCTTCTTCCTTCTCTTATCTGGAACATGCATATATGCAGTACAACCAAAAACTCTCAAATGATGAATAGAAGGTTTATGACCAGTCCATACCTCTTTCGGTGTCCTATTTTGCAAGATCTTCATGGGTGCCCAGTTGAGTAGATACACTGTTGTCTAGACTGCTTCTACCCAAAACTGATCCTCTAACTTGACAGTGGAGAGCATACAACGAGCCATCTCCATGACAGTCCTATTATGGTTCTTGGAAATCCTGTTCTGTTGGGGCATGTAGGGTATAGTCAAATGTTGCTGAATGCCATGTTGCTTCAGGTATGCTAAGAACTTCTTTGACACAAATTCCCTGCCTTGATCTAAGTGGAGGAGAAGAAGAGGCTTCCCAGACTGCCAGGTGGCTTGCTGGTAGAATTTTTGGAAATTCGCAAGTGCCTCACTCTTCTTCTGAAGGAAATATATCCACATTTTCTTTGAGTAATCATCAATGATGAGCTGAAAGTACGTAAAACCTTGGAAGCTAGCTGGTAGGGGTCCATACAGATTGGTGTGAACGACCTGAAGATGCTCTGTAGAATGATAAGATATTTGTTTGAATGGACCTCTATGTTGTTTACCCACAAGACATCCCGAGCAAACAGGTAAGGAATGGGAGAGTGGAGGAAGCCCTCTTACCATTTCCTTAGCACTAAGCTTATGCAGAGCCCTGGTAGAAAGATGACCATATCGAAAGTGCCATAGTGTAGTGGACTCCACCATTGAAGCAGAGAGAGCAATGCTAGAAGAAGTGACCACATCCAGTGTAAATAGACGGCCCTTCAGAAATGCTTGAGCAATGATTGAATCTCCCTAGGAAATGATGTAGGATTTGACCCCTTTCTCAATAAAGAATTCAACCTACATCTAATGGTTAAGAAGTTGACTCATAGAAAAAATATTTGAGGTCAAACCAGGAACATATAGCACCTTCGTGAGTGTACATCTTCATGTTCAAGAGGAATGATGGCATCACCAATCCTCAGTGCAATATACTCCTGATTGTCTATGATGGTGATCTAATCTCTAGTGGGCCAATCACTCAGAGTATGGAACAACTTCTTATTACCAGTCATGTGTTTGCTGGTGCTTGAATCAATCAACCAGACATCTTCTGACGACTGCGAAGTTTGTGAGACTAGAACAATGTCAGAATGAGTCGTGTCTGGTACCTCTTCATTGGAGGTGGCATCCTACTAAGTAGCAATGTGGCCCTTCTGCCTCTGGTTACAAGTATGCCATAAGGATTTCTTGGAATATCCTTGGCCAGAAGTGCTCTCTTTGCCAGAGTTGCCATACTCGTTATAATAATAGTTCGTAGTCGTGTGCATATCCGTGGAGTAAATGTGGCACCATCAATCCACCTTGTGGTTCTGTTGCTAGTGGGGTGGCCGTTGTGGTGGCCGCTGAGAAGATTGTTATTGAGGATTCCACTTCTAATTCTGGGGGGCTGGCTTCCCTTTCCGAGGCTTATGCTTTTGCCTCGTGATGAGAGCCTTATCTTCAAAGGCTTCTTGAACATTTTACATGGCTTCTTCTTGCTGGAGATAATTCCACAGGGGGTTAAAACTCACCTCTTGCTGAGTGATGGTCAACATGGTGATCAGTGTCTGAAATTGGGAAGGAAGAGCTCACAAGGTGAGCGAGACTAGCAACTTGTCGTCCACTGGTTCACTGAGAGCAAAGAGTTCTACACGTAACTCATCCACATGCCGTAAGAAGGCTTCTATTAATTTTCCATCATGCATACTCATTGTGTGAAGCTTTGTCTGATGATGTAACTTTTTCGTTAGATTCTTGGCTTCGTAGATGGTACACAACACGGTCCATGCCTGAGAAGAAGTGGTTACTTCCCGAATGTATGGTTACACCTCATCAGAAAGGCTAAGGGTGATAAGCATTAGTGCTTTTGCATCAGTCTTTTCATATTTTACCAATAGATCAGCGTCTGTGGGAGGGGCATCTTTGCTAGAAATGATCCCCCAAAGATCTTTGAACTGAAGAATCATCCGCATCTTGGTTTCCCATGCAGCGAAATTTGGCCCTTTTTAAGAGTTGGACAATGGATAGCAATATTTTTGGAGTAGACATTTTCAAAAACTCAAAAATGTATTTTATTTATTTATTTATTTTCAAAAAATGGCTACAATGCTTAATGAAGAAATCTGTCCCGAAGATGGGCTCTATAGGCTTGTGCAGTGAGACGCAGATGCTCCTGTGGGCATTCTACTTTGCGTTCATCATCTGCATCATAACCACATTCAATTTTTTCACGAATCTTCCGTGCTTGACATCGAACGTCGAACCAAAAATATTCCAAAAGTCCTTGACACATAATCTCGTCAAAGAGAATGTTCCCAGTGTTGTGTAGCTCGTTGACCAAGGCAAAGAACAACCCAGTGGTGTCTTCGTTATCACTCAATGCCCAAATATTTGGTGCATTGCTCGTGGTGCTTTGTGCATATGAGATTTGAGACATACACGCACACATAGTTTTGTAATTTGTCAGCTTTGCTTACATGTATACGGGTTTGGATGGTCTTTCATGTGATTCTACAGGTAGTATGGCAGTCATAACACAGAAGCACGGCTCTCACTCAGAAATGAAAGTCTGAATCAATCGCTACAGAAGTTGGTCACTTCAGAGAGGATCCAACAATGTCTCCTTCCCTAGCCGTTATCCACGCACATAAAAATTTTCTCGTCTTCCACGCACACTCACAGCAACCAAACTGCAAACAAATACCTCCAAGGAAGAGGAAAAACAGGGATAGAGAGTTAATACCCACACTACTGTTCTTTCACGCACATCATAGCCAAGCACTCTTCTTCCACACACATCATAGCCACACATTGTTCCTCCATGCACAAAACTATTCCTCCATGCACAACAATGTTCACGCACTTCCTTGGTCACCTCTTCCAGTGCACAGGTCATGAATTACATGCCATAAACCACACGGGGCTCCTCCAATGCCAAATGAAATGCCACAAATTGTTTTCCATCCTTCCACGTAGAAATAGAATAGTTTCAGGCTCTCTAGGACTTTACAGTCTTCACACAGGGCGTTTCCTTGGTCGCTGCTCCTCCACACATAGCAAACCATCTCTGATACCAATGATGGCACTAGAAGAAGATTAATTTATTGCTATATCCATTCATACAGAGAGCACACCATTATATAGGCTGTGGAGAGGGAGCACAGGAGGAACAGTTACATAACAGTTCACTAACAACTACTAACAACAATGTATTAATTAAGCTAACACCACCACCTCATTTTCCATAGTGGTAAACAAAGTCACACGCCTACTCAATGCATCTGCAACTTGATTTTGTTTTCTGGATTTATGTTTTAGAGAAAAAGTATATGCCTGCAAAAATGATACCCACTTTGCATGCCTACTATTCAACTTCTTTTGGGTATTCACATACTTCAGGGCTATGTGGTCTGTAAATAACACAAACTCCTTAGGCACTAAGTAATGCCTCCAATGCCTTAATGCTTGTACAATTGCATAAAATTCCACATCATAAGTAGAATAGTTCTTTCTTACCTCATTTAGTTTCTCACTAAAGAAAGCTACTGGCTTTCCTCCTTGACTTAGAATAGATCCAATACCCACATGTGAGGCGTCACAATCAACCTCGAACACTTTATCAAAATCTGGTAGTGCCAAAATGGGTGCCTCTGTCACCTTCTTCTTCAAGAATTGAAAACTATCCTCAGCTGCCTTTGTCCACAAAAACTCCCTTCCTTTTGTGCAATCTGTGATAGGTGCTACAATACTGCTGAAATTTTTTAATAAATTTTCTGTAAAATGTTGCTAGACCATGAAAGCTCCTTACCTTTGTTATACTCCATGGAGTAGGCCATTCAATAATTGAATTATCTTTTCTGATTCCATCTGTACCCCACCTGCTGAAATAATAAAGCCCAAGAATACCAAGCTCTCTTATATAAATGTGCACTTCTTCATATTTGCATAGAGTTTCTCTTTCCTTAACACTTCAAATACCAATCTTAGATGCCTCAAATGTTCTTCTTTAGTTTTAATAAAGATCAAGATATCATCAAAATAAACCACAACAAACTTACCATTATACTCCCGTAGCACGGTGTTCATCAATCTCATAAAAGTACTAGGTGCATTGGATAACCCGAATGGCATCACCAACCACTCATATAATCCATTCCCTATCTTGAATGTTGTTTTCCACTCATCTCCTTCTCTGATCCGAATCTGATGATAACCACTTCGAAGATCAATCTTGGTGAAATAATTAGATCCAGCAAGCACATCCATCATATCATCAAGGCGAGGTATTGGGAACCGATACTTGATTATAATTTTATTGATCGCTCTGCTATCCATGCACATTCTCCATGTTCCATCCTTCTTTGGTGTTAATAAAGCTGGTGTTGCACACGGACTCATGCTCTCCCTTACGACCCCCCTTTCACACGAGCTCTGCCACTTGCCTATTCAACTCTGCATGCAATGTCGGGCTCATCCTATAAGCCGCTTGATTTGGGAGTGAAGACCCTAGAATCAAATCCATGTGGTGTTGAATATCTCTTTTGGGTGGTAATCCATCTGGTATCTCATCAGGAATAACATCTGAAAATTCTTCTAGTAATTCTAAAGTTTCTATTGGTATTTGAGCACTTACAAGTTCATCCTTATTTGCAACTAGTACATAACAGAAACCAGTTGCCTTTGCCTCCTTCACAAATTCCTTTGCAGAAAGCATATTTTCAGCCTTCCCCTCTTCTTTAAGAGGTATCAAAACTATTTTTGTGCCATCCTTCCAGAAAGTATAAGTATTTTTTCCCCCATCATGAATAACTTTTCTATCAAATTGCCATGGTCTTCCTAGCAGTATATGACATGCATCCATAGGAATAACATCACACCAAATCTCATCCTTATAACTGTTCCCAATAGAAAAGCTTATTAAACATCTCTTATCAACAGTAACTTCATTACCCTTCTTAAACCATGCAATACGATAAGGGTTAGGATTCTTCTCACAATGCAGACCCAATTTATCGACCATCTCATTTGAAACCATGTTCTCACAACTACCACCATCAATAATAACATTACATACCTTTCCTCCTGAAGTGCATCTTGTTCTGAAAATATTTGTACGTAGCCATGCATCGCCCTTGACCTCCTTTCTTGGAGCAATCATTCTCCTCTTGATCATCAGAGTTTCTCCAACATCTGGTGGAATTTCGAGGTCCTGTTCATCTTCTACTTGCTCAGCTTCAACAAGATTTACTCTTGGAGCATCTCCTTGCCTTTTGTCATGTGTATAAGTATGTGGGCATTCAAAAGCCCGATGTCCTTCTTCACCACATTTGTAACAAACAAATGGTCTTCGTGGAGCCTCCCATCCTCTATCGTCAGCATATCCTCTACCCCTAGAAAATCCTCTGCCTCTTTGTTGATTCTGGAAATCTTGTCTCGTATCCTCTTGCTTTTCCCATCCACGAGATGATTCTCCCCTACCTTGGCTGAAACTAGCTCATCCCCAAAAGGAAGATGAGGCCCCCCTATTCATTCCAGGTGATCGCCTAAAACTTTGACGATTTTGTTTTTCCTCAGCCTTTAAGGCTAATTGATAGGCATCCTCCATGCTTTTAATCCTATGCATACTTATCTCATCTTCAATAGTAAATTTTAATCCATTAACATACCACGCAGCCATTTGTTCCTCAGTTTCTTCATGCTCTACACGAATGGACAACTTGTAGAACTCATCTGTGTATTCTTGCACTGTTTGTAAGTTCTGTCTGAGATTCTGAAACCTCCTGTAAAGGGTTTGTGCATAATCCATAGGTAGAAATTTATCTTTTAGCTTCTTCTCCATTTTACTCCACGTCCTAATTCTTTCTTTCCCCTTTCTTGACCGCTCTTTCTGTAGGTGATCCCACCATAACATAGCATGACCTTTCAATTTTGTGCATGCAAATTTTACCTTCTTTTCTTCTGACATAGCCTTCCACTCAAAAAAATTTCCCATGCTATTCAACCAGTCTATCAGCTCCTCTGGTTTTAGACTACCAACATACTCTGAAACATCAAATCTTACCCCATCATTCTTTCCTTCTAATGCTCGAAGCATCCTTTCTTCAAAAGCTAATGGTGGTGCTTGTGTTTCCTCCTCTTCACAAACTTCTTCTTCATCTGTGTCATCTCCACCTTGATTTCCTCTTTGGGTTATCATTGCAGAAAGCGCAGCAACTTGTCTCTGCAGATCTTGCATATTTCTATTCATCTGGGCAATACCGCCTCCTCTTCCTCTTCCTCTTCCTGCCATTTTTAAACAAAATACTTCGAACCAGCTCTGATACCAGATAATGTAGCCAAATTAAGAACAACCAGATAAACTGCAATAAAATGAACTCCAAAAGAAAATAGATCTCCTTCTTCATTATCAAATAATGAATTACAATGTTTCCTAAATAGGAAAAAACTCCCAACTCGAGTTACCCAGTAAACTCTAGCTAACTCTGACTAAATCTACTCTAGGTGGTGGAAATTACTATTTTTAGCAGTTTACTAGAACCTGCTATTCTTAGTAAGTTCGCATGCTTATTCCTACGGGCACAGAAATTTCCACGCATCTTCTACATCCCTAAATTAGAGGAATTTCCAACTTTATAACTCACAATGCAAGTAATAGACTAAAATTAACTAATACTCAAAAATAGGAAAAAACCAAACTATAACTTAAATCCTAATTTTCGGCCTCAAGATGGCGGATTTAGGGCCCAAAAACGTGTCAAAAACTTGCCCCAACCGGTAGGGATGCCCAAACGCTGCGTTCATCTCATCGAAACACGTGGTTTCAAAAAAAAAACGGACTCAAATGGACACCCAGAGCTCAAGTTATGACCTTGTCAAGTTCCTGCTAATTCGGGCGCATCAGTGTTCTTCTTAAGAATTTAAGTAATGTGTTTAAACAAAATTTATTTTACAAAGGAAATACTACAATTCTTTCTTATGTGTTGGTAAGGAGAGAGCAAGGATCGCTTAATTTATGTCCCATTCAATAGCTATCCCCTCTTTTAAAATCATGTGACCCAGAATTTTTCCTTGTTGGATAGTGTAAATTCATTTCTTTGGGTAGAGTGACACCCCAAAGTCTATACACATTTCAAATACTTTATCAAGATGTTCCATGTGACTCTCACCTTCCTTTGAGAAAATTGTGATATCATCAAAATAAATCATAATAAAAAATATTATGAACCCTTTGAAAGAAAAATCCATGGCCCATTAAAAGGTAACACGAACACTAGACAACCCAAAAGGCATTTTTTCATAGCCATATGTTCCCCATTTAGTAGTGAAAGTTATCTTAAACTTGTCCTCTTCCTTGAACCATATTTGATTATATCTATAATATCCATCCAAATGGGAGAACCTCTCATCCCTCACTATTGTTTACAAAATCTGATCCATGGAGGGTAAAAGGTAATGATCCTTTAATGAGTCTCTATTTAGATCTCTATAATCAACACATAGCCTGATCTCCCAATTATTATTTCTTACAAGAATTAAATTTTCCACCCAAGTGGAGTACTTAATAGGAATTATTATTCTATCCTCTATGATTTTGGAAATCTCTTTCCTCATAAGGGGTTCAATTTTGGGGTTTATGGGTCTTTGTTTTTTCATAACAAGTTTAACATTGGGGTCAATATCTTTAACATGTTGCATAATTTTAGGATTAAAACCTTTAATATATTCATAGCTTCATGAGAAAATATCATGATATTTCTAACATAAGGACACAATTACTTATTTTTTAGTTTCACAAAATACCTTTCCAAGTAGCAACTCCTTATTTTTGGAAATCACAACCTTTTGATAGTCTTCTTCACTAGCTATCAGGTTTTTCTTTTATCCTTTGAACTCGTCATCAGAGCTGAATATGCTTTCAAGAGTAACTAGACCTCTTGGTAATTTTTTATTTCTTAATCGGATAATCTAATCTCTATAGCCTTCATACAACCTTGACTATAACTCAAATGATAACTCAGATTCATTCTCAATAAAATGGGTAATTTTCTCATCACTCTCAAAAACTTTAAAATGCACATTATTATTCAAGATGGATGGCCTCACCACCATCTTAAAATTTTGGTTGTGTCTCTAAATGATGTCTTTAGGTGGAATAAATGGTGACCCTACAACATCCATCTGATCACCTTCCACATTTAACTTTCTTGGAATTAACAGGAGATTAATAGTTTTAAAATTTTCAAGTAGGTCCCAAACACTATGTTTATAATCCTTAAAAATATTTTTATCTGTAACATACTTTCATCTTACTTGATGAACAATAAATTTTTTATCCCCAAACATCTATAACTTCTTAATTTGTCTCTTATTAGCTAACAACATTCCATGAACTAAATCCTCATACTCAGCTATATTATTCAAGCATGTAAATTGAAACGTATGAGAAAATATTAAATTCTCACCCTTTAGGAAAATAAAAATAACACCTACCCTAACTCTATTTTTACTCCTAGACCAATCAAAAAACATTTTCTATAGGCTCTGGGAATTCTCTTTACTTTCTCTTAATGCACTTAAGATGAAATACCCCTCCTATTGGATGTAATAAGCATACATAAATATGTCTCAACAACAATATCATATGGATCAAATCCATAACTGTCTTTATCCCACTCATCTAGCTTAAGATCAGGGAGTGATTTTTATAAATGTACTGCTTTAGCTAGTTTAAAATAACTAGCCATTTCTCCTTACATTGTGATGTTTGAGTTAATAACAATAGGATCATGGAATTCCATGTGATAAGATGATATAGGCTCAAATTTAATTGTAAACTTAGTCCCATACCTTGTTCTCAAGAGCATATGAGACCAATACAAGGATAGGTAACCTCCTACCTTGGCTGTGAAGTCTCTTGAAAAATACATAGAAAAGAGAGAAGGTAGATCTATAGCTATTATATCTTGAGAAATGGTTAGGCTAGGGCATACGTGGAAGGTTAGATCAAGGAATTTTATTATTCCAATCATTCTTAATATAGTACCATACAATTTTGAAACACCCTTAGTGATTTGAGCATACTCAATCCCCAAGTTGTCTACTATCTCCTTAGGCATCATAGCTAGGTATTGAATCCTTAATCTATCATACAATTGTGCACTAGATGATTTCTAATAATTAATGAGATATAAAAGGAATGAGGTTTAATTTTTTCACTTACTTTCCCCTCCTTGGGTTGACATAAGTTGACTGAATAGCTTGGTATTTGATTTACTATCCCATCTGGTAGAATGAGTTACTTCAAATTTTCTTTCAAGAGATCCAATTGATGTGGAATGGATATGAAATCCCACATTGTCTAATTCAGATTTATCTTCTTCATCTTCTCATCAATGTTGAAAGGGAAGCTGATGGAATTTTTCATTAGAGGTACAACGTTCCCCTTTCCTTTTTTTTCGATTAGTAGAAATTATTTAGTTGGTGGAACTTATGTCTTTTCATATGTTTTCTATGTTACATGGGTTTTGAATATCCCACAATTTTTTTTATTATGCAGATTTTCAGTGCTCCATGGAAAGATGGATGAGGCTGAAAATTTGTTCAAGTCTGGGGAGGATTGGGAATGTCACATTGAAATGGATAAATAAGAGGAGGAGACCTTATATCCATTTTCCTTTTCTTTGACCTTTTGTTATGCAACACGTGGAGTTGTGGCCTATTTGAGAGATTTATGGATTGATTACCCACATAAAAGTCATCATCCTTAAAGAACCTAAGATTGGTCTCAGGGAAATATCCTTGAGTTTCTTCAACATTAGTACTTGGGACTTCCATCATTGGTTTTTGTTGATTAAGTGAACCTTGCACAAAGAGATCCTGACCTTTCACACCATTTTATAAAAAAAATATGATAATGAGGCTGATTTGATGGGAAACACCATTCAGATCCTTGAATCACATTGTTTTGGATAGGAACAATAGCCTTTCTCAAAGTAAGAGAAAGTAGATATTGTGGAGGTGGTAATGCTTGAAGAGGAAACTTATTATTTACACCTTGAAACCTACTTTTCTCATAATTTTGTCTATGCCCTTAATTTGGATGGTAATTCTTTTTTCATTTCTTCATACTCTTGATTCTTATTTTGGTATGGCCTCTTGGAGCTTGGGTTTTTTTAGGGAGACTATCTCATTAGAAATATTCTTGATTAGTGCTTTGAGATCATCTATCTCATCTTGAGAATTATATTTAGGGGTAGATGAACTAGCTTTAGACTCAGGGATTGGGGTAAGAGAAGGTTGAATTTCATGCAACAGCTATGAGAAAAGAGGCATTGGGGTCTACGAGATATTTTTATAGCTTGAATACAATAATTATCAAGTTCAATAGTTGTCTCATAAGTATCAAGAAAATCCATAACTCCCATTTACTGAATCATTATTGAAATATAAAACTTAAGATCTCTCAAAAAATATAAATAATGCACCTTGACGAGATGGCCTAAGGAGGAGTGGAATGTGGGAGATATTCAAAGAGATTTTCCCCCTGAGCAACTGATGACTTTTTACAGATCTAATTCTGGAAGTCACGATCGTGATCATGGAAAGCACTTGTAGCACTCAATGTCAAGATTTTTGGGGGGAAAAGGTCCAATATTGTAAATTTTATAAATACCATAAATTTTTCGTGCAAATGGTTGGAGTGTTAGAAATCGAAGAAAGTTCCCAAGAGGAAAATTTGACAAAGCTTGTCTTTTGAGACACCATCTAAGAAGCCTGTATATCTCTTTTGTATTAATTTTGATCATGTCAAAGTGGTTGTAAGTGTACAATAATTGATAAGCTCTGATATTGTTTTAGAAACTTTCCCCTACTGATAAATTTAATCAAACTAGAGTTATTATGTGTTGATCTTGAGAAAAATGTGTTTGTTTCATTTTTGAATGTCTGTAAATAGTTTTTGTTATTCTTATTGCATTCTTGTATCAAAATATGTCTTAATCACACATGTCTCAATCCTTGTGATAGTTTAGTGGATACTGCAAACTCAGTTTTCAGAATAGCTTTCATTTGGGAGTGAAATAAATGATTTAAAATCACTTTTCTTTCATTTGTTGATAGAGTTTGTTTGTAAGCCTTTGGGTGTACCTCAGGCATGATTGATCTTTTATTTTGATGTTTTATTCATTATTCTAAGTATAGCCTTTGTGTTAAAATCTCATAGATTATGTGAGAAAGGTGCTAATTTGGGCCTTCATTGAAGCACATATTATCGTTAAAGAAACATTTTAGTTGTTTTGTGTCATTTTGTGTGTTTAGTCTTCAATTTTGTAAAATCTCTCAAGGGTTTGGTGAATCAAGTTCATCCTACCTCACCTCCCACCAAAATTCATTTGAAACAACCGATCCTACCCATACTACCCCTATTTTTCATGTGTGTATACAAATTCATAAATTTTATTACCAAAACATACATAAACATTTAGGATTCCAAATGTGTTTAGTAACCTAAACCTTGCCTAGAGAATATCTCCACTATCTAGAGTGACAACTCATGAGAGTTATATGTTGTTGCATTGATCATATTTTCTTCAAGGTCTCCTTAACAACTTCATTAGGAAGGACATCTCCATCTCCTCCATAAACAACATGCTATAAAAGGGTTCTCTTACCTTGGTTGAAAGGCACAACCTAAAATAATGAGGATAGATCAAATCCTCTTGAGGTTGCTATCCATTTCTCCACATCTGAGTGACATAGGGCGAGTTAGATCCCATCCATGGCTATAAAACAACTCACCATGATCTATCTGTCTCTAAGCTTCTTGCCAAAACTTGTGATGCTTCTCATACTTTGAGGGAGAATCAATTTGTGTACCAACACTTTACTAGCGCCATTGTTGGGGAATTGTTTGAGTTGCTGAGACTATTTGTTGATTCAATTCCAGTTCATATATATTTATTGCATTAACAAAACCTTCCTGGCACCATTTTTGTGGATTTATTTGTGTTGCTGAGACTATTTTCTAATTCACTACCAGTTCATATCTATTTATCCCATCGACAACACTTTATTGGCACCATTACTAGGGACTTTTTTGAGTTGTTAAGACTCTTTGATGATTCATTTCCAATTAATATCTATTTAGCCCATCAAAAACACCTTACTGGCACCATTTTTGGGAACTTATTTGAGTTTCTGAGACTATTTTCTGATTCACTACCAATTCATAGCTATTTATCCCGTCAACAACACCTTACTGGCACCATTTCCGGGGACTTATTTGAGTTGCTGAGACTATTTTCTGATTCACTACCAGTTCATATCTATTTAGCCCATCAACAACAACTTACTGGTGTCATTTCCAGGGATCATGGTGGTTACAGTTCATGTTCATACCTTGGTAAAACACTGCTTATATACTCCAAGTGTCGTGTGTAATATTTCAGTTCCTACACCGAGTGAACTAGCTTTCATTGAAAAATCTAGGTAAAGAAAAGTCAGAGTCTTTCCATTTCTAGTTTCTTATGTTGAGAACATTTGACAGATCATGTTTAGTGCATCTACACAACTAAGGTGGAAATCCTTAGTGGTGACTCCTTTTTGATTTGATTCTTAATGAATACCAGTGTCTTAGCCTTTGTCAAGTGAAATTTGGTACTAAACTTTGCAAAGCTAGAAGGAAGAAGCTATTTCTTTGCTACAGACCCTGCTAGGACATTATTTCAAGAGCCAGGAAAAGAAAAATCATAAGGAAGAAAATCCTGGAGAGTTATGGGGCATCAGCAGACAAGAATAGGGATCTCCATTGATGAAAGTGATCAGGCTATCATTGGATATTGCTATTCAAGTGCTTCTGAATTAGGTAGCCTCTTTGTTGAATTGAATTCTCTAATTGGAGAGGGGCCTTCATATTATTTTGAGAAGTTTTCTTCTCATTCTACCCCTATATTTTTAGAAGTTGATAGGGATTTCTAAGAAACGAGGCCTTTAGGGCATATCCAATTTGAAAATTATACCCCTATGTTTCAGAGACCCTCTACCTCTTATCACTCTGTCACCCCTCTAGGGTCAACTCCTCAAAACAACATGGCCCCGCCCCCACCCAGACCTCCATTTATTGTAAATACCTTTGGACCTATAAAGTTTGTAGGGATGGTTGGTTATCCAAATGCAGTTCCTCAAGATGTAAGAAACAGACTACCAAAGTTCTAAGGAAACAACGCTATAACTGGTGATCAACATCTAAAGCTTTTTATCAATATGATGGAAGAATTTGAGATTGAATATGAAGATGTATATATCAAGTCATTTATCCATACTTTGGAAGAGGATGTAACAGACTGGTATAAATCTTTTCTAGATAACTCTATTCATTCTTGGATTGGGATGAACAATGCATTTAACTTGTAGTATGGTGATAGAACATACCCTAGATTTCTTTTGACAGAATTTGAAAACATCAAAAGGAATCCTAATGAGTTAGTACATGATTTAAACACAAGGTTTAACAAGACCTTGAGGATATTTCTTGTTAGGATAAGCCCATGTGATGAATCATGTTTGATCAAATATTCAGATGCATTTGATAAAAAGGATGTTTACTACTTGAGGGAAAAAAACCCTACTAATTTGAGGTAGGCCTTCACCATGGCTCTTGAAATGGAGAACAACATTAAGGAAATTGGAAAACCCCCCAAAAGGGAAGGTGTAAAACTAATTAACCCAAAAAAACTCAGACAACCAAGGCTGCAGATTTGGAGGAAGTTGTGAAAACTTTGCTAGGGGTTGTCAAGGAAATATCATACAAACTAGCTCGAGAAGAGAAGGGGATTGGGCACAGTTCACAAGGTCAACACAAGCAATAAGGGCAAGATAGGTTCAAAAATCACCAAAGATCTGATGATAGAGGCAAGGGACCTATTTGATTTGGAAATTGGGAGCCCTAAGGTAGGCAAAATAGAATGGTGCCTGATCCTTTGGCTACTAGAGTTGATGTTGTGGAGGGGACAAATGTCATTAATTGATGTAACAGATGTTTCATGCCCCATGCTCCATACAGGGTAGACTAGCAAGAAGTTGAGGAAGCAAAAAATGATGAAATTGATGATGATTCCTGCATGATGGAGATCCCTACAAGTTTTCCAAGGGAAGCAACTTCAACTTATGTAATAAGTTCTGGAACTACTATTTTTTTCAGGATTACATCCACTGGGTACCTCCTCTGCCTCCCTCTCATACTTTAGAATTACACACTGTACATGCTTTTGAATTTCATAATGATTTTGAATACTTGAGAGCATTAATGATTGAAACGTATGATGGAGGAGTTCCTTTAGAAGAATATAGGTAGCTAGTAATGAATGTTGTAGTTGACCAAGAAAAAGATCACAATACCAGAACTAAAGCTACCAAGAGGCCACAAGACAAGTCAAATTTTCCATTGCTTACGAAAAAAACCCCCAAGAAAATTCCATCTGGCAGAGAACTTGTTTCCCCAGTCAAAACTTGTGTTCCTCGCCATGCCCAAACTCAAAAGAATCCCATTCCATCTGATGATTTTGCCAATCTTTCTCCTAGTGTTGCTTTACCCAAATTTGTTCCATATGAAATTTCCCAAGTTTTGATTCAAATCAAAATTCCTTTCCCAATTGTTGAGTTTCTTAAGATAACTAAGCACAAGAAGAGGGCTTTTGAATGTTTAGGGTTCAAAGAGGAATAGATCAGACAAGGTAGAGATATAAACAAGGTTGAGATTCCCCTTACTATTGCAGAGTTGGAAAAGCCACACGTGTTGGAAGGGCTAGGGGAACCACCAAAGGTTTATTTAGGAACTTATTTGGTTAAATCCCAGCTGAATGTAGATCAATTCTTCACTACCCTAGTTTTCAAATACTAGTTATTACATAACTGTATGTTTGATTCTGGAGCCTCATGTAATGCCATTCCTCTTGAAGTTATGAATGAGATGGGCATCAAAGTAACAACATCATAAGGGAAGTACATTGCCATGGACTCCAGAGAGGTGCTAGTGGTGGGATGTGTCAAAGATATGGATGTGCAACTTGCATCTTATCCTGGAAGGAACATAAAAATCAATGTAGTGATTGTTGACTGCCCTGCCAAGTGGGGAATGTTGTTGTCAAGAAAGTGGGCAACAAGTGTTTGTGGTAGTGTGCAAATGGAAAAGTCTTATGCCACTATCCCCATTGAAGGAAACTTGGTGAAATTATATGGAGAGGAGAAGATGTTGTACTTGATTGAAGACCCAAGCAATGAATCTTATGAAGTTTTGCAAGAAGATGCTAATCTAAACAAATTTGTGAGTTTCTTGGATTTCGGGGAGTATGAAAATGTTGAAACAAATCTCATAAGTATGTTGTTGAAAAATGTTAAATAATTTGACTAAACACATTGGAGGAGCTTTAAAGAACGTGGATGGTTTACAAATTGAACAAAGAAGAAAAAGAGGTAAATTTCTAGTTGATGAAAACATATAAGAACCTTTTGGGATGGTAATATCCAGGATGGAAAGCATTTGAAGATTTCCTTGATTTTTTTTGTTGAATCAAAGTGAGCATCATTTGTACAGTGTATAGTTTGTTGGTTTGTTTCCTTTCTTTTGTTTTTTTTCTTGTTCTGTCCCTGGTGACCTATTTTCTATTGGTTTTTCTTTTCGTTCTTGGAATAAGAATTTTTTTCTTTGCTCTGTAAGATGACTCCTTTTCCCAATGGATATTTTGGCACTTGGTCTACCTTTGTTCTTATGGCACTCACACGGAGTGCCCATCCCCGAGTCGGAGCTGATGTTGGTGCTAAAAATAGTCTTGCCCCATTTTTCCTTTGAAATCTATCCTTTTACGGCCTTTGTCACATTTTACCCCCTTGATTTGTGCCTTAAAGGTCTCTATTTTCCTTTTTCTACCATAGTTAATCTTTCCTTGGGCCAATGATCATGTAAAGCTCTGTAATTTGGGGCTCCCTTTTTCTGTTCATCTAAAAACTCAGGCTCTCGCGTTCTTTCCATTTTTTACAGTTGGGATTTCTTGATCTTATTGTTTTTTCCCTAAATACTTGAACAAAATAAATGGATGTAGCTCTGAAGAATGTATTTGAGCCTTGTAACATCATTGAATTCTTTGTCCTTAGAGAAAATTTCATCTCCGGGATCGTGATTATTTTTCTTCATTTTACAGTTTGACGGGCATTTCTCCCGGTCAAATTTACATCCTTACATCATCAGAAAGCATGGCCTCTTTTGGTTGGATGCAGCTCAGCTGGGTACTTTAGAAATTTTATGAATTGTCTCAACTTAGAAATTTTTCCATGTGGAGCAACGATGCTCATTTGGATATTTACTTTTTGGTTTGGCCTTGGAGTAGCATTGGGAGGACACGTGGAAGTTTCCACTACTTTTCCCGGGCTTAGAATTTTTTTTATGTAGTTAATACATTTTGGTAGGAAAGGGATACATGGTGAGCCCACTTTGATTCAGGGTCTCCATTTTGGGAACCATTCTAAAATTGTGCCAGGGAGACACGTGGTTGCTTCCGCCCACTTTAAATTTTTCTTGGACTTTTCAATGGCCAAAAGAGATTGCCATGGACTCTGACACATGGTGCCTTCCATTGAGCTTCAAGCCTTCAGACAAATTTTTTCAGTCTAGGACACATGGTGAGCCCACACTATTTCAAAATCTTAAATTTTGGGAACCATCTCAAGATGCGCCATTATGACGCATGGTAGTTTGAAAATTCAGAAGGAGTGGGGAAGTGAACCATCAAGGGAAACTTAGAATTTTTGCCTTTTATGCTCAAAAGGGTTTAAAATACCAAAAATGGCCCGTAAGCCCGATAAAGGAAAGGTCAAAGCTTGCTCTAGTAAATAGTGGAGGTGTGGACTCTTGGGGGGAAATTTGGAAAAAATTCCTTTTGGGAGACAAGAGTTAAAAGTGAAAAAGGAAGTGCGGTTCTGATGGGACAAACATTGGGACATGTGTCAGGCTCATTTTTCAAGGGCGGAGCTATGGGGAAAACTTGGAAAATTTTCCCTTTCCAAAAATGAAGTGAAATAGTAGACTTTGGCCATGGTTCCATTGGGACGCCCCTTAGGACATGTGTCATGCTTATTTCTCATGGGCAGATGTGCAGAACAAAATGTGGAATTTTTCCATTTCTTAAAAAGTTTGTAAAAGGTCAAAGGAAACACTCGGGCCCATTTTAAGTTTAATCTTCCACATGGATGGCCCAAATTCAAAGTAAAGATCAACGAAAACTGGGATTCTGAATTTGATTTTCCCCCCATTTTACTGAAACACACCTGGAAGTGCAAGTCTTCACGATTTCTTATTATTTCCTACACGCCAAATAGAGGTGAGAGTTATGTTGATATCTGAGTTTGCTGGGGAAAATATGGAGACGTCTTTCGCCATTCAAATGGTCAGAATCTTAGGCTCGATATGATTTTCCGTATTTCTTCTCCCGAGCACGCAAGGAAGCAAATTTGATATATTAGGGGTGAAAGCAGTTGGTGAGTTGACGAAAGAGTGATCTACAAGAAGGAGGAGTTGAATGCGGGAGATATTCAAAGAGATTTGCCCCTTGAGCACTTGGCAACTTTTTGTAGATCTGATTCCAAAAAATCATGATCATGATCATGATCATGGTGAGCACTGGTAGCACTCAATTTCAGGATTTTTTGGGGAAAAGAAACTCCATTGTAAATATTATAAATGGCACAAATTTTTCGTGTAAATGGTTGGAGCGTTAGAGGTCAAATAAAATTCCCAAGAGGAAAATTTGACAAATCTTGTCTTTTGAGAAGGCTGTATATCTATTTTTGTATTAAGTTTGATCATGTCAACATGGTTGCAAGTGTACAGCCATTGACAAGCTTCGAGATTGTTCTAGAAACTTTCCCCTACTGATAAATTTAATCAAACTAAAATTATTTTGCATTGATTTTGAGCAAAATGTGTTTGTTTCATTTCTGATTGTCTGCAAATAGTTTTTCTTGTTCTTATTGCAATCTTGTATCAAAATCTATCTTAATCACACAAGTCTTAATCCCTATGATAGTTTAGCAACATCTACAGTCTCATTTTTCAGAATAGCTTTTGTTTGGAAGTGAAATAAATGATTTAAAATCACTTTTCTTTCATTTATTGATAGAGATTGTTTGTAAGCCTCTAGGTGTACCTTAGGCATGATTTATCTTAGATTTTGATGTTTTATTCAGTCTTCTAACTTATGTTAGCTTAACAAATACATTTTCCACACCACCCATATGGTTACTATTAACCATTCCTAGATGTAACTGTCTTTGTTCATTCCTCCTCTATTGTGCAGCCTATATATTGGCCTAATGTATTTGTTTCTATACATAGCAATAAAGAAAACATTGATCTTCAGCCATCATTGGTATCAGAGCAGCAGTTGCTTAGATGTGTGGGTGTAAACCTATAGATCTTTCATCTTCCAACCTATGTGGATCTTCCGACCTGTGCATGTAGACCTGTTTTCAGGCTCTTGCTGTGTGTGTGGAAGGAGTGCAGGAGAAGACTTTGTTGAGAAAACATGGTGGGAGGAAAACCTACTGCGTAAAGCAACTAGAATTGCATGGAGTTTTGATATCCATTTTCTTTGGTAGTGGCCTATTCTTTGGTAGCGACCTGTGTGTTAGACTGAGACTTGTGTCGAAGGCTGTGCATGGAGTTCCTATGGGGAAGGAGAGAAACCATTACTGTGCATGGATTTTTTTGTGTGTGGAGAGAAAACATTGTTGTGCATGGATTTTTGTTTGGTATATTGAAACCTGTAGATTTTGCTATTTTTTTCTTTGGCAGTGTGTGATATCATTGGAATTTTCCTTGATTTCTTACCTGAAAGGATAAATTACAGTGAATTGTAAATAATAAGGAGGTCTGTGTTGAAGAAGAAGCATGCGTGGAAACCTCCAAGCCTGCACACCTATTACGAAGTAAGGGAAACCATAAGCCTGCGCTGCTAACAGAAGAAAGCGCCAATGGAGAGGATTTGTGATCTGCGTGGCACGTATATATCACAAATTTTGGATGCATAAAGTACCACGAGAAATGCACCAAATATTTGGGCATTGAGTGAAAATGAAGACACCACTAGACTGTTCTTTTCCTTTGTCAATGAGCTCCACAACACTGGGTATATTCTCTTTGATGAGATTGTGCACCGAGGACTGTTGGAGTATTTCATGTTCGACGTTTGATGTCAAGCACAATGGATTCTTGCAGAAGTTGAATATGGCTATGATGCAGATGATGAATGTGAATTAGAACACCCATAGGAGTGTCTGCATCTCACTGCATGAGCCTATAGAGCCCATCTTCGGGACATATTCCTTTAGTAAGCATTTTAGCCATTTTTGAAAAATAAATAATTAAAATACAATTTTGAGTTTTTTGAAAATGTTTACTCCAAAAATATTGCTATCCGATGCCCAACTCTTGAAAGGGCCAAAGTTCACCACATGGAAAACTAGGATGCGGATGATTCTTCAGTTTGAAGATTTTTTGGGGGATCATTTCTTGCAAAGATGCCCCTCCCACAGACGTTGATCTGTTGGCTAAGCATGAAAATGCCGATGCAAAAGCACTAATTCTTATCACCCTGAGCCTTTCTGATGAGGTTCAACCTTACATTCGGGAAGCAACCACTTCCTCTCAGGCATGGACCGCATTGTGTACCATCTATGAAGCCAAGAATCTGACCACAAAGTTGCATCTTCAGACAAAGCTTCACATGATGAGTATGCATGATGGTGAATCAGTAGAAGCCTTCTTACATTGTGTGGCCAAGTTACGTGTAGAAATCTCTACTCTCAGTGATTTGGTGGACAACAAGTTGCTAGTCCCACTCACCTTGCAAGCTCTTCCTTCCTGATTTCAGACACTGATCACCACGTTGACCATCACTCAACAAGAGGTTATTTTTTCCACACTGGTGAATTATCTCCAGCAGGAAGAAGCCATGCAAAATTTTCAAGAAGCCTTCGAAGACAAGGTTCTCATCATGAGGTAAAAGCATAAGCCTCAAAAAGGGAAGTTAGCCCCCCAGAATCAGAAGCAGCATCCTAAGCAGCAATCTTCTCAACTGCCACCATAGTGGCCACCTTAGAAGCAGTATAACAATAAGGTGGATCGATGGTGTCACATTTTCTCCACATATACACACACGACTGTGAATTGTTATTACAATGGTCGCAAGTATGATAAATTTGGTGAAGAGAGCACTTCTGGCCAAGGATATTCCAAGAAATCCCAATGGCATACTCGTAATCAGAGGCAGAAGGGTCACATTGCTATTGAGCAGGATGCCACCTCTGATGAAGAGGTTCCAGAAACGATTCATTTTGACATTTTTCTAGTCTCACAGACTTCACAACCGTCAAAAAATGTCTAGTTGATTGATTCAGGTGCCAGCAAACACATGACTAGCAATAAGAAGTTGTTCCATACCCTAAGTGATCGGTAAACTGGAGATCGAATCACCATCGTAGATAATTAGGAGTAGATTGCGGTGGGAATTGGTGATGTCATCATTCCTCTTGGCACATGACAATATATGCTCATGAAGGTTCTCTATGTTCCAGGTTTGACCTCAAATCTCTTTTTTTGTGAGTCAACTTCTTAACCATCGAATGCAGGTTGAATTATTTGTTGAAAAAAGGGTCAAGTCCTGCATCATTTCCCAGGGAGACTCAGTAATTGCTCAAGCATTTCTAAAGGGCCATCTATTTGAACTAGTTGCGGTCACTTCATCTAGCATTGCTCTCTCTACTTCAATGGCGGAGTCCACTGCACTATGGCACTTCCGATATGGTCATCTTTCTGTTGGGGCTCTGCATCAACTCAATACCAAGGAAATGGTAAGAGGGATTCCTGCACTCTCCCATTCCTTACCTATTTGCTCGAGATGTCTTGTGGGAAAACAACATAGAGGTCCGTTCAAATAGAGCTATTATCATTCTATGGAGCATCTTCAGGTCGTACACACCGATATGTGTGGATTACTACCAAGCTAGCTTCCAAGTTTTTGAGTACTTCTAGCTCATCATTGATGATTACTCACATAAAAGGTTGGTATATTTCCTCTGGAAGAAGAGTGAGGCATTTTCCTATTTCCAAACCTTCTACCAGCAAGCGACCACGCAGTCTGGGAAGCCTCTCCTTCTCCTCTGATCAGATTGAGGGGGGGAATTTGTATAAAAGAAGTTCTTAGCATACCTGAAGCAGCATGGCATTCAACAACATCTGACTGCACCCTACATGCCCCAACAGAATGAGATTTCTGAGTGACACAACAAGGCTTTCATGGACATGGCTTGTTGTATGCTCTCGATCTACAAGTTGGAGGATCAGTTTTGGGTAGAAGTAGTCCAGAAAAACAATGTATCTACTCAACCGGGCACCGATGAAGATCTTTCAGAAAAAGACACTGGAAGAGGTATGGACTGGTCGTAAACCTTTTATTCATCATTTGAGATATTTTGGTTGTACTGCATATATGCATGTTCTAGATGAGAGAAGGAAGAAGATCAATCCAAACACACTGCCATGTCTTTTCTTGGGGTATAGTACTACCTCAAAGGCATATCATCTCACGGATCTAGAGATGAAGAAGATCTACGAGAGTCAAGATGTGGTGTGTGATGATTCATCCTTTGACTCCCTGCAGATCCAGTACCGACCTCGTCACATAGATTGCTCACACATCTAGATGATGGGCAAGATGATTCTTCTTAGAGTGAAGAAGAGCCGAGTGGAGACTTATTCGTTGATCTTGGCACATTGGAAAACACATCTTCACATAAGTAACAACAGCACTAACGTCTGAAATTGGTCTAGAATACTATTAGGGATGCACACCTGAACTCACTTCCAGGTACTTCTACGGGAGTCAGAACACGAAGTCAAGCTAGACATGAGGTAAATTTTACACTCATGAGTTTAGTTGTTTAGAGCACTGAAATTTACACTGTTTGTGAGGCATTAGACCAACCACAGTGGAAATAGGCTATGGATGCTGAATATGATTCCCTAATTTAGAATCAGACATGGGAACTTCTCAATCAACCTCTAGGTAAAAAATCCATTGGATGTAAATGGATTTTCAAAACAAAATATAAGTTAGATGGTTCAATCGACAAACACAAAGCATGACTTGTTGCACAGGGTTATGCTCAGTAAGAATGAATTGACTACGATGAGACCTTTGCACCCACTGTAAAGATCAAAACCATCAGAGTTGTCTGTGCACTAGCAGCACAAAATGGATGGAAACTTCAGCACATAGATGTCAAGAGTGATTTTTTGAATGGTGATCTAAAAGAAGAAGTATACATGGCCCAATCTAAAGGGTTTGTAGATGAGCATCAACAACACAAGGTATGTCGTCTGATAAAGTCTCTTTATGGACTCAAACAAGCACCTAGGGCATGGTATATAAAAATTTATGATCACCTATTGCAGCATGGATTTGCTCATAGCCCCTGAGATAAAAATTTGTATATCAAGAAGGTAGGAACAGAGATTGTCATTCTGGTTTTGTATGTAGATGGTCTTGTGGATGATGTAAACAATGATCTAAAGAAATACTTCGACATGACCAATTTGGGGCTACTTCACTACTGCCTTGGCTTAGAGACATGGTGGAAGAAGAATCATATCTTCATCTCCCAGATGAAATATGCCAAGACACTCCTCGAATAGTATGGAATGTCAGATTGTAAACCAATGTCCACACCTATGGAAAAAGTTTCACAATTATCTAGATTCTAGGATTCACCGTAGGTAGATGGAACTCTCTATAGGCAGCTTGTGCGAAGTCTCATTTACTTGACTTATACCAGAATAGATCTTTGCTTTGTAGAGAGCTACCTCGCTAGATTTATGCTAGAGCCAAAGAAATGTGATCTGATAGCAAAAAAGCATGTGTTGAGATATGTTTGAGGTATAGTTGACTTTGGTCTGGAGTATTAGAACAACACTCAGTTCTTCTTATAGGGATAGATAGACTCAGAGTATGCAGGATCCGTTGATGACAGGAAATCCACTTCAGGATATGTTTTTCATCTTGGATCTAGACCTATCTTGTGGATTAGTAAGAAGCAAACTATTTTTGCTCTCTCATCCTCTAAGGCTAAATATTGCACCGCACAAGGAGCTTTGTTTGAAGTGATTTGGTTACGTCACATTCTTGTAGATATAGGGATTCCTGAAGAGAATCCTTCCATCATTCACTACAACAATCAAGGTGTGTTGAAGCTTGTGAAGAATCCTATTTTTCATGAATGTACAAAGCATATTGAGGTTGAATGTCACGGCATTCGTGAATAGGTCTTGAACCACCAAATTCAGCTCCAGTACTGCCCTACTGATTTTCAGGTTGCAGATATTCTTATCAAGCCTCTCGGAAAGGTGAAGTTTGATTTGTTTAGGGGGTACATTTGTAGGAAAAATGTATTAAAGAGGGGAATGTTAGCTTAACTAATACATTTTCCACGCCACCCATATGGTTACTATTAACTGTTCCTATGTAACTATCTTTGTTCGTTCCTCCTCTATTGCACAGTGTATATATTTGGTTATTGTATTTGTTTCTATACATAATAATAAAGAAAACATTGTTCTTCGGCCATCAACTTGATCCTTCATGTTAAAATCTCATATATTGTGTGAAAAGGTGCTACTCTGGGCCTCCATTGAACCACATATTCTGGTTAAAGAAACAATTTAGTTGTTCTGTGTCATTTTGTTTTAGTCTTCCATTGTGTAAAAGCTCTCAAGGGTCTGGTGAATCAAGTTCATCCTACCTCACCTCTAATCAAAACTCATTTGAAACAACAAATCCTACCCATACTACCCCTATTTGTCATGTGTGTATACAAATGCATAAATTTTATTACCAAAACATACAAAAATAATCAGGATTCCAAATGTCTTTAGTAGCCTGAACCTTGCCTAGAGAATATCTCCACTATCTAGAGTGACAACTCGTGAGAGTTATATTTTATTGCATTGATCATATTTTCTTCAAGGTCTCCTTAACAACTTCATTAGGAATGACATCTCCATCTCCTCCATAAATAGGCTACAAAAGGGTTCTCTTACCTTGGTTGAAAGGGACAAACTAAAATAGTGAGGATAGATCAAATCCTCTTGAGGTTGGTATCCATTTCTCCACATCTGAGTGATAGAGGGCCATTTAGATCGCATCCCTAGCTACAAAAAAACTCACCATGATTTATTTGTCCCTAAGCTTCTTGCCAAAATTTGTGATGATGCTTAGACTTTGAGGGAGAATCAATTTGGGTACCAACAAACTCAACTTACAAGGCATAAACCAAGAGACATCAATTCTAATAAATAATTACTTTTGACCCATTATTAATTAATTTAGTAAATTAATTAATTTACTAATATAGACATAAATCAATTGATTAACAAAAGGGGGATGCATCACTATAATTCTCATACTAAAATTAAATAAAGGAAATAAAATGAAATAATAACACATAACCCGTTGGTCACAATTAGAGGTGATTTCCCCCATAGGTACCCCATAACAACAATTCAAACACACACACATAACAAAATACATATTTCCATGGTGACCCTTGTTGAATTCATCTAGCATTCTAATGTGGTTGGTCTCCAATCCCCCTGATGTTTGTTGTGACATGTTTACCTACAAAAACACATAACACCTCCTTCGGCCTCGTGGCCACATCAAAACATCTAGAATAAATATACAATATAATTCCACAATCATCAATATAAGAATCAAAATATTATATAGGAAAGTAACGATGTCATTTATAATTTCTAACAATATCTTGGTTCTACATTTCATCGATAACCATATGATCATAAGATTAGTTCAATTGTCTAGGTTTACTCAATATGAAGAAATATCACATGTCTAAAATAAATATATATAACCATGTTAACAACATATCCACGTTAATGTAAAAATGTATCCAATAATCCACATGTATCATATATGAATTGAAATCAACAACAATCCACTATCTCTAATATCTAACATCGTGCTAAATCAAAAGCTATAATAATATCCATAAGTATAGTTGACAGTATCAAAATCAATAGCAAAAAGGTGTCAAAGGGAAGTTTGAACTATAAATATCATCTTTACAGCTCTAAGAATAGGGCCAAAAACACCGCTATTCGGACCACCTCCAACATTTTTGGTCACCCCTTGTCAACGCCACCCAGCGCCCACCAGCTCCGCAATTATTGAGGGTAAGGGCATCAATATTCACATTCTATGCGTATTTATCACTCGAATAGTGTTACGTTTTCT
This sequence comes from Taxus chinensis, assembly GCA_019776745.2. Taxonomy (NCBI): domain Eukaryota; kingdom Viridiplantae; phylum Streptophyta; class Pinopsida; order Cupressales; family Taxaceae; genus Taxus; species Taxus chinensis. Next base: position 844,878,891 of record CM034148.1, read on the forward strand.
TTGTCGTAGGCCTGTAATATCCATTCCATTGTCTCCCTTGAGTGTATACAATGATCAAATAGAGGCGGATAATGGTTTACTAGATCCGTCCACCCCAATCTTGTCACTCTTTTCTCCACTATTTCTACTTCCACCAGAATTAGAGGAGCATCCAACCACATAAGGGTTATCTTAAATACAGAAGCATCGATAGAATCATGGCCTCCACAATTAACAACTGCAAGAGACACTATAGAATCACCCCTTCAACCAACGTTGATACCATTGTACACACCAGCGCTGTAGAGAATCTTTCCATCACCGCCATGTAACGCTAACATTTTATACACACAAAAACAACAATAAAAATACCAAGATATATTTTTTACTTACATTCCTTACTACAAAACGCCACAAAGGCTCCAAGTAAGAAAACTCAAGGATGCATATGACACTTACAATTTATCGACTCACATAGACAAAAGACAAAACCATAGACATTTTGGTTGCCACACTTTTCCCAATGAATGAATACTATAACTGACCCAAACACAAAAAAAAAAGGACTCATTGGAAAACCCATAACACATCATTTCTTTAATTGCATCCTATTTACAATTAACATTCCAAGAACATTATTGTGCAAGGATAATTTTCTCCTTTTTCCACCTATAGATTATTAAGTTCATTCCACATTTAAATTTATAGTTTTACCATTTGAGGTTGGCTTTTTATCCATTACGCAAAATTTCCATAACTTATATACTTACTTGGCATGATTCAAATTGCATAGAAATTACTTTTATTATCTTGTTCTTGTGTTAAAAAAATATGCTTCTCAAACATTTATTCAATGTCTACATGTTACCCTTGTAACTCAAGTGAATCTGACTTGATTTGTAGAAAGCAATAAGAGGATTTAAGGGGGGGTAGTTTAGATTCAAGATACCTTTTTTTTCCATAAACATTATTCAATCAAGGTATCTTTATTTCCCAATTCAACATTCCCACAACAAGAATTTTTTTTTAGATTATATATATATATATATATATATATATATATATATATATATATATATATATATATATTCTTGAAGATTGATCTCGCCAAGGGAAACTCATATTCTTCGAACACATGAAAAATTTTAATTGAATTATAAGGACTCCAAGAGTGGCATTGTTCCTAACCTCAAATCTCATATTCACTCTTATCTATTTTTATTTTACATCCCATTATGGTATCATTATTACCATCTCTTTTTAACAAAAAAGTTATGAAAGTAGTTTCCTTACATTTTGAAGAAGTACATGATTGGAAGTATTATAAGCTACACATGAACCACAAGTGATTTGTGTTCAAGGTAAGATCCCATGTTTCTACATTTCACGATTCTGCATTTGAAATTTCTTTTATTCTTAATGTCATGAAAGGGTTATAAAAAGGTATTTCGGGACAAGACTTCGGTTTCTTGGGTTCTCTAAGGTCAAAAATTTTCAAATCAATTTCATTTGCAAGAGCTACTTATAATTTTCTACCCACAAGTTAACCTCCTAATCAACTAAGGTTTAGTTTAATTCCAATTTTCACTCAGGGATTTATGCTCTATTATAGATTAGATTAAGGTTTAGAAACAAATTTACGCTATAAAACCTACATAAAAGATCAAGGCACTATATTGTCACTAGCCAAAGATAAGACATTTAGCTAAGAAGATCTAAAGAGGTGATTAACAAGATTCGAAATGATAGTGCAACTATTTCAGTAGCTCCATGATGTCATCTAGATCCCACAAGAATTTCATTGGATGAAGAAATTTAATTCTAAATCTATCTTCGAAAGACAAGGTAGTCCACTAGGATACGAAGCAAGATTTAGCTGTACTTACTCCAAATAATGTTTGATTGTGTCGCTCCTATCTATTGGGTTTATCACGATGTCACTAAACACACCGACTAGGACAATAACACCAACTAGGGGTCTTATTTACCTAAGCTAGGAGGTTCCATCAAGCACAAAAAATTTAATTCATTCTATGGTTTCAATCTATACTATGGTAAGAAGGAACACCTATGAGGGCACGTTACACACAGATCTTATACTACATTTGAGTGTTTCAATTAAATCTCTTTATTACATTTGAGTGTTTCAATTAAATCTCTTTATTACATTTATAAGTTAAGAATACAACACAATAATTAATTAATCATTTATTGAACACTGAAAATACACTACAATATATTAAATTCAAATTTATTTACTATATATATAACAAACCCTTTTACCATACGTAAGTATGAATCAAATTGAACCTATGATTAAATGCACATTTCCTAAGATATCCCTAAAACTAGCATCTCATACATATTAGGAAATTTCAAATATAACTTATTTGTAACATGAGACTACATTATACATATACCCATTTTACAATGACACTTTATAAATTACAAATAATAAATATTGAATTAAACATCACCTTTTCGCCATCATCTCTTGCATCTTGAAAAACTATGTGAGCATGAAATCAGCAATAAATCGTTGGGATGGAAACCACCCTATTCTAACATAATTAGGATTTTTCAGCTTCCCATTTACATATAATAATAATTACAATTTGCAATCGATAAGAAAAGGTTTTGAGACATGTATTCATTACATTTCATTTCACTTGATTTTGTAGTCCAAGGAGAGACAAAGAAGAAGGAAAGAGAGAGAAACACCAATTTTTCAAACATTCCATTTCACACAACAATTTACACTTTAAAGTTTTTAAACAGTTATTTACATGTGTCAAAATTTTCCATGGTGGTTTGGAAACCTGACAGTTGTCCTAATACTTTCCTTTTACATTTCCCTGTTAGCTAAAAAACATTCAAATCAGGCTTTGAGGCTAAGAAACCACTTTCAAACGTTGTCTTCTGATGAGCAAACACACCACACTTAAATTTCTATGTGCCTAATTATAATCCAAGAGTTCATAGGAACTGACAGAATTCAGAACTGCCGGATGCATTACGAATATGGCAGCTAGTTTTTTGAGGGCCATTAGTCGTAATTGACCTAGTTGTAAATGAATCAAAAGTTAGCTTGAGGGTTCAAAAAATTACATCCAAAACCAACGATCGTTTCATGAATGTACGTGACCATGATAAAATTCCTTCACGTTCCCCCATATATGGTTAATTCATTAGAGTCAATGGAACTCAAAACTAGAAAACTATGTTTTCAAATGACGACATGATTTCTAAAGTCACCGGTCCTAATTGGTGCTGTTTGATCCTAGTCAAACTTCTGATCTAGATAGGCCTACAATAATGGCTTTTGCCAAACTATACAGAAAAGTGTGTTTCCCTAAACTGAATGGTTCGATGTAATTGTCTAGTAAAAACACTAGTAGGTTTGCGAATACATGGATAATAATTTTTCTTTCCATGTTTCAAATGGCGGTTCGAAACGAAAGCCAACTTTTTATATTTAGTAGCTTCCTACCACTACAGAACAGAGTGTAACATGACTCCTATAATGGCATCAAAAAGGTCACAAATGTTCTAATTCGGGGTTGATCTAAAGATTGAAGTGACACCTCACATAATAAGGTACACGTAGGAAACTTAGCATGTCCTTTCCAATGCTATGAAAGTTACTTTTCAAGCCTTAGAAAATCACAATTGATCTATAAATAAGGGAGCATTCAAATCATTTATAGGGAACTCAACTTCAATCTGTTAAAAAAAAGGGTACTGTAGTAATCTAGTTTGGTTACGATGTTTTCTAGATCATCACAAAGTGAGGGTTAAATTTTATATTATACCAAGCAATATTGGATCTTGTAAGTTACCATATAAGGTTTTACTATTTTCAAAACTAGTTTATTTTATTCAATACAATATGAAAATTCTTTGGTTTTAAAATTTTATTCCATTGAAAAAGAAAAACTACAGAAACAAAATTATGAGAGATGAGGAGAGATGAACCATGCTTGGGATAAATTTTCATCTGTAGTGTAGGACGGGTTCATATGCATTCCATTAGGCATTGAATGACTTTTAACATTTCGTCAAATAGATTGTGTGCATTCATAAAATCCTCCATTAGAATTTTGTATGCATTTATCCCCTTAACAAACATTTATACCAAGGTATAGACAACTACTAAAAATATGAAACCCACTTTCTATTATGCTTTGATGGGTACATACCGATTTCAATGTTGCCCTCTTGGCAAAAACTAGGAAATGCTGCTGCAGATTTAGGATCTTTTTTTTTACACTTTCCACTGCCCCTTTACTTTAAGTTCTCAAATCGTTTTAACACATCCATACACTCTTATATGCATACCATTCACTATTTCTTCACACAGTCCCAATTTTACCACTTGTGTTACTTTTTCAGTCAAAGAGATTTCCGTGTGTGCATATAGAATTGGCATGTCTCCCTGAGGCATCCTCCTTGGCTTTTTGTATGTTGTTTCAGGCATACGATTTGACAATTTGTAAATGGAAATGATGCTCCTTACTTTGGACAATGTTATTCTATGTTAATGTCACGCAAAAGGAGATATGTAATTACATAAAACCTTTACACGTATGTGCCAAACATCCACAAAATAAACATTCACACATTCTTTTCAATGGAGCATGAAACATGTCGCTTATCACTAAATTTATAAATACTTTCAGTCAAATCAGAATTTGTAACTTCTCATAAAATGAATAGTTTTGCACAAATATTCACTATAAATGTCACCTGCCCAGGAGTAACATTTCTCATAGAAAGAACCCATACTTAACATACCATGTGATCATTAAATTCAATTTTGACCTAGCTTGGGGAGGTGCTGGAAAAAGTTGTAGGAATATAGATCTCCACCTGCCTGTCATATTTTCTTAGAGATTCTAAGACCTTTCAACAAAATCATTTTTTACAAATCCTATTATTGTTGCATTCTATGGTGCCACATTTATTTTAAGTGTTCAGTTGAATAGTTCACATGACAACGCATGTTTCCACAATAGCATACATATCTATCAGGTACTCGTAGCTAAGACATCTAAAAAAAACATTTTCCATTTTGGCGTAGATTGAAAGGAAGAGAGAAAATTGAAAAACAATATCATTTTTCCAATATGCTTTGATCGACGTCCTTACCCTACTCCAAAGATATCATTTTGACACAAGCTGGAAGGATGTTTAGGTTACATATTTCCTTCATGAGCATCACTGAAATAAACCAAAATGGACTGATTTTAGACGACTATTATAAGAGCTCCTTAACACGACTCCCCCAAATTTATGTTTATTTAATTATGTCAGTGTGAAGGAATGTACTTGCTGGAACCATACAAATATTGATATTTTTTGTGTTTTTAACTGGAGTTTGGGTTTCAATAAGGAAACTAGCTAGAGGAAAAAAAGTTTTCTAATTATTGTGATGGGAAACCTACAGATATGACTGCTTCTCTAGCTGCCCATGTGATGGACCACATCCCTTTGCCTTCACGCCACCCAAATCTTTCCCAACACACACTCCTCTCCTACAAAATAATAAACAAAATAAATCGAATCTAATGACTATCTCAATTATCCCACCTGCGCCACGCATTCATTTTTTTATTATTATTGATTTTTTTCTTGTCGGCACTACACACCATGAGAAAAGGACACAACATTAGGGGTAGGTGTTGTCTTAGATTTCGCGAAAGGTGCCTCTTTTTTAACTTATAAAAAAATATTGATAAAAATTAATTTAAATTGAAAATGTAAAAATTAAAATTGATAAAAATTAAAATTTTAATTGAAATAATATAAAAAAGGTAAATTGATTTTTAAATTATAATTATAATTATAATTAATTATAATTATAATTAAAATTAAAATTAGAAATTAATAAGAAATATAAATATTAAATTTTAAGTGTATCATACCAATGTTAAGGAGATACAAGATTGAATCTTAAGTTTTAAAATCCTTGTGAATAATGAATTAATGGATCCATAGGTTGTTATATTGATAACACCAGACGAAATAGTGACTATGATTAACAAAAACAACTTGCAAATACCAATGGCCACATGCGTAGCCTATGTAATATGTCATATGCTAATTTAATGTTTATATGCCTCATGTTTATAGGTGGTTAAAATTTCAATGAAGAAACTAATTTACAAGAAGGAAATATTCATATTTTAAGATTCATCTGATGCCTTATTTTTATTAAACTTTTTTTTATCAAGGATAAAAGTATTTTTGACTGGGATCATTCCTAGGAACAAAACACTAAAAGCCAAGATAAAATAATAAGACCAAATGGAATACAATAGAAAAAGTATCCTAGCTACAATGGTGAAAAAATCACAGAGAAACAAGTACCCCCAAAATAAGGGAACAAGGAAACACTCATAATAAGAGACAAATAGGCTAGAGAAAATCAACCAGATTGAAAACATATAGTCAAGTATTAGTAATAAAAGGTGACCTGGTTTTTAAATGAGAATAAATAGAGGCCTTTCTACTGGCACATTTATTTAATTTGAACAACCATCCAGTTATCCCTATCAACATAATTCTGAGCTTCAGGTTCAAGAGGAAGAATGACTTCTCACGATTTAATTAGCTTGAAATTATTTAATGAAGGAGAGAAAGAGGAAGCCTCCTTCATATCCTTGGTCGGGCTCATAGGAACTATGAGCTAGGGAGTCTCATCAACAATCACGGTGCTAGAAACCCAGGAGGGGCTCTTAACTGGAGATGGTGAGGATAGATCCAATAAAAAATCATATGGGGCACACATTGTGAGATGATTAGGTAGAGTGTCTTTCCATTAGTAGGGTTTAGTTACAGCGTTCATAGGTCACCCAAAATATGCAATCAAGTGTCCCGTTTTAAAACATTGATGGAACCAAAAAGCCATGCCTTTAAAATCAATTCATTGAACTTGTGTTCTATGAACAATCAAAATATTAATCTCAGGAGGAATATTTTTAGTGAGGTCCATGCCTACCAAAATACAAGTAAAGGTGTTTTGAAAGTGTTGGGTAGTGATGTAATTGTATTTTACATATGCCCCTAACCGCTTAGCTATGGATTCAAAGCAACGTTCATTCAAGAATTGGATAGGCAAGGAAAAGGAGTATTACCCAAAGTAGTTTATAATCAAAGGATGATTTTTATGTGTCAAAATAAGGGTACCAAGGTTTGATCATGAGACCATGTTCACCCGATACCCAATATTTATTATCAATAATATCCCCATCTTGAATATATTTAAAAACTACAATGAAGAAATCTCTAGAGCACAGGTAGAGCTCAATCTTACCAATGATTTTAGGAATCCATCTTTGGGATATCCATTCATTCAACTGATAAATTTTTGTCTATATATTTTTGAAGCGGAAATTGAGGGAGTTCTTGAGAATTTATCTTGATCTTCACACACCATACTAAGCATTTTCTCATCAAATGTGAGAGAAGGGGATATACCATGATTCAAAGGAGGGGATCATTGAGAAGGTCCTTTGGATTGAACAACCTCAACAAAATATGTACCCCTACCATGCAGAGATAGCCCCACATTAGCCAACCCTAGCATAACATTTCATGGAGATGAAAAGGTGACCCCAGGTACAATAAAATCAACCCCTATAGACACAAACTGGACACCTATGATAGTAGCCATTGCAAAACCTTGTATCTCCTCATCGCAGTCTCCAAATATCTACACTGATGTCTGCTCCCATGAAGGAGACAAAGAAGTAGAAATTTTTATAGGCATGTTGAAGGAAGATCCCCTTCCTCCAACCGAGATGAACCCAATCATGTTCGTGCCGCCATTTCAAGATCTAACTTGTGTCTCAGTCGTGACAGCTGATTTTCTTCCCTGTGTTGGTAATGTGAGCCAAGGGTCTTTTTTCTCCTCCCCCCACCTCCAACCTCAACAAACAGGTCCCTTACATTGTTGACAACTCCCCCAATCTAGTTAGGGTTAGTGTTCATGTCTAGAATAGAGGTGTTCCTCTTCACCTTCAACATTATCCATAATTGTTTTTGGTGATTAAACTTAATCTTATCATAAATCTATAAAAAAAAGTTATATGGAATTGAAAAATGAGATCCATTAATATGGATAACATATACACTTATAAACATGCTTCAAGACAATTCAACAATAAACACAATGCAATACAATATTCTAAGTTTTTAATCACAATATCATCGAATAATAAACCCTAACATGAAACACAAAACTATAAATAATAAACCTTGAAATCAACCCTTGAATTCTACAACTAAAAAAGACCACTAAAGATTTGTTTACATTTATGATTGATGGTTTGTCATAAGGTTTTTTGGTATATGATTTTGGGTTAAGTTTCTGGTAGTTATGTTTCATATTTTATACTTTTTTTTAATATGGACAACCACATGTTTATATATCAAAAACACCAATCCAAACTGTCATTATGATCAACAAATACAACATACAAGTACCAGTGGGTATATGCGTTGCATATATAATATGATATTCTAAAGATTTATATGACTCATGCTTAGAGATGGTTATAATTTCAATGAAGATACTCCTTTTTCCTTATTGTCATTATTTTCATTTTCATCATCATCAATGTCATTTTGTCATTGTCATGGTTATTGTGGGTGTGGTGATATTCATCTTCATAATCATCATCATCATCATCATCATCATCATCATCATCATCACCACCATAATAATCGTCATGGTATTCATTGTTGTTCTTCATCATCATCATAATCGTCATCATTCTCATTATTGTTTTCATTGTTATCATTCAACAAAATATCATCAATATTATTATCAATGTTATTATTTATACAATTATTAATATCAATATTGTTTTTAGATGTTGGTTAATATTAATAGTAATATAATCATTGTCATTGTTGTTGTAATTGTCATACTCATTTTGACCACCATCTTCATGGTCACGGTCATTGTAAACATCATTCCCATCATCATTGTCATCGTCATCAATGTTTAGGGTTTAGGGTTTGCAAATCTGTATTTTCTACATGTTTTTGTGTTGTTTAGCATGAGTTATACTATTCAGAATGTCAATTCAATTTATCAGGGGTATGATGATTTTTATAGGTTTGACATTATCATTTAGTATTTAAATCTATGACATCATGTTCTACATTGAATGTTTACTGTTAATGTGTTGTATTATTGTTTTCAGTGTAGTCATCATGTTATTCATCTTTGAAGGATTATGTGAACCAATAAATGTTGATGGTATATGTTTATTAATTACAATTTGTGATATGTTGTTTAGGGATTTTATGTTTTTTGTCCATCGTTAAAAATTCATGACGGCATATTGAGTGTTTATTTAATTGAAAGAATCCCATTAGCACATGTGTTTCCTCCAGAGAGCCTTCAATTCAATTCTACTCACGTTGAATTAAATGTATATTTTTCCTATAGATTAGCTAGTAATTTCAACAAAAGGGATATATTGTATCAACTCTCATTCTACTACCCACCTCCATAATTGATGCTATATTTTATTTTTTATGTTGCATTTAATTTCTTCGTAATTATTAACTCGGCCTCCTTAATTATTCCATAGGCCAAATATTTATTCTAATAATCTTCCATGGAGTAAGTGAAGTCAATTCTTTGTTTTCTTTTCCGCTTCTTATGTTTTGACATGTTGTGTCTCATGCATTTACACCGACCAAAATTTTCCAAATGCAAGATTATATCTTGAATGACATTTTACAGGTCAATTTCACTAAATCTTGATAGAAAAAGGATCGTTTTATAAAGAACTCGTCATTTTTTACAATATTTTAACTTCACTAACCCTTATTATATTTTTTTGAAGTTTTCCTTAAACTTACAAAAATTAACACAATGACCACATTTTCCCCAAACGAGAGAAATTACAAATGTAAGCATGTCTAAACTCAATATAATATTTCACTAACAACATTATTTATGTGTTCGTGGAAGGTTAATGGGCATAAATGAAGAGTAGAAATATGTTAGATTTATTTATAATTAAAGTTTTAGTTTGTAGTGTTGTTTAGTAAAAAAAATAGATTTTTTCGAAAAATTAAATATTCATCCTTACAAACAAATGCAACATGAGTGAAGACCAGGTTTAAATGATGATTTGTCAATATATCTATTAAATTGTGTGATCAAACACCATATATCATTCTTAATTAATATTAATTAGAGATTAAAAAATTCGTCATTACAATATTTTTCATAATTTTCACTTTATCTAATTCTACATAAAATAAATAAAATAATCTCTATTTCTTTCCACTTCATTTCCTTCACGTTCAATATTATATCTCTCCATCATATATCCTCATAAATTGTATGTCTAAAAATCTATACAATTCAACATATACAAGTTTTAAAAATTCAAAAGGAACTGAGAAATGGATCCTTCTTTTGAACGCTCCTAACAAAAACAATTAAATAGTCAATGCGCAAGTCTTACACATACTTACACAGTGGAAACATGTCCTAAAAACTCCCGTGCTTTTAAAATATTGGAGAAAAGAGATGGCTCTATTTTTCAGATGCTATACTCCTCACAAATTCTCAGAGACTAATGCAATATGTTACAAGGCAGCAAATGACCCAGACTATTCGCATTGAGTTAAGTGGGCATTATATAATATTCCGGCACCTAGCTTTCAAATTTTAAATAATGTTAATGTGTTTGTTTCTCTTGGAGGGACTTGCAACCAAAAGATAAATCGAAAGTCGATTGTATTGAGCTTTTCCTTAACAAAATTATAATATTTTGACTTGTACAGGCATTTTGTGGAGGCTTCCAATAAATCTATTAGGGTTTCCATGTTATACCATCCTTCCTTGATATCTGCGAGTCGAACAGTTACAATCTCCTTCCATCATAATTATAGTTCCTTGTCTTATTTGCCTGTTTTATCGCTGTTTTAGAACAGAGACAAGTAATACGTCAACCCATTCCATCCACTGTATAGGGGTAATCTTTAATTACATGTCTCAACCCGTATGGTACAGTTGGTTTTGTAATGATCATGCCCCTGCACATGGCATTTTCTAACTCTCTATATACAAACAAATCGCCGAACTGTGTTAATGAATATATCATATTGTTAGAGTTCTTTGTTGTTTTCATAAATTTTAAGGAGGTTTGCGTGCAGTGCCTGTTTTTTGAATCTCAAGTTCTTGTAGGCTTTGGAAGAGATTCGCATGGAATATACAACGCCTAAAAAACGTGTTTCTTCAAATCCATCTCCTTACTGCGCCCCTACACACACAGAAATTGAAAAAAATATTTATCGATCCGTAATGGCAGTGGCAACGGCAATATAGAAAATGGAAATGCAATATACCTTTAAGCATCGATGATAAGCGGTTCAAGGTATATTCAACGGAAACTATATCAATATCTGAATAAATGCTTCAAAATTATTTCTAAGCTCTCCATCTGTTGAAAGATTGTATCTGATAAGATTCATGGCGGTGAAGTCAAAAACGATCAGCCCAAACAAAAAAAAATCTCAGGAGAGTACTAAAAAGGAAAGAGAAAATAAATGGGTATGGTTTAGAAAGTTACAACGGCAGATGCGTCTTTAATGTCACTGACACGGTGATGTCAGTGAGTGATTTTGGTTAGGATATTTTACTCAATCTGATAGAGAAGGGTGTGTTTGAGAGGGTCAAGGCCAAAAAGGGTGAGAACCATGTTGTGAAGATGTTTGTAGGAGTAGCCACGTAGAGTCCCCACGTTCTGCTCTCCAAACACTTTAGATGATGCTCTATAGGAACCAACTCCTGAACAACTGCCCCTATTGTTGAAAGATGAATTTATTCATGTCTGCCTACGTATAGACCACCACTGCCCTTCCCATTATGCTTGGTTTGCACATACCTGCACACCATCATACTTCTTTATTCACTAACTATAATGCCCACATTTTACACATACAAATACAATAGTTAAAATATTGGAATAATTTTTTTTGTTTCTCATTGCTTATAACACCACACCACATGGGCTCAAAAAGAAAAAAGTCAACATTACATAAGACACTTACATAAGCATGGACCCACATAAACAACATGATAACATAGGGTACACATCAATGTCTTACTCAAATGACATAAGCCAAGACAAAAACACAATTACGGTAAGGCACACATGATAGACATACTCCCCAACACGACCTTTTTATCATTTACAAATTTATTAAATTTAGTATTCCATTATATAACCTTATAGGTTTCTAGTAAATTAAACTTGTAAGGGTGTAAAATTTGTAATTTTCTAAAACTTCAAATACTTTATTTTCGTATAGCAGTGGCCTTTAAAATAGAATGCACTATTAGTTCCTTTCTCAATTTCCATTAATTATCCATAGCTCATTTGTTAATTAAATTCATCTTAAACACCTACGAGCCTCCTAATATTCATTCTTACATTAAAGGTTTGTTTCTCAAAATATGTTTAATTAACGTCAAATGTTATCCTCACTACGAGAAGAAACTAACAAGATGCTAAGGTTTTGCTTTTTGAAACGTATATTTGATGTTTAAATTTCACCTTTGCCAGACAAGAGGAACTAGCATGAGGTCAACGATGATATATTAGAGTTTAATAGGTGATTTAGATTCAATATATCTCTTCCCATAAACATCCTTTCATCATCGTACCCTATTTTTCCTGTTACAGTTGATATAGTTCAATAACTTCTTTGAATCCATTCAACTCTTTCACATCAAGAAATTTTATTTAGATTTATATATATCTTTTGTTTTCTCGAAAGTTTGATCTCATGGAAAATTTATATTTAATTTTAACCACATGAAACTTTCTAGTTGATTTGTAAGGACTTCGAGCATGACATTATTCATAACCCCGAAATCTTGTTTACTCTTTTACTCTTTACACTTATGTCATACTTTGACCTCATGATTGGCATTGTATTTAGAACAATTGTAATTCAAATTACTCATAATTTACACTAAGGGTTTCATGACTGCACGGAGTGGTGACTATGCACCTAACTACTCATTTTATTGCTCTTAGACCCTGAAGTATTAAATGCATATTACATGACAAACCAATAACTATATGATTTTCAAATTTCTTCCAAGGAAATTTTTAAATTATTTAGTAAAATGCATCAACCTTTCTTTCACCAATACCCTTAAGAGAGGCTCCATGATCTATTAACTTGATCAACAATCATTGATGGGTGAACTAAACCCTACAAGAGAGCACATGTTAATTTGCTACTAAGGGTCACAATTATCTAGAGGGACAAAGGGAGTGCAAATACAAAAGTTATACAATTTTATGTGTTTCAAAATCCTTCTAAGGTAACATTTATAATCATTGGTGGGAACACATCATATTTCCTTTATTCATTAGCATCATAAGAGGTCACTCGATGTATTACATTCACTTTTACTCGAGGTTTTCTACACCCTACCACAAGTCAAATTAAGATTAATCAAATGTCCATGTCTTGAAAGGAATTCATGCAAGTTGAGGTATCCCGAGAATACATTTTCTTAGTTTTGTTTAACATTTATCTTATAAAGGGTTCCATTCGCTTTGGTTTGTTTATTTGATTACAAATAGAATATATTACTCAAAAGTTAATTTCAAATATCCTATCATATACATATTTAGGTTTGATTCTTAAATGGGAAACTATGTTTTCTTATTCACTTGTTCTCATGTGGATTAATTCACATCCACCTTCACATCATAAGAAATATATAATATGTTACAAGCAATCTCCAAGTCCCTTGAAATGATTAAATCGACATCCCAAGTGTATGTTCCCAAAATGAGGGAAATTTAGAAATTTTCCTTTACAATTAAAAACTTAATAGGGAATTAATGCACAACCTAACTATTTTTGTGGTTGAATCCGCTATTCATTACATTCCAATTTTAATGTTATTTAGTCTCTAAAAACAACTATGATATTCCAAGCTCAACATGTTGTCTTGTATGCCATTAAAATGATGTTATGCCTCACACTAAGGATTCTTACACACTTTCATAGCTATGTGAATGCTCTCAACTAGGCTTATAGGGAGGAGTACAAAAACACATACAATACCTCTAAGTCTCTAAGACTATGAAGGATGTTTGAAGCTAGGATAACTTGGAGCTTACTAGAGAGGGTCATTACATTCAACATGGGTAAATATTGTGAGATATATAAATGTTTGGCTCTTTTCCGCTCAATAAGAAAAACACATAAATGTAAGTTGATATTATTATTTGAATATTAAGTAATTTCCTAGGTCATTGTAACACTAGCAGATAGGTAAAACCACGTCATTTTAAATTACTTGCTAACAATTTTACTAGCACAATCATATCACAATTACGATGACACTAAATATTTTAAATGACAAGGTTCCAATTTCATCCTCCTAAATTTATTTTGACACTAAAATAAAGCTTCATTGACATTGTTTTCCAAACAAACCTGATACAATCAACTTCATTTACTTAATATAATATACACCATTACCACCAAGAGTAACAATCGTTAAATAGGAAAAAGTACAACTATGTACGACATAGTACATTTTTGCAATACGAAACACTATCATTTTCATCATAGAAATAATGAAAATAATACATCCTATTCATAAAAATATCACCAAAATATTCAGAAGAATTGCATTTCCTTCAAATAACATGCTAATAAAATACACGAGTATCATTTTAACTACTCCTTTTTTCTTAGGTACCTACTACCAACGTTGTGTCAATGTTAGGACTGAGTATGGATGTAGTGCCCACTTGCCTTTCACAAGTTTTATTATTAATCTTCAATACTCTCGACTATACTTATGGATATAGTTTTAGCTTTTTGACTTAGCATGATGTTAGATGTTAGAGATACTGGACTGTTTTTTATTTTGATTCTTAGTATGATATATGTGGTTTATTAGAGACAAATTATATTGATGATGATATGTTGTTGACATGGTTATATATATTTTTGACTGAAAATACTTTTTTCATTTTGAGTAGACCTTAACAATTGAACTAATCTTGTGATTGTATGGATATTTATGAAATGTAGAATCAAGATGTTGTTAGAAATTGTAAATGATATCTTTACTTTCCTAGATGATATTTTGATTCATATATAGATGATTTTGGAGTTATATTGTATATTTATTTTGGATGTTTTGATGAAGCCATGAGGCCGAAGGAGGTGTTATGTGTTTTGTAGGTAAACATGTCACAACAAACATCAGGGGGATTAGAGGCCAACCACATTGGAATGCTAGATGAATTCAACAAGGGTCAACATGGCAACATGTATTTTGTTATGTGTTTCTGTTTGAATTGTTGTTAGGGGGTTCCCATGGGGGGAATCACCTCCAATTTTGACCAAGGGGTTATGTGTTATTCTTTCATTTAGTTTCCTTTATTTAATTTTAGTATGTGAAATCATAGTGATGTATTCTCCTTTTTATAATTGCTTGATTTATGTCTAGATTAGTAAATTAATTAGTTTACTAAATTAATTAAGAATGATTCAAAAGAATTTATTTATTAGAATTGATGGCTCTTGGATTATAGTGTTGTAAGTTGAGTGCTTGTGATCTTGAGTGTTGTACAACCTACCCCTTCATGGAAATTCGAATTTGGCCTTAAGGGCCAATTTTGGAGGCTTGTGGGACAAGTTAAACTTGTCCCACACCTCTTAAATTACTATACCAACCCTACCTATGGATTGGGGGGTAAAAACTAGACCCCATTATGTGTTTTGGGAAGACAAAAAGATAAAATTTTATTACACTTTCTTTCATGTAATTAAAGTTTTTCCTTAGGGGGTGTGGGCTTGGATTGTGTGTGTAAGTAAATTATCATTCCTCTCACCCACCAATTTATGGTGCATTGGGGTTGAGGTTTGAATTGTGAGGTGGAGTTGAGGATGAGTGATATGGCATCCTACATGGAGCCACCTCACCATCCTCTCTGTCTTTTCTATTTATTCAAGTTCTTTTTCTTGTTTGGGGGTTACTTCATTTCTTTGTGCTCTTGCATTTTTGGGAGTTAGAGGATTTTTTAAGTGCTTGTGGATTTGTTGGAGCTTCTTGGTGATTGTTTGGGCTTGAAGAAGCTTGGTGTAGGACTCTTGGATCAATCTCTACCATGGAAAGGTAGGAGCTATACTCTTGTAAAATATTTTCTTTTATATTGTGTATATGTGCATGTTTTTTGAGTGTTTTGGTATGCTTGTTGGGTGCTTGGGTAGATTTTATTAAATGTTGTGTAGGAGGCAACTATGGGGATCTTACATGTGGGGAGGCATAAGAGTTCATTTCATGTTTTGGAGGGAGTTGGGTTGGGTGCCCCACCTTGGACAAGAAATTGCTTGCATTTCTTACTTGGTCTATTTTATGAGGGAGTCATAAGAGATTGTAGGGAGGCATAAGAGAATGTGGGAGGCATAAGAGGTTATTGAGGGAGGCATAAGAGTGTGTAGGGGTTTTGATATGTCTATTGGAGGGTTTTAAGGTGGGCACCCATATCCCATTGGGAGGCATAAGTGACCTCCCCATAGATCTTGCTCCTTTGGCTTTTGCATGTTGAAGCCTTGTATATTTTGTTGCTTTCCTTCTTGTGATTGTAGTTGTATTGTTTGTGTTTTGGTATGGTTGTAAAATCTTGTATTGTGATGTGGAAGCTTGTTTTGTTTCCATGAGTTGAATCCATTTTTCATTGCAATGTGGTTGGGGCTGGGGGCCAATGAGGAGGATGGCTTCTTCTCCTCATTGGAATTCTTGGTTGGGTGGAGAGTGTTTCCTCTCCCCCTTTTTGTTGTGATCAAATGAAGCATGGTGGAGCTATCTTGTTGGTGATGTGAAACATGGAGCATTGTTGGTGTCCTCAAGAAATCATTTCCTTGTGAGAAAACCTCCTTGTTATTCCCACTTAGGGTGGAAGACTTGTAATATTGTATTCCTTTTAGCTTTCATTATTGTAAGTATTTCCCACTTTAAGTGGAAGATATTGTATTAATAATTGTGAAGAAAATTTCTTTTGATTATTGGACATTAAAGTTGTATTGTATGTGAAAAGGGAAAGAAAGATTTGTTATTTTTTTTGTAAAGCTAGTTTGGTTGTAATAGGAAAGGAAGTTATAAAGGGAATATCTTATTTCATTGTAGTTAATTTATTTCCTAAAAAAAGTGTGTAGATCTCATTGGAAAGATAGTAGATTCTCATTTTAGAACTTATTGAAAACCTTGTTAAAATTGGTTGTGAGAATGGTTGAAAATTGTAGTTTAAAAAAAATAGCTACTTTTATTTTATTCCATGAAAATTATAAGGTTGTGAAAACATTATGTTTGTTCATTATCTTATAGTAGTTGAAAGAAAGTTAAACTATATTCAAATAGATGGTAAGAACTTAGTTTTACTTGTCTTTACTTGGTTAATAGAAATATAGCTAATTCTTTAACACTAGTAGAGAAAAGAAGTCTCACATTGCAACTTAGGATTTAACCTCCTTAGAATGTGCAAATTAATTTCTAAGTTGTTGTGAAATTTCTTTAAAAGCCATTACACTTTTATATACAAAAAAGTGAAATTTGACTTGGATCATTTTAAAAACCTCTTACTCTTATCCTATCAAAGTTTCACAAAAGAAAATATTTAAGTATGAAACTAAAATTAGTTACCACAAATAATAATATAAATATTATTACCTTGATTAGTACTATTAATAGTTTAAATATTATTGATAAAATATCTTAAATATTAATAGACTTATTGATATGATTACCTATTAATATTACTATACTATTAATATTATTATATTAATAAAAATATACTATATATATATATATAGTCATATGATGTATCATATTATATATATATATATATATATATATATATATATATAAAACCAAATTTATAAATGTAAAAAACTTTTTTTTAAAAAAGTGCGGAGAAAGCGCTAAAAGCCACGACCCATGCTTATGGGTTCAAACGAAATGGTTACGGGTGGGGTCGGTGACCCCACCCCAATATGGGATTTTAAAATATTATTATACCCCAAACAGGGGTAACACATATTCCCTTGTTCACTGCACTGAGGGTTTTTTGCACATATCGCCATGGTTTTTATATACCCACGCTCAGCCCGAACCGTGTTATATATATATATATATATATATATGATCTCTGTAATTTATTTTTATAACTATTGCTGTTTTATTCATATAAAAGATCTCTGTAATTTCTTTTCATAATTATTTCGGGTTTATTCAATTAATTTTTTTGAAATTTATATACATATTCTTTGATCTAAATGGAACAAATATCAAATGAAACTACATCATAAAATCGGGCAAAACCCACAAGCCCATTTGGAAAAATCTTAAACTATGAGATAAAAAAAACATATCAACACTTGAAAACCCTAAATGAGGGTATAAAAAATAATAAAATAGATGAAGAATGTAAGCCTCTTCAAATGCATGGAATGGCCTCTAATGGCTTCCTCTTTCTCCTCCAACAACCTACAAAACAAAAGAGAAATGATAAGACGAAAAAAAAGAGAAAGAAGCCTTCTTAAGCAAGTTTTAGAGTTAGTTTGTCCTTTTCCCTCATCTAAGGGTCCTAAATGAATCCATCCAAGGTATGAGATTCATCCCTACAAAAAGGAGGTGGGGAGTGGGTGAGAAGGTTTTGGTTTTAAATTTTAATGATTAAATTCCAAAATACACGAGTTGACTTTCTTAAGGTGTCACTTTATGGGGTAGGAGTATGTTTTTATTCTAACCCCATGTCAAATGGGGACATTGTTAATTCTTAGAATTAACCTTGTGGAATTATATAACTTTAGCATTTATTTATATTGGCCTTTTTTACCCTTGAGATTTAAATGTGGAAGTTTTAACTATAGTAGAATTTAATGGTTTGATTAAAATAATAACTTTAGGGGGAAATTAACCATGCTTAGTCAAATTAAATGTCCATTAAAATTTAAATGTGGGTTTTCAATATTTTTTTATAATGGGAAAAGTATTATATTATTAAATTTAAGTGACTTAGAAACATTAATGTGACAACCGTATTGTTTTCTAAAACCTCTTTGCGGGCAAAATTCTATCAAAAAAAAAAATCCATAATTTTTCTAGCTTATCTAGGTTGTTCTTGGGTTTCGTGCGGGTAGTATTTTAGCAGGCTGTTACACTTGGTATTAGAGCCATGGGTTCAAATCTTGGACCCTTGGGCACACTAGAAAACACGAGACATGAACATTAAACTTAGCACAATACTAAACCTAGAAAACAACTTTGTCTGAAAATTGTACATTTTAGTAAATGTAGAAAACTGGAATAAAACCTAGAATGATGAACTAACTCTCACCTTGGTCTGTGTAGGAGGCATAGACCAGATGAGGGGTTCTTGCACATAGATCTAGACTTTCCACCTCAGAGTAGGCCGTAGCATGGCCATTCTACCCCAGATTTTACGACGCTTCAGGACATCAATGCCGCTATATGCGTTGAGGGTCCTTAGGAGGAGACTTCATCCAGACATGATAGGGAGCCATCATTTGAGGCTCATGCATCTCCTCAACGACATAGAAAAGAGCATAGGGTAGAGAACTCCTGTGTGGAGTCAACCAGAGTAGAGTCACCGTAGAGGGGATAGGGAGACAAGATTTCAGGACACAGGGATAGGTCTTGGATCCCTAGACCTAGAGATGAGCATACAGAGAGGCCTAGGGGTCGCCAGTCAACAGCTGTAGACCATATTAGGGAGACCCTAAAGCTACGACCATCTCACTATTCTGGAGATACAGGTGGATTTCAGGCAAAGGCCTGGTTGGTGAGCTTGAGCGAGTGCTTCAAGCTCTGTCCCTTGTACTAGCAACACGAAAGCTCATGTTGCGATCCATATTCTAAGGGATGGAGCAGGGTGTCTGGTGGAGGACCAAGGAGCAAAAGCTCCATGTTGATTCAAAGATGGTTACTTGGGAGATCTTTGAGGAGTGGTTCAGGAGCAAGTACTTATCCTAGAAGGTTTATTCAGCAGCGGATAGATGAGTTCCATGACCTCTGTCAGGCATCTATGGCTATAGCTAAGTATGAGAGTCAATTTATGGACCTACTCTAGTATGTCGACTATATGCAAGATGAGCATAGTATGGATTCACAAGTTCATCAGGGGCCTGAATTTGGATTTGGGTGGTGTGGTGCTGCATTCACTTCCCACAGACCTTAGACAGAGGCCATGGAGAAGGCCTATATTGCAGAGGAGACATGGGGAAGATGTCATCAGGATAGGGAAAAAGTTCAGAGCTGCATCTAGCAGATTCAGGATAACAGATCGAGGGGGTCAGCTGCTCCTCCTCATGGTGGACATGGTTCAGTACAATCTTCTTTCAGGCCACCATAATAGCCACCCCAGCAGTAGCAGCAACAACAGACTCGTCCACCATTCAGACCTACATGAGAGGTTCAGATGCACAGAGAGGATGGAGTATGGGGCCTCCTCCTAGGGGTCCCATTAGGCACATAGGGTGCACTGAGAGCTCAGTCAGCAGGAGCTCATCAGCAGAGACCTCAGTAGTCCATAGTTGGATCATCAGGATCAACTGCATAGACCTCTAGAGTACCGGTTGGTGCTGCATCTCACTGGAGAGGAACAGGCATAGACCTCTGTTATGGTTGTGGTGTTGTTGGACATCATTGGAGAGAGTGCCCACAGAACCCTAGTAACAAGGGTAAGACATGAATTTTAGAGCCTACTATTGGTGACATGGGGTGCAAAACCATCAAATTTATGCAGCGGTCGAGAACCATCCAGGCTGAGCACCAAAGTACCCATGATAGAGATGACAGGTAGCATTGGTGTTATTCCTACCTCCATTTTGTTTGATTCTGGTTCATTTCATTCTTTTATTGCACCATCCTTAGTAGAGCATTGTAGGATGGTGGCAGTTAGGCAAGGTCTTAGTTGGGACATTGAAATGGCTTCTGGAGCCAAATTTTTTATGTAGACTCCATAGTTAAGGAGTGTGTAGTGGATTTGGGACCCTTCACCACTACCTCGGATCTTCGTAACCTTCCATTGGGTTTGTATGGAGTAATCTTGGGCATGGAATAGTTATCTGCACACAGAGCCAGAGTGGATTATTACCATAAGTCTATATCATGTACAGATGATCTAGGAGTTGAGTCAATGATAATGCAGGACTTAGAAGGTCTATGTTTCCATTCACATCATCTCCGCTATGCAGCTTAAGTAGTGTGTGTGACTATGAGGTTGTCTAGATGTATGTTGTTACGGTTAGTGACTGATCAGAAGAATGAGTCTAGTGGGCCATCACCTGGATGACCATCCCATCTTGAGAGAGTTTTTCTGGTGTCTTTCCAGGGGAGCTACCAGGGGTTACCTCCCCCATGTGAGATAGATTTTCACATAGATTTGGTTATGGGAGTAGAGCCTATCTCACAAGCACATTATCGGATGACCACCCCTGAGCTCTTGGAGCTCAAGTTACAACTGGAGGGCCTTTTGGATAAAGGCCTAATCCTATCCTAGTGTATATCACCTTGGGGTACACCGGTGATTTTTTTAAAGAAGAAGGATAGATCTTTGCGGTTGTGTATTAATTACCACCAGTTGAACAAAGTAACAATCAAGAATCGTTACCCCCTTCCGTGCATTGATGATTTATTTTATCAGATGAAGGGGGGAAAAATTTTCTCCAAGATAGATCTTAAGTCAGGTTATCATCATCTGAGGATCACATTGGAAGAGATTCATAAGACCACCTTTCCTAAAAAATATGGTCACTACGAGTTCACAGTAGTGGCTTTCGGTTTGATGAATTCCCCCGTAGTGTTCACAAGCTTAATGAACGGGGGTGTTAAGGACCTTCTTGGATTACTTTGTGCTCATTTTCTTTGACGAAATTTTGATTTACTCACGTAGGTGTGAGGAGCACAAGGAGCACCTTCACTAGGTTCTTCATTTCCTTCATGAGCATCATCTCTACAGGAGCCTGGAGAAGTGTGTGTTCTTTTAGATAGAGCTGCAGTATTTGGGCAACATAATTTTTTGGGGAAGGAATCACAGTCGATCCTTCCAAGATTCAAGCTATTATGGATTGGCCAGAACCCACTAGTTTGACTGAGGTGCACAGCTTCATGGGCTTGGAAAGATATTATAGGATATTTGTGTAGGATGTCTCTCGGGTTACGCACCCCATTAATTCCCTTTAGCGGAAAGGGAAGAATTTTTATGGTCAGACAGATATGATTAGGCCTTTAGGGCCCTAAAGGAATGTCTCACGGCAAAATCTATTCTTGCAGTGTCAGATCCTTAGGGCAAGTTCTTCGTTTGTACAACTACTTCTTTGGAAAGACTTAGAGGTGTGTTGATGCAGGAGGGTTAAGGAATATGAGCTCAATTATCCAACTAATGACCTTGAGCTTATAGTAGTTGTGAATGCCTTGGTTCAGTGGAGACACTTCCTTATCGGCCAGAGATTTACACTTAGGACTGATCACTTGAGTCTTCACCACCTCTTAACATAGCCCAATCTCAACTCATGTAAGAGGCGTTGGATGAAGTTTTTTTGTGAGTACAACATGGAGATAAAACATGTGAAAGGGAAGGAGAACATGGTTGTAGATTCTTTTAGTAGAAAGAGACATGTGGTTATGGACACTTCAGAGGGTATAGATTTGTGGAGCACGATTTTATAGAAGCTTCCTCATGACAGGTTCTACCTTAGAGCCATAGCAGATTTTGAGTCTCAGATACCTCTTGAGGGGAATTTCGATGGATTATCACTAGATATAAATGGCCTTCTCAGGCATAAAGGTTGGATATATGTTCTTAGATATGGAGTCTTGAGATATGACATTTTGACAGAGGATCATCATGTACCTTATTCAGCTAATCCTGGGGTGAAGAAGATACATGCCACCCTGAGATAGTTGTACCATTTGTAGACACCGAAATCATGTCATAATGACCTTGATCCCCTAGCACAGCCCTATAATAACTTCCTCATCATCAACACCTTATCATCTACCTCTAGCACCATACACATTTTAATATAATTACTTTAATTAAATTAATGTCATTTACCTTCATACATATTAATTTAATTATTTTAATTAAGTTAATACCCTTTTACTTACACACATATTAATTTAATTATTTACATTAAATTCATTCACTACCCTCACACACCTATTTAATATAATTGCCTTTATTAAATGCACCTCACGTAACCACCCCCATCATTTGACCCATTAACCTAAACCCTAAACCAATGGCCTAAATAAAACCTAACATTAGACCCATCCCCTCACCTCACATTTAAAAGCCTCATAAGGTCAGTTTTCGCACCAAGGAAAAGAAAAGACCCTTATAAAATGGCATAACAACTTCCCAGGAAAATATTGAACAACCCAAGATATTTCACCTAAACCGATGTCAGTTTGCCCTAAACTGATGCCGGTTCACCCTAAACCAACATCGGTTATACCAAAATGAACCAAATGGCCTATTTAGACACATTTAAAGCTTTGTAATACGGGTTGGTTGTTGTTGGAAAACTTCTGATCTAGAATTCAATCTCTTTAGATGTGACAACATAATGAAGATTGATTTGTGATTAAAAAAGGCAACCAAATACACAGGCACAACAGTGAAAATTTCTTTTGAGCAACTTCTTCATTATTCTTCAAACCTGTACATCATAGAAGAGTAAGTATCCTCCTTCCATCTATTTCATTTTCTTATCATCAGCTCTAGTCTTTGACTCTCTATCCATTCTGTCTCTCCAGCTGTAGCCACCTTCCATACCCAATCATCTTAATACTTGGCCATATTTCCCATTTTGACCTTCTCAGTAGTTTCAGAACTTCAAAACATAGCTACACCCCCTCTATGATCAATCCTTGTCTTCTATCCACTCCACTTTTTTCCCTAAAACTCCAAAAACCCAAACTATGTGATTCCACTAGCCACTGACTCAACCGTTGTCGGTTCTGTCTAACCATCACTGGTTACAGTAAAACCATCATAATTTTTATAAAATCATGGTCAGTCTCTGTGTCACCTGAGCTTTGCTAGAATAACAACCTGTTTCTAACATATACCTACTTGAACACCTATTTGACCTTCAGATCTGTATCTAACTTAGCCTGTTAACTCAGATTCACCTGTAACCAAACTACTTGACCTCTGGATCTCCTTCTAGCCTAGCCTGTTAGATTATATCTAGCCTATTGTGTTTTGTATGAGATGCCTAAATCGTAATAAACTATAGTAGGACAACATTTACTTTATTTCAACATTGAATTGTTTTAAATAGTGGACTGTCGACACTAAAATTTTCTTCCATAATTTCTATTTCATTAATGTAAGCGTCTGATAGAAGACAACGGCGCCATCAGTACGGTGCCGCCAATAATGTAGAGTACGGTAACAGTCAAAGTACAATAGGAATGTTGTAAAAAGTAAATATTTGTCGTAAGTGGTCCGGTAATGTTAAAATGTCAAAGTTGGGATAAGTAGAGAAGTAGGGTCTACATGATTAGGAATTAGAAATATTATATTGGTAATAAGGACAAGGAGTGAGGTCATAAATATTTTGTGTATTTTATTTGTAAAAAGTCTAAAAATGTGGAACCCATGTGAAATGATAAGGTTTATCTTATCTTAAAAGATAAGCTTACATGTACAGATAAGAGTTAAGGTATGGAATATGATTCGTCAGAGTGGATTTCTTATCCTATCTTAGAGATAAGATGGATAAGCCTGGAAGTTCTATAAATAAAGAGGCCACCCCCCTCATTTAGCATAGAAAGAAGTAGTGAGAAATATTGTATGAAGTGTGTAAAGGAAGCCATCAGTTTAAAGGTGTGTTGAAGAAGCCATTAAGAGGTGTAATTGTAAAGTTTCTTCCATAGTATTGGTGGAAGGCAAGTGAAGTCAATAACACTTGAAGTACCTCATGGGTGAGATTGTAACAATTTCATGTTAATATTATAATTTACTTTGATATTTCAGATTTGTCATCATTCCGTCTTATCATAGTCGATGGTATTCTTGTGTTACGTTTGTTGCTTTGTTTCCAGATTACATCCACCAAACTAAAGGCTGTGCATTAGTAAATAATCATAGCACGAGGAGTTCCCGGTGAAGAATTATCATAGTGCCGGATTGGTGATGACATTTTGGTTCCGTTGCCGGGACCATTCCTCGTTGGTGGATTGTCTGGAGAGATATTCCCACTTAGTCAAAAATCAATTGGAGGGTAACCTTGTTTTTACTGTGCATAGTAGTTACCATGGTAAAGTCATTTTTGCCGTGAATAGTAGTTACCATGGTAAAGTCATTTTTGCTGTGAATAGTATTTACCACAGTAAAGTCACTTTTTACCGTGAATAGTATTTACCGCAGTAACTTCACTTTTTACTGTGAATAGTGTTTACCACAGTAAAGTCAGTTTTTACCGCAGTAAGTCAAGTTTTACCATAGTTTACCGTGGTCATTTCTATTTTCTATTATAGTGATTTTAATTATTGGTGCACATAAGTCTTGTTGATTGTACTTTTGGGTTGGTATTTCACTGTGGTTACTTTTGAAAATGGGGAAGATTCCTATTTTTTCAGCCCAATCTAATGAAGATGCTTCCTCTTTCATTCAAGAGTTTAAACGATCTTGTATTTGTAATGGCCTTATAAGAAGGGAACAATGGACTGAATTTTTTCCTACCTTTTTGGATGGTTCAGCCCTTAGGTGGTTTGAAACACTAGGTGATAATGTGAAAAACTCATGGGATTTATTAACTGAAAGTTTTCTTGAAGAATTTGGTGAACAACAGAGATATGCAGATCTCATGATCGATATCACAAAGCTAACCCAAGGAGAGAAGGAGAAGATAAGGGATTATCATGCTCGTGTTCTAGAGCTAAGGAGGAAGCTCGACGCCCAGATCCGGAAGGAAGGATTAGCGGATGGGTTGATGAATGGCGTGGATAATCTCCTATGTAAGCACTTCATTCTTGGGATGAAGCCAGAGATCAGACAACGAGTGAAGTATGACCGCCCAGCTACCATTGAACAAGCAAAGGAGATTGCAAGAAGGCAAGAAGAAAGCATGGAAGAGGAGCCCAAAGAAATTGTTGCTAAAGTAGAGCCTACACCAGCACCTTTGCTCCAGAATCCACAACCACTCTCGGTGAGCACAAATCTTTCTCCTAGTACATCTACTGAGTATGAAGATCTGCTCAAAAAGATGGGTCAGTTAACTATTAATCTTCTTCAAGGAAAAGAATTTAGTTCTCAGGGAGGAGATAGAGGTCCAAAAAGAAATATTTCTGAAGTTGTATGTTATGGTTGTTATAAAAAGGGTCATTATAAGTATAATTGTCTAGATAGAGCTTCTACATCTGGTAAAGGAGATAATGATAAAGGAAAAGCACCTGTGAATTCTTTTGATGTAGTAGATAAGAGCAGAAATAATGAAGTAGATGTGTTTGTAACAAAAAGAAAGAAAGAAAAAGATAATCAAGATGGAAATGATCCTAAGAAGATGAAAGGAGAAACTAGTAAGAAACATAGGAGAAGAAAGTTGGGTGTGCAGGATTTTCTGATTTCACAGGGGCAAGGACCATACTCCATCTTGGAAGATCTGTCCAAAAGGCCTGCAAATATTACATATGGTCAACTCTTGGCTATGTCTTCTGAGAAGAGGCGGGAGCTGCGAAGTGGACTCAATGCTCGACGAAGGAAGGAGGTTGAGGTCCCTGTTTTGGAGGCAGAGGCGGATCCCTATGCTCCACAAGCTGAGGTATTATGTAATGGTATTTCAATTCATGATGTCTTAGTTGATGGAGGTGCTGCAGTTAATGTAATGACCGAGTCTGTAATGAATATGTTGGGTTTAAAAATTGATCGCCCTTCAACACTTATGTTAAGGTCATTAAATAAGGGAAAAACTAAACCAGAAGGTGTAGTTTCAAATGTGGCAATATCTGTTATGGGTGTTGTATGTGTGGTAGACTTTCAGGTGATGAAAAATGGTACTGTTGCGTACCCAATGTTGCTGGGAAGACCATGGCTAAGGAGAGTTCATGCAAGAAACTACTGGAATGAAGGCTTCATGACACTTGGACGTGGTAGAGAGAGGGTGAAGATAAACGTGATCCCTCGACATCATAAGGCAGAACCTGTGGATTCAAGTGATGAAACTGATGATTGGACATCCTCTGATTACTCTAGTACCAGTGAAGTGGACACTGAAGATGAAGAAAGTGAGGTTGATGTTTCAGTCATGGATATCCTTCCAGTCACACCGACTCATGACCCCATAAAATTATCTGAAGAAGAAGTTGATGATCGTCTCCAACAAATAAAGATTGGTGATGCTGTGATGGAGAGTGAGAAGGAATCCTACCTCCAGCTCTTTCGAAGGTACATACACATATTCACTTTTGATTACAAGGAACTCCGTCAAGTAAGTTGGGTAGAACATTCTATTGAGCTGGTAGATGGTGCTAAGCCTATAAAGCAAATGCCATATAGAATGAATCCTAATTTTTCCAAGACTGTAAAAGAAGAAATAGATAAGTTGCTTGATGCAGGATTCATATTTGCTGTGGAGAATTCAGAATGGGTTTCTCCCATTGTGATCTCAATAAAAAAGAATGGGAAGCTACGCATTTGTGTTGATTACAGGAAGCTCAATAAGGCAACAAAGAAGGATCATTACCCTCTTCCATTCTCAGATCAGATCTTGGACGAAGTAGCTGGCCAGGAGTGTTATAGTTTTGCTGATGGATATAGCGGATACAACCAAGTCCGTATAGCAGAGAAAGATCAGCTGAAGACCACGTTCACCACTCCTTGGGGAACGTTTGCTTATAGAGTTATGCCTTTTGGGTTGTGTAATGCTCCAGCAACATTCCAGCGTTTGATGAATAGGGTGTTCGAACCCTACATTGGGACCTTCATCAGAGTATTTCTGGATGATTTTTGCATCTATGGGAGCAAGTTGGACCACCTGCACCAGATGGAGACAACATTTCAAAGGTTAGATGAAGCACAAGCCTCACTAAACCCTACAAAGTGTGTCTTTGGATGTTCTAAAGGTGTTTTGTTAGGGCATGTTGTATCCAGAGATGGTATTGGTACTGATCCTGATAAAGTTTCAAAAATCAAAGATTTACCATTTCCTATGAATAGAAGTAAGTTGAGATCATTTTTAGGCCATGTGGGTTACTATAGAAGGTTCATCAAGAATTTCTCAAAGATTGCACAGCCACTAACCCAGTTCTTGAAGAAGGATGTTACTTATGAACCAGGAAATAAGGCACATGAAGCTTTTGGACAACTGAAGGAAGCCCTGGTGTCTTCACCTGTTTTAAAGAATCCAGATTGGAGCAAGCCATTCATTGTGTACACTGATGCCTCAGATGCAGCACTAGGAAGTACTTTGAGCCAAAAGGATGAAAATGGGAATGAACATCCAATTTACTTTGGGAGCAGACAAATGAGCAGTGCTGAGGTAAATTATACTGTAACTGAAAAAGAGGCTCTAGCTATCATTTTTGCTGTAAAGAAGTTTAGAAATTACTTGCTAGGGCAGAAATTTATAGTTGTAACAGATCATCAGGCTCTAAAATATATTGTCAATAAGCCTAACCCATCAGGGAGGATAGCAAGATGGATAATTTTGCTACAAGAATTTGAATTTGATATTATAGATAGGCCAGGAAAGAAGCATGTCAATGCAGATGCACTCTCTCGAGCCTATGATGGTTTAGGATCATCTTGTGATGATGATGATTTCCCCGATGCAGCATTGTTATCCCTTGACACAATCCCTAGTGAATACATAGATATTTGGAATTATCTGAATGAATTCAAGTTTCCTGATGGTGCCAATGCAAAGACTAAGAGAAAGATTACTCAAGCCAGTCGTCCATATTCTATTCTGCATGGAGTATTATTTCGAATAGGACCTGATGGACAGTACAAGAGGGCAGTTGGACGTGATCAAGGGAAGGAACTGCTAGAAGAATTCCACAATGGTACATGTGGAGGGCACTTCTCTGGACAACTTACAGCAAGAAGGATCTTGGATGCAGGTTATCACTGGCCCACTCTTTTTAAAGATTGTTATAATTATTGTAAGACATGTGATATTTGTCAAACACATGGTAACCGTAAGACTTCATCAGCTCCATTATGTCCTATTCTTCCACTTGGTCCCTTTGAAAAGTGGGGAATAGACATTGTAGGTCCACTTCCAACTACCTCACGCCAAAATAAGTATATTGTAGTTGCCACAGATTATTTAACCAAGTGGGTTGAAGCTAGGCCATTGAAAACAACTTCCATGGATGAGGTGGCAAGGTTCATATATGAACGCATTGTCACCAGATTTGGTTGTCCATTAGAAATTGTAACAGATCAAGGAAGCCACTTCATTAATGAGGTAGTAGAAGCCCTAGTCAATAAATTTTCTATTAAGCACAGGAAGGCAACAACATACAAGCCAAGCACAAATGGACAGGTGGAACGAACAAATTTTGTGTTGTGTCAAATTCTAGCAAAAGATGCAGCCTTGCAGGTACATAAGTGGGATAAAAGGATTCATGCAGCATTGTGGGCATATAGGGCAACATCAAAGTCAGCAACAGGATACTCCCCATTTCAGTTGGCCTATGGCATTGATCCAGTTCTTCCTATTGAGTTTGATATTCCCACTGTGAGAGTTATGAAAAATGAAAGGATGGATGAAAGTGATTCAGTAAAAGAAAGGTTGGTACATCTTCATTTGCTAGAGGAAATGAGGGAAATAGCAAAGGATACAAGCCATAAGAAGAAAATGAAGCAGAAGGAATACTTTGATCAAAAGATCCGTTGGTCTCCATTTCATGTGAATGACTTGGTTCTAGTATATGATTCCAGATACAAAAAAAGAAGACAGAGAAAATTTCTTCCAAAATGGATGGGGCCCTACAAAATAGCAGCTGTGCATGAAAATGGTACGTACCGACTGGAGGAATTGGATGGCACTCCCATTACGAAATGGGTCAACCACGACAAGTTGAAGATTTTCCAAGCACCAGAATAGTCTACTCCGAGGACGGAGTAGAAGCTAGGAAGGGGGAAGATGTCGACACTAAAATTTTCCTCCGTAATTTCTATTTCATTAATGTATGTATTAGGAATAGGATGTTGTTAAGTGTAATTAGTAGTAGCGTCTGATAGAAGATAACGGCGCCGTCAGTACGGTGCCGCCAATAATGTAGAGTACGGTAACAGTCAAAGTACAATAGGAATGTTGTAAAAAGTAAATATTTGTCGTAAGTGGTCTGGTAATGTTAAAATGTCAAAGTTGGGATAAGTAGAGAAGTAGGGTCTACATGATTAGGAATTAGAAATATTATATTGGTAATAAGGACAAGGAGTGAGGTCATAAATATTTTGTGTATTTTATTTGTAAAAAGTCTAAAAATGTGGAACCCATGTGAAATGATAAGGTTTATCTTATCTTAAAAGATAAGCTTACATGTACAGATAAGAGTTAAGGTATGGAATATGATTCGTCAGAGTGGATTTCTTATCCTATCTTAGAGATAAGATGGATAAGCCTGGAAGTTCTATAAATAAAGAGGCCACCCCCCTCATTTAGCATAGAAAGAAGTAGTGAGAAATATTGTATGAAGTGTGTAAAGGAAGCCATCAGTTTAAAGGTGTGTTGAAGAAGCCATTAAGAGGTGTAATTGTAAAGTTTCTTCCATAGTATTGGTGGAAGGCAAGTGAAGTCAATAACACTTGAAGTACCTCATGGGTGAGATTGTAACAATTTCATGTTAATATTATAATTTACTTTGATATTTCAGATTTGTCATCATTCCGTCTTATCATAGTCGATGGTATTCTTGTGTTACGTTTGTTGCTTTGTTTCCAGATTACATCCACCAAACTAAAGGCTGTGCATTAGTAAATAATCATAGCACGAGGAGTTCCCAGTGAAGAATTATCACCATTTAGGGTTCCTTGCATTTTTCTTCATTCCTAGGTGAAAAATTGTGTGTTTTTCTCCCTTCTATTAGCATTCACATTAAAAATTTCTCCTTGGTAAAATTCTCTTATTTTTACTTGCTCTGAAAGACACATTTCTTTTGGTGTATTTAAAAATAACCTTCTTATTCTTATTCTTTTGCATTTATTGAAAGAGCATCCCTCTTCCTGTTCATCTATTTTGTCATCAAATATCATACTGTTGATTTGGGTTTAAAACAAGTGCATTCCATTCTGATTTGTTGCATTAGCTCACACGAATTGAGGGCAACCTATATGCTGGAAGTCATGACCAGCTAATGGTTGACAAAAAAATCGTAGAAAATCACTTCTATCCTTTTATCTTTGTTTAGGTCTTACCAAACCACACAAAAATTCAAAATACATACATTCTTAAACAACATCCTACCTGAAAGAAGTTGTAGGTGATACATGATCACAGTACAGTGGGCACCCAGCTTGTTGTTATGTCGAGTCATACTTCAGAGCGAAGCCCGTCCCCACCATAACATTTCTGAAACCTCACCCTTTAGAATTCTTTCTTCGTAGGAAGCCTTCATCACCAAAAAATTCTATCATTCCATTCACAACAGTCAGTCCATACAAATAGTATAAGTTGAACAAACGTAATAGAATAGGCACTCTAGGAACGTTCTTTCTTAAGTGTTCTGCTTGATTTGTGTTTTGAGGTGAGATCTTTCTATCATCATTTTCATCTTTACTTGCACACTCCCAATCATAGTCAGTGTATTCTGACTTCATTTGAGTGTGCCTAGACCACATCTACATCATTCTCAAACTTCTAGGTTTGATTCAACACCAGATTTTTAAATCATAATTATTTTTCTTATTCTATGTTTTAATTTCGCAGTAACCGGCTAAGGTTATCTTTAACCAGCACCGATTTAACCCAACAGGTGTCGGTCTGAAGTCTTCTTGGATACCTATCCAAAAGATGCCTATTTCACTTTCTGAGTTGTAAAAGGATCCTATCACCTTTCATATTGTCATTACTTCAATCATAGTCACCTTGTGTCTCATCCTATGTGAAAATTATCAGTCTGGGAAAATCATTTAACAGGCTACTGGTTTTTCACAGTAACTGGCACCAGTTAATCCTAACTGGCATCGATTTACTTGAACCGGCGTCGGTCACCCTGTGCTATTTTACATCTCACTAGCCAACCTAATTCACTTACCGTTGATTGTTTTCCTAGTTCTGTGGTTTGCTGTGCCATTCATACATAATACAGTCTCACCACATCAATTCCAACCCACATGGCACTGACCCATAGTCAGGTGAGTTCCCTTGTATTCGACGCTAGTCTTCTACCACTCCTACCTAGCCCTTCATCACCTAATCCTTCACCACCTTCCATCTCATCATTCATGGATCCCAATCAACTTATCACCATTCCTACAGGTGATAAGGAGTTTGCATGACTCTTAGATACGAATCTTGCTACTTTGAGCCACTACCTCACCCACGCCTCCACTCACGATGCCTCGGGTTAATTCATCTATGGCATGCCTATATCCTTATCTACCTCTCTAATGATCTCTTCCTCTTCAGCTCCTCCTCCTACCACGGTGACCTCACCCATTTTATCCCCAGTTATGTCGCAACTAGGTCCCATGCCAGCTTTGATCGCCGTACTTGCCATCTCTATTACACCCGCAGTCTCCACCATACCTTCATCCACCACCCAAAACATAGCATCATCCACACTTGATGTCTCATATATACTAGTCGCAACGCTACCACCCTTGACGTCGGTAATGTCTACCCCTTTCAAAATGTTGTCCTTTCTATTCCCTAATCTCTACCTCCTATCTCTACCAGGGTCAGTACGAGTGTCCCACCCTCACATACCTACTACCAGCCACCTGCTATTTCATTGGTCATTCAGTCTAAGTATATACCTCTATGTCTGTCTCTCAACTCCCACCTCCTTATTCGACACCACCATACTCTGGAATTTCGTATTCTTCATATGTCAAACAACAACCTCCTTTTGCTCAAAGGGGTACCCAATATTCACAACATAACAATGAATTTATCAAGTTAATGATGGACAAGATGTAGACATTAGAAGCATCTGTTTCCATCTCCCGTAATTCTCTCACCTATGACAAGATTTGTAATGAGCCTATTCACCCATCCATTCCCATTCACGCATATCCCGTACACTGGGAGATGCCTAAGTTTAACTGCTTTAACAGTAAGGAATATTTGCAGTAGCATTTGCGATATCTCAAACATGGGTGTTACTTAATTTCCCATGATGATGCTTTGCTTTTGTGAACCTTTCCCATGTCCCTAATTGGTCCATCATTGGAATGGTATAGTGGATTACCTAGACATTCCATCTTCTTATTCAACCAAATAGCCCAAGCCTTCTTGGATCATTTTTTGATTAACATCATCAAGAAGGTTACCATGACTGATCTTAATTCTACGCGTCAATATGACGATGAATCTATCACAGATTTCATCGCTCATTGGCGTAGCCTAATCAACTAACTCACTTTCCAATTACCACAAACTGAACTCATAGAGCTCTTCACACAAGCCTCTGCTAGACATATTTCACCTACCTTATAGGTTTAAACCTTCTGAACATTAGATTAGGATTTCACCATGGCACATAAACTTGAAATTCATGCCATCGAAGAGAAGAAGATACAATTACGAAACAAGAACTCCTTGTTTAAACCACATGATAATTCCTCTTCCTTGAAACCTCAGATGAGTTATTCCAAAGCCAAGGGAACTGGCAATGCAGTGGTACTTAAGGATGGCCCTGCTCATCCATCCAATCATGTTAAACCTTCATCCAATTTGTCATCGGTCCAAATCTTCCAATTCAGAAGTGAACAAAAAAAATACACCTTAATTAGGGAACCATATTCATTTGTTTTAGAAAATCTTATTAAGGCTAATGCCATCACCCTTCCTCCTATCAAACCACATACTAGTTTTGACCCCTCGCACCCCATACTAGGCTGGTATAAGGAAAATGTCTATTATCACTATCACCAGGTAAATGGTCACAATGATAGCAAATGTATCACCTTTAAAAACATTGTTTAGGGAATACTTAAGAAAAGCGAGTTAGTCATGGATAACCCTAATGCACCTACCAATCAAGACCTTCATATAATCAAGAAACAATTCCCTAACCATTCCCCATCTAATGATCAAACTGGTGTTGCCTCACACAACTTACCACTTGATTCCCAAATATCTCCTATCCCCTCCATCACGGAAATCCTAGCCCGAAATCTTCTACCCATACAGGAACCTACTTTATATGTTCCTCTACCCATAGAGGAAAGCTCTTCACCTCCCCATACACCTATGGGTAGTCTCTCATTAGCACCGATATCATTTCCCCTTTAGCTTCCCTACCTAGTGAAGCGCTACCAATTGTATCTCCTCCACCCATAGAGGAGTACCCATCGTCTTCTCGACCTATTCAGGATCTAATATATTTTCTGTTACCACTCGATGACCATTCTCCATCAGCTACATAAGATCCCTCCAACCTACTTCGACTCCCTTACCTACAGAGGCCAAATCCAATGAATTTCCTATTTCTCAGACACATTTTACAGGAATCACCACTTGCTCCACATATACCTCATCTACTATAGTTTCATTCTCATGTTTGGTTGACCACCTGGACTATGCTGATAGGTCTTCACTTTGGGGGTGTCTCTTACTCCCGGCCTCGACCCAAATGCAATCATCTTCCACCGAAACTTCTATCATTCATCCAAAGATGTTTCAACAACCCAAACCACACATAAGCATAACTCTCGATACATCTTCTATTACATCATACTCATCTATACCCACCCCTCTACCTACTAGCCGACGTGTTCCAACATCATATCTTGTATCTAAACCCACTAGTGTTCTAGGGATCACACCCAAATCAAACCTTACACATTCTCTTGTTAGGATACACTTGACCACATCTTCCCATATACCTATTGAACCAATCCCTCAAATTAAATGAAAATCCCAACCTTCTAATCTGCACACACCAACCTCACCAACTGCACCTTTATCACCTT
Source organism: Taxus chinensis (assembly GCA_019776745.2). Classification (NCBI taxonomy): domain Eukaryota; kingdom Viridiplantae; phylum Streptophyta; class Pinopsida; order Cupressales; family Taxaceae; genus Taxus; species Taxus chinensis. Next base: position 844,914,071 of record CM034148.1, read on the forward strand.
CAACCCTGCCATCCATCTTGGGACCTCACCCCTCTACCTTAAAGAAATCTACTCTCTCCAGAGGGAAAACCTAAAATTCCCTTAACCTCTTCACCACATCCTACAGTTCTACCTAGGAAAACCTTGCGTCCTTCATCACCATCGATAACTTGTTTTCCTCCTATACCACCATTACCTTCTATACCTCCTTCACTACCTATGACATTTTCTTCCCCCTCACTTGTACCTTCCTCTCGAGCTCAACCAACACCTACAATGGTAACTCAATTGTCCCCTTGGGTCACTTGTCCTCTCCCACCATTAGCCTTTCCATCTACATCACGTGCTCCCCCTACACCTCTACCTAAGAAAAAGAACCAAAAATGGAAAAATCCATTAATTTCCAAAGAGGGGGTTAAACTTACCCCTCTTGTTGTTACTGCACCTACACCAAAGAAAGTATAACCCAAATCCAAGACTGCATCACCTCAACTACCACCACAACTACCCAATCTTCCAACCAAACCTACTTTCACTTTGCATTGTGATCCACTAGTGGGATCATATGCCACCATCTTGGCTAACCTCCTTGAAATCTCTGCTATCACCATCCCTCCTCTTAGACCTTATGACCCTCTTAAACCTAAACCGGAAGGGTTTGATGACACTAAAATTTACGCTTAGCATTGTGTGTCAGGGCATGATGTTGAGAACTATAAGGGTCTAAAGGCTACCCTTATTCAATTATGTCCTTCTGATCCCCATTTTGATGATGATGACCTCCTGGATGATGAACCTATTTCACCCTCACCACCTTCTTCACACCTTCCTCCTACACCTATACAACAACCTAAATCTTCACCACCACGACCTTTCTCTCCATCTCCAAAATTCAAAATTAACATGTTTCGCATCAGAGAAGCTACCATTCCACCACCCAAATGTCATTACGCCTAACTCACCTGACATGGTTTTTCTCCCCCAGTAGGTTTTTTCCCATCATGTCATTATACCACTCACCCTACACCTTCTCCATTTGCCAACTCCCCTCATATCAACATTGTACATGTCACCACACGTGCACAAAAGGGTAAACAAAAAGAAACTTACCCACCAACCAATCCTATACCCAACATACCATCTACACCCATACCTAAAATAACCATTTGTGGCCCCACGTACACTATTTCTAGTGGTGTCACACATCACACCATGCTCAAAAAACTACACCAATCTCCCCTCAAAATTTCTTTATACAACCTCATCCAAACCTTAGAATCCCATTGACAAGCTCTCATGGAGGTTCTTCAATATATTGAGGTTTTACCTAGTGACCCCACACTTGTAACATCTATTATCACACCTCATCATGTCACTTCTCTCACCAAATTGCCATCTACCTCATCACCTCCACCTGTTCACCAAGTTGCTATCTTTAGTTTCTCGGATGACGAAATTGTCCCCCACCAAACTGATGACTCAGATCCTACACTTTTTATCTCCATCCATATCGATAATATACGTGTTCGACGTGTTATGATCGATGGGGGCACTAGCATTAACATCATATCCTCTCATGCATTCAAACAAATGTGTATACCCAAAAACTACATGCATAAACATCCAGATGTTGCATTCATTCAATGACGCTTTCACCTCTACAGTTGGCACTATCATCCTCCAGGTTCGTGTGGGTCATAGTACTATTCCCAAGCTGTTCTACATATTGGAAGGGGATTTTCAATATAATTTGTTCCTTGGTAGACCCTGGATTTATGCCATGGTTTGTATTCCTTCTACTTTGCACCAATGTGTAAAGTTCAAACATGAAGGACGTTCCTATACCATTCCAGCTGACCCATCAAATTTCAAAACCTACAACATGCTTTACCGGCCTAATGATGTCCTGGTACCTATTAAGGCATCTACCTCCCTACCTAAATCTTCTTCACACATGACCCCATCCACCAGTGTCATTGTAACCTTACCTTCACCCAAATCTTCTATTCCCACTACTATTGTCACTTCTACTAGTCATACATCAGCTTCCCAACTAACCAACACCTCTTCCTATCTAACTTCTAATGCTTCCTCCATTCCAACTACCAATATATCAACCACTGATCCCTTGGAAGGTGTTTTTCAATGCCTCACTATGGGGGAATATCACCTGTACAATGTCAATACATTCCTCACTCCACAAGAGTATGGAAACCTTTCACCAACATCCTAACTATGATCATTTCATAGGCAAACGTATCCTTTATGATCCTCCCCACCCTCGTACCCATCTTACCTATGGGGGACCTTATATTTACACTTACACACCCGAACCACCATCACAAACCCAATCTTTTTTTGTGACCTTCAGTCTCTTACCAACCGTCGCTTTGCTCAAACTTTCCTACTCCGTTGTGCCTGGAAGGGTTTTAGCTTTGGCCTTTATGAGTAAGGTCATGACACTATTATTTCATGTATCAAAAAACATAATGATCGTAGTGGAATCAGTTTTACCAAACTACCTACCAAAAAGCCTCGTATTGAACTCATTGAAGACATTGACCCCTCTCCACCTTCTTCACCTATCCCACCTTCACCACCTTCACCAACAGAGTCGATGGACCTTGAATCTATCCATCCTATATTTTTTTCCATAAATACCATTTCCTTGGGCCTCTAACCTATCACCAGAATGGCGAGGCTCCTTCCTCTCTTCCTTTCATGTATCCTAACATAATAGGGGATGATACTCCTATTAATGTAATTCAATGTTAGGATGATGAGTCCATACTCACCTACCTTGGTGCTGAAGACTATTATATTCACTAGTTGTTACCTTCTGAAATGCAAACAATGCTGAATGAATTGACTATCAAAGTCAACATCCACACTCAAGAAAACCCCCACATTCTCAAGATTGGCCAATCTCTGGATGCTACTGAATAGGAAGGCCTCACTTCTTTTCTTAAAAATCATATCCATGTTTTGCTTGGTCCTATGTTGACATGCTTGACATTGATCCCACTATCGTGTTCCACAATATTGTAACCATCCCTGATGCCAAACCCATAAAATAAAATTTGAGGAAAATGCACCCTCACATTGCTCTTCTTGTCAAAGAAGAACTCCAACGCCTTCTCTTAGTTTCCTTCATCTTACCCATCGATTATCCCTAATGGATTTATAACATAGTCCCTTTCACTAAGGCAGCAGGGGTACTTTGCATTTGCACCAATTTCTGTGATCTCAACCTTACCTGCCCAAAAGATGATTTTCCTCTGCTTAGTATTCACCAGTTGGTTGACCTTACTACTGGCCATGAGATGCTATCACTTATGGATGGTTTCTCAAGTTATAACCAAAGCTTGCTCACTCCATAGGATCAACACAAAACCATATTCATTACCCCTTGGGGGACCTTCTACTATCAAGTCATGCCTTTCAGCATTACAGACACTGGTGCCACATATCAGCGTGCTATGACTTACATTTTCCATGATATCATGCATTAAATATTGGAAGATTACGTGGATGATCTCTTGGCCAAATATAAACGTCGCGCCGAGCACCTCGCCATCCTTTAAACCATCTTTGACTACCTCATTAAATATTTCATCCACCTTCAGCCTAAAAAGTACGTCTTCCCAGTTCTCTCAGGAAAGCTCCTGGGATTTATTGTTTCTCTGCGTGGTATAGAAGTTGAACCTGCTAAAGTCAAGGCCATTTTGGAAATTCCTATGCCCACTAACATTAAACAACTCTGTAGCCTGCAAGGTAAATTGCAATCTATTCGTTGATTTATTTCCCAACTCTCCGACTGCTGTCAACCATTTCATCACCTTCTCAAAAAGGATGTCTCTTTCAAATGGGATGACCACTATAACAATGGTTTTGAGGCCTTAAAACAATACCTTCTCCAACCACCCGTGCTTTTTCCACCTAAAGAAAACTAACCCTTCTACCTATACATCTCTGCCACCGATCACTATTTAGGGGCTATGCTCACTCATTGTGACAAACAACATAGGGAGCAGGCAGTTTATTACATAAGCCATACCATTCTGGACTACGAAACCTGATACACCCCACCCTGACAAACTTTGCTTAGCCTTAGTGTTTTGTCACCACCAAACTTCTCCATTACCTACTCAACCAGAAAACCTATGTTGTGACCAACACTGACTCCTTACACTTCATGTATGCTAAACCTTACCAATATCAACATGCCACATGTTGGCTATTACTTCTTGCTGATCTAGACCTCGAAACCATCCACAAAAAAATCTATCAAGGGCCAGGCCATTGCTAACCATCTCCTCCGATGCTCCTCTTTTTGGGAATAGATCTTTGAACTTTGATTTCCCTGAAGAATCCATCGCTAATCTCTCTTTGGATGATGACCCTTACCAAATGACCTTATTTGTTGACGAGTCCAAATGTCAGCGGTGGGGGTGGTGCAGGCATATCCTCATTCCTCTTGATGGTGAGCCCATGCCCTTATCATTTAAGCTTGACTTCGAATGCACCAACAATATCACCGAATATGAAGCGATCGTATTGGGTCTCATGACTACCTATGCCTTAGAGGTTAAGTCCATTAATATCTTTGGTGATTCTCAACTGGTAGTAAACCAAGTCAATGGTGTTTATCAGTGTCATAATGAAATACTTCAAGAGTACAAACGTTACATTGGCATCATGTTGACTACCTTTGACTGCTATAAAATTCAAATTATTCCACGATCTACCAATAAATTGGTGGATACCATGGCCTACCTCGCTTATCAGATACCTGCTTCACCTGCCGACTTAGACATCTTTGTTACCATAAAATGCATATCGAGACCTTCTTATAAATCTTGTTGTGTTAACCTCATCCAAACTACCTCACTAAACACATAAGACCTTTGGTATAAGTAGTTTGTGGACTACCTTTCCCTTTCTATATTTCCTCCTAATCTCACACGTAATGGACAACGCACCTTTCTCAAAATGGCCTCTCGTTATGTTGTCACGGGTGGCCTTCTCTATAAAAGTGGATTTGATGGCATTCTCTTACGATGCCTCACTAGCTCTGAAATCCCCTATACCATTAAAGAAGTTCACGATGGCATATGCGGAGGTCACTTCAGTGGCCTTGCTATTGCTAAACGTATTCTTTGCCAATGCTATTACTGGTCGACCCTCAACAATGATTGTTGTGACTACATTAAGCATTGTGTAAAATTCCAACAACATGCAAATCTTCATCACACACCTAGTTATGCCTTACAGGTCACTCGTGACTTTTGGCCCTTCTCTTAATGGGGTTTGGATCTTGTCGGAGAGATCAATCCTTAGTCTTCCCTACGACATCAATGGATCATCATCGCTACCAAATATTATAGCAAATGGGTTAAAGCCATACCCCTCATCTCCACTAAAGCTGAAAAAATATGTGAGTTCATCAATCATCACATTATCTTTCGCTTCGGTGTTCCACATCGCCTTATCACTGATAATGGAAAAAAAATCAAAAAAAAAACTCTACAGAAACTTTACGACACCTTCGGTATACAGCTTAGCTTCTCCTCACCATATTACCCATAAACCAATTTCCAATCAGAATCTACCAACAAAACCCTGAACAAAATTCTCATGAAATTAGTTAACATTACTGGGAAGGATTGGCATATGCACATTCCTTTCACTCTTTGGGCATACCGTACTATTATTCGCACCTCCACCGCTTCTACTCCCTTTTCTCTGGTCTACGGTACCGAGGCTATTTTTTCCTCTCGAGGTCTAGATCCCGTCTCTCTGTATCTCCCTTCAATATATGCTTACTGATGATGAATTTTTACCAAGACTGTTTAGCACAACTAGAGTTATTAGATGAATGTCATCTTCATGCTTTCGAACACCTCCAAGTCTACCAAAAAACACATTAAGCGTGCTTATGAAAAACATTTCCATGAACACACCTTCAAGGTCAGTGACCTTTTCCTCAAGGAAAATCAACACGCAACCAAAGAAGAAAAAAGAAAATGGGGCAAATTTTCTCTTAATTGGCTTGGACCATACATCGTGACCCATAACTATGGATCAGGTGCTTATTGTTTGTCTTCACTTGATGGTAAGCCTGAACCTGAGCCCCTAAATGCTTTGCAGGTTCAACCATTCTATTGTTGATTTCTAGTCCTACATCACTATTTATCTCATTAATGCTCGTCCCTTGAGTGTCATTAACATTTCTCTTTTCCATACCTCATCCCCAACAACTAAACAAGAATCATGTGATTAGCTATCGCCCTTTTGCCTTATCTTAAATAAGTGCACCATGGCTCTGCACATGGCATGATTCTCATGGATGCTTTTCATCTTCTTTTAGATGAGATCCCATGGTTGTTCACCCTTACCTTCTCAACAAGAACCAAATGCTTCATTATAGTCTTGTCCGTGACTTAAAAGCCAAAAAAAAAAAATCAAAATAAAGGGATTCACTTCTCAAGTCAAACTTCCAATATAAAAAGATGAATCCCTCAAAAGGACATCTTCTGCCTTTAATTGTCACTATAAGTAACTGCTCCCTCGAAGGATAGCTATAAAACGCTTGCAAATCTTTACATAGTCTTTTTAAAAAGAGGACTCTTTTCTCAAAAAAATCAAAATTCAGAAGCTTCCCGAATCGATCAGCTTCACAAAGACCTCAAAGAGACATATATTTCATCCAGTATAGACTTCCCGTATTGATTAATCTATCTAACAAAGTAAAAAAGACAAGAACAATAAACATTTTTGTCATTGACTTGTCTATTGTGATCTTGGATTCCTTGCCCAAGGCATTTTTCTTCATAACATATGACCTGATTACCTTCACCTCCTTACCCCATTGTCTTTTCACTTCATACGTCAAGGGACCTTCTAAACTAATGACATTTGGTGATCATGTGACTATTCGTCACTCTTAGAATTATCAATCATGCAATGTCTTTAAGGTATTTACATTCATTAGCCTATCTATCGCTATGTTTCATACGTTTTGATCCTTGCCAATTAGGAATATTCCTTGCCCCCTCTTATCTTTCCTATTCTTCATTACCTTTTGATCTTCCTATATAGGACTAGAGCCTCGAAACCTATCTTTTGGGATTTTCTTCTCCGATCTCAATTAACCTAAAATAACCTTGACCTATCTACCTACTCTCAACCCCAACATCAATGCCCTCAGCCTAATTATACCTATGACCTAGAATCAATAGTACCTATCCACCTAAAATCACCCATACCTATCTACCTATACTCCACCCAACCTAATCAACCTTGACCTAATCATACCTATGACCTCGAATCTAACCTAACTATCAACCTCACTACCTATTCTTCTATCTTCTCATATTCTTCCCTAGCTTATGGGAGAACTACATTGGTCTGAGGTTCCCTTTTCACTGGGACTATAGAGGCAGCACTTTCCAATGCATGGGGCCCTAGAAGGTTAGGTCAACAACTCTTTATCCTAACCATTTTCCCCACATTTACCTAATTTCTTGTTCATATCAAACACCCAGAAATATATCCCATATCCACATCATTTGATCTACATACATTCCTCATGTTTCACATACTATTTTACCACTACCATTATTTCCCATATTCATCTATAACACATATTTAAACATTGTACACCATTACATTCATTTTTCATTAACATGTATTACCAAAAATACTGAAATGAACATCCATGCCTAAAAATTATCCTAAATCAATCCATGCCTAAACCAACCTGACTCGACTCATGCCTAAAAATTAACCTGACTCAATCCATACCTAAACCAACCTTACTCGATCCATGCCTATGACCTGATTCTATCATGCCTAACTCATATAGTTGTCATCCATATCATCATAAAGTAAAATAAAATACACATCACAACACATAATCAAATGAACCCCATATATAATCATCATATACATCTCAGTGTATCAATCATGTACACTCATCTCAAAATTACATGTGTCTCTCATACATCATTGGCTCGTAGACCGCTATCCAATACAAAAATATCTTCGAATCATAGGCCGGTCCTCATATATACAGAAAAGAATGAATAAATACAAAATCTCTTCGGCACGTAGGCTGGTCTAATATATAATACATACAAAAATGACTTGCTACGCAGGCTGGTCCATAGAAAGTCAATCAACTCCTCTTATAATGTCAGGGAATGCTCCCTGTGACTCTTTCTGTCCCAGCCCCTCTGCCACACCTATCTAGTGCCTGGCACCTGCCTCACCTCCTGCTGATGGCCCCTCACCTTGGGCTAGCCTCTACACACTAGTGGCCTCTACCACGACCTTATCCCTGGGCTTGTCAAGCCCCCTGTACTCTCCACACTATGAGTGTGGGATCTAGTCCTCTCACTGGAGGACTTTTGTGGTCTGTACTCGGCATAGGAGGGCACATCTAGCCCGACAGACTAACAAATGATCCTAATAGTATCATGCCTCTGATAGGGCATCCCTGAATCAGACCATGGTCACTGTCTGTGCGGGTGCCATGGGTCTCACTACCTGGGTGGGTACTTGTACAATGGGACCCTATCCCTGAACCTACAATGAGCCCTGTGCTGGTACTAGAGCCCAAGTCAACCCTGGAATCTATGCCTGTGCCTATATCTAGGCCTGCAGGGTAGTAACCTATCTGTGCCTGGTGCTATTTTCAGTTGGCCCTGCAGACCTGTAACCTGCACCTATGCTATGGCTAACTAACCTTATAAATCCAATACCTACACTTATTGAGTGGCTATCTACTTTCTGTCTCTACCTACCTCCTCTCCATCTCCATCTCCCCTACCTCCACCTATGCAAGGTACTTGTCCCTGCCCTGCCTGAGCCTGCCGCATCACTATCTGGGCCTGTAATGTGGCAACCTATGCCTCTGTACCTATGAGCTGCCCTTGCATGATCCCAAGTTGCATCACCAAAGTAGCCACCTACCCCTGTAGGGTCTCTCTAAAATGTGATGGTGGCTAAGTCTAGCTACCCTGGCCTGGGTGGTACTGCTCATAACTGTGCCACCCACCACTACCTGTACCCATCTGTAACCCCAACATCATCAATCTATGTATCTACTTGTTGCTCCTCCTATCTAGTCGGCACTTTGGGTCATGGTAGAGACATAGGTCTCTCCACGTCATCTCTCCTGTACTGCGAGAATGGAGGCGATACACCCTAGACTAACCCGAACTGGTGCCTAACCCGCTCTACAGGTATCCACTCATGCTCTCACACTCTCCTCCCCTCTATCCACAGATGTAGTCTGTAGCCTTGCTAGCTCTGTGGCCATCTGTCTGTATACGGGGAAGCCCACATACGGCCTCTAAATGATGTCCACCCCTAGAAAACCCCTCCAACAACCTCCTGTAGTACACTACATCATGAGTAGCTTTGGCACCTCGGGCCTCTCCCATGGCTAGTACCCACCGCCTGTACCCAACTCTCAAAACTCTTCATGGGAATGCATCTACCCAGGGCATCCCCACTGGTCGAACACAAACAATGTTCTTGTATGCCCAGTAATGTAGTAGTACGACACATCAGATGTTGAACCTTCACTAGTCACCCGTAGGCCCATAACTCTCTATATACCTGCGGTCAGCAATGCAGGTGCCCATGCAAACCATGTCCACTGTATCATCATGTCATGAAGGACTCCCATCAGTGACCTTAGAGAATCTCCCACCCTCTGCATTCGGCAGTGCGAAGCAGCACACTACCTCCATCAAAAGTACCACTAACCTCATCTCCTCTAGATGAGCTCTATACATCGCTCCATAGCTCATGCTAGTGCTACAGAACATCAGGTCTGCTACACCCTCACCAAAAATGGGTGCCAGTAGCTCCTCAGATGCCTCTAAAGAGATAGAATAAACCTGGGCCCCCAATATGGGCAACCACAGGATCCTGTAGACATCCTCCAGGGTGATCATCATCTCACCCATCGACAAATGTGAAAGGTGTTGGTTGTCGAGTCCCATCTATCGATGAGGGAAACCATCAGACTCGTCTCCCAGAATAAAAGCTGGTAGCACCTCACCCCTATCAACCCACCTCTATAACATGCTGCCACTCCTCCAACGTCATGCTCGCCCATACTGTCAATAATAAGGGCAGCACCCAGGCCCTCATCCCATACCTCATCTCAGGCTTGCATAAAAAAAAAACAATGTATTAGTACACCTTCCTAGCTTACCCTATTTCACCCCACATCCCGACCTAATCTCTTTCCCCACGTCCATCCCATTGCCCTTATTACTAATCCAACCAACCAGCACTTAACATACCCAAACCCATCCACCCGAAACTATCTACCCTAACCCTAACCCAAACCTACCCAAATCCACCTACCCAAACCCTCACCCAAACCTACCCAAACCTATCTACCCTAACCTCACCTAACCCTACCCAAACCTATTCTACCCTAACCCTCACCCAACCCTACCCAAACCCTATCTACCCTACCTATCTCCCTTACCCCTCACCCAAGCCACCCTAAACCCTTCTCGTCTCCCTTAACCCTTTTCCATCTCACCTAATCCTTTCCCACCTACTCTACTTTCTCACTGTAAACCCTTCCCCTCTCACCTAATCCTTCCCCACCTAACCTATTGTTTGGTCCCAGCTTACCCTTAGGTTAACCGACATCGGTCATCATCGACCAGACCTTGGTTATGCCCTGACTGACCACGGTCTCCACTTGACCGACATCAGTCACTGTTCTTGTGACCAATACCGATCTCTACCCACCAACATCGGCCACAAGTTGATCGACGTCAGTCACTGTCGTGCTGCACTCGCCCCAACTTCCCAACCCTACTTTTTCCCTTCCTAGTCACTCTACCCACCCAAATCCCTCCTTACACCCCTAATTGTTCCTACATTACCCTTTTTCCCTACCCCCTACCCTTCCTCATTCCCATTTCCCTCTATTTTTCCTATTTTGAAAAATTTTCCCCCCCAAACCCCCATTTTTTCATATTTCCTATATTCTAACCAATTTAACCAAACCATCAATAACAAAGGTTCAAATCCTACCTGATCCCTGCTGCCACTGTCATGGTGGAACCTCCAGCCTCCGCACCACTCCTCCTGATCCCATCTTTAGCCTCTGGCCATCCTAAAAATGACCTCCAACGCTCTCCACCAATCACCTCGCTCGATCCAATCTCTCATGCCCCACCTCTCGCCTAATCAATCTCACCTATGTGGCTCACCAACTTAGCTCCATGATTCTCCCTTTTGTCCTCTTCCTCTTTTCTCTCTTCTTGTCCTTTTCTCCTTTTCCAAATGCACAAATGAATTTTCAAAATGTGGGTTTTTCACTTTTTATAACCTACCCAACTCAACCGAACATCGGTTAATCCTTGACCAATGCTGGTCTTCTACTCTAGCCAACCGCCGTCGGTTCTTCTCCACGGATCCTTGATTCATCCCGACTTTTTTTGGTTACCCTGCATACTCATTGCCCTCACATTGACCTCATTTTCCTTACCTCCCATTTCTTTTGCCTCCCCTATCACCCCTAGACCACCTTCCCCTCTAGCCCTCCACCTTCTTCAACCTTACCTTGTTAGCCATTGATGCCTCCTTATTTTACCCCCACCTCGGCCTTACCCATGTTGTGACCTATCTACCTGGACCTGGAAAACTATTTGTGACCTTTGAACCACTGTGCTCGCTATACCTTGTGACACTGTTACCTATGTTGATTGACCTAATGACCTTACCTTAGCCTATTGTCCATGACCATTTATCCTGACCCTACCTTTGGTGTACCGAAACTTACCTAACCGTTCCTACACCTAACCTACGTTGTGTTTCCTGACCATATCCTATACCTTGGATACTAGAATCACTTCAACCTTGTTTGGATAAACCATATCAACCTTAGATGATGTAGAGTTTGCAAGCTCTTCAACCTGGTACCGAGTGTCATAGTTTATAGGTGTGCGTGCGTTCAACTGCCCCTACCTTTGAACCTTGGCCTGTTTCCCATTTACCTATATGCCCAATTTTCCCTTTACCCCATTCCTCATTTCTCATCATTCTTCTTTGCATCCACTTTTATCAAACCACTCGCCGATGTGTTCTGCCACCTCATCAGTTCCTGGTTTGAGGTGGATCACCCTCATTCCCACTTGGGGCAACCACATCTTATTTTTTTCGTGTCGCTTACCAATACAAGCTATGCAACAAAAAGGGGCAAAATGTAGACACTGAAATGGTGTCGTAATCACCTTGGTCCCCTAGCACAGCCCTATAATCACTTCCTCATCCTGAACACCTTATCACCTACCTCCTGCACCCCACACATTTTAATTTAATTACTTTAATTAAATTAATGCCATTTACCTCCATACATATTAATTTAATTATTTTAATTAAGTTAATGACCTTTTTTACCCACACACACATTAATTTAATTATTCACATTAAATTAATTCACTACCCTCACACACCTATTTAATATAATTACCTTTTATTAAATGCACCTCACCTAACCACCTCCATCATTTGACCCATTAACCTAAACCCTAAACCAATGGCCTAAATAAAACCTAAACCAATGGCCTAAATAAAACCTAACATTAGACCCATCCCCTCACCTCACATTTAAAAGCCTCTTAAGGTCGGTTTTTGCACCGAGGAAAAGAAGAGACCCTTATCAAATGGCAGAACAACTTCCCAGGAAACTTTTGAACAACCCGAGATATCTCACCCAAACTGATGTCGGTTCACCCTAAACTGATGCCTATTATACGGTAATGGACCAAATGGCCTATTTAGACCCATTTACAGCTTTGTAATATGGGTTGGTTGTTGTTGGAAAACTTCTGATCTCGAGTTCGATCTCTTTAGATGTGATAGAAGAACAAAGATTGATTTATGATCAACAAAGGCAACCAAATACACTGGCACAACAGTGAAACATCTCTTCCCAGCATCCTCCAATGTAGTAACTTCTTCATTATTCTTCAGACCTGTACCTCATAGAAGAGTAAGTATCCTCCTTCCATCTGTTTCATTTTCTTATCATCATCTGTAGTCTTTGTGGTAAAGGAACCTAGTCTTTTACTCTCTGTCCATTCCCTCTCTCTGGTTGCAGCCACCTTCCATACCCAATCATCTTAATACTTGGCCCAATTTCCCATTTTGACCTCCTCAGTAGTCTCAGACCTTCACAACATATCTACACCCCCTCTATGATCAATCCCTATCTTCTATCCACTCCAACTTTTGCCCCAAAACTCCAAAAACCCAGACTGTGTGATTCCACCAACCCCAGACTCAACCATCGTTAGTTCCCTCTAACTGTCTCTGGTTATAGTAAAACCATCATCGGTTGTATAAAACCATGGTCAGTCTCTGTGTCACTTGATCTCTACCAGAATAACAACCTGTTTCTGACATATACCTACTTGAACACCTATTTGACCTTCAGATCTGTATCTAACCTAGCCTGTTAGCTCAGATTCACCTATAACCAACCTACTTGACCTCTGGATCTCCTTCTAGCCTAGCCTGTTAGATTAGATCTAGCCTATTGTGTTTTGTATGAGATGCCTAAATCATATTAAACTACAATAGGACAACATTTACTTTATTTCAGCATTGAATTGTTTTAAACAGTGGACTGACAACCATCTAGGAAGTATCACACTTCCAGGATCTAGCACATGCTAGGCAGTCCACTGCATATATTGTTTAACTCTCTTTGGTGGTCTTGTTTTTGGTTCTTATACAGGTAGTTCCTCCTAGCCAAAAGGAAGATCTCACAATCACTTTGATTCAAAATTCAGATACACACGCATACAACCTTCAACCATCCTAAAATAGGTATTCCTCTTACCACCCCTTTACCTTATCTGTTTCTTCAAGTACTTCTCAGAAAACTAAGAAATGAGATGAAACACCATTGGAGGGGACTTCAGAGATACGTGGGTCATTTTGTGTCATGTTGTTTAGAGTATTAGAAGGTGAAAGTTGAGCATCAACATCCAGCTGGCCTTCTCTTTCCTCATGATATACCAGGAGTGTAAATGGGACACCATTTCCATGGACTTTATAGTTGGGTTACCGACATCGAGATACCACCATGATGCCATCATGGTCACGATGGATAAATTAATGAAAGTGCCTCATTTTTCTCCAGTGAAGAATACCCACATATCTAATGTAGTGGTATGGGTTTATCTCGATGAGATTTTTAGATTTCATGGGATTCCATGGAAGATAATTTGTGACTGCGACCCTTTGTAAACTTCTTACTTTTGGACTACCATGCACTATGCGCTCGGGACGAAGATCAATTTCAGCACAACTTATCACCCTGAGATAGATGGACAAAATGAGTAAGTGATTTAGATCTTGGAGGACATTCTCAGGATGTACATTATGGATCATCAATCGAGATGGGAGGAATTTAATTGTACTTGGTTACATTTTCCTATTTTAATAATAGATTCCATTGTTCGATAGGAAATGGATTCTTTTGAAGAACTGTTATGGTAGAGAGTGTAGGACACCTCTTAGTTGGGAAAGGTTAGAGGACCAGGTTTCTCTTGGGCCATTTAATTTACTCTAGGACATGGATCAGTAGGTTGTTATGATCAGGAAGAGATTATAGGAGGCACAAGATAATAAGGAAGAAGTATGTGGATCAGCATAGGACAGATCATAGTTATGAGGTGGGCATGAAGGTGTTTCTTGTGGTGTTAGACCTCATAAGATCCCTTTCTATTATGGGAAAGGCTCAGAGATTTCTCCTAGATTTGTGGGTCCCTTTGATATTTTGGAGTTTATCAGACCCTTGACCTATCTTCTAGCATTGTCACCTAGCTTGTCTCGTGTCCACGATGTATTTCATGCTTCTATACTTAGGAGATATATTGTTGATCCTTCTTACATATTATTTTGGACTGCATTGCAGGTGTAGGATCATGGCTGTAGGTGATGGGGGAGCCTATCTGCATGATTCTAGAGCATAGGACCCTGGGTATTTGAGGTAGAGATATTTACCGAAGATTTGAGTCCAATGGGATAAATATGATGAGACTATGGCTACATGGGAAGATGTGACATTGGTACGAGTCAAGTTTCCACACCTTTTCTCAATGACTTCAATGAGGAATTCGAGTCTAATTGAGGGGGATTGTAGTTCCCACTTCCCTTTGACACTTTTTATTAATGATTTCTGATACTGCTCGACTATACTTATGGATATTATTGTAGCTTTTTGACTTAGCATAATGTTAGATGTTAGAGATACTAGACTGTTGATTGATTTTGATTCTTAGTATGATGTATGTGGATTATTAGAGACAAATTATATTGATGATGATATGTTCCTTTGACATGGTTATATATATTTCTTACTTGCGATACTTTCTTCATTATTGAGTATACCTTGCGTTCGTATGAAGGTAATTTGTAGACCCCATTTTTATGAGATATAGTAAATTAACAAAAATGTCCCACGTCAAATAGATGTTGAAGGGAAAAAAATCATATTCTGGGGACACCCTAGATTATGTTCGTAAATTCTGTATAAAGATGCAAGTTGTGGAAAGTTATATTTGCTAACAACCATAATTTAGGCCATTTTTTGAAAAATCACAAAGGAATGACTGTTGCATAGTCTTTCAAAGCATTTGGGACAGATGGTTTACATACAAACATTCAGGGGGATTGGCTCTTTGACCAACGTAAGTCCCCACACGTGTTGGATGCAACAAAAACACAAATATTTTCAGGCAACAATTGAATAAACGCATTTGTTAACACCCTCTGTATCAGAACTCATTTCATTGGTTAATTTATTGATGTGACTTGATGTGACTTTTTAATTGGCAAAACCTGCTCAAGAGGTGTCTTCCGATTTGGGATGGTTCCCTGTAGGGGCCAAAAGTAATTAACCGGCCACCATTTAAATGAAAGGGGTTATCCCGTACCAGTTAGGACAATAATTTCCATATGTAATCATGGTCATTGGTGGGCATGGCCAATTTAAATGGGACATATGGGCTCCCCCAATGTATATTAGAACATGTTAGGTTGTCCTTGAAATGGACAAAATTTTACTAACTGAAACCATGATGGGACAAAAGGGACATAGATGGATGCTAATGTAATCTATTTTATCTTAGATTTGAAGGCAAAATGCTAATGAGTCAACAATTAACTAAAAAAACTCATCAAACGAGAGCCTATAAATAACCCCTTGATGGACGAGCTGCTATTTTCATAATATTGGACTTTGCCTGACAATGAGCACAACGCTTCATTTTAGATGAGAATCTGCATAGGCATTTACTCTAAAAGAAACCACTCGGCTACAGTCAGTCGATATCTCTTACCTAGAGCAGTATACAGAACAAAGATGTGCTATTTACAGGTTAGAGGAAAATAACTTGTTTGAGTACACTGTGAAGTCATAACTTTTATTTTCTGAACGAAATCGCACAAAGTCAGTAAAAGGTTGTTGGAACATTTGGTTTTCCGTAGAGGATGCATTAGAAATGAAGTTAAATTCTAGGGATGATCAGAAAGGGGGAATTGATTTTTTAAGGAAAGCCGAATAGGCTTCAGGTTCCAGAAAGTGTTTTATATTGTAGATAATCTCTACACATGAAATTACCAGATGTTTCATTTTGTGCATCCATTCTATTCTCTGAACATGTCCCAGTTACATAGTCAACTTTCATAAGACCTATTCCTGTAAGAACAATTTTGGACTCAATTCTCAATACATTTCTCCCTTCAAAAATTAACTGGTTAATGATCAGATTTTGGATTTCCATTTTAATTATGCTTTTAAAGTCTATTGTATAGTCTATTATCCATTTGAATGACTGGGCTCAAATTGTAACTTAGGAGTCACGATGTGGTATTATCTCAAATACTTGTCAATGTATTCCATTTGATGAAGCTAATCATGTTGCATAAACCTTTAAACTGGACATCAAATTGTATAGATGATCCATGGCCCTTATTTCTAGGTAATAGGATTTTACAACTAACGGTGATGAGGATAAAGCATACATCCAAATTTAACTCAGGTGTAGGAGTTATAGTCTTCCCCTAACTATGTAACCTTCGACATTAGTTCATGGACCATTTAATTTTCACACAAGTTTATTGTTCATGGTATTATTGCTTCCATGAATGACAAATTATCATTTGTGAGGATGCCATTAACAGAACAAACCAACCATTGCTACATGAGTCATCATTATGTCACTGACATTATGGTTGATTTAATCAACCTTTTCTAGTGTAACTTTCCATGTATTACAAAGACCAAATTTACTACCATGGTACTCTGGCACACCATCTTGGCACACTTTTAAATGGGGAATGTAAAGGAATTCATGGTTTGTATTGCCCACTTCCCTTTGACACTTTTTATTTTGATTTCTGATACTGTTGACTATACTTATGGATATTATTGTAGATTTTGGACTTAGCATGATGTTAGATGTTAGAGATACTCGGACTATTGTTGGATTTTTATTCTTAGTATGATGTATGTGGATTATTAGAGACAAATTATATTGATGATGATATGCTGTTGACATGGTTATATATATTTCTATGCTCATGTGATACTTTGCGTCATTTTGAGTAGACCTTAACAATTGAACTAATCTTGTGATCATATGGATATTGATGAAATGTAGAATCGAGATGTTGTTAGAAATTGTAAATGATATCATTACTTACCTAGATGATGTTTTGATTCATATATAGATGATTTTAGATTTATATTGTATATTTTATTTTGGATGTTTTGATGCAGCCATGAGGCCGAAGGAGGTGTTATGTGTTTTGCAGGTAAACATGTCACAACAAACAATCGGGGGGATTGGAGACCAACCACATTGGAATGTTAGATGAATTCAACAAGGGTCACCATGGTGTGTGCAACATGTATTTTATTATGTGTGTGTGTTTGTATTGTTGTTAGGGGGTCCCCATGGGGGGATCACCTCCAATTGTGACCAAGGGGTTGTGTATTATCTCTTTTATTAGTTTCCTTTATTTGATTTTAGTATGTGATTTTATAGTTATGTATTCTCCTTTTATTAATTACTTGATTTGTGTCTAGATTAGTAAATTAATATATTTTACTAAATTAATTGTGGATGGGTCAAAAGGATTTCATTTATTAGATTAGATGGCTCTTTGATTATGTGTTGTAAGTTGAGTGCTTGTGATTTTGAGTGTTGTACACTCTACCCCTTCATGGAAATTCGAATTTGGCCTTAAGGGCCAATTTTGGAGGCTTGTGGGACAAGTTAAACTTGTCCCACACCTCTTAAATTTGTTATACCAACCCTACCTATGGATTGGGGGGTCAAAAATAGACCCCATTATGTGTTTTGGGAAGACAAAAAGGTAAAATTTTATTACACTTTATTTCATGTAATTAAAGTTTGTCCTTAGGGGGTGTGGGCTTTGATTGTGTGTGTAAGTAAATTGTCATTCCTCTTACCCACAAATTTATGGTGCATTGGGGTTGAGGTTTGACTTGTGAGGTGGAGTTGAGGATGAGTGATGTGGCATCCTACATGGAGCCACCTCACCCTCCTCTCTCCTTTTTCTATTTATTCAAGTTCTTTTGCTTGTTTGGGGGTTACTTCATTTCTTTGTGCTCTTGCATTTTTGGGAGTTAGAGGATTTTGGAGTGCTTGTGGATTTGTTGGAGCTTCTTGGTGATTTTTTGGGCTTGAAGAAGCTTGGTGTGGGACTCTTGGATCAATCTCTACCATGGAAAGGTAGGAGTTACACTCTTGTAAATATTTTCTTTTATATTGTGTATATGTGCATGTTTTTGAGTGTTTTGGTATGCTTGTTGGGTGCTTGGGTAGATTGCCTAAGTGTGGTGTAGGAGGGGATTATGGGGATCTTACATGTGGGGAGGCATAAGAGTTTATTTCATGTTTTGGAGGGAGTTGGGTTGGGTGCCCCACCTTGGACAAGAAATTGCTTGCATTTCTTACTTGGTCTATTTTTATGAGGGAGCCATAAGAGATTGTAGGGAGGCATAAGAGAATGTGGGAGGCATAAGAGGTTCTTGAGGGAGGAATAAGAGTGTGTAGGGGTTTTGAGATGTTTATTGGAGGGTTTTAAGGTGGGCACCCATTTCCCATTGGGAGGCATAAGTGACCTCCCCATAGATCTTGCTCCTTTGGCTTTTGCATGTTGAAGCCTTGTATATTTTGTTAGCTTTCCTTCTTGTGATTATAGTTGTATTGTTTGTGTTTTGGTATGGTTGTAAAATCTTGTATTGTGATGTGGAAGCTTTTTTTGTTTCCATGAGTTGGATCCATTTTTCATTACAATGTGGTTGGGGCTCAGGGGCCAATGAGGAGGATGGATTCTTCTCCTCATTGGAATTATTGGTTGGGTGGAGAGTGTTTCCTCTCCCCCCCTTTTTGTTGTGATCAAATGAAGCATGGTGGAGCTCTCTTGTTGGTGATGTGAAACATGGAGCATTGTTGGTGTCCTCAAGAAATCTTTCCTTGTGAGAAAACCTCCTTGTTATTCCCACTTAGGGTGGAAGACTTGTAATATTGTATTCCTTTTAGCTTTCATTCTTGTAAGTTTTCCCACTTTAAGTGGAAGATATTGTATTAATAATTGTGAAGAAAAGTTTTTTTGATTATTGGACATTAAAGTTGTATTGTATGTGAAAAGGGAAAGAAAGATTTTTTTTTGTAAAGCTAGTTTGGTTGTAATAGGAAACAAGTTATAAAGGGAAATATCTTATTTCATTGTAGTTAATTTATTTCCCACAAAAGTGTGTAGATCTCATCGGAAAGATAGTAGTTCTACTTTTAAAACTTATTGAAAACCTTGTTAAAATTGGTTGTGAGAATGGTTGAAAATTGTAGTTAAATACAAAATAGGTACTTTTATTGTATTCCATGAAAATTATAAGGTTGTGAAAAAATTATGTTTGTTCATTCTCTCATAGTAGTTGAAAGAAATTTAAACTATATTCAAATAGATGGTAAGAAATTAGGTTTACTTGTCTTTACTTGGTTAATAGAAATATATTAATTCTTAACACTAGTAGAGAAACGAAGTCTCACATTGTAACTTAGGATTTAAACTATTTATAGAACATGCAAATTAATTATTAAGTTGCTGTAAAATTTATTTAAAACCCATTACACTTTGATATACAAAAAGGTGAAATTTGACTTGGCTCATTTAAAAACTCTCACTCTTATCCTATCAAACTTTCACAAAAGAAAATCTTTAAGTATGAAACTAAAATTAGTTACCACAAATAATAATATAGATATTATTACCTTGATTATTACTATTAATAGTTTAAATATTATCAAGGATAAACTATCTTAAATATTAATAGACTAATTAATATGAAAACCTATTAATATTAATATACTATTAATATTTTTTTTAATATTGTTAAATAGTTTTTTGAAAGGGACTATTCCCTTGTAGAGAAAGACTCAAAAGCCATATATAACTATATCATCATAAAAAAAAAGGGATCAAAATATATATGTTATAAAAAAGCCCATCAATAGCAAAAAACCTGCCATGAATAAGGCCAACAACCAACAAACCAATAGCTAAAAAACAACAAAGTCAACTTAACAACTACTATTTTCAATTCAAACATTTTTATTCTTGTTATGAACTATAATCCATTCATCTGTAGATTTATATAAAGGAATGAAAACTTCAAAATCCTTAATTGGCTGATAAGTATTGTTTGAGCAAGGAAATCAAGGAATATTATCCTTATCCGCTATAGACTTTTTTGTTTCAGTGTTTCCGATCCACTGAGTCTCATCCCCAGTTGAATATTTATTTGCATGATTTGCTAGCTTGTTCAAAGGGGTTTCTTGGACCATTTCCAACATGTCTTCCTCCTCGGCATCAGAAGTAGGGATATTTTGAGGTTTGAATCTTAGATGTTCTGGGAGGTAATTTTTCCACCAGTTAGCGTTCTCTTTTTTACATTTTATCATCTCACAATTAATTACAGAATGCCCCAAAGAGAAACATTTCCTACATCTAAAACACAGACTCTCATAGTCTAGAGGTTGATTCCAAGTTCGATTTTGCACTTTTAGCTCAATATGAGCTAGAAGATCCTTTGAGGTATCAACCTCAACAAGAATTCTAGCATAGGTTGTATGTGAGAATTCAAAGGTTTGGGAGTCAATGTTAATGACGATGCCCAATGTATTGCCTATGGTTGTAAGACATTTTTGATCCTAAAATTGCAGAGGTAGATGGGGGTAATCTGATCTGGATCAGTTTATGGGAGAAGTATTCAGTTAGAGGGTTAAATGCTGGGAACCAGGGTTTTAACATAAGGTATTTTTTCTGGTAGATCCAAACCTAATTAGCAATGATATCCTTATCATCTATGGGGTTCAAATCTTAAATTAAGATTACTTTCTAGCACATGGATAGATATTTAACCTTCCTTTTAGAAGTGGGATCCATTGATTCAAGATCCATTCGTGTAGGATAGATAAACTAGGCAAAACACCAGCAAATCTGTAAATTAATGCATGGTCTTGATAGAAAGAATCTGATTCAAGGACTTCATCTCCAAAAGATACGCATGGGTTTTTCTCAGCAGGCTTCATAGCAGTATTTGCACTAGTCTTTAACTGTTTAGATACTATATCTGTGAAGGAAGGACCACTGGATCTCTCGATCACCGTATCACTTCCACCACCCTGGGTAAGTAGTTCTAGAAAGAGTGCAGGTATCCCAGATCCACCGCTCATCCAACTCACATTTTCTCTGTTGAAGGGAGCATTCCCCTACCGTGACCTAACTCAGGCCTGTGAGATCATGGCATGAGAGGAAGTGGCTTTGGTTTCAATGTTTCCATTTGGATTGGTGTTACCAGAAGCCTCTGGTCTATCTTCATTTTCCCCATCATGTGTATCCTTATCTCTAAAGACTACGCCACCTTCTAGTGGATGTTCATTTACTCCTCCAGGTGTAGAGCTGTCTTCTCTAAATGTAAGATTTATCCATGATAGGGCTTGGATCTCTGCGTGGTTGTTTTTTTCTCCATAGCCACTTCTCGTATTAGGGTTTTCGGTAGAAACATGCAGAGGGTTACATTTTAGGGTTTTTTTTACCATGTTGCAGGGCAGAGGGTAGAGGGTAGAGGGAAAAATATTAATAATAATATACTATTAATATTATTATATTAATTAAAATATACTATTGTTAATATAGTTGTTGAAATCATATTATAATATTATATATATAAATATATATACATATGTATATACATATATATATTTATATATATGTACTTATATGTATCATATAAAACAAAATTTATAATTGTAATTTTTTTTTAAAATGCGGTGAAGGGGCTCAAAGCGATGGCCCGTGCTTATGGGTTTAAAGGAAATGGTGATGGTTGGGGTCGGTGACCCCACCCCAATAGTTTTTAAATATTATTAAACCCCAAACAAGGGTACAACATATTACCTTGTTCACTACTTTTTTTGCACAATGGCCATAATTTTTGATACCCACAGTCAGGATGAACCTTCTTTAATATTATATATATATATATATATATATATATATATATATATATATATATATATATATAAGATCTCTGTAATTTTTTTTATAATTATTTCAGGTTTTTTCAATTAATTTTTTTGAAATGTATATACATATTCTTTGATCTAAAAGGAACACGTCTAATATGAAACTACATCATAAAATGGGGCAAAACCCACAAGCCCATTTGGACAAATCTTAAACTATGAGATAAATAAAACATATCAACACTTGAAAACCCTAAATGAGGGTATAAAATGATAATAAAATAGATTGATAATGTAAGCCTCTTCAAAAACTTTAAATGGCCTCTAATGGCTTCCTCTTTCTCCTCCAACAACCTACAAAACAAAAGAGAAATGATAAGTTAATAAAAAAGAAAAAGAATCCTACTTAAGCAAGCTTTAGGGTTAGTTTTTCCTTCCCTCATATAAGGGTCCTAAATGAATCCATCCAAGGTATGAGATTCATCTGTACAAAAAGGAGGTGAGGAGTGGGTGAGAGGATTTTTATTTTAAATTTTAATGTTTAAATTCCAAAATACATCAGTTCACTTTCTTAGGGTGTCACTTTATGGGGTAGCGGTATGTTTTTATTCTAACCACATGTCAAATGGGGACCTTGTTAATTGTTTTAACATTGTGGAATTATATAAATTTAGCATTTATTTATATTGGCCCTTTACCCTTGAGACTTAATTGTGGGTTTTTAACTATAGTATAATTAATTGGTTTATTTAAATGTCCTATGAACATAACTTTTAAGGGGAACCTAAACCATGCTTAGTATAATTAAGTCCATTAAGATATAATGTGAAATTTAACACTTGGTTATAATGGAGAAAATTATTTTATTAAATATAAACAACTTAGAAACATTAATGTGACAACTGTATTTTTCTAATCCTTTCTACGGGCACGCTTCTAAAAAAAATAAAAATTTATTCCATAATTTTTATAACTTATCCTAGGTTTTTCTTGGGTTTCGTTCGAGCAATTTTTAGCGGTCGTTAAAATAGAAAACCCTTACACTCAATAACAAACAATATATTCATCATTTCAAGTATTTTCAAACAATGTACAAAGAGAGGTTGAGATAAGGAGAGAGAGGAGAGATAATTTCCTCACACATTCATTTAGTTTTTATTTTTCAAGAGAGAGAGTAGCGAAAAGAGAGAAACTATTAAAACTTTTCTTTGTTATTCATAATAGTTTGACCATTTTCATATTATTTAAAACTCCTCCACATTTTAATCGATTCATGTTTCCAAGAACAACCACATTTTCATATTATATTAAGAGATAGAGAGAGAGGAAGGAGATAAAGAACAATTTAAAATGTAAAATCATTTCATAAAAAGTAATTGATTAAATAATACTCTAGTCACACTGTAACACTATAAAAAGGGGTTCATAAGTAATTTATAGAACTGATAGGATTCTAAGAAATATTTTCTATCTTAAGTTACGAGTGCGCAAAAAATGACCAAATCATCTAAAGTTCTTATAGGATGGTTTCCAAAACAACTTGTTTTACGTTCAAACATAAATTCAATTGATTTCTAACTACTCGCTTATAAACAAATAACTCACCGGATTTGATGGAATTTGATTTCATGAAACAAGCTTCAATTTAAGAAGATGAATTCGAGTCCAATTATCGTAAACACGTTAAACACTTATTTTGTATGAAAACTGGTGACTCTAACATCCACTTAAAACAATAACTTATGAAAATAATTTTATTAAATTGAAATTTGGTTTCAATTCTAGCATAGGATTGCTAGAGGTAGATGAAGGTGTTTTGCAGCTACACCGAATCGATACGACATTTGTAAGTGAAAATTGATAACAATTTTATAAAGTGGGAATGTCACCAAAAGTGATTGAAGTGTTAAAAGGGTATCAAATCTTACGTTGTTGAGGAATCTAATTGAGTTAGTCTTCTTGGTTAATAAACTCCATGGTGTCTTGGGTCAACATGGAAATTATTTTAGGTTTTGGTTTATATTAAACATTCGACATGGCACTCCATGTACATGCTTTCAAAGGCCTCATTTACTTATTTATTTTTTATTAAAATTTTAAAGAAAAATAATTTTGGGAAAGGAAAATTCCGTATCAATTCATTCCAATTTGCATTTTTTCTTAATATATATAACTTACAAAAATCCAACACTAAAAAAATAAATGCTGAAATGTTTAGTTTTAAGCAAGAGTAACTGTGATATATACCCTAATAATCCCTGTAGAGACAATGCCTAGTTCAATGGGAAGAGTATGGTGTTATTGCAATGAGGAAGAACATTTCACCAACATGTGAAGAGTACATTTTAAGCAACAGATTACTTGTATCATAATTTCCTCCACCTTTCACATTATTATATATAACTTGCTAATACAAGTCAAATCGATAACCACTTGTAAGTGTTCTTTAGTAGTTGTCCATATGCTGCCTCGTACTCCCATTTCCAAAATCCATTTTTTGTAAATCTAACAATCTTGGAATTCCATGAAACCAATTTTGTTGTCCTTTAACATTCCTATATTTGTGAATCCTATAGTCATAGTAGGCCACATCCCAGCAAGCTGTGGTGCCAAACAAGCCAAAGGAAAAATAAAATTAAAAATCTTAACTTATGATTTCATCCCATGCATCCCTCTCAAATCAAGAACTTGGGAAAATAGTCCATGTGCCTTAACAATGCATTCCAAATAATTTCTCTGCACTAAATCCCTGTAACCACAACATTTAACAAGGGCCCTATCTGAATTGAATGAAGCAACTTGTATTTCTTAGAATGTGCTAAATGGAATACTAGAGGGTTACACGTAGAGGAAGAGTGAAGGAGAAAATTCTAGCAGAGACATAAGTGGGATAGCAAAAAAATGCACTTTCAATTCCTTAATCAATACAAACAATACTCAAAATAAAATATAAAGAAAATGAAACCAAACTAGGAGGAATAAAGGCTATAGTGAACATTGCACAGGAGCTCAGAAGAAGAAAAACCCAAAACATAATAGCTCAACATTATGATTTGTTGAAGTGCCTCCTTTATCCTCAATCATCTCCTTATTTTTCATACAACAACAAAATAACGACATACAATAATTTAATTTTCCCCTAGAGAAAAAATAACATGCTTCCTTTGCGATACAGACCCATGTCAATAAGTTTGTATAAACTAAAATGAGGAGGAATTTTGGTTCCGTATTATCCTCCATGTTTAAGGCTCAATTAACCCAAGATGGTACAAATATTAGGACAACTATTGGTGAGAACCCCATTTAACAAAATTTTCCCTGTAGCTTTCTATTTAATGAATTAGGAGAGGACATAACTATGCTCTTCCTGTAACTATCTGCTCACTGCTAAGCTCCAAATTTTAACCTAGGTTCCTTAGGTTTGATTCTTATAGACCTTAAAGAAATTTCTTGTACTAATATGAAAGGAAAAGATAGGTTGGAGGCCCTTCCACCTTCCATCCCTGACAAATACTTCTTGATGTCTGAAATAAAGAGGGCATTACATCTCCCTCACCTTATATGAGCTTTGTTTTCAATGTGACACAACACCAAAGCTCAAAGGATATATAGGAAATAAATTCAATAATCCTATATGTCTGTTACTAAAACAAATTATGTGTACTGTATGACCACATGGGAGTAAAGAAATTTTCGCAATATCATAAATTTTAATGTTATGTGAAGATTATTAGTTAGTTATCTTTTAATTTGTTACTTAATTTGTCTTTTTTCTTTACAATATTTCTTAATCTCAAACTCTTAGTGTTCATTGTTCATAATTTCAATTGTCTTATGTTCGTGGGTTCCTGACAGTAATTGGCCGCAAGATGTCACACAAAACTTAACACAACACAAACAACCCATGAGACATATTGATACATAATTTCACAACTGTATCACATCACAAGACCTTTAATTCCACCATGGAATGATAACAAGTAGTCCACATAGCAAAGAATGTGTAACAATTATGTCATAGGGAAAGATCCAACACACACAAGTGACTAACAAACAATGAATCTTGACACTGATACGAAGACAACTGGTATCACATGACTTAAAAACCATGACTATACCCACACATTTCAAAGATAAGATCTAGTAGTCTATACCAATAAAGGGGAGCATCAATCCTCAATCATAACAATGCGTAACAAGAATCACAAGAGTATAAATAACTCATAACACCAAATCCACACATCATAAAACAATCTCCATATATCTCCCAAAGCATCACAAAATAACTCCATATACCTTCCAAATAATCACTAAACACATCTATATACCTCTCAAAGAGAAAGAATCATAGTACCAAAACCATAGAGTCCCATCAACAATATCAGGTCACTCAACCATAAAGTCCCATCGAGAACATCAGGTCACTCAACCATAGAGTTCCATCAAGAATATGATGTCACTCAACCATAGAGTCCCATCTCCTTTCTCCATATAATGAGGTTGAGTCACCCTATGGGCCTAGGAACATAGAGCCACGTCACCCCTAACCCAAGTGACAAAATAACTCATGGTTTAAGAACCCACTTATTATCTATAACTCCTTGGGGCGTACCCCCATACAAAAAATATAGTCCATAGGTCCAACCACTCCATGGTGAATCCCATGACCCTATTCCAACACATTACGACATTAGAACTGACATAATAGTCTTTCTCAAATTCCAAGTTGAAAAATCCCAAGCCTTGGGAAAGGCTATAAAACTATTAAACATGAAACCAAGGTTTAAAACTAAGAAAAAAAAATGGATAATTAACCATACTTAGTACAAAAATCTGCATGTTTGTGCAAAAACCAAATAAAATGCGAAAAATATAAGAACGTATCAATCAAGAAAACTTCTTGTACTTGCAAGAAAAAATATAATGATCAATTTACGATTAAAATACGTATTGAGAAATATCACATTACAATCACTATGTGGCCTCATATGGAAACTATACGGGTACTCATTGATTTGTTGGCACTCGGATATCAAACCTTAGCTCACAAAAATATGCATGTAACAAGAAAAAAGTATATCAAATAATGTAACTTTCTTCATTTTTTCCTGAATCATCCCTTCATACACCTACAAGGCTGAACATAGTGAAATATACAACTTTTAAACATGAAAAAAGATTTGAAAATAGGAAAAAAAATAGATAATTAACCATAGTTAGTGCAAAAATCCACATGTTTGTCTAAAAACCAAATAAAATGCCAAAAATATAAGAACATATCAATCAAGAAAACTTCTTGTTCTTGCAAGAAAAAATATAATGATCAATTTATGAATAAAATACATATTGAGAAATATCACATTACAATAACTATGTGGCCTCATATGGCCACCATAGGGGTACTCATCGATTTGTTAGCACTTGGATATCGAGCCTTAGCTCACAAAAATATACATGTAACTAGAAATAAGTATATCAAATAATGTAACTAGCATCATGTTTTCCTGAATCATCCCTTCATACACCTACAAAACTGAACATAGTGAAAATCACATAGGATTTTTTGATGGATAAACCAATAGGAAAGAGCAGGGGACGCTAGTTTGCATAATTTAAACCTAAGATGGTGCACATCCACTAGATAATGAGAAATATCGAAGTATACTAAAGAGATAGAAGTGGGTTTTCTCTCTATATAAGACTCCACTTCCTCACTCATACTTGACTCATGATTATGAAAACCTGATCCACTCCTCTTCTCTCTACACATACACTCTTAACAGTTTCTTCCTTTAGGGTCTTCTAGTGTAATTTTGACAACATAACACATAACTACATCATTAACACAATGGTGATTCATTGACATTAACCATAGTGTCTTACGCATGGTATATATACAGGGTATAAAAAAATTATTACTTTCACGGGTCATGATACATAACTTTTCAACATAATGCACCTAAGGTGTAAGTACTACATAATAGGGATCATATGATCACCATATGCCCCTAATTCACAACATGAACCATCACATATTACATGAATTATACTTATGATGAAAACAATAACTAACATTACAACATACAATCAATTGCAATACAACATGGTGACACACACAATTCATCACAACACGGTGCTGACATCACGATAAAATCCAATTCACTATACACCAATTTTTATTAACACACCTTCATATCACATAGTAAAAAAACTCATTGAAATCCTCATAATCCGTAATCTGTAATAATAGTATTTTCACACACAATAGGGAATCACACCACATGTGAAATCCTCATTGAATCCACAAAAAAGAGATCAATTCCTCTCATCACAAGCACATCAACATGATAACAAATACACATAAAGTGATATGCACAACACGTGCAATCATAATATCACAATTAAAAAATTATTCACATCACAACATATATCACATTACTCTTCCCATCTCCATCACCACCATGTAATATGATCACAATTCCAATCTATCCCAGAGGTTCTAGAGCATGGACCTCTGCTCTGATACCATATGTAATGCCCACATTTTACACATATAAATGCAATAGTTAAAATACTAGAATAATTTTTTGTTTCTCATTTCTCATAACACAAAACCACATGGGCTCAAAAACAAAAAATTCAACATCACATAAGACACTTACATCAACACGGACCCACATAAAAAACATGATAACATAGGGTACACATCAATGTCTTACTCAAATGACGTAAGCCAAGACAAAAACACAAGGATAAGGCACATTCCACAACACAACCTTTTTATCATTTACAAATTCATTGCATTTGTTTTTCCATTATATAACCTTATAAGTATCAAGTGAATTAAACTTGTAAGTGTGTAAAATTTACTTTTTTCTAAAGCGTCAAATACTTTATATTTGTATAGCTTTTGCCTTTCAAAGAGAATGCACAATTGGTTCCTTTCTCAATTTCCATCAATTATCCACAACTCATTTATTAAATAAATTCATTTTAAACACATATGAGACTATTACTATCCATTCTTACATTAAATGTTTGTGTCTCAAAATATGTTTAATTGAGGTTAAATTTTATCCTCACTATGAGAAGAAACTAACAAGGTGCTAAGGTTATTATTTTCGAGATGTATATTTGATGTTTAAATTTCACTTTTACTAGACAAGGGGAACAATTGTGAGGTCAAGGAAGATATATTAGAGTTTAATGGGTGATTTAGATTTAATATATCTCTTCCCATAAACATCCTTCCATCATAGTACCGTATTTTTCCTCGTACAGTTGATATAGTTCATTAACTTGTTTGAATCCATTCAACTATTTCATATCAAGAAATTTTATTTAGATTTATATATATCTTTTGTTTTCTCCAAAAATTTTATCTCACCAATGGAAATTCATATTTATTTTTAAGCACATGAAATTTTCTAGTTGAGTTTTAAGGACTTTGTGCATGTTGTTATTCCTAACCCCAAAATCTTGTTAAGTCATTTACTCTTTAAACTTACGTCATACTTTTGCCTCATGATTGGAATTTTTTTAGAACAATTGTAATTAAAATTACTCATAATTTACAATTAGGGGTTCATGATTACAAGGAGTGGTGACTGTGTACCCAACTACTCATTTCATTGCTCTTAGACCATCAAGTCTTAAATGCATATTACATTACAAACAAACAACTATATGATTTTCAAATTTCTTCCAAGGTGTTGGTATCCAAATTGATTGTCCGGAAGCTTAGAGACAAGTAGAGCATGTAGTGTGTCATTTTGTAGCCGGGGATAAAATGCAGCTTGCTCTTTGTCACTCAGATGTGGAGAAATGGGTAGCACCTTCAAGAGGATTTGACCTATCCTCACTACTTTATGGTTGTGCCTTTCAACCAGGGTGAGAGGACCCTTTTGTATCCTATTGTTTGTGGAGGAGATGGAGATATCCTTCCTAGTGAAGTTATTAAGAAGACCTTGGAGAAAATATGATCAATACAACAAAACCTAACTCTCATGAGTTGTCACTCTAGATAGTGGAGATATTTTCTAGGCAAGGTTCAGGCTACTAAAGACATTTGGAATCCTGATTGTTTCTGCATGTTTTGGTGATAGAAATTATGCATTTGTGCACACACAGAAAAATAGGGGTAGTATGGGTAGGATTGGTTGTTTTTAAATGAATTTTGGTGGGAGGTGAGGTAGAATGAACCTTGATTTTCCAGATCTCTGAGAACTCTTACAAAATGGAAAGCTTAAACAACAAAATGCTTCAAAATAGCTAAAATGTTCCTTTAACCAGAATATGTGCTTCAATGGAGGCCCAGATCAGCACGTTATCACACAAACTTTAAGAGTTCAATATGAAGGCTCAAATTGAAAAACTTAACTAAACATCATCAATCTCTGTTTCATCATGCCTAAGATACCCTCAAAGGCTAACAAACAATCTTATAGTCATGCTAGGAGTCACAGTGATTTTAAATTTGTTTATTTCACTATCAAATGAAAATCTCTTCTGATAAATGAAATTGCAAATGCCACCAAACTATCACAAGGATAAGATCTTGTGTGATTTACAAAGATTTCAATGTAAGATTGCAACGGGAACAAGAAAAACCATTTGCAGACACTCAGAAATGAAGCAAACACAGTTTTTCTCAAGATCAACACAGAATAACTCAGATTTGATTAAATTCATCAGCAGGGGAAAGTTTCTAGAACAATCTCAGAGCTTGTCAATGGTTGTACACTCGCAACCACCTTGACACGATCAAATTTAATACAAAAGAGATAAACAGGTTTCTCAGAAAGAAAGGGCTCTGTCAAATTTTCCTCTTGGGATTTTTTCT
Source organism: Taxus chinensis (assembly GCA_019776745.2). Taxonomy (NCBI): domain Eukaryota; kingdom Viridiplantae; phylum Streptophyta; class Pinopsida; order Cupressales; family Taxaceae; genus Taxus; species Taxus chinensis. The sequence continues at coordinate 844,945,505 of CM034148.1, forward strand.
GACCTCTAACACTCCAACCATTTGCACGATAAATTCATGTAATTTATAACATTTTACCATAGAGTTTTCCCCCAAAAACCCAAACATTGAGTGTACCAGTGCTTGCCATGATCTCGATCGTGATTCCCAGAATCAGATCTGTAAAAAGGTGTCAGGTGCTCAGAGGGTAGATCTCTTCGAATATCTCCCACATTCAACTCCTCCTTCTAGTAGATCACTCTTCCTTCTACTCGCCAACCACTTCCCCCTAATCTGTCAAATCTAGTTCTTTGCATGCCCATCGGGAAGGAAAAATGGAAGATCAGATCGAGCCCAAGGGTCAGATCTCATCTTAATGGTAAAAGATGTCTCCAGATCTTCCCCACCAAATTTAGATATCAAATTAACTCTCCTCTCTGTTTGGCGTGTAGGAAATATCAAGAAATCATGAAGACTCACATCTCCAGGAGATTTTTAGTAAAAATGGGGGGAAAATCAGATACAGATGCACAACTGTCATTGATCTCTACTTTGAATTTGGGTCATCCACATGGAAGATTCAATTTAAAATGGGCCTGGGGGTTCCTTTTGACCTTTTACAACCTTTTGAAAAAATGGAAAAAATTCCCATTTTTCTCCACCCCTCTACCTTCGAAAAATGGGCCTGACAGGTGTCCCAATGTGGGTCCCAGTGGAAACATGCACTCTCTTTTTATACTTTAGCTCCTTTTTTCACAAAAGGAAAATTTTCCAAATTTCCCCCGAAAGTCTGCACCTCCACCATTGACTCTAAGAAAATTTTGACTGATCCTTTGTTGGGCCTGTGGGCCATTTTGATGTTTTAATCCTTTTGATGACAAGAGGCAAAAAATCCAAGTTTTCCTCGATGGTCTGCTTCCCCACCTTTTGACTTTTCAAAGCCAACCTTGACCTCCCTTTTGTCGGGCTTGCAGGCCATTTTGATATTTTAATCCTTAAGAGGCAAAAAATCCAAGTTGCCCCCAATGGTCCACTTCCCCACCTTTTGATTTTTCAAACTACCACATCACAATGGCACATCTTGAGATGGTCCCCAAAAGTTGAGACCTTGAATGAGTGCGGGCTCACCACGTGTCCTGGCCTGAAAAATTTATTTGAAGGCTTAAAGCTCAGTGGAAGGCGCCATGTGTCAGGGTCTGAGGCAATCTCCTTTGGCCATTGAAAATTCCAAGAAAAATGCAAAGTGAGCGGAGGCCTCCAAGTGTCCTCCTGGTGCTTCTTTAAAATAAAACTCAAGGGCCGGTCCCAAACATGCGCGGTCTCTCCACGTGTCCCAGGCCGCTCAAAAATAGTTAGAAAAGTCTAAGTATGGTAAGACCTGCGGAAGCCTCCACACATCCCCATGGCACAATTTCAAAATGGTGCCCAAGTTTAAGACCTGAATGAGTGCGGGCTCACCACGTGTCCCTGTCCCACCAAACTATATTAGCTGCATAAAAATTTTTCTAAGTCTGGGAAAAGTAGAAGAAACCTCCATGTGTCCTCCTGGTGCTACTCCAAGGCCAAACCAAAAAGAAAATCTTCAAATGAGCATCGTTCTTCCACGTAGACAGGTTTTTAAGTTGAGGTGATTCATAAAATTTTTGAAGTACCCTACTAAGCCAATCCAACAAAAAGAGGCCACATTTCCTGTTGATGCAAGGATGTAAATTTGACTAGGAGAAACACCTGTCAAACTGTAAAATGTAGAAAAATGACCATTTGAGCCCAGAGATGAAATTTTCTCCAAGGATAGAGAATTTAGAAATGTTACAAGGCTCAAATACATTCCTCCGAGCTACATCCATTCATTTTTCTTCAAGTATTTAGGGAAAAAATGATAAGGACAGCAAATCCGACTGTGGAAAATGGAAAGAATGGGAGAGCCTGAGTTTTTAGATGAACAGAGAATGGGAGACCCAAATTACAGACCCTTTCTAGATAAACAGAGAAACAAGGAAACAACTATGGATCCATACATGATCCTCGGCCTAGGAATGGATTGATTATGGAAAAAAAGGAAGGCAAGAGACTTCTCAGGCACAACACAGGGAGATAAAATATGGCAGAGGCCATAAATTGATAGATTTTCAATGGAAAAAATGGGGTGAAACTATTTTGAGCACCAACATTGGCTCTGACTCGGGGATGGGCACTCCCTGTGAGTGCCATAAGAAAAAAGGTAGACCAAGTGCCAAAAATATCCATTGGGCAAAGGAGTCAGCTTGCAGAGCAGAGAAACAGAGCCATCTCCCAAAAATGAACAGAGAAACCAGCAAAAATAGGTCACCAAGGACCAGAACGAGCAAAAACACAAAAGAAGGAAACAAACAACAAGCTATACACTGTACAAAATATGTTTTACCCTGATTCTGGGGAATCAATCCAAGAAATGCTTCAAATGCCTACCATTAACAGGTAGTTTGAGCAATTCCCCATCCAAGTCCTTCAAGAAGAAGGTATGTTCACCAATCCTAATATCAATGGAGTAAGGGCCCATCCATAATGCGTCAAATTTTCCATGCTTTCCCTTATCTTCATGCCTGCTATCCCATAGCAGCACAAGATCTCCAACATTGAAAGCTCTGGGAGTGACCTTCTTGTCAAATAACTTCTTCAGCTTTTCTCTGAACTTTACATGCCTCTGGTGGGATGCCCTCCTTTCTTCATCAAGTTCAATGATCTTGGTTAATGCGAGCATCATATGGACTAACCTCTTGATCTTCCAGCTGTTGAATGAACTGATATGAGGATAGTTGCATATGCAGGGGCAGCAGGGCCTGAGTTCCATACACCAACTCAAATGGACTCTTTCCAGTAGCTCTCTTGACAGTGATTCTATTAGCCCAAACAACAAACTTCAATTGTTCACCCCATTTCCTTTTGTTTAGCTCCAAGGTTCTTCTAATAATTTTCAACAAGTTTTTATTACTGGACTCAGCTTGTCCATTCCCTTGGGGATTGTAATTAGAAGCATATGTCAAGTTGATCCCATACTCTTTGCACATTTCCACCAGAGGTTTAGCTCTGAAACTCATGGCATTGTCAGCTACAATTTTAACTGGCACTCCAAACCTGCAGATAATATGGTTCAGCACAAAATCCATGACAATTTGGTGTGTTTCCTTCTTGGTGGGGATTTCCTCCACCCATTTAGTAAAGTAATCAGTGGCCACAAGAATCCACTTATGGCCAACACTTGAAGGGTCTGAAATCTCACCAATGAAATCCATTCCCCATTGCTTGAATGGGGCTTCAATTGATACAGGCTGCAAAGGCAGGGAGCCTGAAGCTTTCAGTCTTCCAGAGAAATGCTGACAACTCTCACATCTTCTAACCAACAAGGTTGTATCCTTGAAGAGAGTTGGCCACCAATAACCAGCCCTCAAGATCTTGTGTGTTGTGACTCTTGCAGCAAAATTCCCCCACAAACTCCTCCATGGAAATCAGCAATTATCTTGGGGGCTTCATCTTCAGTAATGCACCTTAAGAGGACTCCCTCAGGGTTCTTCCAAGCTAACCCATAATCAGTAATGACATATTTCTGGGAGGCCAACTTAAGAGCTCTTTTCTGGTTCTTACTCAAATACTCAGGGTAGTATAAATGTCTGAGATAAAAAATTACATCTTTGTACCACTCAGAACTCATCAACTTTTCAAAAACACCTACCCTTTCTTCTTCTACCTCATTTACCTCAATAGTTTGCAAGTTTCTCTCAACCATAAGCTTAGCCAAGCCCAAACCTCTTACCAACTTTGTGGTTTGGATATCCATGTCATATTCTTGCAACTTGTTCACCCATCTGCATCTTTTGCTTGAGACCTCCATCTCTGATAAGATGTCCTTTACCATGGTGTGGGGAACATAGGAAACCACTTTAGAGCTTAGAATGTAAGGCCTGAAAACCTTTGTTGCTTTTACCAAGGAAAATGCTTGCTTCTCCATAATAGTGTATTTCAAGCTCAGCCCCCTGCAATGCCTTACTGAAAAAGGAAATTGGCCTCTCAACCCCTTCATCATCTTTCTGCAACAGGACAGATGCAATAGTATTCTCTGAAGCAAAAGAAAATAGTTGAAAAGGCTTCTTATAATCTGGAGCTGCTAGAACAGGTGCATGCTTTAATGCCTCTTTAATCCCATTGAAAGCTTGAATGGCATCCTCTTCCCACTTGATGACCTGGTCCTTCTTTAACATGGAAGTAATTGGAATGGTCAACTCAGCAAAGTTTGATATGAATCTTCTGATGAAGTTTATCTGCCCAAAGAAGGACTGAATTCCTTTCTTGGTTCTTGGAATTGGGACCTTGCTGATGGCCTCTACCCTTTCTAGATCAATCATCACCCCTTCTTGTGACACAATATGACCAAGAAACTTTTCCTTCTGCACTCCAAAATGGCACTTCTTTGGATTGAGTGAAACACCATATTCTCTACATCTTATCAACATTTTTTCCAAGTGCTGCAAGTGATCACTTCTCTTCCTAGAAAACATAGTTACATCATCTTGGTAAACAACAATAAACTCATTGATGTAACCAACAAAAGCAACATCCATTGCTCTTTGAAAGGTGGCTCCAACATTCATCAAACCAAAGGGCATCCTAACATATACATAAGTTCCCCAAGGAGTAGTAAAGGTTATCTTGATCCTTTCTGATTCCTTCACCACAACTTGGTTATAACCAGAGAAACCATCTAAGGTGGAAAGAAACTCAGAACCAGTCACTAATTGCAGCATGTTTTCCATGTTCGGTAAAGGATAATTATCCTTCATTGATGCTCTGTTTAGATTCTGAAATCCACACACATCCTGATGTCACCATTCTTCTTTCTAACTGGTACTAAATTTGCAACCCAAGAAGAATACCTTGTGGGCTGAATAATCCCTCCATCTCTTAGCTTCTTCAGTTCCTCTTGCATTTTAAGAGATAAGAGTGGATTGATTGGCCTCTGTTTCTTCCTGAATGGCTTTGCATTGGACTCCAAGGGAATCTCATGCTGAAACAGATCCTCTCTGTATGCCTTTAGTTCAGAATAGGTCCAAGCTAGGAAATCTTGATATTTTTTTAACAATTGGATGTAGGACTGCTTCTCCTCCTTGCTGAGATTGCTGCCTAACCAAATATTCCTTGGCTTCTCCTTTGTACCAAGATCATGCTCCTCAACATCCCTTGAGGCTGCTATATGTCTGTTAATAATGCAATCAACATTATCAAAGTTTGATTCAAGAGCAACCAACCCTCTAGGAATGGTATTAGTTTTTAGTTGGATGATGCCTTTGGAAAACAAGGTTTCTTTTCCCTCTACTACACACACCATTGGCTCCCAATCAATGTATTGATCAACAAACTCTCCTTTGTTCTGCAGAAATATTCTGACCTAAGCATCATCATCAAAAACCTACCAGTGTTTAATATTGTCAGGGATAGAAGGTCTTGTCAATACTTCAACATCATATTCACAATATGGGGACCTTGCACAATTGTCAAACTGAGATCCCAACACTGCAAGTTTTTCTGCCAAATCATTGAACTTTCTATCATGATGCACAATGTTGAATGAATCAAACATCTCAATAAGATCCCAAACTGCATGCTTATATTGTTTCATTCGCTGATTTTTTGTGGCATAAAGTTTTCTGACTTGCTTAACAATTAATTTGAATCCCCTTTGACAATAATGTCCTTGACACCATATTTCCAAGTAATTCTTAAACCTAACAACAGTGCCTCATACTCAACAATGTTGTTAGTACACTCAAAGTTGAGTTTGAAGGAAAAAACAAACTCTTCCTAGCCTGGAGAAATCAGAACAGTGCCAACACCATTTCCAAACCTAGAGCAAGCTCCATCAAACAATAAAGTCCAAGGAGATCTTCCTATTCAAGACACTTGCATTCTTCAATTTTGTGCTCTTTTCCATCAGCAAATCCTACAAAGTTATCAGCATCAACACTTGTGTACAATACTTCATAGGATGCATTGTTGGGATCTTCAATAAGGTGCAACATCTTCTTTTCTCCATACAACCTGACAAGGCTTCCCTCAATTGGAATGGTGGCATAGGACATATCCATCTACACACTCCCACCAACACTTGCAGCCCATTTTCTAGACAACAACATACCCCACTTGGCTGGGCAATCAACAATGACTACATCAAGCTTCAGGTTCTTACCTGGGTAAGCTACAAGCTGCACCACCAAACCCTTCACACATCCCACCACTAGCACCTCTCTGGATTCCATGGAAGTGCACTTCCCATATGCCATTGTTACTTTGATATCCAGCTCATTCATGACTTCCAGAGGCATAACATTGCATGATGCCCCTGAGTCAAACATGCAGTTGTGTAGACAATTTGTCCTTAATGATCAGAGTGGTGAAGAACAGATCCACATTTAGCTGAGAGTCCACCAAGGATGTCCCCAAATAGACCTCAGGTGGTTCACCTAGTTCCTCCAATGCTGGTGGTGTCTCTAACTCTTCAATGATTGAGGGAGTCTCCACAATGTTTACATTTCTACCTAGGGAAATCTTCTCCTCTTTCAGTCCCAAGTATTCAAATGCTCTCCTTTTGTGCTCAGGAATTCTAAGAAACTCAACAATTGGAACTGAAATCTTGATCTGACTCAAGACTTGTGCAATATCATATGGGACATTCTTTGGCAAGGCAACATTAGAAGGGAGATTATCAAACTCATCAGATGACATAGGTTTCTTGACAGTTTGGGCATGAGGAGAATTATGAGTTTTTTTGGGACAACAGGGCCTTTGGCAGATGCATCTTTCTTAGGAGCCTCTTTAGGAATGTTTGAAAGTAAGGGAGTTTTTGGCTTGGCTTGAGGCCCTGTCCCTTTGAACAACCTTACTTCTTGTGTTATATTCCTTCTCTTGGGAAACAACAACATTCATCAACAACTGTCTGTCTTCCTTAGAAGGGACCCCTCCATCATACTTTCTTTATCATTAGAGCTCTTAAATACTCAAATTCATTATTAGGTATCTCAAAATATTGTACAATATCTACTTCTAAAGTATGAGAGGGAGGAAGAAGTGGTACCCTATGAATGCAGTCCCAAAAAGTGGCAGCAGTCCGAGCACCTATCACTTCAGTTGAAGTTGCCCTTTGTTGTGAGCTCGTGGAGCAACCCATCATGCAAACATCATCATCATTATCATCATCAGCTTCTTCTTCTTCTTGCTGATCTACTTCACATGGAGCATGGGGCATGAAACATTTGTCACACCAATCAATGACCTCTGTTTCTTCCACAACAACAACTCTGGCAGCCAAAGGATCAGGCACCATTCTACTTTCCTACCTTGGGGCTGTTTATTTCCAAATCAAATAGGTCCCTTGCCTCTATCATTAGATCTTTTCTCATTTCTATGATGATTTGTAAATCTGTCTGGGCCTTGTTGCTTGTACTAACCTTGTGAACTTTTCCCAACTCCTTTCTCAGCCTGGGCTAGTTTGTAGGAGATTTCTTTGACAACCCCTACCAAAGTTTTCACAACCTCCTCTAAATCAACATCTTTACTTGTTTGAGGTTTTTCTGGGTTAACCAACTTCACACCATCCCTCTTAGGAGGTTTTCCAATTGCCTTGATATTATTCTCAATTTGCAGAGCCATAGTGAAGGCCTGCCTCAAATTGGTAGGGTTCTTATCCCTCAAGTAGTAAATAACCTTTTTGTCAAATGCATCTGAATATTTGATCAAACATGATTCATCACATGGCCTCAAGTTAATAGGTAACCTTCTCAAAGTCTTATTGAATCTTGTATTAAAATCATGTACTGACTCATTAGGATTATTTTTGATATTTTCAAATTCTGACAAAAGAAACCTAGGGTCTATTTTATCACCATATTATAATCTGAATGCATTATTCATCTCAGTCCAAGAATCAATAGAGTTATCTGGAAAATATTTATACCAGTCCCTCGCATCCTCTTCCAAAGTATGAACAAACAATTTGATGTATACATCTTCAAACTCAATCTCAAAGTCTTCCATCATGTTGATAAAAAGCTTTAAATGTTGATCACCAGTTATAACATTATTTCCCTGGAACTTTGGTAGTTTGTTCCTTACATCTTGAGGAACTGCATTTGGATAACCAGCCATTCCCACAAAATTTATAGGTCCAAAGGTATTTACAACAAATGGAGGTCTGGGTGGGGGATGGGCCATGTTGATTTGAGGAGGTGACCTTGGGGGAGAGACAAAATGACAAGGGATAAAGGGCCTTTGAAACACAGGAGTATAACTTTCAAAATGGATATCCCCTGAAGGTTGTGTTTCTTGAAAAACCCTATCAACTTTGGAAAACACAGGGGCAGAATGAGAAGAAAACTTTTCAAATTCAAATGAAGGCCCCTCTCCAGATGGAGAATTCAATTCCACAAAGAGACTACCTGATTCAGAAGCACTTGAATGGAAATCTTCAATGATAGGCTGATCAATTTCATTAATGGGGATCTCCTTTCTTGACTGTTGTTCTCCCACAAATCTCTAGGCTCTTCTTCCTTCTGACTTTGTTTTTCCTAGCTCTGGAAATAATGTCCTAGCAGGATCCTTAGAGAAGAAAGATCTTCTTCCTTCCATCTTTGCAAAGATTAGTAACAAATCTCACTTGACAGAGGTTAAGACACTGGTATTTATCAAAAATAAGATCAATAGGAGTTTCCACTAAGGATTTCCACCTTAGTTGTGAAAATGCACTAAAAATATGATCTGTCAAATGTCTGTCAATGCTAGAAACTGGAAATGAAAGATTTGACCTTCTTTTTACCAATATTTATCAATGAATACTTGAAAAACTGTAGAGACTGGAAAAATTACACACAACACTTGTAACTTTGAAACTTCTTACAGGCCCAAACACAGGATGATGTTGAAACAAGGTTCTGGCACTTAGAGCATATAAGAAATGCTTACCAGGGTTTGAGTATGAACTGTAATCACAATTTCCCAGCAATGGTGCCAAACAAGTGTTGGTACCCAAATTGATTCTCCTTAAGAAAGCTGAGCAACATCACAAGTTTTGGTAGGAAGCTTAGAGACAAGTAGAGCATGTAGTGTGTCGTTTTGTAGCTGGGGATAAAATGCAACTTGCTCTTTGTCACTCATATGTGGAGAAATGGGTAGCACCTTCAAGAGGATTTGACCTATCCTCACTACTTTATGGTTGTGCCTTTCAACCAGGGTGAGAGGACCCTTTTGTAGCCTTCTGTTTGTGGAGGAGATGGAGATATCCTTCCTAGTGAAGTTATTAAGAAGACCTTGGAGAAAATATGATCAATACAACAAAACCTAACTCTCATGAGTTGTCACTCTAGATAGTGGAGATATTTTCTAAGCAAGGTTCAAGCTACTAAAGACATTTGGAATCCTAATTGTTTCTGCATGTTTTGGTGATAGAAATTATGCATTTGTGCACACACAGGACAAATAGGGGTAGTATGGGTAGGATTGGTTGTTTTTAAATGAATTTTTGTGGGAGGTGAGGCAGAATGAACTTGATTTTCCAGATCTCTGAGAACTCTTACAAAATGGAAAGCTTAGATAACAGAATGCTTCAAAATAGCTAAAATGTTCCTTTAACCAGAATATGTGCTTCAATGGAGGCCCAGATCAGCACGTTATCACACAAAATTTAAGAGTTCAATATGAAGGCTCAAATTGAAAAACTTAACTAAACATCATCAATCTTTGTTTCATCACGCCTAAGATACCCTCAAAGGCTAACAAACAATCTTATAGTCATGCTAGGAGTCACAATGATTTTAAATTTGTTTATTTCACTATCAAATGAAATCTCTTCTGATAAATGAAATTGCAAATGCCACCAAACTATCACAAGGATAAGATCTTGTGTGATTTACAAATATTTCAATGTAAGATTGCAACGGAACAAGAAAAACCATTTGCAGACACTCAGAAGTGAAGAAACACATAGTTTTTCTCAAGATCAACACAAAATAACTCAGATTTGATTAAATTCATCAGCAGGGGAAATTTTCTAGAACAATCTCAGATCTTGTCAATGGTTGTACACTTCACAACCACCTTGACACGATCAAATTTAATACAAAAGAGATAAACACGTTTCTCAGACAGTTTCTCAGAAAGACGGGCTCTGTCAAATTTTCCTCTTGGGATTTCTCTGACCTCTAACACTCCAACCATTTGCATGATAAATTCATGTAATTTATAACATTTTACCACATAGTTTTCCCCCCAAAAACCCAAACATTGAGTGTATTAGTGCTTTCCATGATCTCGATTGATTCCCAGAATCAGATCTGCAAAAAGGTGTCAGGTGCTCAGAGGGTAGATCTCTTCAAATATTTCTTGCATTCAACTCCTCCTTCTGGTAGATCACTCTTCCTTCTACTTGCTAACCACTTTCACCCATAATCTATCAAATCTAGTTCTTTGCATGCCTAGGAAGGAAAAATGGAAGATCAGATCAAGCCCAAGGGTCAGATCTCATCTTAATGGTAAAATATGTCTATAGATCTTCCCCACCAAATTTAGATATCAAATTAACTCTCCTCTCTATTTTACATGTAGGAAATATCAAGAAATCATGAAGACTCACATCTCTAGGAGATTTTTAGTAAAAATGGGGGGAAAATCAGATACAGACGCACAACTGCCATTGATCTCTACTTTGAATTTGGGTCATCCACATGGAAGATTTCAATTTAAAATCGGCCCAGGGGTTCCTTTTGACCTTTTACAACCTTTTGAAAAAATGGAAAAAATTCCCATTTTTCTCTGCCCCTCCGCCTTCAAAAAATGGGCCTGACAGGTGTCCCAATGTGGGTCCCAGTGGAAATACGCTCTCTTTTTATACTTTAGCTCCTTTTTTCACAAAAGGAAAATTTTCCAAATTTCCCCCAAAAGTTGCACCTCCACCATTGACTCTAAGCAAATTTTGACTGATCCTTTGTCGGGCCTATGGGCCATTTTGATGTTTTAATCCTTTTGATGACAAGAGGCAAAAAATCCAAGTTTCCCCCAATGGTCCTGCTTCCTAGCCTTTTGACTTTTCAAAGCCAACCTTGACCTCCCTTTTGTTGGGCTTGTAGGCCATTTTGATATTTTAATCCTTAAGAGGAAAAAAATCCAAGTTGCCCCCGATGGTCTGCTTCCCCTGCCTTTTGACTTTTCAAACGGCCATGCGTCACAATGGCGCATCTTGAGATGGTCCCCAAAATTTGAGACCTTGAATGAGCGGGGCTCACCATGTGTCCTGGCCTGGAAAAATTTAGTTTGAAGGCTTAAAGCTCAGTGGAAGGTGCCATGTGTCAGGGTTGAGGCAATCTCCTTTGGCCATTGAAAATTCCAAGCAAAATGCAAAGTGAGTGGAGGCCTCCAAGTTTCCTCCTGGCACTTCTTTAAAATAAAACTCAAGGGCCATGGTCCCAAACATGCACGGTCTCTCCACATGTCCCAGGATGCTCAAAAAATAGTTAGAAAATTCTAAGTATGGTAAGACCCAATGGAAACCTCCACGCGTCCCCATGGCGCAAATTCAAAATGGTGCCCAAGTTTAAGACCCTGAATGAGCACGGGCTCACCACATATCCCTGTCGTGTAAAACTGTATTAGATTGTTCGTTGAATATTTGTTCAAGCCAAAATATGAGATTCAACCGTATTACATGGGATTAAATCCCTACTCAAAGACAGTTGAGGCTGCTATATCTAATCTATAAAAAAAACAAAAATAATATCTAAAACATTCATACTAATCTAACCATTGGGGCTGGGATAGAATCCCAAAATCCATATCCACACTAGGTGAAGATATTGTTTTTTTTTAAATGGAAAGGATTAGAAAGGAAATTATTATTATGTAAAAAACAAAATGGAAAGGAAATGACAGGAACGTATTTTTCTTTCAAGAAAAAAACAAATCACAAAATAATCATATAAGTTTTAGATAACAAATGTAATGTTTGAAATGATTAGAAAAATCAAGATGCTAAACAAACAATAGCTTAATATTATGAACATAAGAACAATATCTTAAGAAAGATACATCTCACAACACAAAGTTTGCAAAAATAGCATCGGTTTCTATTCCTCAAATGATTAAAGAAAACACAAGTTTCTTCTTCTTCACAATAGTTCTCAATATTCCAAAAATCTCAACCCTTTGGAATGCATAAGCATCCCTTATTTATAATAAAAGGAGTTGAGAGAAAATAGGATAAATCCTAGAAAATAGTCTTTTAAATGAGACTCCTATTTTGCATTACTCTCACATAGAAGACCAAGTCATAATTTTCTTCCTACATGACGAAACAAAAATTGAAAAGGACGTGTCAATTTTAGGATTGAAATGACATGAAACATTATGCTTATTTTGTTTCATCATCTTTATCTTCCTCTAGCAAATCCTGCTTGTCCTGAAATTCTTGAAACTTTCAGATTATGCCTTGCATCTCATCTTCATCAAGCATGGTGGAATGATCACTCAGGAATTCACACATTTCCTGAGTATCACTTGTGTTACCAGGAAGTTTCTTCAATATTTTGTTGAGTTTCCTCAGTGTTTCTAAAGAATGTTCAATACTCACAAACCTATCAATGATTTCATGGTTAAAGCAATTAGTTGGTTTGTGCTGAATTGATTATTGGATTTGCTTGTACAGATCATCAACAGATAGAATACTCAAGCTTTCTTTCAACACTTTAGCACAGATCTTGATTAAATCTTCTTCTATGTCATTTGTGCCATCAACCAATTGATCTCTTGCATACCTCAATTTGATGCAAGCCTCATTGAGAATATTTATTCTGAATTTAATGGCTTTGGTTAGTTGAAAATTCTTGTCCCCATGCGGAATGATTCCTTCTCTAACCAATACATGGGATGGAACCTATTTCAGTGTATTGAGAGCTTCAAAAGTTAACTCTAGGTTCCCGACTTCTGCTAAAAATTCATCATCCATTTTCTCTGCATCCTTATTTATATCCCCCAAGGATTTATAGACTTCCAAGTTGTCATCAATGACTTCTTTTCCTTGTAGGATAAGCCTCTAGATCCATTCATCGACCATTATCCCCTTCTCATTAATCTTCTTAATCATGGGTACCGATGAAAAATCGAACCTGATAGGAGTAGTAATTCTCTCAGCTACTCTACTTTCTCTTTTAGCACATCTATTTTTTCCTTTGTTTCCTTCAGCTTCTGGCACAACGCATCATGACATCTTGTGGATCTTGTTACTTTTCCTAGACTAATCCTTGCGATTTTATAATTAGTGATCATTATATCATCCTTGGTTTTATCAATTACAGGAGTGGAAATTTCTACAAACTTATGCTCTGAGGCATCCACTGAAATACTTGAAACTGTTTTGGGTTTCTTGGAAGACTTGGTAGGAGTGACCTTGAGGGAACTAAAATCAAAAGGCTGGTAGGTGAACTACCACCTTCCTCTTCCTTTGGGTCTGATCTATTAACCATTGAGGCATATTGGAATAATTTTCTCCCATTGTAGGCGTTATGGTCAAATATTTAGGTGGACGAAGGTTTTCTTGTGGAGTGGTGGTCACTGCAAGAGTAGTGTGGACTAAGGGAATGAAGGCGCAGAAGGAGGAGGCATATCCATGGTTATCTTGTGTCTAGTGGGGAGAGATGAGAGGCTAGAAAATATTATGGCCATGGCTGAGGAACTTGGTGAAGAAACCCGAAGCAAAGGAGATTGAATGGGGGGAGGTAATGATTATGAAATTAGAGATTGAGAGATAAGAGGAAGAATTACCTCTGATGAACTATCAACCAAAAGGGGAATGAAAGGTTGACCAACCTCTTCTCCTAAAGGAATATTTCCTATTTCTGGCAGTGGAGGTGAATCTAGAACCTCAACCATTTGTGGGAGAGTGGCCACTGGTGTGTTCCCTTGCTCTTCTCCCTTTCTAACAAACTTAACCTTTACGGGCTTCTTGGAAGGGTTTTTATCCATTTCCTTTTTTCCCTTTGAGGGTCTCACTTCCAAAGTAGCTAGATTTGAAAAAATCCCTTCTTTATAGCTCATTCCCCAAGAAATGAATCACGCCTTAGTGTGGGAAATAATTTTTGTAGCTCTTCCTGTGATAGAAGCTTTCTCAGCAATGGACCAATCAATGGCTGGGAATACATATTGGTCTTAATTCAACCCATCATATGAGGTGTCAAGGAAACTCTCATTTTCCTTAGAGCCTTCTGGTATGTTAGATAGATCTAACATCTGAATCTCTTCAAGTTTTAACCTACTATTGTCCTTTCTTCGAATGGAAACTTCATCCCGAAGATCAACCCAAATGTCTTCTACGTTGGGAACATGTAGATATAAGGTCCCATATGAATTAAGACCTCCTCATTAATCAAATCCATCTCTGTGCTTCATGTGCTTTTTCAACTTGTCCTGCAGCTTGTGCACCATGTTCTTGGCTTTAACCACTGTTGAGCATGTGTACCTTATGATGGAAATAGGGAAGGAGATGGCGGCCTTGTGCTTACTCTGTTGGAATTTGTGAAAATCCAACAATTGTGTAAACAACTCCATCAAGATCATCTTTTCACCTGGGAACCTATGCTATTAGAAATGATAACCTGAGTACATGACCACCTTAAGGTATGTGAACTTCTTGAACTGTAATAAGATACAACCCCATTTTGATGCTTCGACCCATGATTCATCAGAGACTCTTCTTTTCCTTAGATCAGAGTTCATCCTGCAGATATTTTCATAAAAGAAGGCATCATTCACTCTTCTGAATTGATCTTTGGAACCCTTCATTGTCAGTTGAGGGAAGTATCGATATATGTGTTTTGTTACCCTATCTCCTTTGGCATCCAACCCTAGATAATTTCTCATGTTGGCTGCTGCATAGGTGATATATGACGACATATACAACTTGCTAGTATTCAAGACTATATTCATCTGAGAATCAATATCATCACTTATAAGACTGCTCCAATCGATCCCTTGTTCGTTCTCTTTTATAATGACCATGAATTGATACATCCACCCTTGGAAGTCTCTTGACTTGGGGAGTCCAAATAATTGACTCATGTGGGTAATAATATCACTGATTTCAAAGATGAAATCACTCCTGGGGATAAACTTGGGAAACCTAGAGACAGCTAGCTTGGCCTTGATCAAGAAATTTTTATTCACATGCCTGATGCAGTCTTCTTGATCTTTGTCCCAGGATTTCTGTGCTGACGTAAGATCTACATTAACATATTCCTCAAATTTGGGCAATCTTAAGATGTCATTAAATTAACCCCCGTACAACTTCACTATGATTTATCCTGATTGATTTTCTTTGAGCAAGAATTTGAGTCATAATTGGAAGCATAGGCTAGAATGAACTCAGGGCATTGAGTAGACATTGATAATCCTACTACAAGAGGGAGGCCATTGCTGGTTATTGACTTCATCTAGGGACTCTGAGAAGAATCCTTTGTTCTATTCTAAAAGTTCTTAATGTCTATGTTACCAAGGTCCATGTCTCGGATGGCGTAATTATAGTCTATGTAGGAAGGGGACTCCATCTTCTGGTACTTGTACTTCATCTTTCCCAACCTTTCTGACTTATCCTTAGCTAATCCAGGATCTGACATAAGAAGTCCTAAAGAAATAATGTCTATATAACTTCTGGTTGAACAATCAGGGTTGCAGGTTTGTTAAGCAACCCTACAGACCTGCCACACTAACTGGACTTTGAGACCTGTCAAGCACTTTGTGAAACCTGACACACTGCATTGTATATACAAAACTAGGTCGTGTCAGACACTTCGAGAAACCCAACACAAAGGAGGAACTCAGATGATGTTGAGCACTTATCAAAACCTGACACAAGAAAAAATCAGAGGATGTTGAGCACTTTTCAAAACTCTATACAAGCGGGACCAAGGTGATGTTGAACACTCTGTGAAACCCGATACCCTGTAGAAAACAAATGATGTCAAACACCCTATAAAACCTGATACAAGTGTTGGGTTTCTGAGATGTTAGAACAGGTAAAATCTCCACCAATCTTGTAAGTTAGGTTTTATAGATTATTCTAAAAAACCACAACAGTATATACATGGAAAAAAATTAGAAAACACCCAGGATGAATTTTTAAACAAGGGATTTTATGGTAATAGAACAAAAAAATGAAGAAAACAATCCTAAACCATAAACCTGGAGGAAAGAAAAATAAAAGAGGAAAAATTCCAAATGAGTTCTTCAAAAACAATCCCAAAGGACACAAAATGATAAGAAGAGAAAAATACCTTCAATAAATTCAAAAAAATGGTCGAAGATGGATCACATAATCGATAAAGAGGTTCAGTCGGGTTTGGAGGTCGAAGGAGCATGTACGAAAAATCCACATAGAAAAAATATGTCAGGTAAAAATGACATGTAAAATTGGACTATTTATAAAACCCTAGCATTTATTACACCTCCTCCGACATGTGTGCCGACTAACCAACAACTCGACATTAATCCCATGTCATCAAGCTTAGCATGTCCAAAAACCTGAAACAAAGGTTTTCTTATCAAATCGGGTTTCAGGAGCGAACTGACATGAAGCATGGAAAAGACATTCTTGTGTGTTATCAAGTTCCAAAAACCTAAAACAAAGCATCATTTTGGGTTTTGAGTTTCGGAAACTAAGCAACATGAAGCATGTTTTTTGAAAGGTATGTTTCGAAAACCCGATACACGGGAATGTAATCGAGTTTCATGTTTTAGAAGAAACTTGACATGAAGCATGTAAAAGACATGTTTCCATGTGATGGAAACACAAAAACCCAAAAAATCTCCTTCAAAGGGCATTTTTAGGGGATTTTGTCAAAAATTATCTGGTTATCTCAATTTTAGCTGAAATTACTAAAAATGAGATAAGAATTGGCTGCAGTTGGGAACTTTCTTTGAAACATCAAAGGAATAGAACTCACATATAAAAATATTTATCCATTGGGATATGGATTCTGAAGAAGAAAAACTAAGAATAAAACAAAGAAAGTAAGAAAAAGAAGCAAACACAAAACAGATATTAAATTATGATACAGTGCAAGAGATCATCTTGCATTACCGGTGGAACATCTTCAATTTTTTGTCATTAAATGGTAGAGGGGGAAGCTCCCCATTAAGGTATGATAGACATAATCTATTTTCACCATTCAGCTGATGTATTTTGAAAGGACCTTTCCATAAGGAGTCAAACTTGCCATGCATCCATTTTTGCTCTCTTCTCTTGTCCCAGAGAAGTACTAGATCTCCAATCTGGAAATCACGTCACTTTGATTTTTTGTCAAATATCCTTTTAACTTTGCTCTGATGATCTGTAATTCGATCCACCACCTTGCTTTGTTCTTCTTCTAACCTGGCTAGTTACATTATCCTTTTCTCAATAAAACTTTGAAAGGTTTCATCTTCAACTGCTTTGGCCTATCATAAGGCTAGCAATTCTATAGAGATAGGTATCTCAGCATCAATCCCATACAATACTTGGAATGGGGAGATTCCAATAGCTCATTTAGGAGTAATCTGATCTACCCACAATGCATCATAAAATGATTTGTGCCATGTCCTCTGATTCTCATCAACCAATTTTCTTATTATGGTCACCAAGTTTTCGTTGCTTGATTTAGCCTAACCATTTCCTTGTGGGTAATAATCAGATGAATGAGCCAATGTGATCCCAAATTCATAAAAAAATTATGTCAACTCATGAGATGAGAAATTGGAAGCGTTTTCGGTAACGATCTTGTGAGGCACACTAAATCTAACAATTATATTCTCCTTGAGAAAGTTACACACAGCTTCGGAGGTTGCTTGTTCGATTACAGAAAATTCCACACACTTGGTGAAATAGTTTGTGGCAGTGAGCACATAATTATGACTGACACTGGAGGTAGTGTTCAACTCTCTAATGAAATCAATTCCCCATTGGAAAAAAGGTTCTTTAATCACCACCGGCTTCAAGGGAAGCTCTGCTAGATTAGGACGACCAACGAAATGTTGACAAACTTCACACTTGACCAACCATTCAGCTGAATCACGAAAGAGATTAGGACAATAGTACCTGGCCTATAAGATCTTGTAAGCCATTATGGTAAAGGAGAAATGTCATCTACATGCTGGATTGTGAAAGGACTCTAGCAACCTTACCTGTTGAGACTTGTCAACGCAGCGCAGGAATACACCATCAATACCCTTTTTGTATATACCATTGTCCCATAGAATGTATCTTGTAGACCTGAGTTTAAATTTCCTATTTTCTTTCTAGCTTAATCGTAAGGAACACTTGCCATAGGTTAAAAAGAAAGCAATATCTATGTAGAAAAAGCACCTTGGGCAATTATGAAGAAGTACCTTTAGTTTCTTCACATTTTGTCTCAGCCTTGTTTTCTATGATCAATTGGCATAGGCCTCTTCCTCACGCCAACTTAGTAGGTTTGATGTCCAATTCATACTCCTGAAATTTGGATATCTAGTTACCCCATTGACTACCCAACTCTTGTTGGGTCAGAATGGATTTAACTACGGTATCAGGAACTAGAACGAGAGTGTGGGAATTCAAGACATAATACCTGAAATGTTTTACTACTCTCACCACTGCATAATCATGTTTTTCAATCTAAGACATCTTCAATTCATGTTCCTTTAGTGGGCAGCTCATGAAAGCAATAGGATCTTCGACTCCTTCATTTTTCTGCATAACGATGGCTGATATTGTATGTGCAGAAGCGTAGCTATACATGATGAAATCTTTCTTAAAATCCAGGCATACAAGAATAGGGGTGTGGGAAATTATCCATTTGACTTCTTCAAAACTAAGCTTCCCTTCAGTGCCGCATCAAAATGGAGTTTTACCTTTCATCATCCCAAGGATATCCTTGCTTTTATCAGCAAAATTGGGTACAAATCTTCTTAGGAAATTCACCTTCCCGAAAAATGAGTGCACCCCAATTTTTCTTGTGGGTATGGTAAGGCTTTGGATGGCCTTCACGCTCTCTAGATTGATCTTGGTTCTGTCGTTAGTCACATTATGACCCAAAAACTTTCTTTCTATCACTACAAACATTGAATTTTTAGGATTTAATGAAATCCCATGACACCTGCACCTTAAGAGTACCCTCTCCAGGTGATCATAATGATCAATTCACTTTTTAGAGAAGAACGTGAAGTCATCCAAATACACAACTATGACCTTGCACATTAAATATCTGAAAGCTAAGTCCATAGCCCTTTGAAATGTGTCTTCGGTGTTAATCAAACCAAAAGGCATTCTCCTGTAAGCAAAGGTTCTCCATGGGGTAGTGAATGTTGTCTTATGTTGATCTTCAATAGCTACCTCAACCTGATTATATCCCAAAAATCCATCAACCAGGGATAACATTTCTGATCCAGTGACAGTCTATAATACCTGGTCCATGATGGGCAGTGTATAATTGTCTTTCAATGAAGATTGGTTGAGGTTCTGGAAGTCAACACAAATTTGGATTTCACCATTCTTCTTTCTGACAGGGACAATTTTTGCAACCCAAGTGGAATGATGGATTGGAAAGATAATCCTTGCATCTAACATTTTTTGATTTTTTGCAAGAATAGTCCCTGAGATCTTTTGGTTGTAATTCCTTTTCTTCTGCCTATAGGGTTTAAGCTTAGGCTTCAAAGGAATGCTATGTTGCACATTCCTGGGCTTGAAAGACTTTAGATCCGCGTATGACCATGCTAGGACATCCATTAATCTCTTGTTGGATGAATTCACCATCAATTTCTTGATATGAATTAGAAACAAACTCATGGAAAGCTGATTCTAATCCTTAAAAATAAAGATCACTAAATTTATCCACTTTCTCAAGAAAAGACAACACATGTTGATCATCATTAAACACTTGCCAATGTGCTGAGTTATCTTGAATGCTTGGATGATACACAATCTCAATGGTATACATGTCCTATTTGAACTATGGGTGGGGGGAGAAGAAGAGATGTAGAAATGGCTAGGGAATCAACTTTATCGTTGTAATCCATTAAAACTGTCTTAATGGAAAAAGCATCAAATCATTTGATACTATCCCAAACCTTGTTTCTGTAATGTCTTAGGCAATCATTTTTCACCTGATAAATCCCCCTTACTTGATTCACAAGAAACTCAGAATCTCCCTATACTTTGAGATTTCAGATTCCTTTTTTTCTTGCCATCTCTAATCCAAATTACAAATCTTCATATTTGGCTATGTTGTTAGTATTATCAAACTACAACTTGAAAGAAAAGGGAAAGATCTCAAAATCCAGAGATATAAGAACCATGCCAGCACCTGAACCAATAGTTGAATAGCTCCTGTCAAACTCAAGGGTCCAAACAGCATTAGGATCTTCTTCTTTGACTTTTACAGAGGGAAACTCAGATGTCAGGAAATAATTACCAAAGCCTACATCTTCAAATAGAATTTGAGCATTAGGATCATCTAATTTAGTAACCAGGAACTTCACTTGTGCTTCAGGGTGAAGGACATGAGGAACTCCATTTACTGGAATTTTAGCTTTGGTCCAATCCATGTTGATTTCTCCTCAACAATCTTTGCAAAAACCTCTTCCCAAGAGAATCCCATAAGCAACCGGGATATGAGCAACTAGGATAGTCATTTTTACTCTCTTTTCTAGAAATGCAACAAATGCAAACTACGCAACCTTGATTTAAACAATCAAGGGGACTTATTTAGTTTCCATGGAGTAACACCACCCATAAGATTTAGTCAATGTGAGTTCAAGGGCATGAGCTACTTTTTTTGGCATCGCATTTCAAAGGCTCCTGAGTCAATTATGTAATTGATGAGTTTAAAACCGTTTATAAGTAAAGACAAATAAAACAGTTCAATCTTTTCCAAAGAAACCACAGAGGTCATATTACTCTGAGGTAAAGGGTGAGTGGAGCTAGGAAAAATGCCTTTCGAAGATGGAGGAAAAGCAGCCTTGCTTCTAATGAATTTGGCAAGTTTCTAAAATTGCTTAGGGTTGGACTGAAGGTATTCAGCTTCCAATATTTTGGATTTTGGTTTTCTTTACATGATTAATGATGTCAAAAGTGGTATATTAAGGAATGATGGATGGCTCAGTTCTAGTTACATTGGTCTGAGCTAAGGTACTTACCTTGAAAGCAGGAGAGAGTTAGAAGGTGAACTTACCTTTTTTGTTATCTCCTTTTCAGATTGTGTTGAGATAGGAGAGCCTCTTTTAGCTATAACCATAGGAGCTTCTTTACTTTTCTCCTTAGAGCCTTCAACCGGCTTTCTAGGATTCTGAGATTGGGATTGAGTGAATACTACAAATGATTGGCCATCGTGTTCACCTTTGTCTTACTCGTACTCCAAATACCCAATGCTGGAGTCATCTGCTTAATCGTCAAAAGACTCATCAACATATCTTGAAGCTTCAAAAGCTTCGTTGGAATCTTGATTTTTTTGTTCTTCATATTCCTTAACTACTTCAACTGCTATGTTGATAGGAGGAGCTTCAATGGCTAGCCTAGTTGGAGCAGTGATCAATCAATTCCTATCTCTTGTGGGGGCACCATTGGCATTGTTTAAATTCCATCTAGGGATATCCTAATAAGGAATGTTGGTTGCTTGTTGAGACATTTGTTTCTTTAAATCAATCAATTTATTGGCCATCTTCTGGATCATAGGATCAGTAGTACTCTGAGAAGAACTTAGATTTTTAGGCTTAGATGATTCTCTTCTGATCTTCCCGACCAGAATAAGATCATATTCTATTTTAGTGGTTGTATCTTGAGCTGTGGCCAAATCGGGGATAACAGATCTTCTCAACAAGAAGCTTACATTAGGGGGCTGAGTGTTGATGAAGAAACACTTCTAATTTTTGAGAGTAGGAACAGATAACTCTGGAATCTTACGAATCAACTTGTTGAATTTAGCTATGAAATCCCACATGGGTTCATAAGACTCCTTCTTCATCTATGTAAACTATGCTAACAAGGCGTGAGAGTCTTCAGCCAGTTTGAACCTTGCTTCAAATATAGGCTGTATGGTAGTCCAGTTGGTAATGCATGCATTTGGAAGATGGTAGAACCATTCTGCTGCTACACCGTCCAATGTCTCAATGAAGAGTCGGATAGAGATGTATTCATGAGCAACTTGAAGAATGCCACATGTGAAAAAGAATGAAGTGATGTGTTCATCAGGGTATTGCATTCCATCACCGTTGAACTTAGGAATATTCTTACGTGATCCATGTGGTAGGTCATGCAATGGTAGAGTAAGGGAAAGAGGACCAATAGCCCCACCCCAAGGCACAAGTTATGATGCCATTCTTCTAAATGAAGTGCATATAGGAATCTAAATATCTTACAAGAATAATGCATGACAAGTTGTAGAAACTTTTGGTTCTTGAGGAATCCAAGTTCTTCAGATGGGTTAAGAACTTCTTGCTTAGCTAGATTCAACACTATTGGGTGAAAGCCTGAAATTATGCTATTAAAGCAAATCAAAGAACGGATCAGTTTCACCCTGGGCTTGGCTTGACCGAGTGAAGATCTTTCTAGCCAGCTTGAATTGGAAAATAGATCTTTTAGGAAATAAGGCAAATACCGAGTCACTAGACACAAATAGGATAATATTAGTCTTATCATTCTTTATTCCCCATTGGAGTCACCAAAACCTTTTGGTTAGATATTTTGTCAAGCCAAAATATGAGGTTCAACAACAGTACATGGGATTAAATCCCTCCTCAAAGACAAGTGAGCCTACCTATTTATTACTAATAAAAAACACAGTAGAAATAATATGTACATCATTCACACTAATCTAACCATTGAGGTTGAGATAGAATCCCAATATCCATATCCACACTTGGTGATGATACTATTGTTTTTCGAAATGGAAAGGATTAGAAAGGAAATGATTATTATGGAAGAAACACAATGGAAAGGAAATGAGAGGAACATATTTTCTTTCAAGCAAACACAGATCACAAAATAATCATACGATTTTTAGATAACAAATGTAATGTTTGAAATGATTAGAACAATCAAGATGCTAAACAAAGAATAGCTTAAGATTATGAACATAAGAACAATATCTTAAGAAAGATACATCTCACAACACAAAGTTTGCAAAAATAGCACCGGTTTCTATTCCTCAAATGATTAACGAAAACAGAAAGTTTTTATTCTTCATAATAGTTCTCAATATTCCAAAAATCTCAACCCTTTGGAATGAATAAGCATCCCTTATTTATAATAAAAGGAGTTGAGAGAAAATAGAATAAATCCTAGAAAATAGTCTTTTAAATTTGAGTCCTATTTTGCTTGGCTCTCATGCAGGAGACTAAGTCATAATTTTCTTCCTACCTGATGAAACGAAAATGAAAAAGACATGTCAATTTTAGGATTGAAATGACATGAAACATTATGCCTATTCTGTTTCATCATCTTTGTCTTCCTCCAGCAAAGCCTGCTTGTCCAGAAATTCTTGAAACTTTTGAATTATGCCCTGCATCTCATCTTCATCAGGCATGGTGGAATGATCACTTAGGACTTCACACGTTTCCCGAGTATCACTCGCATTACTAGGAAGTTTCTTCAGTCTCTTGTTGAGTTTCCTCTGTGTTTCTAAAGAGTGTTCAATCTTCACAAACCTATCAATGATTTCCAGGTTAAAGCCATCAGTTGGTTCGTGCTGAATTGATTCTTGGATCTACTTGTAAAGATCATCAATGGGAAGAATACTCGAGCTTTCATTCAAAACTTTAGCATACATCTTCATTAACTCTTCTTCTATGTCATTTGTGCCATCAACCAATTGATCTCTTGAGTACCTCAATTCGCTACAAGCCTCATTGAGAATATTTTTTCTGAATTTAATGGCTTTGGTCAGTTGAACATACTTTTCCCCATGTGGAATGATGCCTTCTCTAACCAAGATGTGGGATGGAACCTGTTTTAGCGTATTGAGAGCTTCAAAATTTAACTCTAAGTTCCTGACTTCTGCTAAAAATTCATCATCTATTTTCTCTCCATCCTTTTTTATATCCTCCAAGGATTTGTAGACTTCCATGGCATCATCAATGGCCTATTTTCCTTGCAGGTGCATCCTCTGGATCCATTCATCAACCGTTCTCCCCTTCTCATTAATCTTCTCAATCATGGGTACCGATAAAAAATTGAACCTGATAGGAGTAGAGGATGAAGGTGTTGACTCAGGAGGCTTCGAGAGCTTGAGTAGTACTTATGTCAGCTGCTCTACATTCTCTTTTAGCTCATCTCTCTTTTCCTTTGTTTCCTTCACCTTCTAGCACAACACATTCATGGCATCTTGTGCATCCTATTGCGCTTCCTCCATTGTTACTTTGTCTAGATCAACCCTTGTGATATGATAATCGGTGCTCATTATATCATCCTTGGTTTTCTCAGTAGCGGGAGTGGAAATTTCCACAAACTTATGCCTCGAGGCATCCATTGAAATCCTTAAAACTATTTAGGTTTTTTGGTAGACTTGGTACTAGTGACCTTGAGGGAACTAAAATAAAAGGCTGGTAGGGGAACTACCACCTTTCTCTTCCTTGGGGTCTAATCCATTAACCATTAAGGCATATTGGAAGAAGTTACTCCCATTGTAGGTGTTAGAGTCACATCTTCAAGTGGAGGAAGGTTTTCTCATCGAGTGATGGTCACTGCAAGAGTAGTGTCCATGGAAATGGACTCAGGGAATGAAGGCACAAAAGGAGGAGGCATATCCATGGTTATCTTGGCTCACATGGGGAGAGGTGATAGGCAAAAAAAGATTCTGGATATGGATGAGGAAGTTGGTGAAGAGATTGAGATATAAGAGGAGGTAATGATTTTGAAATTAGAGATTGAGATATAAGAGGAAGACTTACCTCTGACTAACTATCAACCAAAAGGGGAATGAAAGGTTGACCAACCTCTTCTCCTAAAGGAATATTTCCTATTTCTGGTGGTGGAGGTGAATCAAAAACCTCATATCTTTGTGGGAGAGTGGCCATTGGTGTCTTCCCTTACTCTTCTCCCTTTCTAACAAACTTAACCTTTATGGGCTTCTTGGAAGGTTTTTTATGCTTTTCCTTTTTTCCCTTTGAGGTTTCTACTTCCAAAGTAGCTAGCCTTGAAAAACTACCTTATTTATAACTCATTCCCCAAGAAATGAGCCATGCCTTAGTACAGGTAAGAATTTGAGCAACTCTTCCTATGATAGAAGCTTTCTCAGCAATGGACCAATCAATGGCTGGGAATACATATTGGTCTTCATTCAACCCATCATACAAGGCATCAAGGACACTCTTGTTGTCCTTAATGCCTTATGGGATGTAAGATAGATCTAACATCTAAATCTCTTCAAGTGTTAACCTACTATTGTCCTCTCTTCGGATGACATCTTCATACCGAAGATTAACCCAAATTTCTTCTACGTTGGGCACATGGAGATATAAGGTCTGTATGACTTAAGAAATCCACGAAAATCAAATCCATCTCTGTTCTTCATGTGCTTTTTTAACTTGTCCTGCAGCCCATGCACCACTTTCTTGGCTTTAACCACTGTTGAGCACATTTACCTTTCGATGGAAATAGGGAAGGATACAGTGGCCTTGTGCTTACTCTATTGGAATTTGTGAAAATCTAAGAATTGTCTAACCAACTCAATCAGGATCAGCTTATCACCTAGGAACCTAGGAAATAGGAAAGAATCACCCACGTACATGACCACCTGAAGGTGTGTGAACTTCTTGAACTGTAAGAAGATACAACCCCATTTCGATACTTTAGCCCATGCTTCGTCATAGAATCTTCTTTTCCTTAGATCAGGGTTCATCCTCCATATATTTTCATAAAAGAAGGCATCGTTCACTCTTCTGAATTGATCCTCGAAACCCTTCATTGTCAGCTGTGTGAAGTATCGATATATGTGTTCTATTACCCTATCTCCTTTTGCATCCAACCCTAGATAATTTCTCATGGCGGCTATTGCATAGGTGACATATGAGACATATAAAACTTGCTAGTAGTCAAGAATGTCTTCATCTGGGAATCAATCTCTTCACTTATAATACTACTCTAATCAATCCCTTGTTTGTTCTTCTTTGTAGTGACCATGAATTGATACATCCACCCTTAGAAGTCTCTTGACTTAGGGAGTCCAAATACTCGACTCAGTACGGTAATAATATCATTGATTTCAAGGATGAAATCACTCCTGGGAACAATCTTGGGAAGCCTATAAATAGCTTACTTGGCCTTGATCAAGAACTTTTTATTCACATGCCTAATGCAGTCTTCTATATCTTTTTCCAAGATTTCTGTGTTGAATTTGGATCTACATTAACATATTCCTCAAGGTTGGGCAATCTTAAGAGATCATCAAAGTAACCCCCAAACAACTTCACTATGATTTCTCCTACTTGATTTTTCACTGAGTGAGAATTTGAGTCATAATTGGAAGCATAGGCCAGAACAAACTAGGGGCATTGAGCAGACATTGGGAATCCTACTGCAAAAGGGAGGCCATAGCTGGTTATTGACTTCATCTAGGGACTTTGAGAAAAATCCTTTGTTCTTTTCCAAAATTCCTCCATGTCTATGTTACCAAGCTCCATGTCTTGGATGTCATAATTGCAATCTATGTAGGAAGGGGACTCCATATTCCGGTACTCATACTTCATCTTTCCAGACCTGTTTGACTTATCCTTAGATGATCTAAGATCCGACATGAGAAGTCGTGAAGAAAGAATGTCTAGATAACTTCTGGTTGAACAACCAGGGTTGTAAGCTTGTTGAGTAACCCTACAGACCTGCCACACTAACCAGAATTTGAGACTTGTGAAGCACTTTGTGAAACCCGACACACTGCAGTGTATATCGGAAACTAGGTCATGTCGGACACTTCGAGAAACCTGATACAAAGGCAGAACTCAGGTGATGTAGAGAAATTATTGAAACCTGAAACAAGAGAAAATCATAGGATGTTGAGCACTTTGCAACACTCTATGAAAACCAATACCCTGCGGAAACCAAACGGTGTCAGATAACCTATAAACCTAAAACAAGCATCGGGTTTCTGGGATGTAAGAACAGGTAAAATATCCACCAAGCTTGGAAGTTAGGTTTTATAGATTATTCTCAAAAACCACAAGAGTATATCCATGGAAGAAAATAAGAAAACACCCAAGATGAATTTTTAAACAAGGGGTTTTATGGGAATACAACAAAAAAATGAAGAAAATAATCCTAAACCCTAAACCCAGGGGAAATAAAAATAAAAGACGAAAAAAATTGAATGAGTTCTTCAAAAACAATCCCAAAGGACACAAAATGTGAAGAAGAGAAAAAAACCTTCAATAAATTTGAAAAAAATGGTTGAAGATGGATCACAAAATCGATCAAGAGGTTGATTCTAGTTTGGAGGTCGAAGGAGCATGTATGAAAATTCCAAGCAGTGAAAATATGTCAAGTAAAAATGATGTGTAAAATTATACTATTTATAAAACCCTAGCATTTATTAGACCTCCTCCAGGACATGTGCCAACTAACTGAAAACTCAACATTAAATCCATGTCATCAAGCTTAGCACATCCAAAAACCTGAAACAAAGGTTTTCTTATCAAATCAGGTTTTGGGAACCAACTGACATGAATCATGCAAAAGACATGTTTGGGTGTTATCAAGTTCCAAAAACCTGAATCAATGGATCATTTCAGTTTTCGGGTTTTGGGAAACAAGCAACATGAAGCATGTTTTTTGAAAGGTATGTTCCGATGCTCTTGATTTCTGAAAACCCAATACACGAGAATGTAATCGAATTTCTGGTTTTTGAAGACACTTGACATGAAGCATGTAAAAGACATGTTTCCATGTGATTGAAACCCGAAAACCCAAAAATCTCCTTCAAAGTGCATTTTAAGAGGGTTTTGTCAAAAATTCTTTGGTTATCTCAATTTTAGCTGAAATTACTAAAAATGAGATAACATATCTGCATAAAAAAAATTCTAAGTCTAGGAAAAGTAGTGGAAACTTTCACATGTCCTCCTGACGCTACTCCAAAGAAAAACCAAAAAGAAAATCTTCAAATGAGCACCGTTCTCCCACGTAGAAAATACTTTTAAGTTGAGGTGATTTAAAAAAAATTCTAACTACCCTACCAAGCCACGTCCAACCAAAAGAGGGCACATTTCCTTTTAATGCAAGGATATAAATTTGACCAGGAGAAACACTCGTCAAACTATAAAATGTATAAAAATGACCATTTGAGCTTGGAGATGAAATTTTCTCCAAGGAATGAGAATTTAGAAATGTTACAAGGTTCAAATACATTCCTCTGAGCTACATCCATTCATTTTTCTTCAAATATTTAGGGAAAAAATGTCAAGGACGAAAAATTCTGACTATGGAAAATGGAAAGAATGGGAGAGCATGATTTTTTTTATGAATGACAATGGGAGACCCAAATTACATAACCTTTCTAGATAAATAGAGAAACAAGGAAACAAATATGGATCCATATGTTATCCTAGACCCAAGAACAAATTGATTACAACAAAAAAAGGAAGGTAGAGACTTCTTAGGCACAACACGAGGAGATAAAATATGGCATAGGCCGTAAATTGGTAGATTTTCAATGGAAAAATGAGGTGATACTATTTTGAGCACCAACATAAGGAACTATTTAATTTTTTTAGTAAAATGCATCAACATTTCTTTCACCAATACCCTTAAGAGAGGCTCCATGATATATTAAATTTAACAACAATCATGAATGGGGGAACTACACCCTAGGAGAGATCACATGGTAATCTGTTACTAAGGGTCACAATTATCTAGAGGGATAAAGGGAGTTCAAATACAATAGTTATTAAGTTTTATGCATTTCAAAATCCTTCTAAGGTAATATTTATAATCATTGTTGGTAACACATCATAGTTCCTTTGTTCATTTTCATCATACTAGGTCACTTGATGTATTACATTCACTTCTACTCGAGGGTGTCTACACCTTACCATAAGTAAAATTAAAATAAATGAAGTGTCCATTTAATTCAAGGAATTCATGCCACTCGAGGTATCCTAAGAATACATTTTCTCAGTTCTTTTTAACATGTATCTTATAAAGGGTTCCATTAGTTTTAATCCATTTATTTGACTACAGATGAAATATCTTACTCTATAGTTAATTTCAAATATCCTATCATATAAATTTTTAAGGTTTTATTATTAATTGGGAAACTATGTTTTCTTATTCACTTGTTGTCACGTGGATCAATTCACATCCACCTTCACATTATTGGAATATTTAATATGTTGAAAGTAATCTCCATGACCCTTGAAATGATTAGATCGACATCCCAAGGGTATGTTCCCAAACGAGGTAAAGTTACAAATTTTCCCGTACAATTAAAAACTAAATAAGGAATTAATGCACAACCTAACTATTATAGTGGTCACGCCCATTTTTTATTACATTACAATTTTAAGGTTATTTAGTCTCTAAAAACAACCATGATATTTTAAGCTCAACATGTCATGTTGTATGCAATTAAAACAATGTTATGCCTCACACGAAGGAATCTTACATACTTTCTTACCTATGTGAATGGTCTAAACTAGGTTTCTAGGGGGGGGAATAAAAAAACACATACAATACCTCTAAGTCACTAAGATTGTAAAGGATGTTTGAAGCTAGCCTAACATGGAGCTTACTAGAGAGGGTCATTACATTCAACATGGGTAAATATTGTGAGCTATATGAATGTTTGGTTACTTTCCACTCATTAATAAAAACACATACAAATGTAAGCTCATATTGTTATTTAAATATTAAGTGATTTCCTATGTCATTGCAACACTAGCAGGCAGGTAAAACCATGTCATTTTAAATTACTCGCTAACAATTTTACAGGCGCAATCATATCACAATTACGATGACACTAAAAAATTTAATTGATAAGCTTCTAGTTTCATCCTCTTATATTTATTTTTACACTAAAAGAATGGTTCATTGACATCATTTTCCAAATCAACATGATACGGTCAACTTCATTTACTTAATAGAATATACACCCTTATCACCAAGAGTAACAATCATTAAATAGGAAAAAGTACAACTATGTATGACATAGTACATTTTCTCAATACACAACACTATCATTTTAATCATGGAAATAATGAAAATAATACATCCTATTCATAAAAATATCACTAAAATATTCTAAACAATTACATTTCATTAAAAAAGCATGTCAATAAAAGTCACAAGTGACATTTTTTCTACTCCTTTTTACTCAATTACCTACAACCAATGTTATGTAAGTCCTAGGAATGAGTATGGAAAACCCTAACAATCAAGCAAAAATAATACATTCATCATTTAAAGTAATTTCCTCACATAGTCATTTACTTTTTTTTTCAAGAGAGAGAAAGAATGGAAAAGAGATAAAATGTAAAACCTTTTCTTTATTCTAAACAATTACATTTCATTAAAAAAGCATGTCAATAAAAGTCACAAGTGAGATTTTTTCTACTCCTTTTTACTCAGTTACCTACAACCAATGTTATGTAAGTCCTAGGAATGAGTATGGAAAACCCTAACAATCAAGCACAAATAATACATTCATCATTTAAAGTAATTTCCTCACACAGTCATTTACTTTTTTTTTCAAGAGAGAGAAAGAATGGAAAAGAGATAAAATGTAAAACCTTTTCTTTATTATTAATAATTTTTTAGCATTTTTCAATTCATACCTATTTTCATATTATTTAAACCTCATATGTATTTTAATCCTTTCATGTTTCCAAGACCAACCACAATTTCATATTTATAGTAAGGAAAGAGAGAGGGAGGAGAGAAAGAACACTTTAAATTGAAAAACCCTTTTATAGAAAGTAATTCATTAAATAATACTATACAAAAACTGTAACATTATAAAATGGGGTTCACAAGTAATTTACAGAACCGACAGGATCCTAAGAAATACTTTCTATCTTAAATTGCGAGTGTGCAAAAAATTACCAAATCAATTAAAGTGATTATAGTATGGTTTCCAACACCATTTGCTTTACGTGCAAACATAAATTCCATGGATTCCTATCTACTCACCTATAAACAAATAACTCGCCAGATTCGATGAAATTCAATTTTGTCAAACTGGGTTCAATTTAAGAAGGTGACTTTGAGACTAATTATCATAAACAAGTCAAACATTTATGTTGTACGATGACCAATGACTCCAAAATCCACTTAAAAGTCTAACTTACAAAACTAGTTTTATGAACCTAACAATTGGTTTCAATTCTCGCATAAGAGTGCTAGAGGTAGAAAAAAGTGTTTTCCAGTTACACCAAATCGATACGACATTTATAAGCGAAAACCAGTAACAATTTCAATAAGCGGGAATGTCACCAAAAGTGACTGAAGTGTTGAAATGGTATCAAATCTCATCTTGTTAAGGAATCTAATCGATTTATTCTTCTCGGTTAAGAAACCTGACATGGAACTTGTTTTGGGTTCTGGTTCCCATTAAGCACTCAACATGGCACTCCATGCGCATGGTTCCAAAGGCCTAATTTATTTATTTATTTTTTCGTAAAATTTTACAAAAAAATATTTTCGGGAAAGGTAAAATCCATATCAATTCATTCGAATTTGCATTCTTTCTTAATATATATAACTTAAAGAAATCAAACACTAAAAAAAATAAATGATGAAATGTTTAGTTTGAAGCAAGAGTAAGAGTTATCCATACCCAAATAATCCCTATGGAGACATAGCCTAGTCCTAGGGGAACTGTATGGTGCTACTATAATGAGGAACAACATTTCTCCACCATGTTTAAAGTAAATTTTCACCAACAGATTATTGGTATCATACTTGCCTCCACCTTGCACATTCTTATCTGTAACTTTCCAATACAAGTCAAATCTATAACCACTTCGAAGTGTGCTTTGGTATTTTTCCGTATGCTCCCTCATACTCCCATTTCAAAAATACATTTTTTGTAAATCCAACAATCGTAGCATTCCATGGAATAAATTTTTTTTTCACTTTAACATTCCCATATTTGTGAATCCTACAATCATTCCAGGCCACATTCCCAGCATACTGTGGTTCCCAAAATCCAATTGAAAAATAAAATCAATAAACATAAATTATGATTTCATCTCACGCATCCCCTCTCAAATCAAGAACTTGGTAAAATAGTCCACTTGCCTTAATCGTGTATCCCAAAGAATATGTCTATTCTAAATCCCTATAACCACAACATTTAACAAGGTTCCTATCTGAATCGAATGAAGCAACTTTTATTTCTTATAAGGCACCAAATGGAATACTAGATGGTTACACGTAGAGGAAGAGTGAAGGAGAAAATTCTAGCCGAGACATAAGTGGAATAGCAAAAAAATGCACTTACAATGCCTTAATAAATACAAACAATACTTTAAAACAAATATAAAGAAAAGGAAAGTGAACTGGGAGGAACAAAGGCTACAATGAACATTGCATAGGAGATTAGAAGAAGAACAAGCCAAAACAGAATAGGTCAACATTACGCTTTCTGGAAGCACATCCTTGATCCTCAATCCTCTCCTTATTTTACACACACTAACAAAATAATGACATACAACAATTTTCTTTTCTCTAAAAGAAAAAACAACTTGCTTCCTCTGAGATATAAACCCATTTTAATCAGGTTGTATAAAGTAAAATGAGGAGAAATTTGGTTTCCATATTATCCTCCATGTGCAAGGCTGAATTAACCCACGATGGTACAGATCTTAGGAAAACTATTGGTGAGAATCCTTTTTAGCATATTTTTCCTTGCAGCTTTTAGTTTATTGAATTATGAGAGGAGATAACTCTACTCTTGCTTCAACTATCTGATCACTTACAAACTTCAAATGTTAAACTGGGTTCCTCGGGGTTGATTATTCTAGACCTCAAATAAATTTCTTGTATTAATATGCAAGGAAATGACAAGTTGCAATCCCTTCTACCTACCATCCCTAACAAAGGTGACTCGATGTCCGAAATCGGGGGCTATTACACTAACTCAGCAATAACATAAACAAGAATTTCCACTGATATTTGCATATATTTAGATCAACTCAATACACTTACCGCTGATTTCATTTTATGATGAAGGGGGGCACATTAAAGGAGTGGTTTGGTGCAAAGAACTGAACTGTTTCTCCCATCAAAGGAAAACCCAAAAAAAATATTCTTGGTTTGAACATTTCTTGTCGAAAAGAGTGAAAATAGTTCCATGCCATGCCACTTACCCCATGCTACTACTTTAATAAGCTCTATTAACTATTTTTATTAATATATCAGTGTTTATTTATTTATTAATGAATTATTAACTATTTTCAATCATTCAATAGAAACAATTGTCAATCATTCAATATAAAAGAGAAATCAACTCTGTCCATCAGTGAATGAAAAATAATAGTAAGAGGTGTTAACAAGGGAAGATGAAAAATTTAAAATCTGATTTTTATTGAGTATAGAGTAGGCCTATCACCCTAACCAGATTAATTACAGTAGGATAATATTAGACATCAAATTTTTTTTTGGAATCTAAGGAAAGGTCAGGTAAAAGGTGGAGTATCGAAGACTTATAAATGATTATACATGGTTTAATATCGTGTTTTTCAATATTTGTTCATGTTAAATTTTAAATCTTTCTTAAAAATAAAATAAAAAATCATTTATGTTCAGCCAACAAGAAGAAAATTCTGATTCCTAAAATAAAATAGTATATTAAGAAGTACCCATGCACATACAATAGAAAAAACTTGTATGCATACATCGGTTTGTGTTAGAGGCATTGGCTATTTTCCTTAAGGACTAATGGATTTAGTAGTATTTAAGTGTGTTTTATAAAATTAAATTCATGGAAACATGATGGTGGAAAATTATGATATAAAATTATATAAAAATAAAACAAAACTAATTTTTTATAATTGATAGTTGAGTTACCTATGCACGTTGTAAGATATTGTTAAAATTCATCTATTAAGTAGACCAAATATATGTGGCCATAAAATTAAAAATAAATATTATAGTACAAATAATGAATCCTTTTCTTCATGCCCCAAATTGTATAAACTAAAACTCCTATAACTTAAAAGTCCATCTTTCTCACACTCTGACAAACCCCATGGCATAAATTCTAAGGAATCTTTCCAGATTGAACTACCCCTTCCAATTGCTCAAATGTTGAGCCACACTTAAGTATGTTTGGGGATACCATATCCAGTGACTTCACATGAACTGTCATCTCTATGAGGAATCATAAGAATACCAACTGGATTCAATCAAAACATTTTTCCATTGTTTCAGAAAGATAACACAAACGGATTATATCATAATTTTACACCGTCAGGTTGCCATGAATATAATTTTATATTAAACATTGTAGTGCCAAAATTTTAACACAATATAATTAACATGTGTAAATTTGTACTCCATTATCACCGTCAACATCCCTCTCCCCTCAAGTCGTGCTCTCACCTCCCAAGAAACATTTTCCAACTTTTGTAGCTTCAACAAAACATGGATAATGACACATCCTAGATGGCCTTTCACACCTTTCATTTCTTTATAGAATAATACAATCACTCTACTCAAGATCCAGAGGCTTCGACCATAAGGAAACCCAAGGGAATGAGGTAATTTAGCAATGATTGGATGGTGCAGCGAATATTAGACTCTTAAAATCACTGAAATAGAATAATACAGGGAACAATGCTAGATAGAGCTCTGTCAGTAGCCAACCTAATATCTCCTCATTTTTCTTTGGCACAAATTGATTGATCTAGATAGATTTTTGTATATGTATCTTAAGAAAGTTTAATGTCTCTGTATGTGATTGGATGGACATTATAATTTGAAATGTTCTTCTCTCAATCGCTCAAGGTCCCTAATAAGCAGATCTGTTGCACTCAAAAACATATTTTCCTGTACACTCAGTCTTATGTTTACTTGGCAACAAATACTCTTACATATAAGGCCTGAAATTTCAAAAATCAAGGCACATAAATTCTTGGGTTGAAAATACTTAATAAAATGTGACCCTACGAACATCAATGGTTCCAACGAGTGGTGTGGGAACTTTTTAACAAAGTTCTTCACATAAATGTCTCCTCGGTAAAAAATTCCTCTATCTCTCCAGTGTTAATGACATGCATTCACTAAAAACCATGGAAAATACGTTTCTCCTTGATACAAAGAATGACATTTACATTCCAAGTGAGATTGCAAAATTAATAAGAGAGGCTATATGGAGGGAGCTAGTGTATTATTACCAATAGAAGGGCGATTTAGAAATAGGCCACAATATGGTAAAATTCAAGTGGAGTGCATTGTTGCGGGTTTTGTCTTCGTTGAACCCACCTTGCCCAACACCCTCTTTGTACTTTGAAATTTGGACGAGTTTGAACCATCGTTTCAACAACCTCTATTTCAGTTTCCTCCCAAAACTCCCATCTAGAACATTCATCCCATGATTCTTCAGGTGACTCATTTCAGCTGCGAGGGATTTATAGTTTTTTGTGGGAATGAGTGTTCATCACAGTGTATGCAATAGAATAGGAGAAACTTATTTTTTTAGCACACAAGTCATAAATACTTTTTTTGTAAAAACAATTGGGAGAAAACGTGGGTCTGAGAATCATTTTTAATCATTTCTTTTGAAGTGGCAGTATAGATAAGGCACATGGACTATTTGACAGAATACATGGGAATGAAGTACCAAAAAAATGTTTTCATCGAATTTCATCCTTGCCAGATATGTAAAAAATGGATTTGTGAAAAAAAGGAATTGGAAACTCTCAACCAAATACTATTCATTGTTCAAAGTACATAAAAAAAGAACCCAGGCAGATTCCTTCATGAAGTGTCAAAAACGATATGGACCTTCCCTTTTTTCTCTTGTACTAAAGTCCACTTTCATCATTTCTTGCATTTGGAAAATAATTTTAATTATTAGGAACTGTAACTTCAAGCAATGTTACAATGTTACTTCATTTAGAATTGTCAAACATCAAATAAAAAAGGGTAAATAAGATTAAATTTTCAAAATGCATAGCTTTTCCATTCAAACATACAACCTTCAGCAATACGAAATGTAAATTTTCTTTTATTAAACAAACTTTGGAAATTCTCTTCGCAACCATACAATACAAATATGAAAAATACAATTTACAATAACATTGTTTTGCAATACAAGAACTTAAAATATATTTCTTCAATAAAAATAGTACTTTCCAACAAGGTATTCAGAAAAATTATTTCTACATTCATGAAATTACTACAACTTGGAATAAATGAAATATTACAAAACTTTATTTCAAACATAAAAAATTTACAATATTCCACTCTAAGTGGGAACAATATGAAGACCAAATTACAACATATAGATTCTTCCAATGGTTTAAACATAAATCTTCATTTCAATCTCTTCTCCCAACTTTTAGATTTCAAACTTGCATCCTTCAACTCTTCAGAAACTTGGATCACAATACAAATAAAGGGGTATAGGTGATGCTCTCCACCCAACCTATAATCCAATAACATGAAAATCCATCCTCTTATTGACCCCCAAGCCCTAACCAAAGAAAAATTAGGGGTATTGAACAACATTTGACAACCTTTACAAAAAAATGGCTTTTACAAAAACATACAATCCACAAAAAAAATAACACATTGAAATGGACATACTCAATAATATTTACAACTTTCTTAACAACAAATAGGTTTAAAATCAAGCCAAAAGGAGTGAGGAATATGGGAAAAACCTCCTTTTTCCTCCCAAGTGAAGTAGGAGTTCCACCCAAAAGCCTCCATGTGCACAATACAAAACATTGAAATACATCTTTATCTCTCTGTTTACAAATATGAAAAAATATGTCCATGTTTTCTTTTTCACTACCCATAGATGGAACTCCTTATCAGACTCCCTCCAAAATCAATGCCTCACAACTCCCTTTTCGTTCACCAATGGTTGCATACTTCCATCTCCCACTCCCTTCTAATGGCTAGCTACCCAACCCCAATATAACACATTCACAACACCCATGCAAATACTCATATAAACACAATTTTCACAACAAGATACATAAATAAAGAAATAAAAAAGGTGGAGATCCTAACTCTCCATAAGATCCCAAAAATGTTTACTCCAACAAGATATCAACACCTTTATACAAGCACAGTCCAAAATGAAACTCCAAAAAGGATCCAAGCATGCAACTCAAAAGCAAATTTCAAAAGTGCAAGAGAAGAAAAATAAGACAAGTAAACCAAAATCCTTCAAATTAAATAAATAAATAGAAATAGGATGTGAGGATGATAAGGTGGCTCCATATATGATGTCACTTCATCATTCCTCCATTTCAACACACAAGTCAAACAGCAAGCCAAAAACAATTAAATGCACATGTAAGACTTATGACATGCCCACATGACACTCCAACTTGCACACCATGCTTATGAAGGAAAAAATTAAATGTGGTAAGTGATAAGTGCAATTATTAACCTCTTTTAGACTTTAAAATACATAATTAATCCTAAAATTAACTCCTCATACCATAGGTATGGTTATTGGATGATTTTAAGGCCACAAGCCTACAATAAAGCCTCCTAATTAAAAATCCTAATTTTGAAGTTGGGAAAGAGTAAAAAAAATAAACCCAACACAAATCTAATTTACATCTATGTAAGATTTCAACGAACATCTACATAATTTATTTCCCACATGTCATATCTACCCTTTTAATTCAAAATTGAGCTAAACTAGTTAATTAAGACATATTAGCAACTGTAATAGAGTGACAATATTTCCCAAATAATTAAACACATGCACAACAAATTAAAACAAACAAAATTTAAAGGAAAGGAACATATTCCACCCATGGCCACATAAATGATGTTACCCCCCATGTGAACCTCCTAATAAAGCATGCAACAACACAACATAACATTATACACAAGTTATCAAATATTGGCCATATTGCATAACACCCAACATTCTTATGTGGTTGCTCCCCTATCCCCTTTCAATGTATGAGATAAAATACCCCTGCAGCACAAAAAAAATCTATGGTCTTGCGGTCATATCAAAAACATAGAGAATATATACATATAGAAATCAATAATCATCATCCAAAATTAGAAATTCTATCATGTATCAACATTCATTTCAATTCAATTTTAACATCCATGACATAATAATTCTACTTAAAACATCCAACATAGCCTACGCATCAAGAATATGACATGTTAGTATAAAATTAGAGTACTTTAAATCATTATATAGATCTATCCATCATCATCATCTAGTGCATCATAATCAAAATGTAAATCAAAACATGTCAGTAGTCTAAATATTTACATAGTTTATCATCTACAAATCAATATATGATAATCAAAATGGCTAAGTATCAATCTCATAGTAATATCATCATAATTAAAATACTATCAAACAATAGTGGGCACTACATCCCCCTTCCCTAAGAGTTGACTTCCTCCTAGAAGTCAATGAAATAGGTGTGGAAACTGGGCCCGTATCAAAGTAGCATCCTCCCATGTTGTTTTAGTCTCATCATACTTATCCCACTAGACTCGAACCTAGTCAATCTGATGGTGTCAAATGCCCAGGGTCCTAAACTCTATTATGTGTACAAGATCCATAGTCACTTTCCCCTCCTCATGTACATATAATGCGGTCTAATCAAATACATAAGAGGGATCTAGAATATATCTCCTAAGAACAGAAACATGAAATACATCGTGGATGTGAGACAAGCTAGATGGAAAGGCTAGATGATCAGCTAAGGCATCAATCTGCTCAAAGATCTCGAATGGACATAAGAATTTAGGAGTTAACTTAG
The DNA here is from genome assembly GCA_019776745.2 of Taxus chinensis. NCBI lineage: Eukaryota > Viridiplantae > Streptophyta > Pinopsida > Cupressales > Taxaceae > Taxus > Taxus chinensis. The sequence goes on from CM034148.1 coordinate 844,984,433, forward strand.
AGCCTTTTCCATAATAGATAGGACTCTTATTAGGTCTGACATGAAGAAACATCATCATGCCCACTTCATAGCTATGTTCAAGTCTCCTATGATTTGCATATTTCTTATGTTTATCTTATGCCTTATGCATAACACCTGGCATCCCTCTGTAGTTGGCCCTCTATCCCCTTTCAATGTATGAGACAAAATGTCCCTGCACCACAAACAAAATACCACTATGGTCTTGCGGTCATATAAAAAACATAGAGAGGAATATACATATAGAAATCAATAATCGTCATCCAAAATTAGAAATTCTATCATGTATCAATATTCATTTTAATTTAATTTTATCATCTATAAAATAGTAATTCTACTAAAAATATCCAACATAGCCTATGCATCAAGAATATGACATGTTAGTATAAAATCAGAATATTGTAAATCAACATATAGATCTATCCATCATCATCATCTAGTGCATCATAATCAAAATGTAAATCACAACATGTCAATAGTCTAAATATCTACATAGTCTATCATCTACAGATAAATATATGATAATGAAAATGTCTAAGTATCAATCCAACAATAATATCATCATAATGAAAATAGTGTCGAAGAGGAGTGGGCACTACAATTGATCTCTTATGAGATTTAAATTATGTGTGTGGTGACTACATGTAAAATTACTTGCGTATTTACCCAACAATTGAAATAGATCCTTAAGAGGATTTTGTAATGCATACAATTATTTGGGATAACTCTCTTGTAATATACACTAAATACTAGTGTGTCTAACAACAATGAAATGAGTTGTCTTGTGTGAGGTTATAATCTTTATAGTCTTAAATCCCTAGGTAAAAATTATGTGTTATTTGATTTACAATTGTTCTACAACAATGCCTATTAGAGTACAAATTAACCATGCAAGAGTAATGGGAAACAAGAGTAATATAAGATATTGTTTAGGAAATAACTTATGCTTGAAGTCTTCTTAATTGATTTAGCATTTCTCATGATAGTTTCCCTTGTCTAGCAAAGGTAAATTTTACACATCGAATATACGTAAGTGTTATAGGAATTACTTTTTTTCCAAAATGATTTTACTATAGGACCAATAAAACCATGTAAATTTAATTAGTAAAAAAGGGTAAATAAGATTAAATGAAGGAATGACGCTACAAAAAAGGAATGCCTTTGATTGATGTCAAAACCTATTAAAATGTCATATGTGATCATAAAATGAATGTAATAAAATAGACGTCCATGACTAATACAACAACCTAATGAGTTGTAAAACCAAATATTATGCATGATCACATGCTTTTTTTGCATAAATGTTGATTAAACAATTATGCTAATGAAATAATACAGTGTAGGCTTGAGAATGGGATACCTTCAACTATAGCCAAGGTATTGTGAGTTAAGGAAACTACACTCAAGATGGAATTGTAAAAGCTAGTAGAACCCTTGGTGTAGATAGGAATATATCAAACCTAGAATCAGTTAGGAAGTAGAATTTATGGTTGAAACATGTAATACACCCATTGTTATTTAGAATAAATCCTTAAGATGATGAAACAAGTGTAGATTGATATGTGAAATTTTTTACTTAAATTTGAAGAAAAATATCTACAAAGGGAACACATGTGTAATGTACCCTTCCATGCATAATATGATTATCAAAATATGAACCCCTAATTGGAGGAATGGATTGTGAATCAAGAATTATATAACTTAATTCGTTAACCTACATAGTTGGTTGTAATATCTGGAAGATGAAAAGATTGTTTTCTTAGTATTTAACAATGCTATAAAATGAACTTAGGATAGGTTTTTTATTTATTTATCAACCTTCCTGTTATCCAATATTTTCCTCCTGTGAAATTCAATCAAATGTGACTGTGTATAGGAGGAAACGAAGAGGTTGGTTCAGTCATGTGAGCCCACATTTCAATTCCAAAAATTAGGTTGTAGGAAGGATCGATAATGGAAATGCAAGGTCGACAAATGAATGGCCAAGGGAACATCGAAGGAGATCAAAGCTCAAGTGGAAGAATGGAGAAAGGACCAAATTTTCAGACTTCACATTTTCGGTATTTCAAAGACAAAGTGGGAATTGTTTTTGAAAAAATGTCCAAAAAAGGGAAAATCCAAAAATCAGAAATTCTAAAAGTCTAAAATTTACGACTTTCAGGTTTTTGGGTTTCGGAGAAAGAGACTTGCCAGTCAGGAAAAAAAGAGAAAAAAACTGAAATCTAAAATTCCAAAAGTCTGAAATTTTAAACTTTTGGGTTTCAGAGTTTCAAACATTTTTGTGGGTGTGAAGGGATGAACTACAACAAAATTCTAAAGTAAAAGTCTCTGAAATCCTGAAATTTTGAAATTTGGATTTTCAAGTTTTGGAGTTTCGGAGATGCGGAATTCAAAGTCTTTGGTGGCAAAACCATAAAAGTGACCAAAAATGTATGAAATACCGAAAGTCTGAAACCTGAAAGATTTCTATTTTTGAAAATTCAAACTTACTTTCAGGGTCACCGCAAAAGGATTTTAAGACTTTTGGAGGTTCCAATTTTGGTCTTTCAGAGGTCTTAGTTTTGGAGGACTATTTCAAGGATTTCAGAAGCAAAAACATTTCGAAACCTGAAACTCTAAAAGTTTAGAATTTCAAACTTTTAGAGTTTTGGGGTTTAGAGTTTCAGAAGTTTGGAGCACCGAAACATTAAAATACAATGGAAATGTTCGAAAGTTTGAAATCTGAAAGTCCAAAATTTTAAACTTTCGAACTTTCAGGTTTGAGACTTTCGGAACTCTCAAGAAAAGTTGGCAGATGAACAATGTTCCAATCTCTGAAATAACAATGTCTGAAAGTCCAAATTTAGGGATTTTGTAGGTTATATGCATTCAGACTCTGCAAGAGGAAGATCGCAAGCCTGCCATTTTTGTAGAATGAACCCCGACCTTTAGATGGCCATAGCTTTTGACTGGGAGCTCGGATTTCCACCTACCACAATAATGAAGGTATGGGCTTCCTTTCTTTCCCAACAAGGAATAGTACATGGAGGCATGGGTTTTTCAGTAGAACCCATCATTTTTACAGGTGAATTCAATGCATTTTGGGGGTGGGTGAGGTAGGATTTCAGATTCTTCTCATCTCCTTCTCTCATTCTTCCTATATATTGTAAGGAGGGGCATTTTTTAAAAGGTTAGACATTTTTCTTCAACACTTACTTTTTCTTCCTATTCATTTTCCTCCTTATAACAAGATTATTTTACAAACCATGTAAACACGCCTAACTCAAACAAATCCTTAATTCAAATATAAAGATATTTTCACAACAGAAATGAGTGAATTCTAAAGGAACCACTATAGGTGAAATGTTAAATGAAAACATGCAGCCTTGTTGTAAATGAACGAAGAGTCCCATGTTATCACTTATTTAGACAATTATAGTCAACTAATAAAAATAGGATTCTAATAAATATTTCCCCATGAAAAATGATGTGTTGTGGGAAGTTTCTATGAGTAAGTTTATATTGTCATGGGTCATTATTTTACCTTGTCATTTTTGGAAATGCGGCTTTGATGTGAATCATGTGTTTCATGTTATATATGTGCATCTATGGTTACACAAATATCTCATGTGTTATACATTATCCATAGTGACCCTATGTGATGTTATGAATCAAGCAATGTAAGCCAAAAAAAAAACTATCCTGTTATTATGTGTGTTGTATTTGTGTGTGTAAAATGTGGGTGTCACACACATGTAGACATTACCAAATCCATTAGTCCTTAAAGGAAAATAACTAGCACCTTTATCATAAACATGCATATGTACATTAAAAACGGTATTCCTAACTTTCACGTATGTTCACATACATGAATAAATTTGACATTTTCAAAACATTAACATGAAATGATGGATGGCACAATGGTTGGCGGGTGCGTTAGAGTCAAGAAGGTGTTGGGTTCGAATTTTACTGGGGCCTATGCTAATGTGCGTGATCATTAGACATAACCCATTAATAATAGAATGTTAACCATTATAATAAAAAAAGCAGATAAAAATATTAATAGCTTACGCCTATAATACTCGTCTCCCTTGTCTTGAACAATTGATGACCAAATTTTAATACTATGCAAATATTTCATGTTTACCCCAAAAATATATATAATATCCCACACTCAAAACCACTCAAATATTCAATACATATATAGGAGATAAATCCACTCAACCCACATAAAAAACACATCAACAAATACTAATCAGATACAACTAATCCATAATCAAAGATCTAGTCTATTTTCATCATATCTACTAAAACTAGCAATATCACCTTTGGTGATATGAACAGGCCGATAGGCCTGTTTATTAATGGTTATTAATTAAAATTAATAAACATTAAATCTAAGAAAAAATATATTTTAAAAATAGTAAATAAAATAATGATTAAATTAATAAAAGATAAAAAATTGAGAATTTAAATTTAGAATTAAAATTATTAAATAATAAATATTAAAAATTAAAATATTCAATTAACAAAAATTACAAATTAAAAATAATAATAAAAAAATTAATAAATATTAATAAAAAAATTGTCTTTAAATTAATAAATATCAATAAAAAAAAAAAATTAAATATTGTCTTTAAATTAATAAATATCAATAAAAAATATTGTCTTTAATGAAAATTAAATATTAATAAATATTAGAAAATTTTTAAAAAATTAATTAAATCATTAAAAAATTAAAAATTTAAATCAATAAAAAAAAATTAATTAAAAATAAAAAATTAGAAATAAATTTAAAAATAAAAAATGGATTAAAAAAACTAATTAAAAACTAAAAAATGAATAAAAATTAAAAAAATTAAATTTACATATTAAAATTAATAGAAAAATAAAATATTAAATTTACAAATATTTAAAAATAATAGAATATTACAAATTACTAAAAATTAAAAAATTCACAAGACTAAAAAATAAATAAAAATTTAAAATTATTTAAAGGTAAATATTAATAAAAGTATAAAATTAAATTAAAACTAAAAATTAAAAATTATCAAAAACTAAATTATCATATTATAATCATTAGTGTCATCGTTATCAATTTTCATCATCATCAAATATCATTGTCATCGTCGTTATCATCACCACCACCGTTGATCATTTTCGTCGTCATTATTGTCTTCATAATCACAAATCATTATCATTGTCATCATCATCATCATCATTTTCATCATATTCTCAATCAAATCATTATCATTAGCGTCATCATTATCATTTCCATCTAATTTTTTACTGTTATTTTCATTATGATCATCATCATCATCATCATTGTCGTCGTAATTACTGTCATCATCTTTATCAACACCACCATCGTCGATCACTATCATTGTCTTTATCATCACCACCATTTTTTGATCATCGTTGTCATCATTATCATCACCAACATCATTGATCATTTTCATTATCATTATCATCATCATTATTGTCTTCGTAATCATACATCATCGTTATCTTCATTCTCATCATCATCTCCATAAAATCATCATCATCATTCTCATCCCCATTAAGTTTTTTACCATTATTTTCATCATCGTCATCATCATTGTTGTCTTCGTAATCATTATCATCATCATTATTATCACCACCATCAACGATCATTTTCGTCGTCAACATCATCACCACCATCGTCAATATTTTTCGTTATCATCATCATCACCGCCATCGTCGTTCTCGTCATCATCACCACCATCATTGATCGTTGTCATCATCACTATCATCATCATTGTTGTTTTTACTTTTTAAATTGTAATAAATTTTAACTTTTCAAATTTCATAAATTATTATCATATTATAATTCACACCACGAATGCATTCAAAGCCTTAATATGTAAATATGTAAAGTTACGCATGTCAAATTATAAAAAAAATAACGTGGTTAACTTATGAAAGGTCAACAATATTATTGAAACATAGTTCCAAGTTCTCTAATTTCACATGTGTTTGTTTTCCTTCCATACAAAAGCTTGTCGCATATGATCTCACAACTAATAACGATGCACTGATGAGTTTGTGAGACACCATGAAATGTAAAAGTCCTCATAGTGCATCAAATAAATTAAATTTATGCAAACATTAATTATAAATATGTAGAAATAAATACGAAATTACAAAATCAAAATGTATAGTTCCAAGTTCTCTAATTTCACATGTGTTTATTTTTCTTCCATACAAAAGCTCATCGCATATGATCTCACAACTAATAACGATGCACTGATGAGTTTGTGAGACATGGTATGAAATGTAAAAGTCGTCATATTGCATCAAATAAATTAAATTTATACAAACGTTAACTATAAATATGTAGAAATAAATACGAAATTACAAAATCAAAATGTATATCACACGTAATTAATAAACCTCAGCGAATTTTAAATGATTCACGTTTAGAAAAATTGATCACCATATATCGCTGAACAAAATTACACAAAATTAAAACTAAAAATTAAAAATTATCAAAAACTAAATTATCATATTATAATCATTAGTGTCATCGTTATCAATTTTCATCATCATCAAATATCATTGTCATCGTCATTATCATCACCACCACCGTTGATCATTTTCGTCGTCATTATTGTCTTAATAATTACGAATCATTATCATTGTCATCATCATCATCATTTTCATCATATTCTCAATCAAATCGTTATCATCAGCGTCATCATTATCATTTCCATCTAATTTTTTATTGTTATTTTCATTATCATCATCATCATCATCATCATCATTGTCATCGTAATTACTGTCATCATCTTTATCAACACCACCATCGTCGATCACTATCATTGTCTTTATCATCACCACCATTGTTGATCATCGTTGTCATCATTATCATCACCAACATCATTGATCATTTTCATTATCATTATCATCATCATTATTGTCTTCGTAATCATACATCATTGTTATCTTCATTCTCATCATCATCTCCATAAAATCATCATCATCATTCTCATCCCCATTAAGTTTTTTACCATTATTTTCATCATCGTCATCATCATTGTTGTCTTCGTAATCATTATCATCATCATTATTATCACCACCATCAATGATCATTTTCGTCATCATCATCATCACCACCATCGTCAATATTTTTTGTTATCATCATCATCACCACCATCGTCGATCATCGTCATTCTCATCATCATCACCACCATCATTGATCATTGTCATCATCATTATCATCATCATTGTTGTTTTTACTTTTTAAATTGTAATAAATTTTAATTTTTCAAATTTCATAAATTATCATCATATTATAATTCACACCACCAATGCATTCAAAGCCTTAATATTTAAATATGTAAAGTTGCGCATGTCAAATTATAAAAAAAATAACGTGGTTAACTTATGAAAGGTCAACAATATTATTGAAACATAGTTCCAAGTTCTCTAATTTCACATGTGTTTGTTTTCCTTCCATACAAAAGCTCGTCGCATATGATCTCACAACTAATAACGATGCACTGATGAGTTTGTGAGACACCATGAAATGTAAAAGTCCTCATAGTGCATCAAATAAATTAAATTTATGCAAACGTTAATTATAAATATGTAGAAATAAATACGAAATTACAAAATCAAAATGTATAGTTCCAAGTTCTCTAATTTCACATGTGTTTATTTTTCTTCCATACAAAAGCTCATCGCATATGATCTCACAACTAATAACGATGCACTGATGAGTTTGTGAGACATGGTATGAAATGTAAAAGTCGTCATATTGCATCAAATAAATTAAATTTATACAAACGTTAACTATAAATATGTAGAAATAAATACGAAATTACAAAATCAAAATGTATATCACACGTAATTAATAAACCTCAGCGTATTTTAAATGATTCACGTTTAGAAAAATTGATCACCATATATCGCTGAACAAAATTACAGAAAACACACAACTATCAACATATTAGAAAAGACACATATTTAAGTATTCAAGGACGAGTGATCAATGTCGTTCCTGATGATGTTTGTTCACATTTCAACAGACGATCTTCCTCCTTCTTCCTAATAGAAACGTATGCACCGTCCTTCATCTTAGAATAACGCTCATAAGAAAAAGGAGGACATATGCGTAATCCATCAAGAGACTTCACTCTTGATATCGCCGTGAATGTTAGCCCCTGTCGCTCCCTACTGCCTATGTCGATCGTTGCTCTGTTGAGAGTGAGTCCCTGTGACTTGTGAATTGTAAGAGCCCATGACATCTTCAAAGGCACTTGTCTGCGACACCCCCTCAATACTGGAGGCACTGGTACATATTTTGGGTGACTTAAATCCCATGGGATGCCGATGTAATTCTGAAACTCCACAACAACAAATATTGGCAGATCTGGAGGCTTCGTCCCAGGGTAATACACTATGTTCTTCACTTGTCCAAGAGATCCGTTAACTAAACCTGCCTCCACCCACAAATTGCACACCAACATAACATGTTGACCATTGCAAAGCAACACCTCACTCTCCAACTGGTCATCGTCACTTTCTCCATATGTCACTCTTCTCACACGGGTTGCAACAACTCTCGCCACAGGCACATTCAATTTCTTGAGCATGATCCTATTATGAAATGTCACTTGTACATTCGTCGAAAACAAATGACTGGAAGAGTCAAACATCGAGATTTCCTCTGCACCAAAGCACGAATCTGTTCTGGACATCAACAACTCCCAATCTTCGATCATGGGATTCGCATTTCTCAAATTACATAGCAAGTTTCGAAACTTCACCTGATCCACACTGTCCCCTTCTTGACGAAAAATCATGTCGAGAGTCACGACATGAGAAAAAGATCTCCATAACTTTTTTCCCTCTGTGTTTCCTGCATACATCGGTATATCCTTTACAGGTGGGAGTTGGGCAAGATCCCCGACTGAAAATTACAGACCTACCTCCAAATATGACATTCTCGTGCGAAGGGAATGCTTCTCACAAGCGAATATCAATTTTTTTCAACAATTTTGGACCCACGAAACTCATCTCATCAATAAGAATGTATCTATAATGTCTCATCTGCTCTTGAAATACAGCCAGTGTCTGTCTAGCCAAACATCTCATGTCACGTAATGGAATTTTCAGTGACGAATGCACCATTGTAGCACGAATGTTGAAAGCAGAAACTCCTGTCGGTGCCAAAAGAAGAAGAGGATTCTTACCTGTCACGACACTGTTTGCCAAGACATTCTTAATGCAATTAATCAAAAAAGATTTCCCCGTCCCGCAGTACCTTGTATTATCATTCTGAGTGGAGCTTCCTCGGGGCCCTTTCTAGAATGTTTGACTATAGTTTCTAGAGCAATACGTTGTTTTCTTGACAACATGTCCACACCCGATACCGAATTGTCTGAAGAATCCACCACATTTTGCATGGATTTGTTCGTTTCTATAAAACATGCTGATGCGTCCTGTACGTCCTCGTCCTCCTCTGTATCCCAAACATGGTTCAAATCAAAATCCGTCTTCCAAGCATATGAAGATCACTCAAATGCACCTGATTGGGAGGAACAATGCCAGAAAACAACTCCCACTCATCCATTCCATCCACGCCCACAAAACTTTGCATCTCATCATCGTCAGTTTCATCTATGTCTTCTTCCTCCATTGCATCCTTCCGGTCAACATGCCATGCACGATACGTATTCTTAATTCTCTCCCAATTTTCTAAAATTTCATCTCTAGTACAACCTATGTCCCTGTGTATATCACGAAATGGCTTATACAACAACAATTCACTCCAACAAAAGTTCTCGCGATCCTCTGATCCACTTTCAGGAACAGAGAAATACCACGGCCACACGCGTATGATAGCAGGTGTATCCCTCGACTTCCATTTGTCTTTCTTTCTCTTCGCATTAAACGACCACGATCTCGCAGCATCAATCAACGAGATGGATTCCAATTGTACTGGTCGATCTTTATATGCATCAATGAAACATGATCCACTTTCATTCTCATCAGATGTCGCAATCACCTTGCGGAAAACCTTCCTACCAACATTCAGAGTCATAAAGGCACGACTGCACTGAACCAACGGCAACTTCAATAGCATGTGACATGTCTCTTGCGCCCCAATATCACGTTCCACAATTGTTTCTGTCAAAATCCTCCGATATATACATAGTGCAGACTCTTCCCCCTCCACATCATCTGATATCCTCGTCAACATATCATGAAAGCTCTCTGACCTCTTCTCTACCTTTGAAGCATATTTTGCTATATACTTTAACACCGCGTGTCTAGAAACAACAGGCTGACAATCTATATTACCTCGCCATATGGCCAACATGTCTGAGTTGTGAAGGTTCAATCTCGCATCATTACGAGAAGGTTCAAATCTCTTTCGACCATCTGCATCAACAAACAAATCTGAATCATCCCGGAGGTCCCACGGAACATTATAACGACAAACCATGGATGATCCCTTCTTTCTCAAACAAGACATCTCGCTACATTTAGTGTGCCTTTGCACATGGTTGACAAGTTCTTCATAGTCATAAAGTGGGTCACGCTCTAATATCTGCGAAGGCTTCATCGAGCAAGGATCTTCGTCTCTGGACCGACCGAGCATGACATTTATTTGATGGCTGTCACGGGGATTCCACGAAGTGACGTATCTATCAAAAAATGATCTCGCAGCCATTACCTGATTCTCATCTTCCCAATCCAATGTTTCCATGCATGGGCTACCAGGAACCCACATGAATCCATGGACATGTGCAGATCCTCGATGTTGCCACTCAAACCTACAAATACCATGCCAAAAAAAATGCAGCTTACAAAACCATTCGTTCACAATATTGAAAATGGATCAGATCACTGCACAAATTTAAATAAATTTCAATCGAACAGACAACTACAAACCTGTACCAATAATCCTTTGCACCAATTAGTTTTTGTATCACCTCTTCACGAAATATCTCAAATCTTTTGTGCATGTATGTCACGACGATATGAGGATAATCTATCACATTCTCAATCCGCCACCTATACGCCCTCGAAGAATTTGAAGGAGGTTCCCCTGGCATCAACCGGTGTAAATCAAACCACTTTGTGTCTGCTGCGGTAAGCGTAAAAAAAAGAGTTCGGGCTACCCAACTGAACAATCATATCTGTCAGCTCACTACGACATGAGTACCAGTAAGACCTAGTCCCACGAAGTTTTGTTCCAAAACGCATCACCTGTTCTGCCAACTTATCATCATTCACATTATTAATGTGACGACGCAAGTCTTCAATAGACATGGGAACATTGTCCTCCAAATTTCTCTTGACAAAAACAGAAGCTGTGGCCTGACTGCGGTGCCGCATTTGTCTATTATATGCACAATATCTAAATCTCGGGTGCCTTCCAAACCTATTGTCATGATACCTTATCAAATGCTTCACATAATCATGAAACTGTACTGTTCTAATCCTCGGCTGCAACCATTCAGCATCTCCCATAGGAAAGAGGGTCGGAAATGCCATGGAAAACATGCCCTCCGTGTTGTATTCATTTATTGGAGAAGACCCAATCAGTGGCCAATCAACAACATCGACCGACCTCAAATCCGTATTTTCAACAAACAATCTGACTTCCTCCATCTCCCTTCGTGGATTAGGAAGCCTTAAAGCAAACGATGATGGATGATTATGTACATGTTCTTCTTCGACACTCACTATATCCATTGTTCCTTCTCTCCTTACGTGCTCATCTTGTATCTCAGATTCCACCCGACGAATTCTTTCTGATACATCTCCCTCTACTTCCGGGAGATCTTCTAATGCTGCGTAGTCTATCTCCACGTCTTTGTAATACCTATCGTTACGAATTTTGTAACGCAAAGCATTCAATACACGCGAGCGACTAACAATACATTCATACTCCCTCTGTCCAGCATTCTGTCTTTTCACAATAAGAATATCCACATCCTCTATTCGACGAGGAAGCAGTCTAGCAATAGAAGATACGTCTTGGGGAAAGCAAATAGTGTGTCCACTATATTTGTACTGGCCACCACGTGCATGAGTTACATGCAATATGGGATTCACCCGCGCTATCAACATTTCTTCCACCTGCGTCAGTACACGCAACACTTCTGGTTGATCCCCGGGATCCATATTGTTCCACTTTGAATATCGATGACCACCTCGTTCACACTTGCATCTCTTGCAAATAGGTCCTTCCACTGAAAGTGTCACAACTATACCAGGATATGACTCTTTGCATATACCACACATCTGAATAACTTCCAGCGCATCAATCCTTTTCAAAAATTCATGACGAGACTCGAGCATCCTATTCAATTGTACACCATAACGTGATGAGTAAAATTGTGTGTAACTTTGATTCGGGCAATTATTCACACCACTTATCGTAGGTATGTTTCGATGTCGAATGTCCTGTTCTGACTCAATATCACGCTCACCATCCCTGGGATAGTGGATGTTGTTGTTCCCTACTGAATCTGTTGCATGAAACTCCATATTCTCCCTGTTCACAGACCTCCTACCCTCACCGTCTACATTTGCAAAAGAATCCATATAATTCATTTTCTCAGGTAAATTCTGATCGCAAGCATTCATGTTATTCTCCAAATGCTCACGTACATCACTTTGGATCCCAACACGCAATTCACATGAACCTGATGCTCTCGGACATGTTCTATGTCCATTCCATTTCGCATAAGACTTCTGGATAAGACATCTCCTTGACAACCTACACACAAATATACCGAGTCATAAAGACCTAACAAACGAAAAATGCACCATCTCTGACGTCGCATCTTATTTTAATGCATAAATTTTAAAAAATATATCACAAAGAAAATTTCACCTGCACTTCGATTCACGACTGAGTTGTTTTTTTGCTGCTGCAACATTTCATCCAACATCGGATGAGGAATATCAGATATTCCAATAGAAATATCCTGCAATGAACCTCTCCCATAGCTACTTCCACTCGTTGCTACGTTTATGTATAAGAATAGCAATTCGTGAGACATTTTTAGAAAATTTTGAAAATTCACATATACATAACATTCAAAGACATTTTGGTTAACAAAAATCTGACCAACTCCAATAGATCATAAATTCAAAACTATTGCAGGGAATCTATAAATTGGAGAATAAAAATGCACCATCCCTGACATCACAACTTATTTTGATGTATACATTTAAAAAGTATCTCACAAAGAAAATTTCACATGCAGTTCGGTTCACGATCAAATTTTTGTGTTGCTGCCGTGAGATTTCATTCAACATCGGATCAGGAATATCAGATATTCCAACAAAAATATCTTGCAACGACCCTCTACCATATCTACTCCCGCTCATTCCTATATCTATGTATAGCAATTTCACCTTGTGATATATTTTATAAAATTTCAAAAAAATTAGATATACATAACATGTAAAGAGATATTGGTTAATAAGAATCCAACCAACTGCAACAAATCATATTTTTAAAAACTTTGACAAGGAATCTATCAACTGGAGAATAGAAACACACCATCTCTGACTTCTCATATTATTTTAATGCATAATTTTTTAAAAATATATCACAAATAAAATTTCACCTGCACATCTATTCACGACTAAGTTGTTGCGTTGCTGATGTGACATTTCATTTAACATCGGATGAGGAATATCAGATATTCCAACAGAAATATCCTGTAATGACCCTCTCCCGTAGCTACAACTTCCACTATGTCCCACATTTATGGGGTTCGCATTTGTCTCAACTACAGCAGGCACAATTCTCGCATTCAAAGAGTAATCTCTATCTTTGTCTTTGACACTTCCTATCTGACCATCTCGATCTTCAAGTCATACATTGACATCTGGTATGACTCTTAATCTATCGTACGGCGGGGAAATTTTTTCACAAGATTGTACACCTAACCTCGGTATGACGTGTAACTCTGTTCCAACATCTGAAGAGTGTAGAAGGTCTGTACCGACACCTTCAATTCGAAAAATGTGTACAAAGCTGACCATGTATCTCCTTCATTTTATCTTGCTCTCGAACCTGTGACTTAAGGAAACGACGGCGATCGTTGTCCCTCTGACATTTTCCAGGAGACTTTCGTTTCTTACCGCTACAAACAGCAGAATGTTCCTTCATTACCTACAACAAAAGGACACATTAAACAACATTCTTTACACATATATGAAATATTTAGTTCTTAAAAATACAGGAACAAAGACATCAAATAATACATTACACTTAACATTACACCATGAACACCAACCGTGTCATCACGTGATAACAATACACGCATCTCTTCTCCAACATAATCATTTCGGAGATATTCATTCGATGTTTCTATCCTCTCTAAAGAGGAGTTAACATTCACATTATCTAAACACACCTCCTCTGTCGCATCTATTTCTCTCCTGATCCTTGAAGATGGAAAAACATCTACATTAACTTGTTGGCCTGACAAATACATATAACCTTGACCTCCCATCCCTTTCATTCTCTGTTGTTGTCGAATTTGTGACCTTCGAAAACGACGATGCTCAGCGTCCCATCGAGAATTTCCAGGTGAATCTATTTCCTCGCGTGTGTGCATGGTGGCATTCTCACTCAATGACTGCAAAACAAAAAAAATTGCAACAAACAATCATCATCACACATGCAAGACATATTTTTTTCATTAAACGAGTAACAAAGACATTAAATAATAAAAAATGCAACATTACAAGATCAGTAATGGTTTCTGCGTTTCACAACAATGAATTCCTTTCCGAGCGCGAATCCCCTACAGGATTAATCACAACATTCGATCTTCTCATTATGTCAGACATCAGAAGAGTCTTTCGCGCAACGTTACTCTCACCCGACCATTCATAACCCGTAGGAAGTATCGCATCCATAAGTCTTTCATTGTAGAATTGTGGCCCACGAAATTGGCATCGATTAACATCACTCAACGATTCTATCATCACATTATTTTTCTTTCTCGTACGCGCATGTTTTCGTTCCTCCATCATCTACAATAAAATTAAAAATTTAACATACAAAATTTTGAAAACATAATTATTATTAATTGAATAATGCACTATGCAAAACATGGATGATAAAATCTTCAACAATTAAACCAGTAATACACGTACATCAAAACGCAAAAATTACAAGACAACACATTTAATTATGTAAAATCTTCCACACAAACATGACACATTTAATTGTGTAAAATCTTCCACACAAACATGAGATACATGTAATTTTTTTCAACCAAGGGAAGAAAAAAATATTAGTCAATACTCAAATTACGTAGGCGAGAAATATTTTCACAACCAGGAATCAATGGCATGAAACTCACACCAAGAACTACATCTCTACAATCCTCTCTTGTCGGGAAATAACATCCATAACGTTCTGATGTGCACAATTTCCTAAAAGCTGGAATGCAATTTTTTCTATCCAAATCATAGAACATGTATGGGATTTGTGCATATTTACACATAAGGAGGATGGATCCAACCGAACGAACAGCCATGTACCCTGGACATTTTTCATTTATATCTCGAGAAAAATCCATCAAATACTTCCACACAAATCTAAATCCATCTTCAAACACATTCTCATCGTCACGTTCGAAACCCATCTCTTGTTCTTCACCTGAAATTGCTTCTGCATCTTGAAGCAACCACACACAAACTTCACCCATACTCACGATGCAGAACAAATTATTCTCATGCACAGCCAGACACAATGACACAACGTCACTAAAAGGAATACAACAAAAGTTTAACTTCCGATGTACAACATCCAATGAGAAAATGGTGTACTCAATTTTAGAGAAACAATTCAGCTTTTCCTTCACCCAATACATCCTCCCACCACAACATGAGGCACCAATAGGAGGAGTCACTTTAGGAACGACGGTATGTGTCGGCACTGACAACAGACTCCAACAATGAGACCTGCTACAGTAGATCTCGTACGCGAAATCTGAAGACAGAAAACATCGTAATGCAACAAATACGTACTCGTCATCATCAATATCTTCAAACAAAGAAACACATCCATCAATTCCTACGTCAATACTCCCGATTCGCATAACTCCACCCGTGAATGGGTTTGCAAGAATATACTGTCGAGCTCCAAACTCATAAATCGGAAAGGATAACAAAACAAGAGATCCAATCGTCATATGTATCCTTGATCTCTTTTCAAAAGGGGCCCCACTTATGTACAAGCGTGAAAATATTCCATCGTCGTCCAAGTACAAAGGGCCATAGAACCCCGTAACATCCCTCCATTCGCGCACCAAAAATCCAAAGCACCAGATAGTCGGATCTTCCACAATATAATACAGGTTCGATGAATCTAATATAAAGTTCCACAACTTACAAACAATCCTCATACACATCAATTCTCTGAAAGATAAATTGGAAAATATTTTCTTCATGACATCGATTGGCAATGTGGCACGAGTTCCTGATTCCATTTCAAATAGTGCTCCTATTATCAAATAAGCAAGTTCAGAACATCTCGTACAAAAGTGATACACAACACCACTCAAATTCATTAAAATCAAAACTGTAACATCTCAAAAAAGAATATATGTTTCTTCATATAGCAATATGAATCACGTTCGAAGTCAAAACAACAAAAAAAATCACTATTACAAAATTACGTAGACAAGTGTTTAAATTCCATGCATACAGTTCAAGAAAAATAAAACATCGGAATTGGAATCCAATATTTTATCATGTGCGTAATTTAATACCAACATAAGGATAACAAAATACGATAAAATTAATAACTCATAAACATTAATAAACAAACACGCCTCACAAAAGTCTCCATAAACACCAGCGTTTAGGGAACACCAATGTCTGAAATCAGGTCAACACTGTCAGGACTAGGCATCAGTGCCATGAAATTTCCACCAATAATTTCTTCAGAGATATCATCAAACATAGGAAAATATACTGCACACGAATCAAAACCTGATGAAGTGCATTGTACACACTCTCCCTTGTTCATATCATAATATAAAATAGAAGGCCCATGCTTTTTATACAACATAACAATATGTCCCATGCTCACTTCCGGCGTGTACCCATTGCAAACTTTGTTGATGTCAACTGTTGCATCTAATATATGCTCCCACAATATCTCCCACTGACACACAACAGAATCATATGTTTCTTTCAACAACCAGACACTCAATGATGAGTCATCAAGAATACATTTTACATGATTCTCGTGTAACACCAAACACATACCACGTACACCAGCAAATGGAGGCACAGACACACACCATTTATTACAAAACACATCAAACGCAAACAAATTATAAACGAAGGTATCGTGATCATCAAATTCTGCATGCAACCAATATATTTTCCATCCGTTACAAATTGCATTCCGAGGCACAGGAACATCTACAGGGGCTTTTGTTACACACCAACTGTTATTGAAACTACTTTTCATATAACATGCACCACCAGACACCTCATCACAATTTTTAAGTGCAACCCATCCATAGTTTCGAGCCAAAGCATCTCCACACAACACAAACCAACCATGTATCCCAAGTTCTATCGTTCCCAGCTTTTTTCCCTCGGACGTAAAAGGATTAAGGATGAATTCATCCAATAAATTCGTACCAAATTTCTCAGATTCCAAAAGTAGGAATGGGCCCATTGAATAGATTATTTCCTTTCTATATGGGCTTCCGATGATCCGGGAACACAAGTGAGTTACTCTACCTCGATCATTCAAAAATAAAACGTTTATACGGTCCAAGAAGGAGTGCCACTTTTCAACCAAGAAGAAACCAAATGTTCCACAAATAAGACAACATTTTTTAAATAATGCACTTGACGGAGAAAGCATCTCATTCCATTCTTTGCAGACAAGGCGAAGACGAACCAACACAACAAAAGGAAGTCGTGGAAAAATGTGCTTAAAAGCTATTTTTGAAGGGAATCGCGGTGACATTGAACGATCCATAAACACCAATAAAAAAACCTACAAAATCAAACACACCCACATCAATATTCACATCAAACATACACTAAAATTCCATAACTACATAAAATCCATCATGTAGAACATTAATAGCTATAGAGCAGTGCAAAATTTAAACACATTTACAAACCAACTTCAAAAAATCTCCAAGAAGATTCATCATGCAAATGCACAAACAAGACTCAAAAAAGTTATATATAAACATATATCAATAAACGACAACATGCACCATAACATAAAACACAAACTACTTCAAATCAACCAAAATGTCACCGCCTCAAAAACAACTATTTACATCTGTAAAAAAAGACTCATTCTATCATGTTTCCCAAAAATCTCGGTATCTCCTCGGGATTATCACCACTTTCAAGCAACCCTGAAATGGCCAAACCATTAAAGTCTTCATTCGAACGACTAAAAAAAGCATCATAAAATCCACATCCAGAAAGTATATCCATGTATAAACCTGCAGGGCCATAATAGCAGACTAAGGTGCTCAGCTCACAATAAAGTATGGGCACAGGTGCATATTTACATATCAACATGAACCCATCGCACCAGGAAACACACTTATACCCAGGAAATCGATGCCACAACATGCCACTTTCGATCTCCATGTACTCCCAATCCATATCAGACCAAAAAACACTGGCCTCTCCAATATCTGGATCATAACGACTCATATCGTTATTCAATTTCCACAACTGCATGTGGCTTGCATAATTGACAACACACGAAACTTGATCCTCATAAACAACAAGGCACATGGAATCAGCAGAATTTGGAGCTGGAGAATGGCCAATCTTCCATGTCTCATGAACAACATCGAGACATACAATGAAATAAGTCAAAACCTCACCGCCATATAAAACATCACCACTTTGTTCAAGATCCAAACTCAGCCAATACATTTTTCCATCGACAACAACAACATGTTTTGGAGCTTGAAGACGTGCCGGAATTACAATCGGACTCCAAACGTGACGAAGGTTACTACACATATAGAAAGATCTATCAAAAGTTTGAATCTCACTCACACCTGTAGCATGTGGATCATATCGGACGGCAATCCAATCATACCTGTACCCTGTCAAACCCTGACATATCCTAAACCATCCATTCCTCTTACCGATACGAATGTCACCCATTTTCACAAATATCCCAGTAAAGGATTTATAATAGCATATGAACGTATGCTTAGCAGTTGTTGAAGATACACAAACCATCGATCCAATAGCACATTCAAATCTAATGTCATTCATCCCACTCAAACTGACACGTAAATATACAGCTTCACCTTCACGTGTGAAATACAAAGGGTTCAACACATTTGCCATTGTCAAGGGTCGATATAACAAAAATCCTATGCAACGATTGACGATGGTTCCACATGTAGACAAAAAATCTGAGTTGCTTAACATTGCATTCATTCTTGTGCACAATAAACGAAATCTAACAAGATTCCGAAGCGGCAACTTAGAAATAATGTAATAAAAAATCTCCTGGATGGGAAGATGCTTCCAAATAGTTTGATCCATTATGCCCTACTAATCTATAGACAAAATTGAACGAAGGTATTAAGTTGACCACACAAAATGCTACTTGAGATAGACCTCCAGAGCAAAGCTGGTTCTCGCTCCTAAACTACCTGCCACAATCTACTCTAATGCATGGAGAAACTAGCTATTCTAACCTAAGAATTCCAAGGGACTAGAGAGAGAGAATGCATAAAATGAAAGCCTATCACTAACAGCGGTGATACACCAGAAAATTTCAGGGTCGTGAGAGTACATCTCTAAACATGTGTAAATTAGAGGCAAAGTGCACACTAGAAGAGGTGAGACAGTTTACCATAATCCAGTTAAATGACATTACATAGCAATAATTCCAAGCACACAAATGATAATGAATTCCTGCAAGAACATAAGTAAATAGTACATCAATATACTTGTTAGAAAGATTACAAGTCTTCAAGAAGAATGCATTTTTTAAATCATTAGCATTCTGGGAAGATATATCCACAAACTGGATATTTTATTGCTCTCATAAATAATGCACAGTTAAAACACAAAAGAATCAAACGATGAAATCTCAATTGTGTATTACAAGGGCCTAAACACTATCCATGTTCTTCAACAAAAGAAACTCGCATAGCCTGTAAAAAAATTATCAAATGCACATTTCCACATTAATCATAGCTTGAAAAAATAAAATATAGAAATGTAAATTAAATCCTGAAATCTCTTCCACTCATGAAAATTATAAAAATATAGTCCAACCATATGGGTGATATCTATAGAAAAGGCTCCCCATTATGCCAAACATACACAAAATACGATGTCACGGTTTTTTCATAGAAATGTCAAACATTTACTGTTTGACATTTCTTATAGAAAAACCATATCATCACAAAAAGCATATGATCAACATCTATTGGGGAATCCCTCGTTACATTGCTTTAAAAACCTTCTTCAAAAACATGATTCTAACGGTCCAAATTTGGACGTGCTAGGAAAGCATAACAGGAAATATCCCATTTGCAAATCCTAGCTGCGGGCATCGAAAAAGGCACTTGCAATGCTAGATTCCGAGTTGGATAAATGTCCGCAAATGATCCTGAATGGAAATGATGTAAAAATATAATATATACATTTACAATTATTTCTCATAAACATCACACTTAATTTTATTAAATCAAATATATATTCGTCAATGTCGTGCAAATTATAAATCCAATTACAAATGAAAATCGGATTTCAGAGATAAAAGAATATGGCCGAATTTTGAATTTCACGGACCAAAGGAATATGAAATTAATCTATAATACAAAAATTTCATTTCAAATTATCCCGCGCGTCCCTTTGAATAAAATTATGCAAAGTACCTTGGATTGCGTTGTATTCCAACAACGAACTGGCCGGTTCTTCCAAAGACCATTTTTGTCCCATATGAATCCCAGTATGTTTTGGTTACTAACATGCTTGTTCCCATTTCAAAATTCGTAAATGCTGAATTAATAATTTAATTAAATGATTTCAACAAATGTCCCATTTAAGCATTTCAGACACATTGGGAAAAATTGTACCCGCAAACTGGTTTGCGCTCATTTACTAATTGGCATTGTAGACAACTATATCCAGGACAAAAGTTCTGAATTATCAATCAAATACAATTACATGCCGGTTCGCGTACTAATTTGCTCCGCGTTTCCCATCTAAAAAGGCTGCCTTTGTACTCATATTCGCCCGGTTGATAAAAAAGATTACGCGTAAATTTGAAATCCCAAATTGTCCCAAAGGCAACCCTTTCAGCATGTTCTGAGTAAAGGAAATTATTTTTCTTCTAATTTTCTTTAGATCGGATTTTAAGCCCGCCGCGTACTTTTGTCCCAGATGTCCAATTGCTTCCGGGAGCCGTAATGTGCTCATTTTGGCCGATCATAAATTTGTTTTATGTCCTTCAAACTGCGAGGATCCCAAATAGCCATGTAGGTACGAATAGCCATTTTTCATGATTTTTCCTGGCCCGAGCTTGTTTTTGCAAATTTTTCTTTGAATCAGAACTTGCTACTATTTAACATTCTACTTTAACAGGGGAGTTAGAAAAAATATGAGGGGACCTTAGAAATATTTGAACTTTAGATTTCCTGGACTCACATAAATTGTTAATTTTTATTGTTCAAAAGAATTCCTAGAAGTTTCATCAATACATAGTTATAATAAAATTACCATGTACAGTATTGAATTTTGGATAACAATAAATGTAATCAAAAATCATCCGTGGGAAGATATCATATTCCAAATGCAAAGTTTGAATCCATTATGACCCTACTAACTACAAGACAAAATTGAACGAAGGTATTAATGATTACACAAAATCCAACATTCAATATAATCCAAAGCAAAGATTATATATAAAAAAATGTAAACATAATATGGAAAGGAAATTATATTCTACAAGAATAATATGAATACACAGAAATATAATACTTTCGCTGTGAATCCATAGACATACAGTCAAATCATAAAATTTATCGTGAATTACATCTTCTAAACATGTTTTATAGGTTAAATGAATAACTATTAGATCTTCAAATCAAGTTAATTGACATTACATAAATAAAACCAAAAAACAAATCATCTACAAAAAAATCTAAAAAAATTTGAACAGCATCAATTTCATGTTAAAAGTTTATAATCTTCATTACCGACACATCATTTTTTAAATCATTATTATGTCTGGCAAGTTGTAAAAATTGGACAATGTTCCTCTCATAACATAATACAATTAAAAACAAAAGAATCAAGCGATGAAATCTACAATTATGTATTAAAAAATAAACACTATCCATGTTCTTGAAAATAATGAAACTCGTGCCACTTGTAAAAATAATTCTATCAAATGCACATTTCCACATTAATCATAACTTGAAAAAATAAAACATAGAAATGTAAATTAATTTGTAAATCTCGTTCACTCATGAAAATTATAAACAATACAGTCCAACCATATTTCGTGATATCTATAGAAAAACATTATGCCAAACATACACAAAATACGATGTATCAAAGTTTTTTCATAGAAATGTCACATCATTTACGTTTGACATTTCTTATAGAAAAACCGTATCATCACTAAAAAGCATATGCTCAACATATATTGGGGAATCCCTCATTACATTGCTTTAAAAACCTTCTTCAATAAACACGAAAACGGCCAAATTGGACGTGCTACATAGAGCATTAATAGGAAATATCCCATTTGCAAATCCTAAATCCCGGTATTAGTGAAAAGGCACTTGCAATGCTGGTGATTCCGAGTTGGATAAATATCCTCAAATGATCCCCAATGGAAATGATGTACAAAATATCGTAATAGCACATACAATTAGACTGTCTTCTCATAAACATCACACTTACATTGTTTCTATCAAATATTATATTGAAGTCAATGTGTTCAAATTGGATAAATTTACAAATATTCGATTTCACAGATAGAAAGAATATGAATTTTGATTTCACAAACAGTGAGAATATGAAATTCACTTCTTATAATATAAAAATCTCATAATCTAATTATTGAATCCCTAAGAATAAATGATGAAAATAGCTGGATTGCTCTTGTGTATATCCAACAACGAGTTACTTCCCGCTAACTCCAGGTTTGTAAATGGAAGATTACCTTTTCAAAATATACGAATCAAATTTCAATATTGGGAATCACTATCAAAAAGAAAATTGAAATCAAAATTGTGCAAGCGGTTGTTGGATCTAGGTATCTTAAAAATGCCTATGAGAAAAATCTTCATTAAACGAACATTGGGTAACATTCAAAACGGCATAATGCAAGGAATTAATGGAAAGAGGGATAACTAACATCAAATTTCATTAGTGAGTTCCTGTTAACTTAGAGACATAATCCAGTGATGCACGAAGCGTCATAAGAATGAGTCATTCCCATTTCATAGTGGAACATTTACGGTCTAACGTTGACATTCGAGACAATGACCTTTTTGGAATATGGCCATAGGTATTTATCCAACATTAATAGAATGGATACATAGCAATGTTTGGTTTACAATCTAGAGCTAGATCAAGTTTTAAGGAAAATGACTGCCATAAGTGAGTTATTTATAACATAATAGGAACAATAACTTCTGAATCGTTTATTGACATCCAGACAACATGTTTAAGAATATTTTCTAAAGCATATTACGATGTAAACAGTAAACAGTTACCAACGTTGGAAAACAGTACCATTTTACAGTATGTTCAGTTAGAACTAATATCGAATCAATGTCCATGCCCCCAAAATATTTAGCCCCGTAATAGGCTATTTACACGCAACATATAAGAAATGGATAAAGTAAACCATGTACGGTGCTATCCTGATGATTGCAAGCTCTTCTAAAACGGACTAAGACCAATGATGTTGAATTCTGAAGCTTAAATAATTTACCATATTGGACTTCCCAGGTGAACTATGAGAAACATCGTGCTCTAGTGGACGGGTTTAATCTAATTGACATAATTTCAACTCATCCCTATGATCTAAATATAATTACATTGACTATTTCAAGGACCATAAGAACTGTCTTATGAATGGCACTGAAATTGTATTCAAACCAAAGCAGATGTGGATAGTCTTTAAAAACATACTTTGCGGATTTGTTATTAATTAGCAATAGATCCCAAGTATTGCATGAACAAATTAATGTTTTTTAGGGTGAACTAATGCTATGGGTGGTCTGCCTATGTTATCCTAAATTTTTTTCATTTACCATACTTAAATTAGTACGCTGTTCATGATCTGAATCATCACGGAAATTTAAATGTGAAAGCCTCCAAGGTACCAAAGATTTAAGAATTTCAATCACAAAATGAAACCCTGACATCGAAGCAGGATGATTTTCAAAGAAAATAAGTCTTTAAAACCAGTGCATTTATATTAACAAACAGATGATTGGTTAAACTCTGTAAACAGGAAAAATAAGATCGTTTAAACTCTTATACAAATTTGGCGAAGCACTGATCAAAATACTGGAAGCATAGTGTCTGTCGAAAGCACCCTACTGATCCGCATTCTATTCACATGAGAAAGGAGCCATTTTATGGGATTCCACATGAATTTATCTATCCAGATTTCTTATCTCTAACAGTTAGCGGCACCAAAACCACATAATGTCCCACTTGAACATTTCCACTGCCCATGCCATACACGAACAGCACCCAACGCTTTTAATTTTATTAAAAATATTTTTTGTATTTATCAATAATGGTTATTATTTAACTTATTGAGTTAGGGTTCTAATGGTCTGTCAAAATTGAGAGTTTCTTTAATTTTTTTATTAATAATTCAGTTAGCTTTCAAATTAGCATTCAGTTAACTTTAATTGACACGTTTTAGTTTTTAATTATGAATAAGGAACCAGCTAGCTGTCAATTACCAAATACAACATGTGTCAACCGAGTTGTGTGGAAAAGGGCTGCAGGACAGGTGTTGAAAATGATTGAGTGAAGTTATATGTTAGGCCTATCGGCCGGAAAAACCCTTATCAGTCTTTCTTACTAGTTATAAGAGCACAATATGAGCATTATCATCAATATCCAAAAGCTAGAGCACTATAATAAATGTGTTTACCTGAAGAAATTTAATGGCCACGGGAATCTATCTCGAAAGGGATTCACTTGCAAACTCTTCGTTTGGCTTCCACGTGTGGTCCTCTCCTATGAATGCCACATGAACATTAAACTCTTTGTATCAGCTATTATAATAACTGATCTATGGATATTAGGTACAAGTAATTTTTTTCGTACAATTAAAAAAATGAAAGCGTACGAAATTAATGAGGGCTTGGTCCTGCGTGCTGAGAAATCCTTTAACCATATCTGAAGAATAATTAGATCTCGCCTAAGATCCTTAATAGGGTAGATAGAACAGAGAATTCCTTCATTATAAATGAATTACACATGTCTGAGCGAGTCAAACTTCTGAGATCACATTATAAGTACCTACGTAAGAGGACTCTATTTTCTTCAATGGTTGGGTTCGTATAAATCAAACAATAAAACTTTTAATTGAATATGGCTATAAGAATATGCATTACGAAGAATGTAACGGTTTCAATGACAATTTCTTGTATCTTTTTTAATTATTATTTATTATTACGCCGAAAGGCGTGTTCTATGTTAGAAAGTTCAGCCCTTTCTGACAAGTAATAGAGGCATCAACGAGTGAAAATTTTTGGTTGACGAAATACAGACTTATATCTGCCGTTCATGGTGTCGAACAGTTGGGTAGGAGTGGTGGGTGTCTAAAAACTGTTAGAAGCATGGCCTGGCCTGTCCTGGCAGATAGAGGGACCTGTTTGATTCCTCCACATGTTTGCTCATTTTTTCTCCCAATGTTCGGTAAGGGAGACTCTATTTCATCTGTCTGAATCAAATTTCATTGAGTTGCCATGGATGAGTTTTTGGGTTTACTGTGCTTAGATACGAGCTATGACATTATTCATTCTGGGTTGTGGTTAGCTGCCATGCCTGTTTTCTTGAGCTCTACTGGTTGTTGTTCTGGGTTTGCACCATTCTTCTCTATTATGTTCCATGGCTTTGCGTTTTTCCTTTCCTCGGCAGAGGTAAAGGTTCCTACTCGAGTTTTCATTATTGGTCGTTGTGGGTTTCATAGGTGGGTCGAGCTTGTGAGATTTAACCTCCACAACTCGCTAAGGGTTTGTAGCAACTCGGTTTCTCTATTCTTTAATTTTGTTGTGCCCTGTTACATGTGTTAGGTCGGCCATTGCTATGGCTCGAGCTTGGGCTCATATATTTGTTCAATGGCACGCCAACGTGATACCATAGCTCGTTGTTTGAGCTTTTCTTTTGTTTATATCTCGGTCAGGGTTATATATATGTTTAACTTGCTTGGAGCGAGCTTTGCTTGACTCACCAAGGCCGCACTCTGAAACAAATCACTTGTGGTTAACCCAGCGTGTTGGTTTTGAGTCGGATCTTCAACTCTAGCTTGACATAGTTGTTCAAGTTTTTCAAGCAGCTCGGCAAGGGTTTGCCTTTGCATTGTTTACCAAGGTTCGTTGGCTCTTCCCTTACAAAATTTTGTTCCATCTAGAGCTTGAGCTTGGTTGATTCGTGTATGGCCCAATTGGGGTTTCACTTTAGGGAGCTCAACTTGCCATTTGTGCATTTTTGCTTTTCCTATAAAAGACAAGTTGGGGTGTGCCGTGTTCTTTAGTGGGTTTAAGTTGAGGCCTCTTGGTAGCTCACTGGTTGTGTGCCTGGGAGTTGTTTTGCATAGCTCAGCTGCATTGGATCATTGTGAACCTCACTGGCTGAGCCAACCCTTTACACCTAGCCTAGCCATTGTTTGTGGCCTTCATTCTCCAACTCGACCCTTCCTAGCTCGTTGTGAGCTTCACTTGCTTGGCCAGTCTTTGGGGTAAGCCATATTTCCTTAAGTTTTACTCTGTTACAGCTGTTTAAACCGAAGAAGCTTCGAGTTTGTATTTCATACCCAGATTTACTTGCATATTGACTGTCACCTGCAATCTTGTGCCAAAATACTCATTCAGATATCTGAAAAATCTTATATTTCTCACTTTGTCTTGATCATCTCTATTATTACATATATATGGGATCTTGAAGGATTTTCTATTTTACTTTTGAGTTCATGATTTGGTTTGGATTTGCACGATTCATTGGCCTTTCAATCCTTCTTGAGATGAGGGATTGTGATTCTGATGATATCCTTTAGAAACTAAAAGTGTCATTAAACTTTTGAAGCACTGTTTTCTATAGATGAGATAGTAGTTCAGTTAGTTTGCAATTTATTTGTTGTGTTTCTTCGTTGAAAGTATTATTGTTGTCAAGGACAACATGAATACACTGTATTTAGAGGAATCTTTCTCATACACAATTCTTATGTCAAATTTCGTTTCATATAAGTTCAGTTATATATTATCGCTGTTGAGGACAAACATGAATACAGTGTATTTAAAGGAATCTTTCTCATGTACATTTCTTATTGTCAAATTTTGTTTCATGTATGTTCAGTTATACTTTATTGTAATTCTTTCTACAACATCGGCAGGTTTTGAAGAATGCAAGGAAAAAGTTCTGCAATGAGGTTTATTTTTGTGTTGAAGATAGAAATGTTTCTCTTGCCAAGGTAAAAACAAAAAAAACTAAAGTTTGTAGGAATTGTTTTTTGTTGTTTTTTTAATCAGTAATTCCTTTATTTCTATGTTTGTAATATTTTTGTCTTGTTTAGTCCAAGTCACATTATAAAGACCGTCAATACAGTATCTTTGAGTCATCTCCAATATCTTATGCCTTGTGACAGATATTCTTACTTCTATATATCTTGTAGGACACTTGTTTTTGTATTTGTGCACTTCATTAGCAATTTAAGATCTGTTTCTATGAAATTGTGAGCTTCCTTGTTTTCAATATTCTTATGTACTTATGTTCAAAATTGACCATTTTATGGAGGAATGATTGCTGTAAGTAGCCTTGGATTCAAATGAATTGTGAATAATTTTTGCCATTCTAATCTTTACAGTAGTCGATTGGTGCTTAGAAAATAGTTACTGGTTCCTTTTTTCATGATTTTGCTAGATATAAAGGTGATCACATCTAAAACTATTGTTGTTTAAGAATACTTGATTAGTTTTGGTGTTTGGGAGCCCCATTTTAGTAGTGAGTTCTCTACCTGTCAGGGACCTAGCTCCAAGAGTTCTCTTACTGCCATACGTTTTTGCAAATTAATTTGGGAATTGTTCTTTGCCTTCTTTCTTCGCATGGCTCATTATGATTGAGGAGATATATTTTCTTATCGAGTTTTGATCTTTTGACTGTCTCACCAAGTAATTAGTTTTTAAAACTTTTTTGGGAAAGTTTCACCAATTCATGGAGTTTTCTTTTTCTCTTTGACAATTATGCTATTGGATTTGTTCTTCTGACATAAGAATTGGCTTCATCCTGCCAGCTTTTTGTGCTAATCTTTCCATGGAGATCCTATTTTTCGTTTGCATATTACTCTTTCTAGAGAGATTATGCAAGGCTAAATTATATTTCAGATCATCTTTACTTTTGCATTTTAGGGAAAATGTGGGCTATAGCAACATTACTCATCTTATTATATTTATTCTATCATTTGCCAGGGATGCTTTTCTATGGACTGTTTCCTTTTCTATGGCATGAAAAGGTGCAACTTCTTTTTACGCTGCATGGGAGAATGTATCTTTAAATTTGTCTTAAATGCTTTATGCTGATATGTTTGTGCAGGGTTATCTTGTATAAGATTTTTTGTTACTTTAAATATTGGCCTTTTCATCAGACATGCATTGCGAGGATCAGGATTGTCAAATTTTTATGCTTTTATGTGCTCCCCAATTCTATAAGGGCTTGTTCATGTTTTCAAAATGAATAGGTTGGCTATCAATATATGTAGCATTGCAATGATGCATACTTCGTGTCTTAAATTCAGCTTGTTGTAGAGCTACATATGTTGATGGCTCTACTTTGAAGAATGTTTATTTCAACCCAAGTGCTGGATTTACACCCGCAATAATTGCATCCTTTTGTTATTAGGTCTTTGGTGTTTTAGGTCATTAACTTTCTCCCACCGATTTGTCTTTTTGTTACATATATTCTATAAAGTTATGCTCAAGTATTTTTTCATTCCCAAAAAAAATTGTTTCTAGGCTGAGGGAGTCTTTCTACTGCTTTAATTTCAAAATGCATTCATGACTTGCAAAATCCTACTGTAGGCTATGTTGTTGATTGCTGCTGAAGATGAAGCATTTATTTCTTTTAATCGGGACATGGATGCTTGTTCTGTTCTAAATGAAAGGAGAGAGATTCCTAGTTCCTCAAAGTTTGACTACGAATCGGGTAGCTTGGATGCCTTTCTTCTAGATGGTAAAAACATTACAACATGGCTCTCAGAGCTTGATGTTATAACAAGACAAGTGCAAGCAGAATTAATACCAAAAGAAATTGGATGTCATTTGGCTGAAGTTTTAGAGGTAGTGAATTTTGTTCTCTTTGATTTACGAGGGTTTACTAGATCATCAATTTTGAAATATCCAAAATAGTCATACTTGCACATGGTGTTAAGTTCAGCATCTGGAAGTGGTATTTTATTTTACTTTCTTCTTAGTTTTACTTATATGTGCAAATTATGTTTATATTGGAATTTGAATTCTTACCATATGAAATAGTCAGCTGCCAATGGCAAGTAAATTTATATCTTGGAAATTTCCCTTACATTTCTAATTGGAGCCCATGCTCCACATTTCTACATCCTCAATGTTGTAGTTTTCTATTAAAAAGGGTTGCAATTCTAAATCATAGAAAGTAGCAAGTTTTCTGGTTGACTGGTTGGCTATTTTCTATATGTTTTGCATTGATTTGGGAAGCTATCGAGTTCGGTACTTTTCTGATGGAAATAACCTTTCTAATATGTACCGATATAATTTCACAGCTATAATGCTCAACATTATGTATATTGAAGTTTTCCAGAGACTTGGAGTTACTATTGCAGGAGCTGGAGTTGGGGAGGATTTTTTGATATGGCCCCAAACTGACAATACGGAGGTTTGTATTATCTGTTCTATTTTTGTACAAATTTGTTACTATATTGGATTCACATACTATTTCATAGGCTTCTGTAGTATCCTCCTGATGTTGAAAGAAGTGCGATAATGTTAACCTTTCTGTGTAGTTTGTTTTCAATATTCAACCAGCTTTAGGATTTTGTTGTATATGTATTGTGATGCCTCTTAAAATGGTTTTCTTTTAATATTTTCACTCTTCTCATGTTGTTTGTTGAATATATTTGACATGTGGAAACATTTTTGATGTTCCTTGACTTTCTACTCTTCCTTTTTGGACATTTAATTAATTTATCTAAGTGTACTGTTTAAAACTTTAATAGCAAGAGACCTATGACATGTGCTCATAGGAAATTCTGAGTTACTGAATCTTACTGGGTTTCAACTTTCAATTTCCTTCTGCCTAGGATTTTATTAATTAAATCTAGTAGGAAAACAATTGATAAAAATTTCTGAATTTTATTATGATTTGGAATTTTGAGCCCGTTAGACTTGGGGTTTAAACACTACATCTCACTTATTAGCTCATCTTCTAAGCATAACTTGGGGTGAACGCTGCTCATTACCAAGATGGTCACGTGGACTTGGCTATCACTCCGAATCTAGAGGGAAATCACCATAATCTAGCTATTAGTAGAAGTCCAATAAAAATATTGTGTGCCTGAGGATAAGGCATGCTCCTATGTATATGGGTATTAGTTCTTAATGTTGTGCAAGCACCAATGTCTCCCAATGTTAAGACATGGTTACATGTTATGGATTTTGACAACAATTTTAGATGTATCCCATAGATTTAGATTCATCACAGAGCATTAGATGTTTTTAAAGGTCTCTTGAAATAAATTATCCTGATGAGCTTTTCAATTAATGCTTTTGTAGATGTGTTTTTGGTTCAGGAACTCTTTAAACTATCTGAAGGGGAAAGTTGGTTTGCTAGAGTAAATGGTAATTGTGTTAAGCATCCTGGATCTATGGCTTCTGATTTGAATAGTGGGTCTCTTCCTAGTGTTGAACTCGGGTCAAACAGAGACATCATTGCAATTGCTTTGGCAAATCTTAAAGTGAGTTTATCAACACAAACTGGCTTTTGTTCAATGGAGCATCTGAAATGGTATGATTCTATAACTTCTAAAATAATCATCAGTTGGAAGAATATTGAACCAGTGTAAATTAAATATTCTTTAGAGGCATTCGGCTATATGCACTCTAATTTGATTGTTTTTTTGGTGGAATGTAACTTTCTATATAAGGTGTCATGCATTTTATGATTTTATCTTTTTTTCTTGCAGAGGCTTTACGTAGAGCTTGCACATTAAGAAAGCTGAATGACAAGTTCTTTTTAAGAGCAACCGGCCATATTGAATCATGATAGGCTGATTATGGATCAATTGCAACATTACATTTTTCTCTGCGTCAACTAGAAATTCATTTTTTCCAATAAATTTATGTGTTCAAACTTGTCTTGTAAATGATGCTATTAAGTCTATCATTGACACTTTTTACGACAATTTGTTCTGCCTGCCTGGTTTGCCTTTATTTCTCATCGTCGAATTCAATTGAACTACGGTGCTTTGTTCTCCATTTCAGTTTCCTTTTCCGCTCAGCAATATGTTTGTTTCAGAGTTAACATCACACACATCACGTGCGATTGCTAGTTTAATTATGCCGGAGGCGTGGCTACTATGTAATTGGGTCTCTAAGACGACGGTGTGGAGGTTAAGGTGCTTGTCACTACGTCTCCTACTTCCCCTTCCCTCCTGCTTCACCTGCCTATCTTTCTTGGGCTTGTCATCGGTTATGGGCAGGTGTCGGCCCTTCCTTTGTTGGTGATCTATGACTGCCTACAGTGCGTGTCATGTACTGTGTTAGTGGTTCCTATAGTCAGCGCCAGTGTTCATAGCTTGTTGCGGGTTTTTTTTTTTTGTTTATTCTTCGGTTGGATTTATCTCCTCATTGTCCACCTCTCCGCTCTTCCCTGGAAGCTTCCTGTGTAGCATCCCCATCGCCTGCAACAAAAGGTCTGTCTTCTTCTCTGTGTTTTTGTAAGTTCCTTGTACAGATATTTGTTTAGCACTGCATATGGTTGTTTTATCCACCTCTCAGATTATTTCTTCTGATACATCATGAGCATGATTTAGGTTGTTGTTAGGGCCAACCAAATTGTGCTATCCTTTTTCCTGCCACTGAAAATCATGATCAAACCAGGCCACACAAAGCCCATTTCCAATATATGCGAGCAACCTTATATAATCATCTGTATAAAATTAAAAGACCCACACCTCTGATTCATTTTTCCCCTTGTGAATATTTGAAATCAGGGAGCCACGGATACAGTTATTGTGGATAAGAATCTCCTGCCTAACAGGGTTTAGACGTTGTTTGTGTCTGAAACTGTAGGATTCTAGGCTTTTAGATTTCTATGTTAATAACGTATTACTTGATTCCATGAACGGTATAGGGCTGGCTCAATGGCGAGTGTAGATTTTGGCAATCACCTTTTCACCCCCCAGGTTCGACTTCTATAGACCCACCGTTAGGTATAACCTCTAAGCTACCGCTGTAGCGATACTGGACTTCGCGATTAGGTTAGGATCATAAGGTAATATTCCGGTGAAACTTGTTGCACTTCACTTACTGATATGATAGTCTCACAACAGACTCCCCTGTTTGCAATGGAGACAAACAGGGGCCAAGTGCAAAGAAAGTTACTCTTGTAGTATGCCTTACCGGAAGGCTTTATCCCCACACAAATGTGTATGTAAGTGTTTAGGGGAAGCTTTCAGGCTACAATTAAAAGAGAATTTAGGGTACGATTTATAGATTTTACGGGAAGGTTACATGCTAGAGTTACGATAGTTTTAGGCTAGGATTTATAGTTTTCTTCTTCGGGGTGGCGGGGAAGCTAGGAGGCGGGGGAGTTTAATTTGAGCTTAATATTTTTAGATTAGGGTTTATAAATTCTAGGTAAGATTAAATTTCTTAACTGCGCTTGTTAGAACAGATCTTTTAATGAATTTAGGAAATTTATAGTGTTCTAATTATCAGACTAAGTAGTAAATATGTTATTCTTAAAGATGGCAAAAAATTTCTTATGATGTGTTGAGCAGAAGAAACAAACAA
This sequence comes from Taxus chinensis, assembly GCA_019776745.2. Taxonomy (NCBI): domain Eukaryota; kingdom Viridiplantae; phylum Streptophyta; class Pinopsida; order Cupressales; family Taxaceae; genus Taxus; species Taxus chinensis. Next base: position 845,017,714 of record CM034148.1, read on the forward strand.
CATTCATACAGAAAACTAGAAGCCATTGTATGGATATTTGTGAAGATTTAAAGGTAAGCGATTGCCATTAATACATCAAGTGTGGAGCAGAGTTTACAATCGTGACATTCTAATTTCCTTTTCATCAACAAATATCAATCCACATTCAATTATGGGCATGGCAGTCAACCCAACACTGGTTAATATTACCAGTGCCTTTTAGGAAAGGGGCTTAAAACATTTGTCATAAAACTACAGTATGGAGCCTAAGGTAAAAAATAGAACCATACACAATCTTGAATGAATGTATTTTGTAGATTGGTTGCAGCCCAATGCTACAATTATATGTACACTTAGTGTCAGTGTTATAATTTTATAATATAGACAAGTTCTGTATTCAGCTATTGTCACTGTTAGATACTTTTACCGCCAACTTTACAAGCCATAGTAACAGAGTGGTAAATCAGGTAACTACAAGTTTTTAACTCTCAATATCTATTTTAATTTTCCATTTTCTGATATACTTGGCTACTAAGTCATAAGGTTCGAGCTCGAGTTCATGTTTGACAAGAATAAAGTTTGGTTAAAGTTTTCCAAGGGATAAAGTTCGAGACTAAAAAAGTTTCAGAGTTCAAACAAATAACTTTTTCAATAGTTTTAATTTTCTGGAAAAATGCATTAAAAAGTCAGACTGATTGGAGAGAGCTTGTTGTCCTCTTCTTTCAGTCAGTATATGAATATGTACACACATTTAATAAAAAATGCAAAATCATGTCAAAAAATTCCCTTGCAAAATTTCCCGTAAGATAATGTACTTTGCCTGCCATTGCTGAAAGTGCTAACGAGTATACATAAACTCAAAAGTTAGCTAATTGCTTTAAATACTAGAAAATAAACTAGATATGCTTAAAACTTAGTGGAAGTTATGTGAGCCTCAACTAGGCAACTAGGTTGGCTGCTTTTAGTTCTCACTTTTGATCAAACCAAATGTAGCAATAAAATGTCACATTTCTATGGACAATAATATGCTCCTGCAAAGTCAAGGCAGGATGAACAAGTGTGAATGGAGCAAATGGGTAGTTCCGCGGTGGCTACTGAAGAAAAAAAACCCCTTTGGGTGTAATTACATCCTCAGAAAGACAATTGACAACGAGTGATCCATAGAAAATGATGTGAGGTTCTTAAATAGCCACCTTGTCTAACTTTTTGGGCCTAGCCATCTCTTGTACAACTGTTGTTCTAGAGATAAGCCCCATATGTTCCTGTACATCTATGTCTGCAATGATGCCATAAAATGAACTTAATGTTAGGATACGTTGATTTCTAACTATAGGATACGTTGTTTTTAGAATAGTTGTCAATACTTATCTTCTGTTTCTTATCACATTATTCTCTGCTGGCTTTGTGGATCTTCCCAGCATTGTTAGGAGTCAGTTTAGTTTCTTCTGTCCTATATAAACTGGACGTGTGCTTTGTAATGATCAGAATAATATGAGATAATTCAATCTCTTCTTATTTCTCACTGCTGCTCTCAGTTTGGTATCAGAGCACGTTCGGTCTGGTTGCAAGCCAAGATCTTCAAGATCTTTGTCATCGATGTTGTTCTGAGCGCCTGGAAAACCTGCTGCTGGACGTGGAGATCTGTTGCTGCGGCCTGCTAAATAGAAAACGTAGGGAGAGCTGAAGGAGCTGGATCTGGCGCTAGAAGGAGGGCGGACAGAACATTAGACGCTTCAGTGGAGTCCTCGGACTTCGAAAACGTGGAGGAACTCAGAGTACCACTCACATCTCCGCCTCCTCATACTGAAACCAGCGGCCTCCTCATACACTCGCGTTCTAAAGAGAACCAGAAGGCGTGGAGTGCGTGGAGTGTGCGTGGAGTGCGTGTGGAGTGCGTGGAGAAGCCTCGGCACTTGCAGAAAGGCGGGCCACTTTGGATTGGCTACCAGTCCCATCTGTTCACCACACTTTGCTGCTGCGTGAGGATTGATTGATAGTTGATTGGCGTAGAAAAGCGTTGTTTCAGTCTGCTACAGGCCTGTGGAGTGCGTGAAGAGAAGACAGCGTGTGGAGTGCGTGAAGAGAAGACAGCGTGTGTTGTTCAAAGGAGATCTGGGAGGCGTTGAACAGTTTTTGGTCTAGTACATTGCCTTCCACTGCAATTTTCTGAGCAAAGCGCTCGGCTGTTCCACTCTGTGTGCCGAAAAACACAGCAACTTTCTTCTTATCCGCCTCCTCCAGCAAAACGGTATATCCCAGCGCTAAAATTCTCGTGGAGAATCTTGCTGCTACGTGGAATAGTGTGCTGCGAAAACAATCTCGCTGCCACGTGGAGAGTTACTCAGTCACCTGCTGAAGGAAGGCAGCACGTGCACGTTTTTCGAGGTAATCTTGAGTCTACAATAGTCTCTTCTACACTACATCGAATGTCGAGTGTAGACAACTCGATTGAAAGCGTCAACAACACGGTCGCTACAGCTGAAAGCCACAACATCAACTCGCCAGCCAGAGAACACCGTGGAGAAGCTCCTGAGAGCTCCGGGTTCTACTTTGCCTTGCTGAACGAGCTTAAAAATTGCGGCAATCTTGCATTCGACAAACTTGTTCGAGAAGGACTCCTTGAGTACTTTCTTTTCGACGTCAGCTGCCAAGCAAAGCGGGTACGGGAAGAATTAGAAGCCGGATACGACGCAGATTGTGACGACGAAGAAGAACGCCCTGCAAAGCGTCGTCGTCTCACAGCACGCGAATATTACGAGCATCTACGAGCAAGTCATTCTCGACAGTGAGTCCAAATTGTAATACCTCTTTCAAATAAATAAATATTTTTTTTTATTACAATGTCTGCTCCGAAGTTACTCCTGTCTGATGCTCAGTTGCTCAAAGGGCCTAATTTTGCGGCCTGGAAGACAAAAATGAAGACAATCCTTCAGTTTGAAGGATTATGGGGAATTGTCACAGGGTCTGTGCCTGCTCCCACAGCCCCTGATGAACTAGTAAAATATGACATGGCTAGTGCTAAAGCCTTGATGCTGATAATGCTCAGTATCAGTGATGACGTGCAACCGCATGTTCGGAATGCGGAGAAACCCAAGGAGGCCTGGGACAAGTTGGCAACCATTTATGAAGCCAAAAATCAGACAAAGATTCTTCATCTTCAGTCGAAGCTGCACACCCTCTCTATGGGGTCTGACGAGAAAGTGGAGGAATTCCTGCGTCGCGTGGCTGAGTTGAGATCGGAGTTATTGGCGCTCGGTGAAACGGTAGACGATAAACTACTCGTCCCAATCACCTTGAGAGCACTCCCTTCTCAATTTCGAGTGTTTGTTACAACACTGAATGTGTCTAAACAAACAGTGACATTCGAAGAGCTTGTGAATTTGCTGCAGCAGGAAGAAGCTATCACTTCATCAAATGGGGAGACTCAGGACAAAGCCTTGTTCTCAAAGCCTAATCGTGGCCAGAAGAATCGGAAAGGTCCCCCAGAGAAGCCAAATCCAGCGCAATCCAAACAGAAAGATCAAAAGTCAAAGAGATGGTGTCACATTTGCAGAACCAATACTCACGACACTGATCACTGTTGGCACAACAGCCTGAAACAAGGGTCTTCAAGCCATACAAGCACATCCGGGCGCGAAGATTTTCAAAAGTCTAAACGACGTCCCCGCTGGAGAAAGCAAAAAGGACATCTTGCAGCCCAACAAGAGGATGATGAATCTGATGACGAGACATCAGAAGGAGCCCATTATAGTAAGAATCTTGTACTCGTCTCCCAAACTTCTCAGCCCACGAAGAAAGTCTGGTTGATAGACTCTGGTGCAAGCAAGCATATGTCAGGTGACAAGAAGCTGTTTGATTCACTACGTGAAGAACCAACTGGAGATCGAGTTCGGATAGCGGATGACAAAGAGTACATTGCAGAAGGAATAGGGAATGTGACCATTCCTCTGGGGCCACGAAAATGTACACTTACAAAGGTACTATATGTTCCTGGCTTGACTAGCAATCTTTTGTCAGTTACTCAGCTCTTGAATCATCACCTTAAGGTTGAATTTCTTGTTCAAAATGGCATTAAATCATGCTTAATCTCCCGACAAGGTACGATTCTTGCTAAAGCATTTGTAAAAGATAAGTTATTTGCTTTAGATACTGTTTCATCTTCTGCAGTAGCTTTATCTGCTTCAAACATAGAATCAACTGCCTTATGGCATTATAGATATGGACACTTGTCGGTCGGTTCACTGTACCAGATGAGTTCAAAAGCAATGGTCCGTGGACTACCCAAATTGTCCAGTTCCTTGCCTATTTGCCCTGGTTGTCTTGCAGGAAAACAACATAGAGATCCGTTTCAAGTGAGCACCTTCCATGCCAAGAAGTGTCTGGAGATAGTTCATACCGATCTGAACGGCCCATTGCCTGCTTCGTTTTCAGGATACAAATACTTCCAGTTGTTCGTGGATGACCACTCTCGCAAGATGTGGGTATACTTCCTAAAGCAGAAAAGTGAGGCTCTTCAACACTTTCAGAACTTCTATCATCGTGTTGTCAAAGAATCTGGACAACCACTTCTTCTACTCCGCTCAGATCGAGGGGGGGAATTCATATCAAAGAAGTTCTTGGCCTTCCTAAACCATCACGGCATTAAGCAGCACCTGACAGCTCCCTACACGCCCCAGCAAAATGGCATTGTTGAGCGTCGCAATCGCACAGTGATGGAGATGGCTCGCTGCATGCTATCAACTGCAAAGCTAGGAGAACGCTATTGGGCTGAAGCAGTACAAACGGCTGTATATCTTCTCAACAGGGCACCAACAAAGATTCTACTGAACAAGACGCCAGAAGAGGTATGGAGTGGTAAAAAGCCATCAATTTCTCATTTGCGAGTATTTGGTTGCACAGCATACATGCATGTTCCAGCTCAGAAGAGAAAGAAGGTAGAGCCAAAAACACTCCCGTGTATCCTTCTTGGCTACAGTACTACCTCGAAGGCGTATCGTCTCATGGATCCTGAGACAAAGAAAGTATACGAAAGTCGGGATGTGGTTTGTGACGAGTCATCCTTTGACTCAATAGTATCAACAGAAGATCCACTTCCAAACACATCTCACCGATTAGTCTCTGAATCAGATGATGAGCTGGAGGAGACTACTCAGAGAAAAGAAATGCTACCAGGAGAACTATTTGTTGACCTTGGAGAACTGCAGAATGTGACTCCACATCAATCCTCACGGAAACAACACAGTTCTTCTCAAAAGCAGTCAAGTTCTCATCCGAAGTGGGTACAAAGAACTATCAAGGACTCAAATTTGCAACAGCTCCCAGATACATCATCCGGAGTCAAAACGAGGAGTCAAACAAGAAATGAGGTAAACTTTGCACTCATGAGTTCACTGATGAATAGCTCCGAGCCAGATAATGTTCGTGAAGCACTCAGTCAAACTCAGTGGAAGGAAGCTATGGAAACTGAATATGACTCACTCATGAAAAATCGGACATGGGAACTTGTCGATCTGCCTACAGGAAAGAAACCCATAGGCTGCAAATGGGTCTTCAAGACAAAATATAAGGCAGACGGATCCATCGACAAATACAAAGCACGACTTGTAGCCAAAGGATATGCTCAGAAAGAAGGCATCGACTATGAAGAAACCTTTGCACCCACTGCGAAGATGAAGACCATCAGGGTAGTTTGCGCACTTGCAGCACAGAAAGGATGGAGACTTCAGCAGATGGACGTCAAGAGTGCTTTCCTAAATGGTGATCTGAAAGAAGAAGTATACATGACCCAACCTGAAGGATTTGTTGATGAAAATCAGCCTAAAAAGGTATGTCGTCTCATCAAATCTCTTTACGGACTGAAACAAGCTCCCAGGGCATGGTATATCAAGATCAACGATCACCTTCTGCAGCATGGGTTCACTCGTAGTCCCTCAGATTCAAATCTGTATATAAAGAAGGTAGGCAAAGAAATTATCATTTTGGTTGTTTATGTAGATGATCTTGTGATCACTGGTAGTTCAGAAGACCAGGTTGATATTGTAAAGAATGATCTCAAAAGAACCTTCGACATGACAGATTTGGGGCTACTACATTACTGTCTTGGCTTGGAAATTTGGCAAAAGGAGCATCACATCTTTGTCTCCCAGAAAAAGTACGCCAAGACACTCCTGGAAAAGTACAGAATGTCTGATTGTAAACCTATATCCACTCCCATGGAAAAAGGCTTGCAACTTTCAAGATTCCAGGACTCACCTCAAGTAGATGCTACTCTCTACAGGCAATTGATTGGAGGGCTCATCTATTTGACATACACCAGACCAGATCTCTGCTATGCTGTCAGCTATCTTTCTAGGTTCATGCAAGAGCCAAAGAAATGTCACTGGAATGCAGCAAAGCATGTTTTGAGATATGTCCGAGGAACAACTAATTATGGTCTGGAATATAAAAAGAATGATCAATTCTTCCTACAGGGATATGTCGACTCGGACCATGCTGGATCTGTTGATGATAGGAAGTCAACTACAGGATACATATTTCATCTCGGATCTGGACCAATCTCGTGGATAAGCAAGAAGCAGAATGTTGTTTCTATCTCATCCACAGAGGCAGAATATCGCGCCGCACGAGGAGCTGTGTGCGAAGTGATATGGATACGTCGCATTATGGATGACCTAGGAATTCCTGAAAAACAGTCACCTATTCTCTATTGCGACAATCAGAGTGTGTTGAAGCTCGTGCAGAATCCAGTCTTTCATGAACGAACAAAGCATATTGAAATTGACTGCCATTTCATTCGAGAGCACGTCTTGAACCATCAAATTCAGCTCCAGTACTGTCCTACTGAAGCACAAGTTGCTGACATTCTCACTAAATCTCTTGGAAAAGTGAAATTTGAATCTTTCAGAGGTCACATTTGCAAGAATAATGTAATAAGGGGGGGAATGTTAGGATACGTTGATTTCTAACTATAGGATACGTTGTTTTTAGAATAGTTGTCAATACTTATCTTCTGTTTCTTATCACATTATTCTCTGCTGGCTTTGTGGATCTTCCCAGCATTGTTAGGAGTCAGTTTAGTTTCTTCTGTCCTATATAAACTGGACGTGTGCTTTGTAATGATCAGAATAATATGAGATAATTCAATCTCTTCTTATTTCTCACTGCTGCTCTCACTTAATCACTTTGTGTTTCCTTAACTTACTCAAGTAACTATGAACACCATCTAATGGGGAGGGATTAACATTTTTCATATATAGTTTAAAACAGAGAAGTATATGCACATAACTATATAATATATAGATATTATCCAAGTATTATATAATATATTCATTAACAGTTCTCATTAAGTCTTTTAAGAATGAATTCGAAAACAAAGGAAGAAGTAATGAACACCCAATAATTTCATGGCTTAAGACTCCCGAGACAACAAAACAACCGTTTGTAATCCAATGAAATCTATTTTCTGTAGAAACCAATGGGACATATTCAACAAGTTTTTCCCCAAATTATTTTCACATTCTCCTATAAAAATTGAAAACATCTTTTAATATGATACATATTTAAATGTAGAAATGAATTATTGGGACCTTTCATATCCATTTTCCTATTAGCTCTTAATATGAGAGCATCTTCATGACAGAGATAGGTACAAAGCTATAAGCCTCCAAAATCAGCATAACCCATAAAGCATTTTTATAGGTTTTGGATTGGCTCTATATATCACATTAGTCAAGAATCTGAATTAAAAAAGTCTACAATGCCATGTTGGATGGTGAATCCAAAGAGTTAGATAACATGGATGGCCTTGGATTTGAGGTCTTGATGAAAATAGCTCTAAAGATCTGACCTTTTATCTTGAACACCATAAGAAAAACCTTGAGAACTCACGGTATGGATAAACATGGAGGATGTTTTAACAATGAATCTAACACCATCTTATAAAACTCGGCCTACAATTATGAGCTTTACGAATAGAATAAAAGGCCCCGACAACAATCCTACCAAACTTTTGTGATGTCTTTAATGCACTACATGTCAAAAGAAATGCTCCAGCTATACATATTTTGTTGCCCTTCCAAATACCTTGAGGATGATCTTTGCCAAAAAGAGACAGTTAGAGCATGGTTGTATAAAGCCTAGAATCCTGAATCAGTTCTGATAGCAATTCCATGGTGTAAGATCCCTTTCTTCTTCACTTTTCTCATAACCTACCAAACCTTCCACAACAACACTCACCACTCCTATTGAGATTTCTTTTTCTCTATTGGATTTAATAATGTTTATGCCTCATGAGGAATTTTACAACTTATTCTCTTTATTAATTAAAACGAGAATGACTAACGGTTATTTGAATATATTTATTTAGTATTTCTCCCATTTTACCTTTTTCTTATTATAAAATGTTCATAGATTTAGAATTAAATGTCCCATCAAACACCACTAAACATTCAAACATGGCTTGAATGAAGGAAACAAATCCTGACTAGCGTGAGAGCTTTAGCATTATGTCTTACCAAGAATTCGGTAGAATGCCACAACCAAATGTACCCTAATGTTGAATACAATGAGGATATGATTTTGTAATGACATTTTTAAAATGGGAGATCTTTCACAAAGGAGATCCTATCATGTTGAAACATAAGAGAATAGTTTCATGTGAACAAGATTTGTGGAAAAAAATAGACTTTGCTACAGCTAAATCCACTAATTTGAATCATTGGTATATCAGTTTACATCTAAGAATTAGGCAAGCTAAACAAACTTGCTCCAAAGTTATTCTGGCAGAAACATTCATGCAGTCATGTTTTTTCCCCAGCAAGTATATTGTCAGTAAATTTATCTCTATGAATGTATTTATGTTGTTTTAAAGAAGATGTAGTGGAAGAGAATTTTTAACATTGTCACTGGAAAATTTCCATTAGTCAAGGATTTAATTCCTCCGTAACTATTTTACTACTGCCAATGTTTAACTATAAAAACTCAGTTCAATATTTTTTGTGCTTTGAGTTTAAAAAACGTTTTCCTATTCTACATGTTTTTAACCTTTCTTTTATTAGTTACAGTTGTTATCCCTCTTCAAAAAAATGTTTATACTAAACAATACCATAAAAAACAAACTCTTAGTATAAAATGTCTTCTTATGTATCCAATATAATAACTATATTAAATCTCAATTAGTTGTAAATGTATTCATGATTATCCCCTACAATTCTATCTACATAAAACATTGTTAATACACCCCCTTGCAGGAACTCGAAAGATGACAACCACATTTGATGTCATAGCAGCCCAAATTGGAATTGATTGCACCCGCATAAAACAACTGCTATTTGAATGTTTACAAGAACAATCCACAAAATCCACAACTGTAGAAAATGATGTAGTATACACAATGTTGTGTACAAAAAAAAGATTAGAACAAGCACAAGCTGCACTACAACAAGCAACCATTGCCAGCGAAGACACTATCCACATCCTAAGGGAAAAATTCTACATAGAATTTTATAAACCCACACGTTGTGAAACAATGACACTTGCCAAATATTAGACATCGCTGATGTTGCATATACTTTAAAGCATAGTTAAATTTTGTATTTCATGTGAATCTTCTCTTCTAACTTTTATAGCAGTTTCATTTCCTTTTTGTAAAAAATATAATGCACAATTTTGTTTCCTTATTCATGTGATTATCTAAGAGAGTAACTCTTTACATATGTCCATAAAATAACTAGCAACAATCATTCTATATTTGATTACCGCTATTTGGGATATTTTTTCTATTTCTACTTCATGTTTTATGATAAAACTACTAAGTAATAAAAAATAGAAAACTCTTTTAACAACATAGATTGATTTTAAGTACATGATTCCTTACATATAAATACATTAACACAAGAAAAACTATGGATTTGGCAAGTATTATTAATAAGTTGTTAATAAAACTAATAATTATTTTTTTGACAACCACTAGGTCTTAACTACTCTATCTAAAATGGAACCATGTACGCATCTCTGAATTCATTACGAATGGCATTTTTTGAAAGGAACATCCCATCGTGCATTTGTAACCTCTAACCCCATATACGAGACCATAATAACATATTTGATCACTACAAATTCCATGCATAGTATGATAACATCTCACCTAGCACTGTTTAGCCATAGTTTTCATCTTCTCGTCAATTTCAAACCAACCCAACATTCTATTTCAAGTCTTTTACTTGAAAAATTTAACTGCAATGTCTTAAATTTAAGAAACAACATAAATTTATACCAGTTTACACAGACAACAATTGAACAATTACAAAACAAACAATACAAACACCATCTCCATTCCACCTTTACAGAATTAAAACCTCAAAATTATTTGATCCATAGCTCCATAACATATGAAGAAAACACCAAATAAGTTCCTTGCATTACATTCGCAACCCCAAATGTCCCAATCATGGCATAATCTTGCTCCACTCGGAGCGACCACTAGTATAAATTTTAGTAATGTTGAAACTTGTCATTTCTTTAATAGAAAATGGTAGCAAGCGCTGTTAACCATTGAATGGAAAAGGGTAGAAGGAGCTATCAACATTCTTCAATGGAAAAGAGTAACAATAGTTGTCAACAAGAGAATGTGACAAATGTCAAAAATAATTTTTATTGAGTATAGAGTAGGCCTACAAAACTAATTAAGTTGATAAAAATTTGTCAACCAATAAAATATTATTATTTTTCCTTTATTTATCATGGAAAGGAAATTACAATTCAATTTATGTATAGCAATTGTTGACTTTTTAAATGGATATGAGAAGGATGTTAGATGGATTACTTAAAATAAGGTTACCCCCTTATCATTTACAATAGTGATTTGTTATAATTCTCTTGGTTAAATGACATGATAATATTTTTTATAAAGATAATATTTTTATTTTAGTAAAATTTATAAAAAAATTAGTTCAACATTTACTATTGGAACTTCCCTTAAAATTAACTAAAATAAAAGAGAGTTAAAAGAGTAAGGGTGACTGGAAAACTCATGGTCCCGAAAACAAAATTTACATAGGCACCACAAAATTCCCAAAGAGAAAACAAATGGGATGATAATTACATTAAAGTAGAGAGCACAAAGCACAAGCCACCACAATAGCAAGAGGAGGGGGATCATTCTGAGGAGGGATGAAAGTTCCACTCAACAACTCAGCTAAAGGAGGATAAACCTTCCAGCCATCCTAATTAGGCATTTGCATCTGCAAAGGAATGAGAATTCCCCCACAAGGAGGAAAAGATCCAAAAATAATTTGAACTTTAAGGGGAGGAGAGACCCACCACGGAGATCCTTCCATGGCCTTCACATTCAGAGGAGGAATCCAGCCTAGCCTGTAAGAAGAAGGAGATGAAGGGAAACCTCAGGGAGAGGAAGAGTGGTGACTTTGAAAGTGGATTAAGTGATGTCATCTTATCGGAGGTGGCCTCTAAGTTAGAGATGGTCGATGTGGTAGTTGTAACAGGTCAGGAAGGCCTTGACTCATCATGCACAGATCACTCACCCATTGTGCAAGTAATTCCCTAAAATGAGAATGTAACATTTAAATATAATGGATATGAAAAATACTAAAATTAGAAATAATTTTAAAAAAGGATTATATTGAACAAAATGATCATAATATTTTTTTTATATTGATTAACTCATTGATATTATTTAGTAGCACTCTTTTTTTATTAAAGACTATTATCTTAAATGACCTTCTACCATTCATGAATACAAACTAAATATATATCCAACAATTTGGTATCAAAGTAGGGACTATTTATTTATATTAATATATTTCTAGAGATATAAGTAATGAAAAATATGAAATATCTTAATGAAGATAAATGAAGATAAATAATAAATAATGAGATAAGAAAGTAAAAAGATAAACAATATTTTATTTTCTTGTATCCTCCAATCAAAAATTCCAACCAACTTTAAATGTTCTTATCGTAATAAACACATATTATGGTCTTAAGGATGATGACAATGACGACAATGATAAAAATTATGATGACGACGCTTATATCGATCATGAAAATGAAGACAATAATTTGTGAGTGACCTACTTTATACGTTCTCATTGAGGTCATTTCTGCATGAAATAAATGCATACCTTCTTTTCCTGACATTATTTTTGGTATCATTTTATGTCATCATTGTCATTATTTCCTTTATCATTTTTATCATATTCATTTTCAATATTATCGGCAACATTATCACGATGATGATGATGAAAATGATTTTGATGATGATGATCGTGTTACTGATGGTGAGTTGTGATGATCATGATGATGAAAAATACAATGACAATGATGATGGAAATGATGGTAAAGATGACAATGATGCTAATAATTATGATGATGACGATGATCATGATAATGAGGATTGTTGGTGCTCAAAATAGTCTTGCCCCATTTTTCCATTGAGAATCTATAGATTTGCAGCCTCTGTCACTTTTTGTTTCCCCATGTTGTGTTTGAGTAACCTTTGTTGCCATTTTTAATCTGTTCCTGGGTTGTAGATCACTTATGGGTCCATGGTTTGCTCCTTGTTTCTTCACTCCTCCAGAAAAGGTCTGTAATTTGGGTTTCCCATTCTCTATCTGTCTAGAAACTCAGGTTCTCCCATGTTTTATGTTCTTCCACAGTCAAGATTCATTTTCCTTGTCATTTCCATCCTAAATACTTAAAGAATATTGAATGGATGTGTCTCTGATGGACATACTTGAGACTTGTAACACTTCTAAATTCGTTGTGCTTGGAGAAATTTTCATTTTCAGGCTTGAATGATAATTTTTCTATATTTTATGGTTTGACGGGTGTTTCTCCTGCTCAAATTTACATCCTTGCATCAATAGGGTACATGGCACCTTTTGGTTAGACACGAATCAGATGGGTACTTCAAAATTTCTATGAATTGCCTAAACTTAAAATGTGTCCATGTGGAGGAATGGTGCTCGTGTGAAGATCTACTTTTTGGTTTAGACTTGGAGTAGCACCGAGAGGACACATGGAGGCTTCCACCAGGTCTCCCCATACTTAGTATTTTTCAAAGGGTTTTGGGAGGTCTGGGATAGGTGGAGGAACTGATCATGTTTAGGGACAGGCCCTTGAGTTTCATTTTGATGAAGCACTATCAGGACACATGGAGGCCTCTACTCATTTTTTTTTTTCTTATAATTTTCAATGGCCAAAGGATACTAGCTCGAAGCATGACACATGATTCCTTCCACTGAGCTTTAAGCATTCAGACAAACTTTATCGGACTAGGACATGTGGTGAGCCCGCGCTAATTCAAGGTATCATTTTTGGGACCATCTCAAGGTGTGCCATGGTGACATGTGGTGGTTTGAAAATTCAAAGGGATGGGGAGGCAGACCATTGGGGGAAATTTGGATTTTTTCCCCCTTGACATGCAAATGACTAATAACATCAAAATGCACGGCAAGCCTGATAAAGGAAAGGTCAAAGCTTGCTACGGTCAACAGTAGAGGTTTAGACTCTAGGGGGAAATATGGAAAAATTTCTCTTTGTGAGAAAAGAGTTAAACATCAAAATGGCCTACAGACCCAATAGGAAATAGTCAATATTTTACCCCGGTCAAAGGTAGAAGGATGGAGCTGCTGGGAAAATTTGGAAACTTTTCCCTTTTCCAAAAAGGAGATGAAATGGTAGAATTTGGCCATGGTCCTACTAAGGCCCACCTTAGGACATGGTTCAGGCTCATTTCCTAAGGGTAGAGGTGTGGAATAAAATGTGAAAATTTTCAATTTATTCAAAATTTGTAAAAAGTAAGAGGAAACCTATGAATCTATTTTTAAGTTTGAATCTCCCACGTGGACGGCCCAAATTCAAAGTAGAAATCAACAGCATCTAAGAGTTTGAATTTGATTTTCCCCCATTTTACTGAAACATGCCTGGAAGTGTGAGTCTTCATGATTTCTTGGTATTTCCTACACACGAAGTAGAGAGGGGAGTTAATGTTTATATTTGAGTTTGGTGGGAAAATCTGGAAGACATCTTTCACCATTAAAATGATCTGACTATCATGCTTGATCATATTTTCCATTTTTCTTCTCTTGGGCACGCAAGGAGCCAGATTTGACATATTACGGGAAAAAGTGGTTGGAAAATTGAAGAAAGAGTGATCTACCAGAGGAAGGATTTGAATGTAGGAGATATTCGATGAGATCTACCCCCTCGAGCATCTATCGACGTTTTATAGATCTGATTCTAAGAATTGTAATCCAAATCATGGCGAGCACTGGTGCATTAAACGTTTTTGTCTTTTGGGGAATAGGGGGCTCTGTTGTGAATGGGATAGATTTTTCATGCAAATGGTTGGAGTGTTAGGGGTTGGGACTGATTTTTCTAATAGAAACCTTGACAAAGCCCATCATTTTTTAAGAAGTCATTTGAGAAGCTTGTATGTCTCTTTTGTATTAAATCTGATCATGTCAAGGTGGTTCCAAGTGTACACTCATTAACAAGCTCTGAGACTATTCTAAAAACTTTCCCCTGCTGATAGATTTAATCAAATTCAAGTTATTCCGTGTTATCTTGAGCAAAATGTATTTGTTTTGTTTTTGAATGTATGTAAGTAGTTTTTATTGTTTTTGCTGCAATCTTGTATTAAAATATGATTCAATCACATAGGCCTCAATCCTTATGACAATTTAGTGGCATATGCAATTTCATTCCTCAGAAGAGCTTTCATTTGGGATTGAAATAAACGATTTAAAATCACTTTTCTTTCATCTATTGACAAAGATTGTCTGTAATCCTTTCGGTGTACCTTAGGCATGATTTGGCTTAGATCTTGATAATTTGTTGGGTTTCCTAACTCAATCCTTCATGATAAAATCTCAAAGATTGTGTGAAAAGGTGTTAATTTGGGCCTCCACTGAAGCACATATTCTGGTTAAAGAAACACTATAGTTGTTATGTGGCATTCTATTGGTTTAACTTTCCATTTGTAAGATTCCTCGGGGATGTGGCTAGTCAATTTCATCCTACCCCACCTCCCACAAAAAAATTGTTCAAAAACAACCAATCCTACTTGTGCTATGCCTGTTTGTCCTATGTGCATAGAAATACAAATCTCTATTACTAAAATATGCAGAAGCAATTAGGGTCCCAAATGTCTTTAGCAACCTTTGCCTTGTTGTGAAAATATCTCCATGATTTGGAAGTGATAACTCATGAGAGTCAGATTTGGTATGTTGATCATATTTTCCCTAGGTCTTCTCTATAAAATTTATGCAAAAGAAGGATTTTTCATTGTTCTTCAATAACAAACATTACAAAATAGGTTCTCTTACCTTTGTTGAAAGGCACAACCTAAAATAGTTAGGATCAAATCACATCCTTTTAAGGTGCTACCCACCCTTTTGAAACCCGATTGTGAACAAGTCAGATGGATTGCTTCCCCGTATACAAAATGACATACGTGATTATCTATCTACCTCTGAGTTTCCTGTCAAAATCCATGATGTCGCTTGGTCTTTGAAGGAGATTAAATTTGGGTACCAACACGCTTCTGGTGTCATTGCCAGGGATTGTTTTAAATTCCTAGAAAATAATTTACATTGTTGAGACTAATTTTTTGATTCACTACCATTCCATATCTATTTGGCCCACCAACACACTTCTGGTACCATTTTCGGTGATTTCATTTCAAAATTAAGACCCGGGTAAAACACTTCTTGTATGCTGCAATTTTTGTGTGCAGTACTTTCAGTTTTCACACCTAGTGCACTAGGTTTCATTTGATAAATATGGATAAAGAAAGTTTAGAATCCTTCCATTTCATGTTTCTAGAATTGACAGACAATTAATAGATCATACTTAGTGCATTTGCACAACTAAGGTGGAAATCCTTAGTGGCGAATCCATGTTGATTTGATTTTTAAAGAGTACCAGTGTCTTAGAACTCTATCAAAGTCAGATTTGTTACTAATATTTGTAAAGTTGGAAGGAAGAATATTTTTATTTGCTAGGGCTCCTACTAGGAAAATGTTTCTAGAGCTAGGAAAAGCAAAATCAGAAGGAAGAAAAACCTCGAGAGTTATGGGAGAACATCAGACAACAAGAGGGATCTCCATTGATGAAAGTGATTGGCCTATTATTGAAGATTGTAATTCAAGTGACTCTGACTGAGGTAGCCTATTCATGGAATTAAATTATCCAGATGGAGAAGGGCCTTCATTTGATTTTGAAAGGTTTGTTTCACATTCTGCACCTGTCATTTCTAAGTTTCATTTTGAAAATTATACTCCCGTGTTCCAAGGACCCTCCACCCCTTCTCAATTTGTCACCCCTCGAAGGTCACCTTCTCAAATCAACATGGCCCAACCCCTACACAGACCCCCTTTTGTTGTAAACACCTTTGGACCTATAAATTTTATGGGAATGGCTAGATATCCAAATGTAGTGCCTCAAGATGTAAGGAACAAAATTCCAAAGTTCCAAGGAAACAATGCTATTACTAGTGATTAACATATAAAAGTTTTTATCAATATGATGGAAGACTTTTAGATTGAACATGAAGATGTATATATCGAGTTGTTTATCCATACATTGGAAGAGGATGTCAGGGACTGGTAAAAATAATTTCTACATAACTCTATTGCTTGGACTGAGATGAGTAATGCATTTAGATTGCAAAATGGTGATAGAACTAACCCTAGGTTTCTTTTGACATAATTTGAAAACATCAAAAATAATCCTAATGAGTCATTACATGATTTCAACACAAGGTTTAATAATACCTTGAGAATATTTCCTGTTAGGATAAGACCTTGTGATGATTCATGTTTGATCGAATATTCTGATGGATTTGATGAAAAGGTTGCATATTAATTAATAGACAAAAACACCAAAAATTTGAGGCAGGCCTTCACCGTAGCTTTGCAAATAGAGAACAACATCAAGGCAACTAGAAAGCCTCCAAAAAGGGAGGGTGTAAAGCTGGTTAACCCATAAAAGCCTCAAACAAGCAAGGCTACTGATTTGGAGGGGGTTGTGAAAACTTTGGCAGGGGCTGTCAAGGAAATTTCCTAAAAACTAGCATGGGCTAAGAAGGGAATTGGGTAGAGCAAAGAAGGTCAACACGAGCAATAAGGCCAATATAGGTTAATAAATCACCAAAGCTCTGATGATAGAAGAAAGGTACCTATTGGATTTATAAATAGATAGTCCCAAGCTAGGGATAACAGAATGGTACCTGATCCTTTGGCTGTCAGAGTTGCTTTTATGGAGGAGACAAATATCATTGATTGGTGTGACAATGTTTCATGCCTCATTCTCCTTGTGAAGAATATCAGCAAGAAGAAGAAAAAGTTGATGAAAATGATGATGATGTCTGCATGATGGGTTGCTCCACAAGCTCACAACAAGGGGCAACTTCAACTGAGGTGATAAGTACTCGGACTACTGCCACCTTTTGGGACTACATTCATAGGGTACCTATTCTTTCTCCCTCTCATAATTTAGAAGTAGATATTGTACAAGCTTTTGAATTTCCCAATAATGAATTTGAATATTTAAGGGCTTTAATGATAAATAAGTATGATGGAGGAATTCCATCTGAGGAAGATAGGTAGTTACAGATGAATGTTGTTGTTGCTCAAGAAAAGGAATATAACAAAAGAAGTAAGGCTATGAAATGGATAGAGACTCAAGGTAAGCCAAAAGCTCCCTTACTTTCAAACATTCCTAAAGAGGTCCTTAAGAAAGAGGCATCTTCCAAAATCCTTGCATTTCCAAACAAAAATCATATCCCTCCTCATGCCCAAGTTATCAAAAATCCTATACCACCTATTGAGTGTGTTGGCTTTCCTTCTAATACTATCTTGCCAAGGAATGTCCCATATGATATTTCCCTAGTTTTAATTCAAATCAAAGTCTTTGTTCCAATTTTTGAGTTGCTTAGGATTCCTGAGCACAAAAAGAGAGCATTTGAATACTTGGTATTGAAAGAAAAGAAGACTACCCTAGGCAGAAATGTAAATATTATCGAGACTCCTCCAATCATTCAAGAATTAGAAACACCACCATCATTGGAGGAACTAGGTGATCCACTTAAGGTCTATTTGGGGACATCCTTGGTGGACTCTCAAATGAATTTGGATCCATTCTTCACTACTTTTATCATTAAGGAGAGACTGCTACACAATTGCATGTTTGACTCGGGGGCATCATGTAATGTCATGCCTCTAAAAGTCATGAATGAGATGAATATCAAAGTGATATAAGCATATGGGAACTGCACTGCCATGGAATCCAGAGAAGTGCCACTAGTGGGATGTGTAAAGGGTTTGGTGATGTAGCTTGTAACTTACCCAGGTAAAAATTTAAAACTTGACGTTGTCATTGTTGACTGCCTAGCCAAGTGGGGCATGTTATTGTCTAGGAAATGGGCTAAAAGTGTTGGTGGGAGTGTCGAAATGGATATGTACTATGCCACCATTCCTATTGAAGGAAGCCTTGTAAGGTTGTATGGAGAAAAGAAAATGTTGCATCTTATTGAGGATCCCAACAATGCATCCTATGAAGTATTGTAGACAAATGTTGATGCTAACTTTGTAGGATTTACTGATGGAAATGAGCACAAGATTGAGGAATGTAGGTGTCTTGAACAAATGGGATCTCTTTGGACTCTATTATTTGATGGAGATTGCTCTAATTTTGGGAATGGTGATAGTGTTGTTCTACTGTCTCCTGGTTAGGAAAAAATTGTCTTTTCCTTCAAACTAAACTTTGTGTGGACCAAACAACATTGTTGAGTATGAGGCACTATTGTTGGGTTTAAGAAATGCTTTGAAATATGGTATCAAGGACTTCATTGTCAAAGGAGACTTAGAATTAATAGTAAAATAAGTCAGAAAACTATATGCCACAAAAAATCAGCGAATGAAATAGTCTAAACATGCAGTTTGGGATCTTGTTGAGATGTTTGATTCATTCAACATAATGCATTATGATAGGAAATTCAATGACTTAGCATATAAGCTTGTAGTGTTGGGGTCTTGGTTTGAAAATTGTACAATGTCCCCATATTGTGAATATGATGTTGAGGTATTGACAAGACCTTTTTTCCTTGACCAAACATTAAACATTTGTAGGTTTTTGATGATGATGCTTAGATCAGAAGATTTATACATAAAAAGGGAGATTTTGCTGATCATTTTGTTGATTTGGAGCCAATATTATGTACAACAGAAGGACAAGAAACCTTGTCTGGCAAGGGCATCATCCAGCTAAATACCAATACCATTCCTAGAGGGTTGGTTGCTCTTGAGTCAAATTTTTATAATGCTGATTGCATTATTAACAAATGCATATCAACCTCGAGGAATTTTGAGGAACATGATCTTGGTACAGAGGAGAAGCAAAGGAAAATTTGGGTAGGCAACAATCTCACCAAGGAGGATAAGCATTCATACATCCAATTGTTGAATAAATACAAAGATTGTATGGCTTGGACATATTCTGAACTAAAAGCATACAGAGAGGACCTGTTTTGGCATGACATTTGCTTGATGTCTAATGTAAATCCATTCATGTAGAAACACAGGCCAATAAACCCACTCTTATCTCTCAAGATGCAAGAGCAACTCAAGAAGCTAAGAGATGGAGGGATTATTCAGCCCACTAGGTATTCTTCTTGGGTCACAAACCTAGTACCAATAAGAAAGAAGAATGGTGACATTAGGCTGTGTGTATATTTTAGGAGTCTAAACATAGCATCAATGAAGGATAATTATCCTTTACCAAATATGGATAACATGCTGTAATTAGTGCTGGTTCTGAGTTGCTTTCCACCTTGGATCATTTCTCTAGTTATAACAAAGTTGTGGTGAAGGAATCAGAAAGGATCAATATAACCTTTACTACTCCTTGGGGGATATATGTTTATGTTAGAATACCCTTTGGTCTGATGAATGCTGGAGCCACCTTTCAAAGAGCAATGAATGTTTCTTTTGCTGGTTACATCAATGAGTTTATTGCTATCTACTAGGATGATGTGACTGTGTTTTATAGAAAGAGAAGTGACCAGTTTCTGCACTTGGAGAATATTCTGATAAGATGTAGAGAATATGGCATATCACTCAATCTAAAGAAGTTCCATTTTGGAGTGTAGAAGGAAAAATTACTTGGTCACATTATGTCACAAGAAGGGGTGATGATTGATCCAGAAAGAGTAAAGGCCATCAACAAGGTCCCAATCCCAAGGACTAAGAAGGGAATTCAATCCTTCTTTGTTCAAATAAACTTCATTAGAAGATTCATATCAAACTTTTTTGAGTTGACCATTCCAATCACTTCCATGCTGAAGAAAGAACAGGTCATCAAATGGGAGGAGGTTACCATCAAGGATATCAATAGAATCAAGGAGGCATTAAAACATGCCCATGTTTTAGCAGCTCTAGATTATAAGAATCCTTTCCAAGTGTTTTCCTTTGCTTCATAGAACACTATTTCTTCTATCCTACTCTAGAAGGATGATGAAGGGGTTAAGAGGCCAATTACCTTTTTCAGTAAGGCCTTGCAGGGAGCTAAGATGAGGTACACTATCATGGAAAAGTAATCATTTGCCTTCGTAAGAGAAAAATAAGGCTTTAGGCCTTATATTCTATGTTCTAAAGTTGTTTCTTATGTTCTGCACAACATGGTGAAGGACATTTTGTCAAAGATGGAAGTCTAAAGAAAAATATGCAGGTGGGTGAACAAGTTACAAGAAAATGATATGGATATCCAAACCACGAAGTTGGTGAGAGGTTTGGGCTTAGCTAATCTTATGGCTGAGATAAACTTGCAAACTATTGAGGTAAATGAGGTAGAAGAAGAAATGGTAGGTGTTTTTGAAAGGCTGATGAGTTCTAAGTTGTACAAGGATGTAATTTTCTATTTCAGACACTTATACTTCCCTAAGCATTTAAGTAAGAACCAGAAAAGGGATCTTAACTTCGCCTCCTAGAAGTATGTCATTACTGATTATGGGTTGGCTTGGAAGAATCCAGAGGGATTCCTCTTAAGGTGCATTATTGAAGAAAAATCCCCCAAGATAATTGTTGATTTGCATGGAGGAGTTTGTGGGGTCCATTTTTCTGCAAGGGTCACATCACACAAGGTATCGAGGGTTGAGTATTGGTTGAAGGATACAATTCTTTTGGTTAGAAGATGTGAGAGTTGCTAGCACTTCTCTGGAAGATTGAAAGCTTTGGGATACCTTCCTTTGCAACCTGTATCAATTGAATATCCATTTAAAAAATGGGGAATGGATTTCATTGTTGAGATTTTAGACCCTTCAAGTGCTGGTCATAAGTGGATTCTTATAGCTACTGATTATTTCACCAAGTGGGTGGAGGAAATCCCCACAAAAAGATTATCATTTGAAGGTTTGGGGTGCCAGTTAGGATTACTGCTAACAATTCCATGAACTTTAGAGATAAACCTTTGATGGAAATGTGCAAGGAATATGGGATCAACTTGAAATATGCCTCCAATTAAAATCCCCAAGGAAATGGACAAGCTGAATCCAGTAATAAAAATTTGTTGAAGATTATCATAAGAACATTAGAGCAGAACAAGAGAAAGTGGGATGAATAGTTGAAGTTTGTTGTTTGGGTAGATAGGATCATTGTTAAGAGGGTCACTATAAATAGTCCATTTGAGTTGGTATGTGGGACTCAAGGCCTACTGCCTCTTAATATGCAACTGTCTTCATATCAGTTTATGCAACAGCTTGAAGATCAAGAATTAGGTTCTTATGATGGTTGCATTAACTAGATTGTTAAGCTTGATGAAGAGAGAGGAGGGCACCCCACCAGAGGCATGTAAAGTTAAAAGAGAAACTGGAGAAGTTATTTGATAAGAAGGTCACTCCCAGGGTCTTCAATGTTGGAGATCTTGTTCTTCTATGGGATAACAAACATGAGGATAAGGGAAAGCATGACAAGTGTGACTCATTATGGATGGGACCTTACTCCATTGACATAAGGATTGCTGAGCATACCTTTTTCCTTAAGGACATAGACACTGAATTTCTTAAAACTAAATGTTAATGAAAAGCATTTAAAGCATTTCTTGGATTGATTCCCTTGAAATATGCCACCAATTACAATCCCCAACGAAATGGACAAGCTGAATCCAGTAATAAAAATTTGTTGAAGATTATCATAAGAACATTAGAGCAGAACAAGAGAAAGTGGGATGAACAGTTGAATTTTGTTGTTTGGGCAGATAGGATCATTTTCAAGAGGGTCACTAGAAATAGTCCATTTGGGTTGGTATATGGGACTCAAGCCCTACTACCCTCTTCATATGCAACTGTCTTCATATCAGTTTATGCAAAAGCTGGAAGATCAAGAATTAGGTCCTTATGATGCTCGCATTAACCAGATTGTTAAGCTTGATGAAGAGAGGAGGGCATCCCACCAGAGGCATGTAAAGTTAAAAGAGAAACTGAAGAAGTTATTTGATAAGAAGGTCACTCCTAAGGTCTTCAATGTTGGATATCTTGTGCTTCTATGGGATAATAAACATGAGGATAAGGGAAATCATGACAAGTTTGACTCATTATGGATGGGAACTTACTCCATTGACATAAGGATTGTTGAGCATACCTTTCCCTTAAGGACATAGAAAGTGAATTTCTTAAAACTACATGTTAATGGTAGGCATTTAAAGCATTTCTTGGATTGATTCCCTTGAAATCAAGGAAAAAATATCATGTATAGTGTATAGTTTATTGTTTTTCTCTTGTCTTTTTTGTTTCTCTTCGTTCTGGTCCTCGGTGACGTGTTTCTGCTGGGTTTCTATTTTCATTTTTGGAGATGGCTTTGTTTCTCTACTCTACAAATTGACTCTATTGCCCAATGGATATGTTGGCACCATGGTCTACTATTGTTTTTATGAAACTCACATGGAGTGTCCATCCTCGAGTTAGAGCCGATGTTGGTGCTCAAAATAGTCTCGCCCCATTTTTCCTTTGAGAATCTATCTATTTACGACCTCTGTCACTTTATTTTTCCCTGTGTTTCACCTACGTAATCTTTGTTTCCATTTTTAATCTGTTTCTGGGTCGTATATCACTTATGGGTCCATGATTTGGTCCTTGTTTCATTGCTCGTCTGGAAAAGGTTTGTAATTTGGGTCTCCCATTTTTTTTGTTCTTCCACAGTTGGGATTCATTTTCCTTGTCATTCTTCTGCCCTAAATAATTAAATAAAATTGAATAGATGTGTCTCTGATGGATGTACTTGAGCCTTGTAACACTTCCAAATTCTTTGGCCTTAGAGAATTTTTCATTTTTGGGCTCGAATGATCATTTTTCTATATTTTGCACTTTGATGGGTGTTTCTCCTAGTCAAATTTACATCCTTGCATCGACAGGGACATGTCACCTTTTGGTTGGACGTGGCTCAAATGGGTACTTCAAAATTTCTATGAATTGCCTTAACTTAAAATGTGTCCACGTGGAGGAATGACACTCATTTGAAGATCTACTTTTTGGTTTGGCCTTAGAGTAGCACCGAGAGGACATGAGGAGGCTTCTACTGGGTCTCCCCATACTTAGACCTTTTTCAAAGGGTTTTGGGAGGTCTTGGACATGTGGAGGAACCGAAGCATATTTGGGGACATGCCCTTGAGTTTTATTTTAAAGAAGCACCATGAGGACACGTGGAGGCCTCCGCTCACTTTGTATTTTTCTTAGACTTTTTCATTGGCCAAAGGAGACTGCCTTAGAGCATGATACATGGTGCCTTCCAGCTTTGAGCTTCAAGAATTCAGGACAAACTTTTCCAGTCCAGGACACGTGGCACCAGGTGACCCACACTCAGTTCAAGGTATGAATATTTTTAGACCATCTTAAGGTGGGCCATCGTGACATGTGGAAGTTTGAAAAGTCAAAGGGGCAGGGAGGTGAACCATCGGGGGCAATTTGTATTTTTTGCCCCTTGACATGCAAAGTGACTAAAAACATCAAAATGGCCTGCAAGGCCCGATGGAAGGAAAGGTCAAAGCTAGCTTTAGTCAACGGCGGAGGTGCAGGAATCTTTGGAGGAAATTTGAAAAATTTTCCTTTTGGTAGAAAAGAGTTAAAACCTCAAATTGGCCCGTGGACCTAGGAGGAAATACTCAATACGTTTTCCCTGGTCAATGGCGGTAGGGCAGAGCTGTGGGGAAAATTTGGAAACTTTTCCCTTTTCCAAAAAGGAGGTGAAATGGTAGAATTTTTCCACAGTCCCACTGGGAGCCCACCTTAGGACACGTGTCAGGCTCATTTCCTGAGGGTGGAGGTGTGGAACAAAATGTGAAATATTTCCATTATTTCAAAAGTTGTAAAAAGTTAGAGGAAACCTCATGGGTTTGTTTTCAAGTTTGAATCTCCCACGTGGATGGCCCAAATTCAAAGTAAAAATCAATGGAAGCTGAGATTTGAATCAGATTTTCCCCCCATTTTTACTGAAACATACCTGGAAGTGTGAGTCTTCATGATTTCTTTGTATTTCCTATGTGCTAAGAAGAGAGGGGAGTTAATGTTGATATTTGAGTTTGGTGGGAAGATCTAGAAGACACCTTTCACCATTAAAATGGTTCTGACTATTGTGATTGATTGGATTTTCTATTTTTCTTCTCTTAAGCACGTAAAGAGCCAAATTTGATAGATTAGAGGTGGAAGTGCATTGGAAAATTAAAGAAAGAGTGATCTACAAGAGAAGGAGTTGAATGTGGGAGATATTCGATGAGATTTCACCCTCGAGCATGTGGCAACTTTTTGTAGATCTGATTCTGAGAATCGCGATCAAAATCATGGTGAGAACTGTATGCATTAAACATTTTTGTCTTTTGGGGAAAAGGGGGCTCTATTGTGGATGTTATAAATGGCATGAATTTTTTGTGCAAATTGTTGGAGTGTTAGGGGTCAGGACTTATTTTTCTAATAGAAACCTTGAGAGAGCCAATCATTATTTGAGAAGCTGTTTGAGAAGCTTCTATCTCTTTTGTATTAAATCTCATCATTTCAAGGTGGTTGCAAGTGTACAGTCATTGATAAGCTCTTAGATTGTTCTAGAAACTTTCCCCTGCTGATAGATTTAATCAAATTCGAGTTATTTTGTGTTGTCTTGAGAAAAATGTGTTTGTTTTATTTCTGAATGTATGTGAGTAGTTTTACTTTTTTCTGTTGCAATCCTTGTGATTAAAATTTGATTCAATCACACAGGTCTCAATCCTTGTGACAATTTAGTGGCATCTACAATTTCATCTCTCAGAGGAGCCTTTCATGTGGGAGTGAAATAAATGATTTAAAATCACTTTTCTTTCATCTATTTGACATAGATTATCTGTAAGCCTTTGGGTGTACCTTAGGCATGATTTAGATTAGATCTTGATGCTTTGTTGGGTTTCCTATAATTCAATCCTTCATGATAGAATCTCAAATATTGTGTGAAAAAATGCTAATCTAGGCCTCCATTGAAGCACATATTTTGGTTAAGGAAACACTTTAGTCTATTATGTGGCATTTTATTGGTTCTAACCTTCCATTTTGTAAGATTTCTCAAAGATCTGGCCAGTCAAGTTCATCTTGCTCCACCTCCCACCCAAAAAATTCACTCAAAAATGACCAATCCTACTCATACTATCCCTTGTTTTTCATGTGTGTATGCTAATGCACAATCCCCATCACCAAAACATACAGAAGCAATCAAGGTCCCAAATGTCTTTAGTAACCTTTTCCTTGTTGTGAAAATATCTCCATGATCTGGAAGTGACAACTCACGAGAGTCAGATTTGGTGTGTTGATCATATTTTCCCACATTCTTCTCTATAAAATTTGTGCAAAAGAAGGATTTATCACTATTCTTCAATAACAGAGGTTACAAAATAGGTTCTCTTACCTTGGTTGAAAGGCAAAACCTAGAATAGTTAGGATCATATCACATCCTTTTAAGGTGTTACCCACTCCTTTCGAAACCTGAGTGCTAACAAGTCAGATAGATTGGTTCCCTGGATACAAAATGACATACATGATTATCTATCTAGCCTCTGAGTGATTAAAATCCATGGGTACCAAAAAGGTCAATTTGAAGGACCCTAAATATGATTTCTTTTAGGGTTTGATGACTTGTTTTGGGGTCATGACAATGGTCATGATGATCTTGATGAAAATCTTGAAAATGTATTATGATGATGAAAACATCTAACACCGAGGTTAACGAATGCTTGTGATGATGATAATAACCATTGAAGGTAATTCAAGTCATCTTCCGGTTCTGTGAAAACATAGTTTTAGATAAATAGATTCATATTACCATAAGTGCCCATTATAGTAGACCAATCCACAGCCACACCTGAGTCCTCGTCAAGTGAAAGGTCTGAGGTAGTCAGCGTAGATCTTCTAACATGCATCATTATCCCAAAGTGTGGGACTTCTGAAATAGTCATTCATGTTCCTAGAGAAGGTCTAGCTTCGACCTCCTATCAACTACTGCTCTGATACACAGTGTAGAGATTTTTTATCTAACCCTAATGTAATTATTTTAAAGGGGACCATATCTGTGGTACAATAGGCTCATAAGACAAAAACCTACTCTAGGAGAAGGTGATGCACCAACAATGGTTTTAAACAAGTGGGGACCACACCCCAACACACAACGAGTACCTAAGAGAGGTAGAATAAGAGTTGAGAATCAATGGAAGGGGAAAAATTCTAATAAGAATCCCAACATGTAAACAAAATTCAGCTCCACAACATGCAATAAAACCACAAAAAGATAGAGTGAGAGAAGAAATATATCTAACATTAATATTGTCACACTAGATAGAGATACATTATCTAGAGAAACTTGTTGAAGACCTTCTTAGATTCACCTACAATGCCTTCAAAGGGAGGTTTGATTTTTGCTAGCATATTTAGGTGCTTACTGTCCTTAGAGAACAAACTTAGGGAGGAGGCATTTTCCCTCTTTCCAAATCTTCTATGATATGAGCCACTAACTTCACAATATCTAGGAAGAATGATAGAAATTGAGTTTGAATAAACTTGAGAAACTCCTTCAACCATGGTCAATTGCATTGACTTTTTTTTCAAATTATGATGGTTGCCATTGTAAAACTCCATACCTTCATGTGACCTTTCGTTGTTAGGGAAGAGAGCTAGCCAATTTTTTCTTCTAGTTTGGCAAAGGTCATAAATGCTTGAATCATTCATGGTGTCATATTTGAATAGACTATATTTCCACCATTTTGAAATACTTCAGTTGTTTTTGATAGACCTTAGCCAAGAGCTTGTCAACAAGTTTGATTTGCATGTCACTGTTGAAGACTAGGGTGTCATAGGGGCGATAAGTTCAAGTGGTCCTTGTAACCACAATATTGGAGCTTTCATCTTGCATCGCACACTCAAAAATGTGTAGAATTTCTCTATTTTGGGATTCAAGGGATGGGAGCATAATTTCTACTTTGGGGGTTTTGATTTCACTATTTTAGGTTGTTGGGGGAGAGAGAGCAGGGGGGAGCAGGGTCATGGAGAGAATTTTGACATCCATGGAAGTATTGAATTGTAGTAGGAAAATGACTCCTTGATGTAGGGGAAGGGCTCTGGTATGGGCTTGGTCTTCCATGACATAGAATTCATTGCTCAAAGATATTACGAAATGGTAATAGGAAAATCTAACCTTAGGCAAGCACGTGAAGTGATTCAACTGAGTTCTTTGTGAAAGGCATCTGTTATTCAACTGAGTTCTTTCCTCTTTCTTCTTCCAGATTAGGGTTATCATTTCCTTTTGCATAAATTTTTATCTCATTTATATTCTTATTTACTGCATTTAGTTACTTTATTGCATTTGTTCATAGCTTGGATTAACTATCCCCATACTACATTGTTAGTTCATTTTTAGTTAATCATGGGCCTATATTGTATAGAAAATAGAGTTAAACGACAATTTTTTGTCACGGGGTTAGGATATATTGGCTACTACATACCATGAATTCGATTAGGTGGTTAGGTGTAGGTCGAGATCTGTGAGTCATCCTACACTATTCATGTCATTAATATGTGAGAAAACGATTCCCTACCAGAGGGCTCTCAAAAATGTAGATGAACCGTTGTTACCATAGTAATGATGTGGGTTGATGTGAAACCTATTAGGGATACAATACAAGTAGTAGGTACAATGACCACTACAAAAATGGTAGTAGAGCCTTACTATGACATTCTCAATTTATGGGTCAGAGAGGAGATTACTTTAGATTCCTATAGAGGTACTACATAGTTCACTAATCATGGAGAGTAAAGTGAGGTGCTTCCAGTAGCATAAATTCCTCATAATTTTGGCTATAGATATATCAATTCCCTCCGTATAGTTTATGACACACTTAGGGCCATGACAGATGATAGAGTCAACCTTCTACAAAGAATGAGATGCACTGTTGTAATATCAGGAGTACAAGAGATGAATTGATTTGTACCCAGGTGAGTTGATAAATGAGGGATGACACTACTTAGAGACCGAAGGATTGGTAGAATAACCACACAAAATGAGGAGGAGGAGGAGGTTAAGACATGATAAAAATTAGAAGAGGGAAAAAAAACTTATTAATGCATAATCACAGCACCCCCGAATGGCCTGAGTGTGAGTGGAGGCATTCAGAGTGATTGCACAACATGGGACCATCTCTCAAGTTGTGGGACTTGCAAGCTTGAGATGGCCCTCTAGAGAAAGTTGGTTCTTACTTCCTAATCTACCTACCACAAGCTACTCCAGTGCAAGAAAAATCTAACCTAATCCTAATCTAACCATTCCAAGGAGACAAATACAAAGAGAGAGGCTGAAAGAGAACCTACACTACGTGGTGATACACCAGAGAAAGGAAGTGGTAAGATACTCTGTTGAGGGAGAATGAAAAGGGAAAAGGGGACTAAGGGATACAAAAGTCACACATACCCAAATCTAGATCTGTCATAGACACTCCATGAAGCACAATCTCCTGCACCTGCAAATGTGAAATACATACATAGGGAGCAAACACAAGATATAGAGGCACAGAGAAACAAAAAAAAACAATGCCAAGGGTTGAAAGATGCCATGAAACAAGATTGTATTGCTCCATAAGGTGCACAGACTATTACATGGGTGCTCAGAGGCACAAATACACTCACCAGGCATAGGAGAAGGCTTATAACTCAAATGGAGTCATGAAACAACTTTGACAGATTTTCCTCACATCCCAGAATGTCTCTCCCTTTTCTAACAAGAAGTGCTTACAATATATAGACGGCAAAAACCAGAGTGAAAGAAGAGAAACTTGAATCTGTTCCTAAATTCCAACCACCAACCATCAATGCCCACTACAGATCCACCATAGATCTGTCAAGTCTTCCTCTCTTGTTGTCTATCTAGCATGTTGAAGAAGGAAGAGTAGTAGATCAAATCAAATCTGATCTGGTAACTCAAGCAATCAGATTCTGCATTAATGGCCTGAAACACATTTTCCCATTTTTACCCACCTAACCTCATTAAAATTAAATTTTTAGGCTCCCATGGCGTAGACGAGGTTGAGATCTTTCCAAAATGTCTTCTTACTCCAAAATCTGAGCTT
Source organism: Taxus chinensis (assembly GCA_019776745.2). Classification (NCBI taxonomy): domain Eukaryota; kingdom Viridiplantae; phylum Streptophyta; class Pinopsida; order Cupressales; family Taxaceae; genus Taxus; species Taxus chinensis. The sequence goes on from CM034148.1 coordinate 845,047,330, forward strand.
CAAGTCAAAAGATATGGTCATCTGAAGATCAGGGTCATGGGCACACAATATTTAAAAGATTCTATCCGTATCGATTCCATGTGGTAGCCTTGTGCATCTTGAAGATTCATCCCCTATCATTCAATTTTGAAATCATGTCGGAGTAACACGTGGCACCTTCTGAGTTATCCTCTATGTTCCTTTGTGTTTTTTCTGAGTTCCTCCTGTTAGTAGAGATGTTGTGCCTAACCTAAGACATGTCGAGGCTTCGTGCTCATTTAGAAAATGCCCCCAGATCTTGCTTTTGAAGTTGTGTGGTCGAGACACATGGAGGCCTCTGCTTTCTTTTAGAATTTTCAACAGTAAACTTTACCTCTTTAAAATTTGGGACATGTGCAGGCTTGACCCTTGTTTGGGGACTACCTTTTGGGCCGCACCTTTGAATTGTGCCAAAGAGACATGCGGTGGCTTCTGCGGCTTTGCCCTATTTCCTTGTGTTTTGGCTAAGTCCCTTTTTCTTGGTGGGGTCATAAGTTTGACCTTGGACACATGGAGGCTCACCACACATTTGATTCTTCCCCTTGAGTTTTAACCTTCAGAGTTACGCCAGGCTGACACGTGGCTTTATCCTCTAGTCCTTCTATACTTAGTCAATTCAGTGACCGCTTCTGCCTTTTCAGGCTCTGGAACACATGGAAGGCCCGTGCTTGTGTGAGTCTCAACTTTGGGTCACGCCTTTGAATTTTTGCTAATACATCACGTGGTGCCATCCGCTAGCACTCTATACTTAGCCGATTTGAGCCGATGCCTTTCACAGACCCCTTTTTTGACTTTGTTAGACCCTAGACACATGGGATCCTCGCACTCATTTGGAAACCTACTTAGGATTTTACCTTTGAAGAGCACCCAGTCGACACATGGCTCCTTCCATCGACACCTTTATACTTAGTCATTTTATGCCTGCTCTATCTACTCTTTTTAACTTTTTACCTATTGAATCTTCCCCTCCTTGGGACCTGGGACACATGGACGCCTGGCGCTTGTTTTTGTCTCTATTTTGGATTCAATCTTTGGAGTTGTGCACGACTGAGACACATGACACCCTCCGTACTGGTTCTTTGACTACTTCAACCAACTGATTGAACCCCACGGGATTGTGGATCCAGCACTTTGAAAAATACACTGCGTTGTGAACCCAGTAATAAATTTGGGAATCCCCCCACATACCTGCCAGACCCACATTCACACTTGGGAAAAATTTCCTCTGCGATGCCCCGCATGACCCGCTTCTGCTGACCAAAAAATCCTTCTAATTGTCCGCTGTATCCTCGTGAACTTGAAGAAATATGGAAGAGTTAGAACAACTTCATTTAGGGGCTACACTCTAGAAAGTGTCTTTTGGAAGACATCGAGCCTATCAGATGGAAATGCTTTCCTATTGGGCCCTATATTCCTTTGGAATCATGTAAATCCTTCGCAAGACCCTGAAGCACCATTATAGGGGAAAATGGTGTGAGTTGACCATTGGATAAGTGACTGGGATTATTTTGGTCAACAGAACCTATCCTTCAAAATTATATATCTGTGCATGCATGTGTTATGAACCACATTTTATCTGGGGGTAAAATGAGGTATAACAATATTCATTCTTAATAACTAATAAGGTTGTAACATCATAATCAACATAATTATGACCATTTGATGATGGGTCACCTGATACGTGACCATCCAGTAGAGGGAATGGGTTGGGTTGCTTAATTTTAATTAATCATGCCCCATTTACCCTATATAGAATCATGACTGATCAATCTACTGTCTATGGTTACAATCACTTACCTAGGGGATAGGGAGGCTAAGGGGGAGGGTATCGTTAGGGTCCAAATGAATCAAGTATAGTTTGATGTAATTCACCGCCCCCCCATATCTATAAGACCAAGGATCATGCATCCCTATGAACTTCATTTCCTCATTAGTTTGTTCATCTGAAAAGGTCCGTATTTGGGTATATACACTAAGGGATTCTCTCTGGCTTATAGATTATCCACAGGGGAGATTTGCATAGCTCGAAGGGCATTTCGCCCCCAAGCCGCTGAACATAAATTTTGAATGGCCATGTAACTTTTGATCCAACGTATTGGATTGTCTTGTAACATTTTCTAGGGTGGTACATATGTCCTTCTAGAAATATTCCATCTTCGGACTCAAATGGTCATTTAGACCTACATTGGATTTCACTTTGACATAGTTTTCCAAGGTCAGATTTCCTTCGTCTACTAGTCCAAAAATTGCTTCGAAACATGGCCTTTTTAATTTTGTCTAGGGGATGACAGGTAAATGATTACATAAATTTTTACTTTATGCTTTATATGGCAATAAGCCAAAAGTTTGTTCCATAGATCCGCTTAAACTATGATTGGCATATTTTGGTGCTTACGTGGCTACAAATTATTGAATGGGGCACCATGGGTTTGTCTTTTGAACTAGTAGATAATTTTTTGCTATTTTAGGCAAAAAGTTTTTACCAACCCTGCATGCCCCGCAACCCCGCCAGGCTTTGATTAAAGAAAGAGTGTCAATAGCATGTGAAAAAGTCTTGGTGTTGACCCTGGAATGAGAAGAAACTTATTTTGCAAGCTTACATTTTTATTTTGCGATTCTTTGTGAAGAAGTTTTGGAGGTATTTCAACCTCTTCGACAGTTTGATCCACATCACCATTCTAAAATTGATGCGCGCTAACGCCTAATGTCATTTTTGAAGCAACTTAAAACATTACTTGAATAAATTTTTTAAGATTAAGAAATATGGAGGCTACATGCCAAATCTTACACTTAATTAGTAATTAATATCTTAAATATATATTTTTACAGGCATGGGACATGTTAAAATACTATCTCATAATTGAGGTCCAGCCCTAAAAAATGGACTCCTAAATAAAAATCAGGAGGATAGGTCATGGCCTCCTCTAACTTTGTATTTTTCTTAGAAAAATCAACTGGCCAACAACATATTAAGTATTTTCGGACCCTAACATAGGGTGCCTTCTACTGAACTTCAAGCCTATCACACTAAATTTTTCAAATAACGACACATAACTGATCCCGTGCTCATTGAATGTCTCAACTTTTGGGGACCAACTCCCGACTGTGCCATTGTGATGCATGGTAGTTTGATCCCACGAGTCAAATGATCAGGGAATCAGTATTCTCATCGGAGGAAAGTTGGAGGAGCGTTGAACCTCTTGTCATCGAAGGTGTGTTTTCAAAGACATCAAAATGGCCCGCAAGCCTTATAAAGGATAGTAAAAAGAAAAATTCCAGTCAATGTCGGAGGTGTGGGATTTCGGGGGAAATTTGGAAAGCTTTTCCTTTTGTGAAAAAGGGAGCTAAAAGATAAAAAGAGAGCGCATTTCCACTGGGACCCACCACTACAACAAACAAGATCTTTTTACCACAATTATTCTACAAAATTTCAACAATTTAAAAGAATTGTAGAAAATTCGTGGCATGTCTATGATAATTTCAGGAATTTATTTTGTAGGTTGTGTAGATGTTCTACAATTTAAATATACTTAGAAAAACTTGTAGAAAATCAAACACTTCTAAATATTTATTCTAGAAAATCCATAATTTATTTATTTTTTAGATATATAATTTAAATAGATTTCTACCACATTTATATTACTTTTGGGATAATTAAAAATACTAATATAAATTATAATAGCATTGCGGAGATGGCACATTAAATAGTGCTTGAATGCTATTTAATTGCTTTTGTGGAAATGCCACATAACTAATTCTTTAGATTTTTAGTACATTTTAAGATGAAAAATATTACATTATAATAGTCTTTGTAAATTCAAAGTACAAAAAATATATATCTATACTTTATAAAAATATTTGAAGTGTCACATCACCATAATTATTCTACAAACTTTAAATAAATTACAGAGAATTGTAATAAAATTTGTAGCATTTCTATAATGATTTAATAATTTAATTTCTTGCTTTGTAGGTGTTCAACAATTTTAATGTATTTATAAAATTTTGTAGAAAATTCATATTCATAAACATTCATTACGGAAATTCCAATTTTTTTTAATTTTTCAGAAATCTATTCTTTCAATATGTCTACCATATTTATATTGATTTTAGAAGAAAATAAAAATATTCTAATATAAATTCTTTAATAACACTAACTAGAGATGCCACAATAAATAATGTTTGAATAACGTTTATGGATTTATAGGCAAACTCTATTATTTAAACTTTTAATACATTTCCAAAAATTAAAAATATATAATAATGTGTATATTAAACATAGAAAATTTATTTATACCTTATGAGGAATTTTTTTATACCAAATCCACATCTCTAAATGTTTTAAGTTCTTTTATTATTTAAATATAATGAGTTCCAACAATATATACACACCACATTACCTAGTTAACTATATTGAATTTCTTATGAATTCCTACATATGCTATCATGAATCTTATATTATTTTTTGCATTTTCTATTTAAATATATATTTGTAAAATAGTGTTTATTAATTTAACTTGAAAATATTTCATGTATCTAATAAATTTTATTCTATTTATTAATTTTATTTTATTTTATTATGGGCAAATAAGTTTCTTGAAAGGGACTATACCCTTATACAAAAGGCTCAACAGCAAGATTTTATCCCAGAAAAGCCCAACAACAGAAAATAATCTGTCAAGGAAAGAACCAACAAAAGCAAACCAGCTGCTACAAAAATAGCAAATAAACAACAACATAACAACAACACAGCTACCTAGCAACTACGTATTAGACCATTTTCCTAAATGTAGCAATGAAAGCACCCAAAAGATAGGAATCAAACCTTGTCCGACATGGTGGGGGATTTAGATTTGGCATTTCCCTTCTTTTTCCTATCCACCACAGTCCATTCTTGATTTCCCACATCCACTATAGTCGGAAGAAAAATTGTAATGGGTTTGATGGGGATGTGACCCATAGGAAGGGGGGTCGAAATATCCTTAATCACTGAATCAACAATCTGTAAAGAATAGTCTGGAGGCTTCTCTGTATTGGTCTGTGAATCAACCATGATGGGTGAGTTAACTTGCAGAGGGGCACTATATTCCTTAGCCGGATCTGAGTATGGGGAATTGTAAGATGTTCAGGTAGAGAATCCTTCCATCAGGGTGTTTTGGTCTTACGTTTGGAGTGTTCACAATCATCTGTAACATGACCAATTTGGAAGCAACGCCGACATCTGAAGGCAAGTCTCTCATAGTCTATTCTCTGCACCCAGAGCCTGGCACCAATCTGGAGATTGATTTCTGTTGGTAAGAGTTTGGAGGTATCGAGATTAACTAGGATTCAAGCATAAGTAGTATGTGCTTGAATGGAGGTCTTATCATCAACTGCCACACATGAGCCAAGAGTATTGCCTATAGCAATGAGACAAGATCTATTCCAAAGCTCATAGTGGGAGTCCTGGTAAACAAACCCAAATCGGGTGGGTATCAAAAGACCTCCTTTAATGGGTCGAAAGATGGATACCATGGTTTGGACATAAGCCCGTGTTCCCCCCAAACCCAATGTTGCCTAAAACTTAAATCCCTATCTTCAGGGGTTTCAAAGACAGCAATGAAGTAAGCTTTAGCACAAGGATAAAGCTCAATCTTACCTTGTATTTTTTCTCTCCATCTCTGGGTTATCCAGTCATGAAGCTGAGAAAGCTTAGGCCAAAATTTGTAAAATCTGCATATGAGACCCAGGTGGGAGAGATTTTCCTCCTCCTTAAGAACCTTTAGAAGTAGATCCTCCTTGATTTTCAGTGTCGGGACCTCTTGGGAGGGTTTCAAGAGCTCATTTCTGGCATTCTCCTTCTGTTTGGAGACCGCTGAAGCATAAGATCTGGACCTATTGTCGCTGTTTTGTTTGTCCTGGTTCTGGCTGACCCCTGTTTCTCTCCCTCCATCACTAGAGCCACACATAGTCCCTTACAACCTGTAGTTGCTAGTGTTGAGTTTTAAAGGAGATGATGATTCTTTTTCTGAACCATCTTTACCAGCGCCATAAGAGAGCACCCCTGTTTTGTGACCAAGCAGAGAAACTCCAACTCAGTTTTGTTGAAAAGGGGAGTCTTGGTTAGCATTGAAAGCCATGTCAATCCATGAGGTTGGTGCTTTATTTTCCTCTTCATTTTTGTAGCCACCACCCTTAGAAACCTCTGGTTTCCCAAAGCCACCGCCAATGATAGGGACATCATCATAGAATTTTAGAGTAGGGCGAATCCCTAGTAGCCTTCGTGCCTCCTCCATCCCTATTTGCAGACCGGCAGGGATCAGCGAACCTGGGGCTCGCAGACTTATGTGAAGCCCACGTAGAAACCATGGAGCTAGGGCACTCGGGCACGGGCGCGGGCGCGGGCGGTTCTATTTATTAATCATTATGATATTAATATTAACATATATAATTAACAAATAATTTATTATTTTTATTAATATTAAACTAAAAATATCTATGTTAGCTCTCTAATTACATGATTTAAAAGACAATGTTATAGGTTTGAATAACATCTATTTTAACACGTTTTCTACAATTTTTATAGGAGTTGATAAATGATAATAAATAAAAAATAAAAAAATAAAAAAATAGTATTTAAAGATTATTACCATGTAGTTTTAAAGAATAAATTGTCATATCAAATTATAGACAATCCATGTTTTTGAGAAATTTGTCCATTCAATTATTTTTATTTCGACACCACATATGATTCTTAGGCATCTTAGGTTACAGGGACTAAGTTACAATGTAATAAAGATTGTTTGTTTTGATTTACTTTGTAACGATATTCCTAAAAATATTGGGGCACTCCTAAATCGCGGAAATCATGAAGCATTTATTTAGGGATTTGTATTTTCCAATGATAAGATTTTGTCAATTTACTTAAAATACGCAATTACAGAAAGCCATTCAATACAAATTATTTTGCATGTTTCAAGTCTTCCTTCTTACCTTCTCATAGATTTGGTGCAACATTACATAGGTGCGATGTAGAAGCTCTTCATTTCAAAAGACGAAATGGTTTTCTCCAAGATGTTTGCAGGAATAATAAGCTAAATAATAGAAGGAAAATGTTTTTAATATCGATAAGTTAAATGCAGTTCTCTATAATCATTCAATTTTATAAGTATTTATGTAGATCTGCAATTGCAATTTGTCACAGAATGATCATAATCTTACGTGTTATTAGCATTTAGTTTTGGTTTCACTGCACATTACTATTTTAATATTCGGGCCAGGGCTTTTTTTTGCCAATGATAATTTGGGAACTAGGAAGATCCATGCTACATAATCAACTGATATTACTTGAACTATTGTAACTATGTAAGAAATTAGAATCAAATCAATTCTCGGGATTTGTTTTTTTAGTTTATATTCATAAATGGTATTATTTTTTCTCTTGTGGTATGATTTGGCTCACATGGTTTGTAGCTTAGTGTGGGCCAGACATAGATGGCCTTAATAAAATAGAGAGGAACTTGAGCTATTTTGACAGTGCATAAGAATGCATTCACATGAAACATGGTACATCAATACAAAGAGGACTTTGAGAAACATTTTGAAGCTTCGAGTTAATAGATGATGCCAATAATGTGAATAAGATTGTTCATTCTGATTTTGATGTTATCCAAGATATTCACACTATGTACATTCTATATACAAAACTCTTCATCGTGCATTCAAACTGCAAGTCTTATGTGAGGGAGGATAACTTATATGTTTTAACTTTACCATTCTTTCTTTCCGAGGACAATGGGTTTTTAATTATTTATTGACCTCTTTTAACTTTTTCCTATTATGTTAGGATAGTTCTATTGTTTTCTTCCTTTTATTATTATTCTAATAGTATTTATAAGAATTATTTTGTTTGTTAATTTATCAAGATGCTAAGTGTCTTTTTTTAGGGTTTATATAATAACAAAAAATTAATTTCAATTTACTTGTATAAAACTTAGAAAGCAAACTCGTTTTTAGGATTTATTTTAATTTAATGTTTATATAATTTAGACGTGGCTAATTAGTTTGAATTGAAATACACTATTAATATTATAATTTAAATCTATTGTTTTATTAAAAATTACAAAATATTATTTTATTATATTAATTTTATGTAGATAAGTATTATTATTTAATATGTATGTGGAAATGTAGACAATTGACATATAGAATTTTGTAAAAGAATGTGAAATCAATAGATTAGTTATAGTTATATTTTTACATTATTTTTATAGATATTCCACATATTATTATTGTGGAAATCAAATTGTAGCTTCCAGCTACAAGTTTTATGTGGTAATCTTAATTGTAGATAAATTTGTATATATTGTCACATATATTATATTAATACACAAGTGTAGAAAATCAATAATATCATAATACATGAAAAAACTACAATTTTAAGAAATAGTGGAATATTCACAATCCTAAAAATTGTTGAAAAATTACAATCTATAAAAAATGTGGATAAACTTCACTACAAAATATTGTAGGGTAGCTTCAAATTTTATAAATTGTGGAATATCAATAGTCTTATAAATTGTGGAAACACAACAATAATATATGAAATTATGGATGAGCTATAACTTCAAATCCACATTTTTAATTTTGAGAATTCCTTATAACCACAATCAGAATGTAGAAAAATTGTGGCAAAAAAGTCTTATTTGTTGTAGTGCACATTGGGACACCTGTCAGACCCATTTTTCAAATGTGGAAGGGCAGAACTGTGGGGGAAACTTGGAAAATTTTTCCTTTTCCAAAAGGGAGGTGAAATAACATAATTGTGTCGCGGTTCCTCTGGGATCCACCTTAGGACACGTGTCAGGATATTTTCTCAAAGGTGGAGGTGCGGGTGAAAATGTGAAAATTTTACATTTTTCCAAAAGTTGTAAAGGGAAAAGGAACCCGCAGGCCCATTTTAAATTTAATCTCCCACATAAACGGTCCAAATTCAAAATATAAATCAATGGCAACAGTGCATATGTATCTAATGTTTCCACCATTTTCATTCCAAAGCTCCTGGATGCGTATTCTTATGGTTTTTTATCATTTCTTGGAGTCTCCTACATGCCAAATGAAGAGGAATATTAATATGGTAGCCTAGTTTTGTGGGGAAGGTATGTAAACATATCTCACCATTAAATATGCAATCTAACTGTCAGATTCAACCTGATTTTTATTTCCTTGGCACGTGAAAGACATGTTCATATCTTGGTTTGGTGAGGAAAATATTGGGATGTCTGTTACCATTAAGATGAGATCTGACCTTTGCACTCGATCTGATCTTCCATTTTTCCTTCCTGGGTACGCAAAGAACCAGATTGGATAGATTAGAGGTGGAAGTGGTTAGCAAGTAAAAGGAAGAATGGTCTACCACAGGAAGGAGTTGAATGTGGGATATGTTCGAAGAGATCTATCCCTTGAGCACCTAACAAATTTTTACAGATTTGATTATGGGAATCACGATCGGGATCATGGCAAGCACCGGTGCACTCAATTTTTGGGTTTTTTGGGGGAAAAAATCTAGTGTAAAATGGTATAAATGGCTTGATTTTTTATGTGAAAAGGGTTGGAAGGTTGGAGTGCTATAGGTCATGACTGATTTTATAAGAATTTTTTTTGATAGAACTCGTCTTTATGCAAAAATATCTGAAGAAACCTATTTATTTCCTTTGTGTTAAATTTTATCATGTCAAGGTGGTTGCAAGTGTATAGCCATTGACAAGCTCTAAGATTGTTCGAGAAACTTTCCCCTGCTAATAAATTTAACTAAACTCTAGTTAATCTGTGTTTTCTTCATTTTTGAATGTCTGCAAGTAGTTTTTCTTGTTCCCATTGCATTCTTACATTGAAATCTATGTGAATCACACAATATCTTATCCTTGTGATAGTTTGGTGGCATTTGTAATTTCATTTATTAGAAGAGGTTTCATTTGATAGTGAAATAAACAAATTTAAAATCACTGTGACTCCTACCATGACTATAAGATTGTTTGTTAGCCTTTAAGGGTATCTTAGGCACGTGATGAAACAAAGATTGATAATGTTTAGTTAAGTTTTCCAATTTGAGCCTTCATTTTGGATCCTTGAAGTTTGTGTGAAAAGTGTTGATTTGGGCCTCCATTGAAGCACATATTCTAGTTAAAGGGACATCCTAGCTACTCTAAAGCATTGTGTTGTTCAAGCTATCCATTTTTGTAAAATTTGTCAAATATTTGGTATAATCAACTTCATCATGCTTCACCTCCCACCCCAAATCATTCAAAAACAATTAATCTTACCCATACTACCCCTATTTGTCTTGTGTGTATCTAGATGCAAAATTTCTATTACCAAAACATGTAGAAACACTCAGGTTTTCATTGCTTTTAGTGGCCTAAACCTTGCTTAGAAAAAATCTCCATTATCTATGGTGACAACTCGTGAGAGTTAGGTTTTGTTGTATTGATCATATTTTCTTCAAGGTATTCTTAAATACTTCACAAGGAAGGAATTCCCCATCTCCACCATAAACAATAAGATACAAAAGGGTTCTCTCACCCTATTTGAAAGGCGTAACCATAAAGTAGTGAGGATAGATCAAATCCTCTTGAGGGTGCTATCCATTTGTCCACATTTGAGTGATAAAGGGCCAGCAAGATCCCATCCCCGGCTAAAAAATGAATCACTATGATCTATCTGTCTCTAAGCTTCCTGCCAAACCTGTGATGCTCCTCAAACTTTGAAAGAGAATCTATTTGGGTACCAACAGTGAGTATTGATGATCATGATGATGATGACAAAGAAAAAAATGACGATGGTGATAGTCATGAAGCTCATGATGATTGTGAAAATGATGACGATGGCAAAGATGATTGTTACTAGGATGAGGATTGTGATGATGACGATGATAATATTGTCAATGATTATGATGATGTTGATGAAACCAAAAACACCACTAAAGATAATGGCAATTGTGACAATGACGATGATTAAGATGACAATAACTGTAACACACCAAAATTACCAACACAAGGACAACACAGTGGAATACAGGATAATTTTTTTTTTACTTACTTGAAGATAATACGACACTACACAAGTTCTCTAGGGAATACAATCAACTAAAGACTTGCTTTCCACAACACGGACCCACATTGGTTACAGATAAACATGAGGCACACAATTAGGACACAATGGTTCCTCTAAAGTATGCAATTTTACAACAAGGTTTTCCCACAGAAGGTTTCTTTAGATTCCTGTTTTAGCTGTAAGTGTTTTTACATTCTTTACTTTTCGCAGAGGAAATCACAATAGGAGAATCTGAAAGTCATGTCTCCTTTGAAGAATTTTCCCCTACCTTGATAATGTTAAAATACAGTGTAAACCAATTATAGAATAGCAAGAGGTTACTTCATTTACTTGATTAACTTATTCATTTGTGAGGAGGCAGTTAATTTCTCAAGGCTCTTAACTTTATCAATCTGTTTTCGACGCTGTGCTTTTGAACATATATGTTTTACCTTTTCAAGCAGTCAATTTTATTTTATTTTATTTTATTCCAGTACATGACCGTCTAACTCTTGGATTCATCATTAAGATCTTATTAGTTATTAATAAGATTTCATTGGGGTCAAGAGTCTAATCAGAAAAATTAAAGGTTTCACTTGGGCTTCACTTGAAGAGATAGAAATAAGTATACTGTTTACATTTTCAACGGGTAAGACATATCGAAGAGTTTCTCAGGCAAGTTCCTTCTATTTATTATAATCTTATTATCTTCCAAGAATTCAATCATTGATTTCACCTTAAGGCCGTTCTGAGGGTTTACCACAATAAGATATTTTTGATTAGTTTATGCGGGATCACAAGGTATATTTGTTTCTCTTGTTTTCTTTTTGCTAGGTTCAAAAACATAGTCCTCTACCAAACGACACAAGACCAAGGTAACTAGAGCAATGCAAGATGAATCAAGTTTGGATAATTAGAATTAGGTTTGACAATTCAAGGATAAATCATATTCTGAAAAGTGAAAATTCAACAAAGGATACGCATGTCAAACAAGTTCATTTAATCTTATTGACGATAATATTTCTCAAATTGACTTTCAAACGATAACAACAACCTCCATGAGAACAATACAAAATTATAACACAATTCCTTCTAGATAGTCTCCACAATTTCCATACCAATGATGTAAAGCAAAAGAAAAACATTCGTACAACAGCAGTTCCTAAGAAGGATGGAATCCACTTTCTACACGTGTTTCTTTTTCTCTCTCTTTGTTTTTTTTCTTTTCTACTCAGGAAATCCTCCTGCACATTTGTTAGCACAGGTCAGTTCGCAAGAACTGAGCACGATAAAAGCTATAACATTAAGACAGTATGTTGTTATCTACTGTTTCAAGGAAGGAGAAAAACACCGTTGATTATGAAAAATAATCTAAGAGTCTAAACAAGAGCAATTAAAGAGTTGTCCAATAGCATAAAATGTCTAAATAAAAGGGGACGACACAACTCTATTTAATTATCATTTTCTCATTGGAGCAGTTAATAAACATCATAGTGAATTTCACTCATATCACAATAATGACCGTCATTTTAACAAGATAACATTTCGAAACAAAAACAATTACAAGAAGAGAATTAATTTCAAACGTGATATGTCCCTATTTGTTTAAGTTAGTTCACCAAGCCAAGGACTCACTATGTCATTGGAAGATTCCAAACAATCAATCGACCTGAGAACATCTAAACCAACATGACTTATTAATATTAAGATGATGTGCCTATAACAGTTAATTTTATGTCAGCACAGAATAAATAAATTGGAAAGAAAAGGGATGAGACGCACAAATGACCCCGTATGGGCCACGTCCTATTCTAACAATCCTTCTATTAAACTTTCTTCTAATCAAGAGAATGTCTTAAGAAAAAGGACAAAATTTGACAAGACCAAACATAACCATTATAAATCTTACAGGAGGGTTACTCAATCATTCACAAGAACACAACACAGGATACATAGCTTCCAAAGGATCTATCGTCAACAACAAGTCAACTTTAACCTTTTTGGTCAACACATAACCATTCTACTACAATGACAGCAAGGAGGTCGTATCACAACGATCATCACAAAAACCAGTCAACCAATGAGTTTCCAAACACACCAAACTCTAAGTCACAGGAGAATGAAATTTAAGCATCTTTACAGAGCAAAATGTAGAGTAATTACTTACGCATAAAACCAACATCCCAATTTTAAGATTTGAAAACTTCCTCACTAATGATCAAGTAGCTCTCGTATCCTCCAACATGTGTGAAACAAAATCAAGGTAAGAAAGAGTATTTCCTCTAACATTTTAAGCTATCCAAAAGAAATGTGAGTATCGTCAAAAGAAAACATTCCATAGGTTCAGCTACATTCCTCAAAACATACAACAGTCACCAAGGAAGAGAAGGTGGTTCCAAAGACAACAATCTCCAAACGGTGAACATGAATTGATATCAATTATGAAAATCAAACATGACACTCGAAGAATAAAAGTATTTCTTTGGGCGATTCAAACAAGTAACAAAAGCAACTAACCTAGTTGAGAGTAATATCAACTTGGCTCAATTCGATAATCAATCAAGCTAAGCACACACCAAGCCAACCGGGAAGGGTTACTAGAAACTAAAACAACTAAAAGAAAAGAATAGAGACAGGAAAAGCATCATTCACCTATACACAATGCACTTGCAGTGCTCAATCCCTAATTCGCAAATACTCGGCATAACCCAGAACTAAAGATCTCGAATTGAAACAAGAATAAGAACAAAACAGGAACTGTAAGGTTGAGTCCAACAACAATGTTTGATAAATCATTCAAATCGTGAGACCAACACCTAAAACTCGAGAATTTTCATTACAAGACCCCCGCCTCTTTTGTTTTATTAGTCTTAAGAACAAAGTTCACCCAAATAATATTTATTAAAACCCAGAAAACAATATAAGGGCTTCAACCAACGCAATCATTTCTAACGCCAAAACAAGTACAAACTTGCCAGGAAAGTGGAAACCAAACAGTATACCATCACACGAGACATTAATATGAAGAGTAGGGTTATTTAGTGATTCAATTAAATAACAGCATAAGAATTAATGGTATAGAGAAGATTGTGCCTGATTAAGCTCCCGCAGTCAATAACAAGATGGACGGGGCCTGCAACAGCAACCGAAGCCTAAATCCATTTCTTCAAGCTCGTTGGGCGCCCAAACATCGAACATCTTCACGTTGGCACAGGTAGGAGTTCACAGCCAGGGTGGGTGGTCTAAAATGCTTGCCATCATTCTCCCAACACCGCTCCAAGATCAGCCCTAGAACTCCTGTAGGCCCCATTTTGGAAATTGAACTTAATCCTTCGTCATACAACCAAACACCTCCACCATCTCCATATGCATCTGATTGTTTCTAATTTAGACCGCCTAACCTTGGTGCTCTCATATTAGGAGCAGCCCTAGTTTGAGACAAAGCAAAAGAAGATGGCTTTAAAACCAAAAAACAATCTCTAGGTACAGACTCCATATCCATAAAACAGTCCCTAGACTTAGCATCCTCAATTAAGGCTGACCAGTCACTAGATTACTTCAATGCAGCTGCTTTGCGAGCTCGTGCCAGTGCCACATTCATGCGGCGAATAACATCTACAAGGCCAACCCCATGATTTGAAGCTTGGACACAAAATATACTGATTACATCACACTCCTGGCTCTGAAGGCATCTACCATAATGATAAATAAACCTTTTCCTTCATTAGATCTGAGGACAGCATCAAACTCTCGATGCAAACATTTCAGCTGTAGCTCGAAAGTGTGATAATTCCATCAGCACCCTTTATGCCTGCCAACATAGTGACTCGTAGAAGATGCTCATATAGTTGCAAGGCAAATTGTGCTTCACGAATACTCTGATATGAAACAGATCTGCCCCTATCAGATTCTCTTCCAAGAGTTACATCCTACAATAAGTAAGATCTCAATAGAGACTCTTTGTAAATAAATTTCATCAGGCCTGTTGGTAACACCCTCACTGTCACGAATCGGTTTTGGAGAAACGACTCAGTGCAAGCTCTGGATCTGAGGAATATCCTGCTACCTTCATCTCCCAAGACATTTTCTTCAACATTGCATAGATCTTCTATGCCTGTGGGTGTGATCTGTCACCAATACAAAAAGCATGCGCCATTTTATTGGCTTTAAACTAACTACACCAAGCTTCTTTTTTTTTTTTAATTCCTCTATCCTTCATCGACCTCCTACAAGCTCTCTTGCAAGCAAACTGTGCTTCAAGATTATTCCGATATGAAACAAATCCACCTCGATGAGATCCTCTTCCATGAGTAACATCATGGAACAAGCAAGATCTCAGTAGAGGATCTCTGTAATAAATTTCATCGGGTCTCCTGGTAACACTCAAACTGTCACTTAATCGATTTTGATGAAAATATCTTGAAGGAGAAATCCCGAATTGAGGATGCAGTCGAAATAAAATAGATAACAACATATCTGGACAGTCTGCCTGTTGGAAACGCTCCAAAAACGGCCTGAATACAACCAAGCTTGATAGGCCAACAGGAACGAGCCAAAGTGTGACCGAAGTCACCAGAATCGGACACAAGGAGGTAGATACTCATCTACGGGTAGAGTGGAAAATGTGAAACGGCCAAGGCGGTTTGTGCTTCGTGAATATTCTGATAAACAACAGATCCGCCTTGAAGGACAATCCCAAATCTGAGGATGCATCTGGTACTGAACAGATACAACATAGATGGACAACCCACTTGCTGGAAGCACCCAAAACAGCTTCCACTACATCGAAACACACCTACCGCCTGGCTACTTACTATGCAGGTCGTTTGTTGTGGTTTCCCGACTCGAACACACCTCGTGGCACCCAGAGAAAGTTGAGGTAATGCGCCTGCGACTGAAGCTTCATCTAAAACCGCCATATCAAACCCATGCGGCCAGACCGAAAGAAAACCGTGGGCAAACTAAACAATCCTCCTTGTTCACGCGGCAAGGGAAGACAGAAAAGGACGTGCCCAGGAGGAACGGAAGGAGACGTCTCATACACGCCTGCTACACTGGCTTGTAGCTTCATCTCACCATCATGTTAGACCCATGCGCATTGAATAGAGGATCAGAAAGAGATCATGGCAAGGAAAACGGGGCTCCTCCCACTATCACACGCCACCCAGGAGATTACAGACATTTAAGAAGTGACATGATATGTCACCCATCTGCCAGCTCAGAAAAGTAAATTGCAACGAGGCACTACAATAACAACAATATTATTAAATATATTAATAAAATAATGATAATAATAATAATATCGTAATAATTATTTTAATAATAATAAATAAATTAATATTATCTGTTAAAGTCTTTGGTACTTTTATAGACATACTATTTAACTGTTATTGGGCTTTCTTGTAAAATCTTGATTTTGATCACTTTTTGGTACAATTGTAAAATATGACTAGTGAGCCTTTTTGTACAAGGGTATAGTCCCTTTCAATAAAATATTTACCAATAGTAATAAAAATCTACATTAATATTAATAAATATGCTAATAATTATATTAATGATATTTTTTATTTGTTAGAAATTGTAATAATAATAATATCAATATTAGTGGTAAGATAAGTATTGGTGATGATGATGGTGATAATGATGAGGATGATGATGATCATGATGATAAAGAAGATGATCACTATGATGATGAAGACATCGACAACAATGACGATGATGATAACAATGCTCCACACCAATGAATTACATGGGCGGGGATCCATATTGTTAATAATATGAGTCTTGAGTGGCTAACTTTATAGGTTATCATCAAGGCCATTTATGCATGAACTAAATGTCTGCTTCCTTTTCCTAACTTCATTTTTAGTATCATTTTATGTATAATACAATTCCTGTGGCTGCTACTAACATACCTACATTATATAAATATATGTAAAATATGCCGAGAGATATAGTTTGAATGACACTTATGTCACAAATCAAAAATACATGCCTCGTGAACCTTACCTATCAGTATATTTTACATATCATGTTTTGATTTATATTTTTATATATCTATGTATGTAAAATATTCCGAAAGGTAAAGTTCACAAGGCACATATTTTACATTTGTAACATAAGTGCCTTTCAACTATACCTCTCAACATATTGTACGCATATTTAGATAATATAAGTATGCTAGTTGTAATATACACACAATATGGTCTTAAGGTATTTGTAATTATTTTTAGGAAAATTTTCCAATAAAATGTCATTTAAACATTTATTGATTTGTGACTTAATTCTCATATTGTGTTTCCATTGGGTTGATGCTTCTTATTTAGCTTAACACTTCTAGAACCAATTAATGTTTCCAAATTCTAAACAAACTTGATATACTGCAAATAATATGAACTCCAAAAAAAAAATAGATCTCCTTTTTTGTTATCGAATAATGAATTACAATGTTTCCAAAATAGGAAAACAACTCCCAACTCGAGTTTCCAAGCAAACTCTAACTAACTTTGACTAAATCTACTCTAGGTGATAGAAATTACTATTTTTAGCAATTTACTAAAACCTGCTATTCTCAATAAGTTTGCATGCTTATTCATACGGGAAAAGAAATTTCCACGCGTCTTCTATATTGCTAAATTAGAGGAATTGACAAATTTCTAACTCATAATGCATTTAATAGACTAAAATTAACTAATGCCCAAAAATAGGAAAAACTCGAACTAGAACTTAAATCCTAATTTTTGGCCTCAAGATGGTGGATTTAGGGCTTGAAAATGTGCTAAAACTTTCCCCAACCAGTGGTGTAAGTTGCCGGTGTGTTTGTCTCATCGAAACATAAGGTTTCAAAAAACAAACGGACTCAAATAGACACCTGAAGCTCAAGTTATGACCTTGTCAACTTCCTGCAAATTTTGGCACATCACCAATGCACATTATATAACACATCTATTGACTACAAACTATTCTCCTCATGTATTTGAACATGTTTTAAATTGTGTACTCTGAAAGAGGATAAAATTTATCGACATTTATTTTCGAACTAAAAGATTATGATATTATACTTACAATGATCATATTTTAAAATATATTGCCGGTTAACTTATTTAGATGAGGGTATAATTAATTGAAAATCATTCACTAAAGTCATCTATAAAATTATTTGCATTCTAACCTATTATGGACCGCATATAGGTATCTCAAACTCGAGCATAGTTCGAGGACTTTCGGCCCTAATTATTGAAGGATCAATTCTTACGAGTGGCATAGCAAGACACGAGTCTAAAAACATCATGATTTTTATTGTAGATTACACTTGTGCACCACAAGTAAGCATAGAAATATTGTTTTGGTCTTGGCATTTTATTACTTTTTAAAAAAACCATTACTTATGCTCATTTCATAGAGCTACCTAGAAGCGGAACTAAATGGATCTGAAAACTCTTTTAAGTATCAGTTTGTCTTATCCTTCTAAGCCAAAGAAAGGAATGACCAATTTGATGATATTAAGAATTCTATTATAAGTGTAGAATTAAGATTGTGAGATTTCAAAGGTACATCCCAGATGTAGAGATATAGACGTATTAGGTGCTAGGATTAAGGTATCTACAACAATAGTGGTTAAAACAATTAATCCCTAAAGAATGAAATCAATGGGAGATTATCTCTCGAATAAATGTTTTTTCTGTATCACATTGTTTTAAACCTTTTAAAACAGTGAAATCTTTCTAAACATATATTTTAAATTAAGATATTTTATTGATGGAATACTTATCCTAACATTATCTTAAACTGTTATATTTACTGCATTTACTATTTTAATTATAAAATAACATATTTTAATATCATAATTACATTAATTGTAATTTTAATATAAATTTATAAGATATCTTTTTAACTCCAATTTTAATATAAACCATATACAATGGAAAGATATCCGTAATATTTGTTTGTACTACAACATACAACTACTTCCACAAAAATAATTTATATTTCATTATTGATTGTTTATATTAAAAAATTGTAGTTGGCCTTTGGTTTTTCAACGGGCCACTAAAGCCAACTAAAGCGTTAGAAGGGAAGCTTTGTGTATATGCTTTAGTTTTTCAACGGACCACTGTCAATTGTTTTAGTAGATTCAGGTGATCAAAAACTTAGATTATTTGTCTTAATTTTGTTAAATATAAGTACAACCATTCACTTAAAAGGGAAAGTTAAGTTTGTATAATATTTTTTAAAAATAATTAATCAAACAAAGAAGATTTCATATTCAATTATGCATTCAAATGTGAAATATTGTTCAACACATTAAGATTGCTGCCACTAGTACTATTGTCATATTTTTATTTTATAGAATTCACATTATATTCCAACAGCATTTTTTTAATTTTAACAAATTTCGCCAAAAAATATTTTCCAAACCGAAAGATGGTTCTATACACAACAAAATTTGTTATTTTTAATTAAATTTTCTGCCATAAGGTTGATCATCTTCTACCAATAATGATATATGTTTATAACAAAATAACATAACATTATTAAATTTTCAACTAAACACTATATTAATACATAAGACAGATGCAGACAGTTTAGTAAACTTCATATATATTCCTTCTAGTATGAATTTTGCATGTTGAAGTTTGTAAATCATCTACCGAATAAAACTTTCTCAATTGTTTATGGCAAAGTAAAGAATAAAATATTAATATCTACTAAACAACATAGGATATAATAGCCCCTAATTAATAAAGGTGAAGTAAATATAAAATATGACTCAAATGCCAGCCACTATATACGTAATGAGTGATCGTGAATATGTATTATTAAAACATTGTATTTGTGGATTATTAGATTTTGTATTGTCCTTTCTACAATAAATAAGATATAAATAAATTTTTATTAGGATGAAAATTAAAATGATTAAACTAATTATAATGCAAACTGATAAATGTAATGATGTAAAAAAGTATTGCATAACCATTAATAAAAATATAAATCTATAAAAAAAAGAAAAAAAAAAAAAAAAAACAAATAAAGAACTCGAAATATATCTCGTGAAAAGAACAGGTTCAGTAAATAAACTTCTTAAAATTTAATTCATGAAAAGCATGTGCACATTGCTTCCTAAAATGGGTAAACTGTTGGTAAAACATTTTAATCATTACTAAATGCATAAGAATTTATATAATGGGCTATAATAAAATATTTAACTCATGCATTTAAACTTTAGCACACAATTGTAAAGTTGTGTTGATTTAAAACGAGCTATTTTTTATTTGAAACCGTTGCCGTTCCGAATTCAGGAGGCCCTCCGAGTCCTGTTATGAATTCAGGAAAATCGTGTGAATGATTAGTGGTTGAAACTATAGATATAAGTGGTATTGGAAAAAACGCATTGGAAACATCGTTTCTATGTTTTGTCCAATACACTTACATCAATAGTGTTGTATCCAGAATATTTCGTACTAACATCGCCTCCTCTCTAACAGCGGCGTAGTCCCATTAATCTTTTAACATATTTTCTTCGTAAAATTGGATATTACTTTATTGCAACAAATACTGATGTGGTTGAAGGCTTTATTTATAATACTGAGCATCAGTATTTCATGCATCCCATGTGATGGCCGTGCACACTAGATGAACAAAATTTCATGTCGAAAGCATTTTGATTTTCTCATGTAAAAGTTTGCGGCGGCTGCTAATATGAAAACATGAACCTTTTGTGTTGTTTTCGTACTAACTGGTCTAAATCATAGTACCAAATGGTTATTGCAACTATGAGCAACAATATAAAATATTTTTCATGTTAGCTTAACTGGGATATACTGTAAATGTTATAGCTATTCCCCATTCCAACTATTTTGTTTTAGTTCAAACTTTTCATATTAAGTACAAATATGTTCTTTTAAAACAAGTCATTAAATGATGAATCCTTACACAACAATCTTATAAGAGAATTTAGATTATTCTCAAATTGTTATTTCTCAAATAATATGTTGGGCACCGCTATGTAATTTATGTTGGGATTCTTGTGGATCTAGATACCTCAAAGGATTTTCTAGAGAACATAGAGCTAAAATGCAAAATTGGATATAGATGCAAACACTCGATTAAGAATGGCTTCCCTTCAAAAGTGGAAGCTTCTTTGCTCTTGGAAATTTGTTTTCGCATTGTACAAACTTAAAACGTCGAGGGAATGGAAAGAAAGCATGGATCAATACTAACTGAAGATATTTGACAATTAGGGAGAACTAAGTTTCCAAGCCTAAGAAGGATCAAGAAGTTAAACGGTAGAGCGAAGTCAATGGACCTTCCCAACCAAAAACTTTGGAGATTGAAAAGGAAAATATTCGAGCCAAGGAAATGGCAGTAAAACTTGATGTAAACTCCTTCCTTTGTTATTGGAAGCATGGTGAAAGGAGTAGGACCCTCAAAATATATTCTCTAGAATCTAGGGGCAATGGAGAGAATGATGTAGGAATTGGGTTTCAAAGTTATAATTCTAATCCTCTTACCCAAAGACTATAAGCACTAGATGATGCACCAAAATTAGCAAGAACTTGACAAGGTCATAACTTGAGCTTCGGGTGTTTGTTTGAGTCCATTTTTTTTTAAACCACATGTTTCGATGAGACAAATGCATGTTTTTAGCACATTTTCGGGCCCTCAATCTGCCATCTTGAGGCCATAAATTAGGATTTAATTTATAGTTCAGTTTTTTCCTATTTTTGGGCATTAGTTAATTTTAGTCTATTAGTTGCATTATGAGTTAGAAAGTTAGCAATTCCTCTAATCTAGGGATGTAGAAGATGCGTGAAATTTTTTGTGCCCGTACAATTAAGCATGTGAACTTACTAAGAATAGCAGGTTCTAGTAAACTACTAAAAATAGTAATGTCCACCACCTAGAGTAGATTTAGTTAGAGTTAGTTAGAGTTTACTTGGCAACTCGAGTTGGGAATTGTTTTCCTATTTAGGAAACATTGTAATTCATTATTCGATAATGAAGAAGAAGATCTATTCTCTTTGGAGATCATATTATTTGCAGTAAATAAGGTTTGGTTAGAATTTGGCTACATTACCTTGTATTAGAGCTGGTTTGAGACTTTAAAAAAAATGGTAGGAAGAGGAAGAGGAAGAGGAGACAGTATTGCCCAAATGAATAGAAATATGGAAGATCTGCAGAGGCAAGTTGTTGCACTTCCTGCAATGATAACCCAGAGAGGAAATCATGGTGTAGATGACATAGATTAAGAAGAAGTTTATGAAGAGGAGGAAACGCAAGTGCCACCATTAGCTTTTGAAGAAAGGATGCTTTGCACATTAGAAAGAAAGAAGGATGGAACATGGAGAATGTGCACTGATAGTAGAGCAATCAATAAAATTACAGTCAAGTATAGGTTCTCAATACCTCGCCTTGATGATATGATGGATGTGCTTGCTAAATCTTGGTATTTCACCAAGATTGATCTTTGAAGTGGTTACCATCAAATTCGGATCAGAGAAAGAGATGAGTTGAAAAAAAATTCAAGACAAGAAATGGATTATATGAGTGGTTGGCGATGCCATTCGGGTTATCTAATGCACCTAGTACTTTTATGATACTGATGAACACCGTTCTGCAGGAGTATAATGGTATGTTTGTTGTGGTTTATTTTAAAGATATCTTGTTCTTTACTAAAACTAAGGAAGAACATTTGAGGCATCTAAGGGTGATATTCAAAGTGTTAAGGAAAGAGAAACTATATGCAAATATGAAGAAGTGCACATTTATGCAAGAGAGTTTGGTATTCTTGGGCTTTATTATTTCAGTAGATGGGGGGTACAGATGGACTCAGAAAAGACAAAGGCAATTATTGAATGGCCTACTCCATGGAGTATAATAGAGGTAAGAAGCTTTCATGGTCTAGCAACATTTTATAGAAAGTTTATTAAAATTTTCAGCAGTTTTGTAGCACTTATAACAGATTGCACAAAAGGAAGGGAGTTTTTGTGGACAAAGGTAGCTGAGGATAGTTTTTAGTTCTTGAAGAAGAAGGTGACAAAGGCACCCATTTTGGCACTACTAGATTTTGATTAAGTGTTTGAGGTTGATTGTGATGCCTTGCGTGTGGGTATTGGTGTTGTTCTAAATCAAGGTGGAAAACCAGTAGCTTTCTTTAGTGAGAAATTGAATGAGGTAAGAAATAACTACTCTACTTATGATGTGGAATTTTATGCAATTTTTACAAGGATTAAGGCATTTCAGGCATTACTTAGTGCCTAAAGAGTTTGTTTCTTTACATACCACATAGCCCTTACGTATGTGAATACAGAAAATAAGTTGAATAGTAGGCATGCATAGTGGGTATCATTTTTGTAGGGTTATAATTTCTCTCTAAAACAAAAATCAAGAAAACATAATCAAGTTGCAGACGTATTGAGTAGGCGTGTGACTTTGTTTACCACTATGGAAAAAGAGGTGGTGGGTTTTGAAGCAATAAAGGGTTTGTATTATTATGTTATTGATTTTAAGGATATTGTTGAAAGGTTAAATCGTCCATTGTTAGAAAATGCAGGAGATGTCCTAGATGAGTACATTTTACAAGATGGCTATCTAGTCAAGGGATGTCAACTATGTATTCCAGTTGGGTCTATGAGAGAGAACATAGTGAAAGAGTTGCATAGAGGAGGATTGGCTAGGCATTTTTGTAAAGATAAGATGATAGCCTTGGTAGAAGAGAAATACTATTGGCTAAAGCTGAAAAGAGATGTGGTAAGATATGTTGAAAGGTGTCAAATTTTTCAAGTCTCGAGAAGCCATGCACATAATACATTGTTGTATATGCCATTTCCTTTTCCTAAAGGGTCATGGACAGATCTGAGTACGGATTTTGTTTTGGGATTACTAAAAACACAACAAGGTAATGACTCAATTTTTGTGGTTGTTGATAGATTTTCTAAGATGGTTCATTTTATTTCCTGCAAGAAAACAAGTGATGTGATAGGCATAGAAGATTTTTTTTTTAGATAAGTTTTCCGTTTGCATGGTGTTCCAAAAACCATTACTTTAGATAAGGACACAAATTTATTAAGTCACTTCTGGTGGACTTTATGGAAGAAATTAGGAACTCAATTACAGTTCAACAGTGCCTATCATCCTCAGATTGATGGGAAAATAGAGGTGGAAAATATGAGTTTGGGAAACCTGTTAAGGTGCATCGTTGGGGAAAAGACAAAATAATGGGACTTAGCATTACCACAAGCTGAGTTTGCATATAACAGTTCCATAAATAGATCCATAGGAAAGACTCAATTTTTAATTATGTATGGGAGTAATCCAAATGGGGTGTTAGATTTCGTATAGCTACCAGTTGATGGTAGAGTCAGTGATGATGTAGAAGCATTTTCTGAACATATACAACAATTGTAGGAAGAAGTGCAGAAGATGTTGTAGAATAGTAATGATAAGTATAAGGAAATAGTAGATGTGCATAGACGGAGAAAGTTATTTACAGTTGGTGAGTTAGTTATGGTATATTTTTTGAAGGAAAGGTTTCCAAAAGGCACCTATAACAAGCTAAAGTACAAGAAGATTGGTCTTTGCAAAATCATGAAAAAATAAATGATAATGCTTATGAGCTAGAATTACCAGGGAATTTTGATATTTCTCTAGTGTTTAATGTTTCAGATTTGTAATCTTTTCATGGGGATGGTGCAGAAGGGGATGTTATTGATGAATTAGTAGATTAGAGGCAATAGGTTCCAGTAAAGAAGAAAGAAGAAGTGGATCATATTCTAGATAAGAAAACAATGGATACACAACATGGGAAACACAACAAATATTTGGTCCATTAGAAACGACTGGAGCAAGAGGAAAATACTTGGGTCACATAATGGGAGATTAAGAAATTGGATGTAGATAAATGGAAGGAGTTTGAAGAAGACAATTTGCAGGAGGTACATTTTTTTTCAAGCAGGGGAGAATGATTCACCAAAATTAGCATGAACTTGACAAGGTAATAACTTGAGCTCTGAGTGTCTGTTTGAGTTCATTTTTTTTAAAACAACTTGTTTCGATTAGAAAAACGTAACCAATACCAGCCTTACCGATTGGGGCAAGTTTTCGGCTCATTTTCGGGCCGTAAATTCACCATCTTGAGGCCGCAAATTAGGATTTAAGTTATAGTTTGGTTTTTTCCTATTTTGGGCATTAATTAATTTTAGTCTATTAGTTACATTATGAGTTAGAAAGTTAGAAATTCCTCTAATATAGGGATGTATAAGATGCATGTAAATTTCTATGCCCGTATGAATAAGCATGTGAACTTACTAAGAATAGCAGGTTCTAGTAAACTACTAAAAGTAGTAATTTCTGCCACCTAGAGTAGATTTAGTAAGAGTTAGTTAGAGTTTACTTAGCGAATCGAGTTGGGAATTGTTTTCTTATTTAGGAAAAATTGTAACTCATTATTAAATAATGAAGTAGGAGATCTATTCTCTTTAGAGTTCATATTATTTTTAGTAAATAAGGTTTGGTTAGAATTTGGCTACATTATCTTGTAATAGAGTTGGTTCGAGTCTTTAAAAACAAATGGCAGGAAGAGGAAGAGGAAGAGGAAGCGATATTTCCCAGATGAATAGAAATATGGAAGATCTATAGAGGCAAGTTGTTGTGCTTCCTGCAATGATAACCCAGAGAGGAAATCAAGAAAGAGATGACATAGATGAAGAAGAAGTTTTTGAAGAGGAGGAAATGCAAGTGCCACCATTATCTTTTGAAGGAAGGATGCTTCGCGCATTGGAAGGAAAGAAGGATGGAACACGGATAATGTGCACTAATAGTAGAGCAATCTATAAAATTACAATCACCTATAGGTTCCCAATACCTCGCCTTGATGATATGATGGATGTGCTTACTAGATCTAGGTATTTCACCAAGATTCATCTTTGAAGTGGTTACCATCAGATTCGGATCAAAGAAGGAGATGAGTGGAAAACAACATTCAAGACAGGAAATTGATTATATGAGTGGTTGGTGATGCCATTCGGGTTATCCAATGCACCTAGTACTTTTATGAGACTGGTGTATACCGTTCTGTAGGAGTATAACAATATGTTTGTTGTGGTTTATTTTAAATATATCTTGTTCTTTAGTAAAACTAATGAAGGTTATTTGAGGCATCTAAGGGTGATATTCAAAGTGTTAAGGAAAGATAAACTATATGCAAATATGAAGAAGTGCACATTTATGCATGAGTTTTTGGTATTCTTGGTCTTTATTATTTCATCAGATGGGGTACAGATGGACTCAGAAAAGATAAAGGAAATTATTGAATGGCCTACTCCATGGAATATAACAGAGGTAAAAATCTTTCATGGTATATCAACATTTTATAGAAAGTTTATTAAAAATTTCAGCAGTATTGTAGCATCTATAATAGATTGCAGAAAAGGAAGGGAGTTTTTGTGGACAAAGGTAGCTGAGGATGGTTTTTAGTTCTTGAAGAAGAAGGTGATAGAGGCACCCATTTTGGCACTACTAGATTTTGATAAAGTGTTTGAGGTTGATTGTGACGCCTCGCATGTTTGTATTGGTGTTGTTCTAAGTCAAGATGGAAAGCTTGTAGCTTTCTTTAGTGAGAAACTGAATGAGGTAAGAAATAACTACTCTACTTATGATGTGGAATTTTATGCAATTGTACAAGCATTAAGGCATTAGAGGCATTACTTAGTGCTTAAGGAGTTTTTGTTTTTTACATAGCACATAGCCCTTAAGTATGTGAATACACAAAAGAATTTGAATAGTAGGCATGCAAAGTGGGTATCATTTTTGCAGGGTTATAATTTCTCTCTAAAACAAAAATCAAGAAAACATAATCAAGTTGCAGATGTATTGATTAGGTGCATGACTTTGTTTACCACTATGGAAATTGAGGTGGTGGGTTTTGAAGCAATAAAGGGTTTGTATTCTTATGATATTGATTTTAAGGATATTGTTGAAAGGTTAAATCATCCATTGTTAGAAAATGCAGGAGATGTCCTAGATGAGTACATTTTACAAGATGGCTATCTAGTCAAGGGATGTCAACTATGTATTCCAGTTGGGTCTATGCGAGAGAACATAGTGAAAGAGTTACATAGAGGAGGATTGGCTAGGTATTTTTGTAAAGATAAGACGATAGCATTGGTAGCATAGAAATAATATTGGCCAAAGTTGAAAAGAAATGTGGTAAGATATGTGGAGAGGTGTCGAATTTGTCAAGTCTCGAAAGGCCATGCAAAAAATACATGGTTGTATATGCCATTTCCTATTCCTAAAGGGTCGTGGACAGATCTAAGTATGGATTTTGTTTTGTGATTACCAAAAACAAAACAAGGTAATGACTCAATTTTTTTGGTTGTTGATAGATTTTCTAAGATGGTTAATTTTATTGCCTGCAAGAAAACCAGTGATGCGACAGGCATAGCATATATTTTTTTTAGAGAATTTGTTCATTTGCATGGTGTTCCAAAAACCGTTACTTGAGATAGGGACACGAGGTTGTTAAAGCACTTCTAGCAAACTTTACGGAAGAAATTAGGAACTCAATTACAGTTCAACATTGCCTATCATCCACAATGTAATGGGAAAATAGAGGTTATAAATCAGAGTTTGGGAAACCTATTAAGGTACGTCGTTGGGGAAAAGCCAAAACAATGGGAGTTAGCATTACCACAAGCTGAGTTTGCATATAACATTTACATAAATAGATCCACAGGAAAGACTCAATTTATAATTGTGTATGGGAGTAATCCAAATGGGGTGTTAGATTTGGTACAACTACCAGTTGATGGAAGATTCAGTAATGATGCAGAAGCATTTTCTGAACATATACAACAATTGTAGGAAGAAGTGCAGAAGATGCTGTAGAATAGTAATGATAAGTATAAGGTAATAGCAGATGTGCATAGACAGAGAAAGGTATTTACAGTTGGTGAGTTAGTTATGGTATATTTTTGGAAGGAAAGGTTTCCAAAAGGCACCTATAACAAGCTAAAGTACAAGAATATTGGTCCCTGCAAAATAATGAAAAAATAAATGATAATGCTTATGAGGTAGAATTACCAGTGAATTTTGATATTTCTCCAGTGTTTAATGTTTCAGATTTGTAATCTTTTCATGGG
Source organism: Taxus chinensis (assembly GCA_019776745.2). NCBI lineage: Eukaryota > Viridiplantae > Streptophyta > Pinopsida > Cupressales > Taxaceae > Taxus > Taxus chinensis. Next base: position 845,075,559 of record CM034148.1, read on the forward strand.
GATGGTGCAGAAGGGGATGTTATTGATGAAGTAGTAGATTGGAGGCACTAGGTTCCAGTAAAGAAGAAAGAAGAAGTGGATCAAATTCTAGATAAGAAAACAATGGATATGTGACATGGGAAATACAACAAATATTTGGTCCATTAGAAAGGACTGGAGAAAAAGGACAATACTTAGGTCAGAGACCTGGAGATTAGGAAGTTGGATGTAGATAAATGGAAGGAGTTTGAAGAAGATAACTTGCAGGAGGTGCATTTTTTTCAAGAAAGGGACAATGATGCACCAAAATTAGTAGGAACTTGAAAAGAACATAACTTGACCTCTGGGTGTTGATTTGAGTCCATTTATTTTTGAAACCACATGTTTCGATTTGAAGAACACAACAGAAATTGGTCCTACTAGTTGGGTCAAGGTTTCTCCATGTTTTTGGGACCTAAATCCATCATCTTGAGGCCACAAATTAGGATTTAAGTTATAGTTCAATTTTTTCCTATTTTTGGGCATTAGTGACTTTTAGTCTATTAGTTGCATTCTGAATTAGAAAGTTGGAAATTCCTCAAATTTGGGGATTCAGAAGATGCGTTGAAATTTCTGTGCCCATACGAATAAGCATGTGAACTTTCTAAGAATACCATGTTCTAGTAAACTGCTAAAAATAGTATTTTCCGCAACCTAGAGTAGATTTAGTTAGAGTTAGTTAGATTTTACTTGGAAACTCGAGTTGGGAATTGTTTTCCTATTTTGGAAACATTTTAGTTCATTATTCGAGAACGAATAAGGAGATATATTCTCTTTGGAGTTCATATTACTTGCAGTAAATCAAGTTTGGTTAAAATTTGGCTACATTATCTGGTATAAGAGGTGGTTCGAGTCTTAAAAAAAAATTGCAGGAAGAAGAAGAGGAAGAGGAGGCGGTATTGCGTAGATGAATAGAAATATGTAATATCCACAAAGACAATTTGTTGTGCTTGTTGCAATGATAACCCACGGAGGAAATCAAGTTGGAGATGACAAAGATGAAGACGAAGTTTGTGAAGAGGAGAAAATGCAAGCGCCGCCATTAGCTTTTGAACAAAGGACGCTTCGCGCATTAGAAGGAAAGAAGGATGGAAAATGGATAATGTACACTGATAGCAGAGAAATCAATAAAATTACAATCAAGTATAGGTTCCTAATACCTTGCCTTGATGATATGATGGATGTGCTTGCTAGATATAGGTATTTCACCAAGATTGATCTTCGAAGTGGTTATCATTAGATTTGGATCAGAGAAGGAGCTGAGTGGAAAACAACATTCAAGACAGGAAATGGATTATATGAGTGGTTGGTGATGTCATTCGGGTTATCCAATGCACCTAGTACTTTTATGAGATTGATAAACACCATTCTATGAGAGTATAATGGTAAGTTTGTTGTGGTTTATTTTGATGATATCTTGATCTTTAGTAAAACTAAAGAAGAACATTTGAGGCATCTAAGGGTGGCATTTGAAGTGTTAAGAAAAGAGAAACTCTATGCAAATATGAAGAAGTGCACATTTATGCAAGAGAATTTGGTAGTTTTGGGCATTATTATTTTAGAATATGGGGTACAGATGGAATCAGAAAAGATAAAGGCAATTATTGAATGGCGTACTCCATGAAGTATAACAGAGGTAAGATGATTTCATGGTAAAGCAACATTTTATAGAAAATTTATTAAAATTTTCAGCAGTATTGTAACACCTCATAACAGATTACACAAAAGGAAGGGAGTTTTTGTGGACAAAAGTAACTGAGGATAGTTCTCAATTATTGAAGAAGAAGGTGATAGAGGCACCCATTTTTGCACTACCAAATTTTTATAAAGTGTTTGGGGTTGATTGTGATGCCTCAGCATGTGGGTATTGGTGCTATTATAAGTCACAGTGGAAAGCCAGTAGTTTTATTTAGTGAGAAAATGAATGAGGTAATAAATAACTACTCTACTTATGATGTGGAATTTTATGTAATTGTTACAAGCATTAAGGCATTAGAGGCATTACTTAGTGCCTAAGGAGTTTGTGTTATTTACATACCACATAGCCCTGAAGTATGTGAATACCCAAAATAAGTTGAATAGTAGGAATGCAAAGTGGGTATCATTTTTATAGGGTTATAATTTCTACTCTCAAACATAAATCTGGAAAAAAAAATCAAGTTACATATGCATTGAGTAGGCATGTGACTTTGTTTACCACTATGGAAAATGAGGTGGTGGGTTTTGAAGAAATAAAGGGTTTGTATTCTTCTGATTCTGATTTCAAGGATATTATTGAAAGGTTAATTCGGCCATTGTCAAAAAATATAGGAGATGTACAAGATGAGTACATTTTACAGGATGGCTACCTATTCAAGGGATGCTAACTATGTATTCCAATTAGGTCTATGAGAGAGAATATAGTGAAAGGGTTGTATAGCAAAGGATTGGCTAGACATTCTGGTAAAGATAAGACAATATCCTTGGTAGTAGAGAAATACTATTGGTCCAAAGCTGAAAAGAGATGTGGTAAGATACGTGGAGAGGTGTCAAATTTTTCCAAGTCTCAAAATGGCCATGCACAAAATACAGGGTTGTATATGTCATTACCTATTCCTAAAGGGTCGTGGACAGATCTGAGTATGGATTTTGTTTTGGGATTACCAAAAACAAAATGAAGTAATGACTCAATTTTTGTGGTTATTGATAGGTTTTTTAAGATGGTTCATTTTATTTCCAGCAAGAAAACAAGTGATGTGACAGGCATAGAAGATTTGTTTTTCAGTAGAAGTTGTTCATTTGCATGGTGTTTCAAAAACCATTACTTCAGATAGGGACACAAGGTTCTTAAGTCACTTCTGGTAGAATTTATGGAAGAAATTGGGAACTCAACTATAGTTTAGCAGTGCTTATCGTCCTTAGACTGATGGGAAAATAGAGGTGGTAAATTGGAGTTTGGGAAACCTATTAAGGTGCATCGTTGGGGAAAAGTCAAAACAGTGGGACTTAGCATTATCACAAGTTGAGTTTGCATATAACAGTTCCATAAACAGATCCACAGGAAAGTATCCATTTTTAATTGTGTATGGGAGTAATCCAAATGGGGTGTTAGATTTGGTACAACTACTAGTTGATGGCAGAGTCAGTAATGATGCAGAAGTATTTGTCGAACATATATAACAATTATAGGAAGAAGTGCGGAAGAAGTTACAGAATAGTAATGATAAGCATAAGGAAATAAAAAATGTGCACAGATGGAGAAAGGTATTTACAGTTGGTGAGTTGGTTATGGTATATCTGTGGAAGGAAAGGTTTCCAAAAGGACACCTATAACAAGTTGAAGTACAAGAATATTGGTCCTTGCAAAATCATGAAAACAATAAACGATAATGCTTATGAGGTAGAATTACCAAGGTAATTTTGATATTTCTCCATTGTTTAATGTTTTAGATTTGTATTTTTTTCATGTGAATGGTGTAAAAGGGGATGTTATATGATGAAGTAATAGATTAGAAGCAACAAGTTCTGGTGAAGAAGAAAGAAGAAGTGGATCAAATTCTAGATAAGAAAACAATGGATACACATGACATGGGACATACAACAAATATTTGGTACATTGGAAAGGACTAAAACAAGAGGAAAATACTTGGGTCATAGAGTGAGATATTAAGAAGTTGGATGCAGATAAATGGAAGTAGTTTGAAGAAGACAACTTGCAAGAGCTGCATTTTTTTTCAAGCAGGGGAGAATGATGCACCAAAATTAGCAAGAACTTGACAAGGTCATAATTTGAGCTCTGGGTGTCCGTTTGAGTCTATGTTTTTTTGAAACCACATGTTTTTATGAGATGAATGCAGCAGGAAAATGTCCCTACCTATTGGGGAAAGTTTCAGCACATGTTCTTGGGCCCTACATCCGCCATCTTGAGGCTGCAAAAATTAGGATTTAAGTTATAGTTCAGTTTTTTCCTACTTTTGGGCATTAGTTAATTTTAGTCTGTTAGTTACATTATGAGTTAGAAAGTTGGAAATTCCTCTAATTTAGGAATGTATAAGATGCATGGAAATTTTTGTGCCCGTATGAATAAGCATGCGAACTTACTAAGAATAGCAGGTTCTAGTAAACTGCTAAAAATAGTAATTTCTGCCACCTAGAGTAGATTTAGTCAGAGTTAGTTAGAGTTTTCTTGGAAACTCGAGTTGGGAATTGTTTTCCTATTTAGGAAACATTGTAATTCATTATTCAATAACAAATAAGGAGATCTATTTTCTTTTGGATTTCATATTATTTGCAGTATATCAAGTTTGGTTCATCATTTAGCTACATTAATTTAGATGAGCCTGGTTACCATTAAAGGATCAAAAGTAAATCTACCCTTGCAAGGTCTTATGAACAATTACTTTTCTTGTTATTTTTTGTTGTAGGATCAATCATCATTACTATGTTATAGTCAATATAGTTGTGAAATGTCTATTCTCAATGGAAATATTTGATCATTATTCAACATCAATTTCAAAATTATTATCTACACAAGGATGGCCCCCTAACTAAATAACTACCGACTTACAAATCAAGAAGGTAAGATATTTTGGAATATGAAGACACTTAAATAACTTGTGGTATAATAAATAAACTTTTATGATCCCTTATACCATTCTATATAACATATTGAAGCACACATGGATAACTATCACAACTCATAAATTAGAATGATAACATAAAGTATGTATCATTGTAATTTGAGTCCATTAAATGGATATATAATCTGTATAAAAATGGCTACCTATGTACACACCAACAAATTAGAGAAGATATTAAAATAAGTTTCCAATCCTTATAAGGATTTGTTGGAATCACATCCCTAATTCATTAAAATTAAATAAATTTATAAAAAGTGGACTAAAATCCATTAATCATAAATACTTCTTAGACTCGGTTTACAAGCTGAGTTGTTTAAGAAAACTCTAACTTTCTTGGTGAACAATTGATGAGCTCTATGTTGTGAATATGTATCAAAAGGACCCATGGAGAGTCCCAATACATACTCTCACTAATTTACCTTCAGGTGAAAACATAAGGGTATAAAATCCTATCCCATCTCGACCCATATTGATGAATGATGAAGTAAAATCAGTTTCTACCTAAAATAAATCTGAGTAGACCACCTCTTAGACTTCCCATTATGCTTGGTTTTCAATGCAATGCCCATAGTTGCACACCCTCATAATTCTTTATTCACTAACTTAGCGAGAACATAAACAAGGATTACCACTATCTATTTGCATATATAAAGATCAAATACATGCACTTACCACTTATTTCTTCTAAATTTCCTTATCAAAGGCGTTTTGAAGGAGTTTTTTATTCAAATCCACATAGAAAATTTCTCCCATGAAAGGAAATCCAAAATAGTTGGTATTCTATATTTAATAATAAAGAAGCATATTCTGGGTAGAGAATCCATGCCTGATAAATATTCTATGCAACTATTTCCCACTATTTTCTCTCCAAATTACCGAAGCAAATGAACCTTCTTGACCCAAAAGGTGTCCATAGTTTTAAGCATATTAGTGTTTAGTATATTTATGAATACCAATTATTAATAGTATACCTCAATCTTTCAATATCAACAAATGAAAATAGCATTCAACAGAAAAGAGAAACATTGTATGTCCATCCCTCAGTGCACAACTAATACCCAAAATGGGTCTATAGGGGAATGTGAAAAATGTAAAAATTGGTCTATATTGCAGTACATAGTAGACCTATCGGCCTAGCCAGATTTAGAGTAGGATAATATTAGACATAAAACTTGTTTCTGAATTATAAGGAAAGGTCAGGGAAAAGGTGGAGTATCGAAGACATTATAAATGATTTTACATGGTTTAATACCACTCTAATTTCTGGAATATTTGTGCATGTTAAAATTTAAATATTTCTAAAACTTAATCAAAAGTGATCCATGAAAACATGAAGAAGCAAATGTTGATTCCTAAAAGCATTTAAGTATGTTAATAAGTATCAGTACACATGGAGTACAAAAATGGTATTCATATGCTTGTTTCTTATATAGGTGTTGGCTATTTTCCTTGAGGACTAATGGATTTAGTACTGTTTAGATGTGTTGTATAAAATTAAATGCCTTGAAATATGACGGTGGAAAATTAGAGATATAACATTAAATTAAAAAAAAACACAACTAATTTTATAATTGATAGTTGAGACCTATGCATGTTGTAATAGATAGTTAAAAAAAATCTATTAAGTAGCCCAAATATTTGTGGCCATAAAATTAATAATAGAGATTATAGTACAACAAATCAATACTTCTTCTTCATTGGCACCAAATGGTATAAATTAAAACCATGTCACTTAAAATTCCATCTTGCTAATCGTAGTCAAAAAAAATCCCCATGGCATAAATTCTAAGATGCTCTTTCTAGATTGCACAGTCCCCTAAATTGCTGAAATGTTGAGCCACACGTGGGTATGTTTGGGGATCTCATATCCAGTGACTTCACATGAACTATCATCTTTGTGAGGGATAATAAGATGACAAGCTGGATTGAAATCAAAACACTTGTTTCATTGTTTCAGAGAGATAACACAAATAGATGATATCATATTTTTCCACCGTCATGTTGTCATGCATTTAATTTTGTGCAACACCTAAACACTATAATCCATTAGTCTTTAAGGAAATTAGCCAACAGCTCGATCAGAAATAGGCATGTGCACATTAAAGATGGAATCTTAACCATTATAACCAAAAACACATAAAAATGGTAACAACTAACACCTATAATACTCATCTCTTATCAATAGTAAATAAAAAAACCCAAATATTCAACAAATACTCATCAGATACCAGTAATCCATAAACAAAGATCTATTAATATTATAATTATATTTTATCTAGAGAATAAAAGTCAAAGTCCACTTTTAACTGAGAAAAGACTCGAGGAGACTCGAACTCTGATCGTATTTCAAGCCAACAAAACTAGATATCATAGGTATCATGGAATTTCATTTAAGCATTTTAGTCTAATGGAAGGTTGATGTTTGAGCTTGATTAGGGCCTCACCCCAGTAATATTTATATTAGCAATGGAACACTTATGGCACTTTGTTACCAGTTATAAGAATATAGGATGAGCCTATTACAATCAATATACAATTAAAGCTGGAGCAATAAAATAAATGTGCTTACCTGTAGACATTGAATGGCTATGGGATAATCAGTCCTGAAAGGGCTTAGCGTGCAAATGTCTCCGCCTGTCTTCCACGCCTGATTACTTATCCTCGTCTATGAATTCCAAATGAACATCGAACTCTTGGTATCAGCTATTAAAATAAGTGATCTATGGCTATTAGAAAAAAATGTTTTCCTACACCTTAAAAACATATTAAATTAATGAGGGCTTGGTCTTGTGGGCTGAGCAATCTTTTCGCCATATTAAAAGAAGAATTAATCTCACCTTAACCTCCATAACAGGGTCTATAGAACAGAGCTTCCTTCGTTATAAATGAATTTCACATCTCCCAGCGAGTCAAACTTTCGAGCTAACATTATAAGCACCTCTGTAAGATGGCTCTGTGAAATCATGAATAGTTGGGTTCGTACAAATCAAGCAATAAAACTTATAATTGAATATGGGTATAAGATTATGTGTTACCGAGAAATGCATGTAACGGTTTCAGTGTTGGTTTCTTGTATTTTTTATTTTTTATTTTTTTATTTAATATTTAATAGAAATGTTGGTAATGTTGATGCTTATCAATGATTTGATAGAAAAGGGCAGCACAAACTGTCAACCACTGAACGGAAATGGGCAGCAAGAGTTGTCAACGCTTGAATGGAAAAAAGCAGCGGGTAGAAGGTGACAGTATAGAGTAGACATATGGGCCTAATTAAGTTGATAAAAATCTATCAACCAATAAAATATTATTATTTTTCCTTTTTTAATCATGGAAAATGAACAATTCAATTCATGCATAACAATTGTTGACTTTTTAAACCCATAGGGAAAGGATCCTAGATGGATTAGTTAAAATAATTTTATCCCCTTATAATATACCATAGTGACTTGCTATAATTATCTTGGTTAAGTTATGTGATAGTTTTTTTAAAAGATAAATATTTTGATTTTAATAAAATTTATAAAAAAATTCATCATGACAATTAATATTTGAACTTTCCTTTAAATTAATTTAAAAAGAGAGAGTTAAATGAGTAAAGCTGACCGGAAAAATCTTGGTCCTAAAAAATAATGTCATGTAGGCACCACAAAACATCCAAAGAGCAAACAGAAAACACAAAAATTACATAAAAGTTGACAACACTAACCACAAGCCGTTGCTCCGATAGGAGGAGGAGGATCTTCTCAAGGAGGGATAAAAGCTCCACTTGAAAAAGCGGCCGAAGGAGGATCAACCATCTAGCCATCCTGATTAGGAATCTGCATATGCAAAGGCACAATAATTCCTCAACAAGGATGCATGGAGCCAACAAGTATTTAAATTCCAGGTGAAGGAGATACCCGTCGTTCAGATCCTTCCATGATCTTCCCATTCGGAGGATTACTGTGAATTGCCCCATATTTGGCATAAGCAAAACAAAACATAAACACCCAAAATAACGAGAATTTTTTTTCTTAAAACATATTATATTACACTTAATTTAATTTCCCTAATGTTACCGAGTTCAAACACCCCCTTGGTTGATATTTAATTTATTTCCTAATGTAATATTTAATTTTCCCCCTTCAAATTTAATCCAACCACCTATTCCAAAAAAAAAAATTATTTATTAATCCAATAATTTTAAGAACAGTATTTAAGTTAAAACCTAGGAAGACCCTTAATAACTCTAATGCACACATTAAACCAATTCATCACTCGCCCCCAAATAAAACATTTCATCCAATAACTTAAAAGATACGATGACTTAATATCCACCCTTGGATCAAATGAATCAAATCCCTAGATCCTAAGTCATTCTAAAAGAGCCCTAAATTTCCTTAAGGAAGTATTATATCCTTTGTCTTTTGGTTTATTCCTTTTTTTATTTTCACAGATTAAATGTACAAGGAAGAAGAACATGAAGGTTTTTAGAGCTCCATTGCATTTATTACAAGATTTTAATGGAGGAATGCAAATTCCCTTTTCTAATATTGTTTTTAAGATTTTATTTTTTAAACTAGGGTAAAACTATGATTGTAGAAATATCTTAAAATTTATGCCATGTGTGTGTGTGTGTGTGTGTGTGTGTGTGTGTGTGTGTGGCGGATTCTAAATATTATAGGGTGCAAAGAAGGGCATAAGCCATTGAAATCAAAGGTGTGGACAAGAAAACAAGTGCCATGGTTGTGCCTGTAGAACGTATGTGAGAAAGTAGGGGCGTGATCACATTATAACATGGTGGATGGGGAGGAGTGTGGGGTTTGGTGCAGGTCGAGGCCTCTCCAAACCCCCATTTTATTAAAACTTGGTTATTTTATTAAAACACTACTAGATATGAAAATCACGATTTCCTGAATTAAGTTGATAAAAAATCTATCAACCAATAAAATATTATTATTTTTTCCTTTTTTTAAGCATGGAAAGTGAACAATTCAATTTATGCATAACAATTGTTAGGGGACTTCCTAGATGGATTAGTAAAAATAATTTTTATCCCCTTATAATATACCATAGTGAATTGCTATAATTATCTTGGTTAAGTTATGTGATAGTTTTTTTTTAAAAGATAAAATATTTTGATTTTAATAAAAAGTTATAAAAAAAAATTCAACATAAACAATTAATATTTGAAACTTTCCTTTAAATTAATTTTAAAAAAGAGAGTTAAATGAGTAAAGGCGACCGGAAAAAATCTTGGTCCTAAAAATAATGTCACGTAGGCACCACAAAACATCCAAAGAGCAAACAGAAAGCACAAAAAATTGCATAAAAGTTGACAACACTAACCACAAGCCGTCGCTCCGACAGGAGGAGGAGGATCTTCCCGAGGAGGGATAAGAGCTCCACTTGAAAAAGCGGCCGAAGGAGTATCAACCATCCAACCATCCTGATTAGGAAATCTGCATATGCAAAGGCACAATAATTCCTCAACAACGATGCATGGAGCCAATAACTATTTGAATTCTAGGTGAAGGAGATACCTGCCGTCCAGATCCTTCCATGACCTTCCCATTCGGAGGATTACTGTGAATTGCCCCATATTTGGCATAAGCAAAAACAAAACATAAGCACCCAAAATAAGGAGATTTTTTTTTTTCTTAAAACATATTATATTATAGTTAATTTAATTTTCCTAATGTTTACCGAGTTCAAACACCCCCTTGGTTTGATATTTAATTTTCCTCCTTCAAATTTAATCCAACCACCTATTCCAAAAAAAAACATTTATTTATTAATCCAATAATTTTAAGAATAGTATTTAAGTTAAAACCTAGGAAGACCCTTAATAACTCTAATGCACACATAAAAACAATTCGTCCCTCGCCCCCAAATAAAAAACATTTCATCTAATAACTTAAAAGATACAACAAACTTAATATCCACCCTTGGATCAAATGAATCAAATCCCTAGATCCTAAGTCATTCTAAAAGAGCCCTAAAATTTCCTTAAGGAAATATTATATCCTTTGTCTTTTGGTTTATTCATTATTTTATTTTTCACAGATTAAATGCACAAGGAAGAAGAAACATCAAGGTTTTTAGAGCTCCATTGCATTTATCTACAAGATTTTAACGGAGGAATGCAAATTCCCTTTTCTAATATTGTTTTTAATATTTTTATTTTTTTAAACTAGGGTAAAAACTATGATTGTAGAAATATCTTAACATTTATGCCATATGTGTATGTGTGTGTGTGTGTGGGGCCAGATTCTAAATACTATAGGGTGCAAAAGAAGGGCATAAGCCATTGAAATCAAAGGGGTGGATGAGAAAAACAAGGGCCACAGTTTGTGCCTGTAGAACATATGTGAGAAAGTAGGGGGCGTGATCACATTTATAACATGGTGGATGGGGAGGAGTGTGGGGTTTGGTGTAGGTCGAGGCCTCTCCAAACCCCCCATCTTATTAAAAACATGGTTATTTTTATTAAAAACACTACTAGATAAATTAAAAACACCAAAGAAAGTCATGATTTCCATTTGTTTGTTTATGTGTGTATATATATATATATATATATATATAAAGCCGATATTTTCATGACTGCCCCTTAATATATACTTTTGGTGGTATGTAATGTATGTATGTATGTATCTAAACACACACATCTCTCTCTCTCTCTACATATTCTCCATTCTACATGTGTCAACGAATAAAAATGTACATTACTGTCAATCTGGTTTAAAATCTTTGTAAAACATTGTACAGGAATGTATAAGTAGTGTATACACACACAAATACACACACACACACACACACACACACACACACACACACACACACACACACACACACACACACACACACACATCTCTACATTACCCCATATATTAAAAATATAACTAAATATGGGAGAAGATGTTTGAAAGCCGATATTTTCATGACTCTTAATGATCAGCTTTCAAACATCTTCTCCCATATTTAGTTATATTTTTAATATATGGGGGTGTATACATATATACATACATACAGACAGACATAGATCTAAATGTATGTATGTATGTATGTATGTATACATACATACATACATATATATGTATGTATGTATGTTTGTGTTTGTGTGTGTGTACATATTCTCCATTACACACATATCAACGAACAAAATTACATTCCTTCAATCTGTTTTAAAATCTTTTACAGGAATGATAAGAATGAAAAACTCACCATAAAGACACACACACACACACACACACACACACACACACACATGCTCTAGTATACATATATCAATGAATAAAATTTTCATTACTTGAATTTGATCTAAAAAGCTTTGATGGGAAATGATAAGAGTGAAAAAAAATCACCATGAAGATTTAATTTCACTATAAACCATCCTATATTATTTATTTTAAGGAGACAACTAATATAGTAAAATAATAATGATGCAATCATTTTAAGAGGTAGAGATACAATTAAACATTCAACTTATAAGGAAAGATATGCAATCAATTTACCTTAAGAGTAGATTTTCAACTAGTATAATTATGGTTTCTTGTATGACACTAAGTTGTTTGAAGATCTAGATGGAATATTTGATTAGTTTTATAACAAGTTCACTATATTTCTATTTCGAATTTTAAAAAAAGAAGAGTAAAGATTGCAATTAAATTATTTTTTTAGGAGTTGAATCAAGACTAAAATTACACTATCACTTTACATTCTTGTATTATCATATGCTAAGAAATGGAAGATAAAATATGCCTTCTTTATTTCCATAATATTGTACAATTAAAATATTCATTTGACAAACACATATGAACTACTAAGTAATAACTCTTTTCTCTCAATCTAATAGGCAGAAAAATATAGAAAAAAGATAACCAATTCCATCTACTAAAAATACCTTCATCTCTTCAAATCTTAAATTCAACACAAATGATAATGTAAAATTTCCATCCCATATCCCAATCCTTACAACAGGCCTTTCAATGAATACAAGCATACCCACAAAATTACTTAAAGCAATATTTAAAAACATTCTTAATAATAAGGATAGGAGTTTATTACAACATGAAGGAATCAAGATTACAAAATGTCAATTTGTCTTCTTAAGAAGAGGATCAAATAACACAACATTCCAATATAGATTAAGACTTAATAATAATTTGTAACATCATTATAAAAGCATATAAACAATCAAGAGGATAAGCCTCCCCAAAAATGTGGAACAACATGTAAAAATTTCCAACTTTTCTTCTCCAAAATCCAAGCCAAATATGTAAGTTTCCACTCCAAGATAGTCTTCAAGCATAATAGAAAATGGAGGCCCAACTTCATCCCAACCAAATAGCATTAATACATGCCATCTCCAACAACATGGAGGACATGCAATCCTCCCTCCAAGCCCATGAAAGAGAGAGTAGCCAACATCAAGAATGCACAAGAAAAGTTAGATAAGGGTGACACTCACACACACAGACTTTTCAACACACAACAACTAAAAGAAAAACACTTGTCACAAGATGAAAACTCCATGTTTTCCCTAAAGGGGAAGAGTGGCAAGAAGCCCAAATAATCTATAATGTGAACCAATGATAGGAACAAAAAACTCTAAAATTCCCTCCTTATCTCTCCATTCAAAAATTCCCTCCTTATCGCTCCATCCCAAATGCCAAGCCCCATCCTTGGGAGGATTTTCAAACCATATATGGTTTTGTAGCCAAGGATGGAGAAGGACCATCAAACCATATAAGCAATATTTCTACCACATCAAACCATATGAGGGGAGGAAAAAAATGTAGAACATTCATGGCTTTCCCAGTAGGACATGTGGAGTAAGAGAAGTCTTTCTCACTCTTGCCCAACAATTCAAAGCTCCACCACTAAAGTAGGATGGATGGAGAAAAAGAAAGGAACAAGAAAACAAAACACTTCCATAACAAACATAAAACATACAAGATTCTAGAAATCGTTCTCTGTTTTTGACATTATGCTATAGAAACAAAAATACAAGAGGTAAGAACCCTACCTCAAATTATCAAATCCAACTTCAAGCACAAAAAGGCTTCACCAAGCCCTAACTCCAATCTCTATGCTCTCCAACTCCCAATAGTAAAAATTACAAGCCAAAGGTTCCTACCCTCTCCATGAGGGAGTATAAAAAGAAGAACAAGTCACCAATCCTCACAAATGAGAGGGTGACATGTGTAACCCATCTAATCTCCCAATAAAAGATTGCCAAAATCACAAAGAACATAAAAAAAACATATTTTTGAGGTAATATCCCAAATTCCTTAAAATTCCAATAATCCAACACACTTCATCTTTTAAGAAATCTCAAGAATTCACCATTCTTACAAGATGCTGACATTAGAGGGGTCATATGGGATAGAAAATCACATTTGACCTTGAAAAGATACCCCCTACCCATAGGTAGAGACCAAGGGGCTCATTTCCATGTAAGGGAGATCCCCAAAGTGAAAAGAGACTCTTGTGATTGCCACGTTTATCCTAAAATTGAGTTTGGGTGAAGTGTCTCAAAGGAAGGTTGTGGGGCCCACAAAGATGATAATTAGGTGGTCCCAAAACACTAACAACAAGATTATTTTTCATAACACAACATTAATAGATGTAGGGATCATTAGGTCTCTAAGCTATTTTATCACAAGGCTAAACAAACTAAAATGAACACAAATACGAATACCTAAGGTGTCACCAATGGTGTCCAATCACGAATATGCCACATAGACAAAAGGTTACACAAAATAAAGAATGGATGAAGGACTTTGGCCAGTGATCTGCTTATGTAACTTGATGTTCTATACGGAAACACACATTCTTGTTTATGCCCAGTAATCTTCACATTCAATGCAAACATTAAACATACCTGCTCGATACAATATATACTAAATAAATAACATTATTAAGTAAATCATGTATAATCATTCTAACTATACCACAATAATTGTCAGTATGGAATGGCTAAGAAATAACAACGTACATCCATATTAACTCAAGTTATGATACCCATCTAAGCACGTACATGACAACATTCAATTATCCATAATATACCAATGCTATCAAGGTATACAAAAAGGTCATACATCAATGTATCATATATGAAATAAAACAAAATGTATCACAACCTGCTGATATCCAAAACCATATAATGTAGAAACTATTAGCACTACATGCGTTAATCACCACAAGGGCCACCAAATGATTAAAATCCATAGTAATAAAATCCATGTATATAAACTAATAAAACTAATTAATTGGAAAATGAACACATGCAAGAAGAAGTGCAAATTACATCCCCCTCTCCTAAAATTAGACTCCCTCCTAGAAGTTACTTGAAGAGATAAGGATATAGATCCCTCAATGGTATAACATCCTACCACATAATTGTTATCTCATGATATTGGTACCACTGTACTCTAACCTGGTCCAAGTCTCATCCCCAAAGGGCCAATATCATGTGCTCCAGGATGCACACAGGCTCTTGTATGCACTATCGTTTGTCCTCCACATGTAATGTCAACGAATTCAATACATATGAAATATCAAGTACATATCTACGTAAAACTAAAAACTATAACACATCGTGGTCCCAGGCTATCCGTAATGGAAAAGATAAGTGGTAGGCAACTAGACCTATAACCTACAAGATATCAAATGGTTCCACAAAGTGAGGTGAAATCTTAGAACCATTTTCATAATGGATTGGGCTCTTATGTGGACAAAATCTCAAGAAGACAATATCACCCACTACAAAGTGACAATTGTTCCTCTTGGTGTATGTATATGCCTTCTAATGTGTTCTAGCCTTCTCAAGACACTACCTAATTAAAATAACCTACTTCTCTAAGTGCTTAAGATAAGCTTGCCCAAGTATAGCCTTGTCATCTAGTGTATTCTAACTCAATGGTGTCCTATAAGGTCATCCATACAAAACCCTGATAAGGACCCATACTGATAGAACTATGATAAATGGTGTTGTAGGAAATCTTGATAAGGTGCAAGTAATCCTCCCACATCGTTTTCTTATCCATCACATAGATGCGCATCATATCCTCAAGAATCTTATTAACCCTCTCTGTCTACCCATCTGTCTCTGGGCGATATGCTGAATTAAAATTAGTATGTGTTTCCATAGTACTGTTAAAATATGTCTATAATCTTGAAGTGTAGATTGTGTTCAGAATCCCATGTAATATGAAAATATCTTCCATAAATACTTTGGTAATGGCGATCAGATTATAGGTAAACTTGGTTGGTGAGAAGTGCACAATCTTGGTGAACTTATCTACAATGACCATAATGGCATCATGATGATAAGAATACATAGGGATACTGATAATGGAATCCATGGTGATGACATGCCATTTCCACTCAGGAATATCGTGAGGATATAAAATTCCTACAAAATAAAAATGCTCAACCTTGAATCTCTGAAAATCAAGCCAATTTGCTACAAAATATCCTATATCCCATCGAAGATCAGGCTACTAATAAAACTCTCTCATGTTTGCATGTATTTTATTAACTCTTGGATGTGTTGTACATGAAACTTGATGAGACTTTGAATGAATGAAGATGCAAAGATCACCTACCTCAGGCATATAGATGCACTTCTAAAACTGAAGTAGACCATATGCCTCTAAAATACACGATGAATATCTACCCTCAAAATAACCCTGTGACTCAAACATGTTCTTGGCACCCTAATAAAAATTTTCTCCTAGAAGATGTTGAATAATCCTACCTCGAAGGTCTTACTATAGAGTCATAGGGGAAATCATATGTCATCCTATCCTCAAGGAATATGGAATTAAATTATCCTTTCCTTTCATATATTGGATGTCCATGTCATACTCACAGGTGAACTCCATCCAACATCATTGACAATTTTTGAGGTTCAGGTATGAGAAGATAGGTTAAAGGATATGATGATTGGTGCTCAAAATGAAATGCCTACCCAAAAGAAAATGTCACCAATGCACTTGATCATGAACTACTACTATAAGCTCCAAGTTGTGGGTAGGATAGTTAATCTCATAATCCTTGAGCTTACACAACTCAAAGGTAATTACCCAAAACTCCCGCACGAGAAATGTTCCCCATCCCTCTAATGAAGCATCAGTGCAAAAAAAAAAATCTCCAGTCAGATCCAGAAGTGCTAAGATAGGTGCCAATGTCATTCATTCCTTTTGTAAATAAAAATCCTGCTCACATTTTGTTAACCAGTAAAATTTCTTCCCTTTCTCTGAAGATAAGTAATAGGATATGCAATCCTATAAATGTGATGTAAAAACATGTGGTAGTACCATGCTAATCTAATGAAAATCCTCACCTTTTTCACTAATGTGGGTGTTGGGCAATCCAAAATGGATTGAATCTTAAAGGGATCTACTAAGATATCCTTATAAGAAATGATGTGAACCAAGTACTCAATATCATTTTGAAATAAAATGCACCTCTCTAGGTTCCCCAAAAGATTCTAATCTCTCAAAACCTATAGTACTTATCTCAAATACTCATGTTCCTCCTTAGAATGAGAATATATTAATATATCTTTTAGAAACACCCAGACAAACCAGTACAAAAAGGTCATGAAAACCTAATTAATCAAGCTCTTGAAAACAACTTCGACATTGGTCAAAACAAAAGGTACAACAATTGAACTCATAATGCCCATAACAAGTGCATAAATTTGGTTTGTGAATCTCCTAATCTATAATACGCAACTAGTGGTATCCTGACTTGAGATCAATAGTTGAGAACACTCTAGAACCCATCATCTGATAAAAAAATTGTTAATCCTTGGTAAAGGATAACAGTTATTAATTGTGACATTTTAAAGCTTCCTCAAATCCATGCAAAGATTGAGAGAATTGTCCTTGTTATTCATAGAAATAACTGGTGACCCCTCTAGACACACACTAGCGAGAATAAGAACCTTCTCTAATAACTCCTCTAGTTGAATGTTGAGCTCATAAAGCTCTGGATTCATCAACTAATAACATGCCCTAAAAAATGGCATTGCTCCTAGTACTAGGTCTATGGTGAAATTCACCTTTCTACAAGGTGGTAATCCGAAAATCTCACTCAGAAACAAATCTGAAAAATCCCTCAATATTGTATTCTCATAAAGAGGTGAATGATCTAGAGTACTATTTTATCGATCATTGATCGTAATCGTAAACAATTAACAACCCTTACGTATGATCTAATTGAGTTTATTTTTCGAGATCATACGTAAGGAGATAGGCCTCTACATGACGGAGATAGAAACTAAATTCCTACGGTCAACCTAACACTCAATGATTTTACTCCTACAATCTACTTTGGCCTAATGAAACTGAAGCCATTCCATGCCTATAAAAACCTTGTACGATCCTAAATGCAACACTCGAAGGTCTAAGGTAGTATATAATACTCCCAAATTAGGTAATAAAACTCTCCACGTAGGTATCCATTGTGATTTTGGCCCCAGAGGCCAATTCAAATTATCAACTATATGTTTGCCTAGCCACAACTAGCCCACAATGGTCCACTATAGATTGTGATATAAATGAATGTGATGCTCCCTAATAAAAATGAACTAAGACACAAATACCCATGATAGTACCGATAATCTTCGTAACCATGACCTATTTCTCATCTTGGTGGTTATCCACTATTGTGTACACGTGATGAGCACATCCTATGTCTACCACTATCTTCCTATCAAATGTGGTGGCTTTGTGAAGACACATATGCACATAGTGGTCAAGTGACCCATAAATATAATTTCTTGTTAACCCTTTCTGAATAGGGGTCCCTCTTATACTCTAGTGTACCGAACTTGTTGGTCTGAATCTAGCAAACTCCTGAGTATGGGTTGTTTGTATCTAGCAGGTTCCTTGTATCTTTCTCTACCCACACCCAAACCTCCTTAGAACATACCTCTCTACATACTATGTGTCTTCCTAGTCCTCTATTTCAACCATTCTTGGTGATGTGAGTATTGCTGGGTGTGTGACTGATGTCTCGAGACTCACTATGGAGGCTGTAATCCTCCTCTAGGGGTTGTTGTTATACCCCATGACCTTTGATCCTGGAATGACTACATCCTCTTCTGAAACTTAGCCCTATTCTTGTCTTTGTGCTCTTGGACCATGTTCTTGTTCTCATTAGTTAGTTAGGCCTTCTCTACGTCCTTCTCAAGTGTGAGAGGATATAAAATCTTGACAGCCAAAACTATATTTACATATAGTCCTCGAATAAACCTACTGAATTTTAGTTTCTCATTTTGGAAGTAATCTACATACTATAATAAATCTAGAAAGCATCTCTCATACTTTTCAATCATTCCTAAAACCTCTTAGAGATTGTAGAACTCATGGATCCTCTTTTGAAAAAAGTTCCTAGACATGTAGCAAGCTCAAAAGAATTCCTAATTATCTCTTGTAAAATGGACCTTTTTCTCCTTATTCTTCAACCATGCACCTGTTGCGTCTCGAAGGAGGTCTATAACAAACCTAGCCTTTACATTTCTCTCATATGAGTACAATCCAAAGTAAATGTCGCAGCTCATGAGCCCATACTTAGCCTAAAATGCATCTGAGGTGCCACTGAATGTGTGACTATAGATGAAGAATATACATAATCACATCTCCTATGTTGTCATCCTTCCACAGATGTACAACTGGCGAATGTGGTCATTCATAGTGAAGTTGTCCCTCAATGTTGTGAGAGCAGCTCCGATGAAGAGATGCCACTCTCTCAAAGTGAATGGAGGTTCTACAAAATCTCTCCCATATCTGGGTTTCTTGCTAATGTCGTTTCAAGTGTGCATCCTTGTCTAGCAGTGTATCCTCACCTAAAAAATCATTCTCCACTCTTATATCCTACTGTGGAGGGATATGTGAATGCAAAATTGACATCATCTGTTGTAATGCATCCAATATCTTTTCTCTTAAACCAGGGGCATGGATCTCGGGCATATGTGACCTACATCCCAAATTGCTAACTTATCGAATTCTCATACCTTGTGCAGGCATCCTGTGTACACAAGGAAATGGAAAACTATGAGTTTTTATAAGGTAGCAGAAATGATTTAAATGGTTTATGTTCATTGATTTATTCATCATTAATTTAATTTTAAAAATACTCAAAGCATCTAGTGTTGTAAACCGACCCTCTAATACTAGATGAAGTGCCCCATATTTGGCATGACAAAAATAAAACATAAACACCTAAAATACTCACAATTTGTTTTTAAAACATATTATATTACAAGTAATTTAATTTCCCTATGGTGGTTGAGTTTAAACATCCCCTTGGTTCATATTTAATTTATTTCCTAATGTAATATTTAATTTTCCCCTTTAAAATTTTATCCAACCACCCATGCCAAAAACAAAAATTTAATAATCCAATAATTTTAAGAGTCATATTAAAGTTAAAACCTAGCAAGGACCTATTTTTATTATTTGTAAAAAGTTTTAAATGGACTATACCCTCTTACAAAAATGGATCAACAACCAAATATAGCTATAAAGGAACAACAAAGTAGGTTATAGAAGAACCTTCAGTTCTTATTTCTACTTCATCTCTCTCAAGTTCTATTACTGAAGAAGAGTTTGATCTCTCAAACTCAATGTTGGAGGATGAAAGAAACCATGGTGATCAAGTTGCAGATCAAGAGAACACCATGGGAGAGGTTGAACCTTTGCAGCAGGACAGCAATGAGGCAGTTTACTTGTCTGATTTGGAGGACTGTTTTGATGAAGAAGAACCGGTTGAGTTTCCACCATTCTCTCTTTCATCATCCACATTCCAAACACAAGAGCCTACTGTTATGGAGGAGAGCATTCATTTGCAACAACCTGAATCTTATAGCAGCTCTTTGGACTCAAGATTGGAAGATTTAAATCTTTCATGTTCTTCAATGGAGGAAGAGAAAGGGAAGAAGGGTTCTACCATTTCTTCCACACCATCCATTCAAGAGGGTCTACAAGAAGAATCCATTTTTGGAGTTGAAAATCAGAGCTATGGGCATATCAAACTGACCATACCTTGCCCAATCAGGTATTTGGCTTTATTGGAGCCAAAGGAGAAGTCACAACTAGTCATGCTTGCTTCTGAGCATGAGGGTGAGCTACAAAGTACCAAGGATCAGCTATCATACCTCTTCAATCCAAATGCAGAGAAACTAAAAGAGGTATTGAATTTTCCTTCAGCTGATACCTTGATGATTTGGGTGAAAGACCAGCTTCTTGTTGATTTTCCATCCATCCTATAAGCCATGTTCAATGCCAAATCAATTGCATGGCTGCCACTTTTGAGAAAGGGAAGCTATTTCTCACAACCAATTGCAGGGTTTGTTTAGCTTGCCTTTGCTTCCAGTTAGAGTAGAGTAGGTAGGTTTGCTTTTAGCAGAAGAAGTGCTTGTGCACACTCTGCATGTTCCATTTAGAGCATGTAGGATTTACAGTTCTGTACATAGTTTTTGTGGTGTTGGTTTTTCTCTTGCATAGTCCATTTCAGTGGCATTTTGTTGAGAATGACTCCATTTCAGTGGGTTTCCAAGTGGTTTAGAGAGGAGTTTTTCAAAGTTTAGATCAGTTTCCAGGATTATAACTTATGACTCCATGCCCAATGGATGCTTCAGGCAACTAGTAACTTCATCCAGTAGGCAGATGACCCCTCTAAGGCACCAAATTGTTATCCAATTTTCACCCCCTAGGGTAATTTTGATAACATGCATCAGATTATTCAGTCCCGAGAAATTAGATTGATTCAAGGCAAAAAATCATGTTTCTGGGGTCCCCTCGGCTTCTTTCTAACTCTCCTGTCCAAGAAGAAAACCCAGCAAGTTTTAAAAATGTGAAAAAATTACAAAATCCAAGCTTGGTGCCGAAAAAATGAAGAAAATCGGCTAATTCCTAGTCCAGGCGGTCTACGGGATAGTTGGGACATCGGGATGCATGGGACGCGAAAATCTGAATCGGCCGAAAGAGGGAAGAAATTTCCTAAGTCTTTTGTTTTGCTCGGTTTGGGACAATTGCGACAAAAGTACGCGCGGCACGCGGATCGGCCGGTTTGGCGCAAGTCAGTCCATTTTGGGGCGGTTCAGAGATATTTATCCCAGACAGCTCGGGACAGTTGGGACAAAAGTACGCGAAGGACGCGAACTAGCCAATTCAGTCGAAACAGGAGACTTTCGTTCGGGACATCCGGGCCAAAGGGATGCGAGGGATGCAAAAATCTGAAAGAGCCGCCAACGAATGGAATCTCGCCATGTGTCTTCACCTCAAACAGCAATAAGGAAACCCGAATCGGGTGGATTCGGAGATATTTGTCCCAGGTTGTTTGGGACAGCAGGGCCAAAAGTACATGAGGGACATGAAAAGCCGAAAGAGCCACCAACGAATGGAATCTCGCCACGTGTCTTCACCTCATCGGCCCGGCGGAAAAATTTTGAAATTTTTTCCTAAGGCAAAGACAAGAGGGAAATGGTCAGGAAGGGCCCGCGTCTAATGAAATCGTGCCATGTGGCACTTAAGTGGTGGAGCACAAGGGGAGAAATGGGAAAATTTTCCCAAAGTGAAAAATACCAAATTTTCGAAGGACAAAGTGCGCCCCTCAGGCCCAAGCCAATAAAATAGTGCCACGTGTCCAAGTGGCAAGAAAATTAAGGACGCGAAAGGAATTTTTAGAGAATGAACCTGTAAATGAATCAGATCCTGACACATGTCATCCAAGTGGCAGAGTGCGGGATAAAAAATTCAAATATTTTCCCGCCGATCCGTTTTGGCTTGTTTTTTCCCTAAATCTTCAGATCGCCATAACTTTCGATCCAGAGCTCAAATTTTAACGTTCTTTATATCAATGGAAAGATGGTGAAATTCTCTACATGATTCTGGGGTCAATCTTGCATTTTAGTTTAGTTTGGAGAGATAAAATCAAAAAATTCCTCTGGCACGTGATAATGGCCAGAAATGACGTTTCAACAACCAACTTAAATGCAAAATACAGTTCGTTGCTTTTGCTAGGGTTCTCACCTGCTGCCATAATGAGATGAATTAAATGCAACCTAGAAGTTGTTGGGGTAGATCTATATTTTCTCTCTCTTCCCTCTCTCATTCTTCCTATAAATTGTAAGGAGGGGCTTCTTTTTAAGTGTGGTTCATCTTTTTCATCTCTGCCCTCCTTTCTTTTCTTCTCCAGGGTTGAAAATGGAGTTTGAACCTCCTCCCCTACTCTGTAATGGTGTTTTTTGCCTTTTACCATTAAAATGATGTTCTGTGAAAACTTCTGAAGCAACAAAAACGTGTTTCGTGATGCATCTGTCCATCCTTGCTCATTCTTTGCTTGTCTTTCTTCTTGCCTCTCTTCATTGAAAGTATTTGTGCATGTTTTAATACTCGTTACAAGTTTGGAGCTGTGTTCTGTGGAGTTTTGGGAAATTTTCTGTGTGAAACCTATCCTTGGGTCTGTGATGCATCTATCCCATCCTTCCCATTGCTCGCCTCTCCTTGTTCCATGGCAGTTTTGATAGATGTTCAACATTTTCCTTCTCTGGTGTATCACCATTTTAGTGTAGGCTCTCTTTTTCCCTTTTCTCTCTCTCTCTCTCTCTCTCTCTCTCTATCTCCTTGGCATGGTTAGATTAGGATTAGATTAGCTTGCCTGCACTGGTATAGCTTGTGGCAGGTAGTTTAAGAATAGGAACCAGCCTTCTCTGGAGATTCCTTTCTCATTTTTGCAAGTCCCACACTTGGAGAAAGGATTCCATGTTGTGCAATCACATTGGATGCTAGTATGATCAAACTAGAAATATGATCAACATCCAGGGGTGCTGTGAATCTGCACTAACAGTAACCAAAAGATAGTTACAAGAAAGAAACAAACAAAAACATAAACTACAACAATACAACACAAAAGTAGCATAGAAACATCAAAAAGACCAAAAAAGAGCAGCGACCAAAATGATGCCTGGCAGCCTGAGTGTGTTTACTTATTAGATGCTCTATCAATTCTGGTTTGGCTAGTTTGTAGCGAGGCGAAAAACTCCAATGTGGTGATGTGCGTTGGGTCAGTTGCGTTCAGCTATGAGATGGTTTGGATTTTCTCTTTTTTCATTCCCTAAAAATAGTTCAAGGAATCCCAATAAGCATGGTAATGCTTTGAACATGCTGCTCTAAGAAGTCACCAATGGCATTGAAGATAACCATGTTGTGATCATGCCTATCTTTTTGTCTCCAAAATCTACTATCCAGAGAGTTTAGCTTGTTATAAATGTCAACAATTTGATCCTTCTCAATTTCATTATCATCATCAATTTTTTTTTTCCTTTCTTCTTGTCCATCGCGTTGTAGATCCTTCTTAAGTTGCTTCATCTCTTTCTCCACAGACTCCAATCTATGAGGTATATTATTCCCCTCCTAATGCAAGGCCATATCCAAGCCAGCATTGCTAATATGCCACAAATTTTACGCAACTTCTAGCTCTTTGTTGCTTCTAAGATCCCAGGAAGAGTGAGGGGTGTCAGTTTTTGGAAGCTTAGGGTTCTTAGTCTTGGGTTTGGAAGAGGTTTCCAGCATGGGAGTGGGAGCAGTGGAGGTAGTGATGTGCAGATCACTAGGAGTGGTCTGGAAGCCAGAGAATTTGGAGACACAAAGCTTATGGATTAGGAAGATGAGGCCCTGGTGGAGAGGGATAACATGGGATTACTTCTGAAAGTCTAAAATGGAGTGCTAAAGGGAATTCAGCAAGTAGTGCAAGAAGTGGACAGTAATTTTCCTTCTAAAATGATTAAGAAAGACTATGTTCTTAACAAGGAAATTTTTGTATCTCCCTTCCAGAGAGATATACCTAACCATCATATTTTTTACTTCATCAAATGGCTTTAGGAAATAACTTACCCTAATACCGACAGAAAAAAATTTGAGCTCCTCTCCCTCATCAGAGAATTTCTTAGCCACAGCCACCATGTTAATCCTTTTCCTAAAAAAATGATAACCCTCCAACTTGAGGCATGTAGCCTCAGCAATCAACTCTTCATTAGTAGTAACACGGTGGCCACCATATTTCACCTTTTTATCCTTCCAGTCCATTGCAAAATAAACCAAAATATTCTGATCGCGGCCCTAAATGTGTTCTATAAAATTTGAAATGCCACCCTTTTGTAAGAGGTTCCATAGCTCCTCATTGTTCTTACATGCCGAATCATTGCAGAGCTCTAATTGGCATGGGGCACCTCCCATTTTCTTCTTCTCCCTACTATTCCTACAAATTTTCAGCTCAAATTCCTCGTTTAAATTTTTTTCTTCCTTATGTTTGTCTCGGTTTTTAAGAGCCCATCCTCCTATGTGAGGTTCATGGGCATTAATATGGCCATAGTTAGGATGATAATTTTCACATGTGTGATCTTTCACCTTCACTAAATCCCACTCCATACTATTATTATTTCTACTCCACATTTTAATGCCCATATTTATCTGCATTAATGCTATTATGTACCTCCTTAGGGATGTAATTTTCATTATCCCATATGGTTAGATTGTTATTGATGCCAACATTAGCCAAGGTATCCACAACCTTATTCCCCTCCCTATAAGTATGCCTAATGATGATACTCTTGAAATTTTTACTAATACTTATGGATTCCATAATAAAGTCCTTAACAGAATAACGAGGAGAAAATTTTATTTAGGCGATTGATGATGTTTAGTGAATCTCCTTCCAAAATTAAGTTATGTATATTATAATCTTTGGCAACCCTTAGCCCCCATAGAGCAGCTATAGCTTCTGCATAATGATTTTTCTGAATCTTGATTTTACCAGCATAGGTAGCAACTAAATAGCCTTTATGATCCTGAGTTACACCTCCACTAGCAGAAAAACCAGGATTACCCTTGGAGGCCCCATCAAATTTTAGTTTATGCTAGTTAATCTCAGGAGGGATATAATGAATCAGAGACCTATCAATGTTTGAGGTATTCCTAATCTGTAAATTTGCAGCTCCTATCGTTATTAACTCTAATACACCCATTAAACCAATTCAACCCTCACCCCCAAATAAAACATTTAATCCCACAACTTAAAATTTATGAGGACTTAATATCCACCCTTGAATTAAATGAATATAATCCCTACATCCTATGTAAGTATGAAATATCCTTTAATTTCCTTAAGGAAGTATTATATCCTTTGTCTTTTGGTTTATTCATTTTTCATTTTCATATATTAAAATTACAGGAAATAATATGAAAGGGGAAGAATATCATGGAGTGTTTTAGAGATCCATTACATCTATTATAGGATTTATATGGAGGAATGTTAATTCCCCTTTCTAATATTATTTTTCATATTTTTGTTTGTTTTCAAACCAAGGTAAAAATATGGTTGTAGAAATACCGTAAGATTTATACCAGATGTGTAAATAGATGTATATATATATATATATATATATATATATATATACACACATCAAAATAAGTGGCAAATTTTATATACTGCATGGTGACAAAGAAAAGAAGGGCAATGAATATGGCCGTAGGGCATTTGTGAGAGGGTAGGTGTATGACCACAATGTAACATGGTGGAGTGGGAGGGGGTGTGAAATTTGGGGCATGTTGCGACCTATCTCAACCCCCATATTACTCCCATGGCTATTTTATTAAAAGACAACCTCCTATGATAATTCAGGATTTGCATATATATATATATATATGAGTACATTCAAAAATCCAAAGTATATATTAAGGGGAAGTCATAATAATATCATTTTTGAAACATCTTCAAGATTTAGCTAGATTTTAAATATATTGGGGAGAAGTGTGTGTGTGTGTGTGTGTGTGTGTGTGTGTGTGTGTGTGTGTGTGTGTGTGTGTGTGTGTGTGTGTATAACAATGAATAAAAATGGCATTCCTTTAATTTCGTCTAAAAGCTTTTACAGGAATGATAAGAGTGAAAACAAATCACCATGAAGGCTAAATTTCATTATTACCCTCCTATCGTATTTCTTGTAAGGAGATAACTGATACAATAAAATAATAATAATGCAATCATTTCAAGAGAAAGAGATAGATTTAAAATTCAACTTATAAGATAAAATATGCAATTTGTTAGCCTTAAGAGTAGACTTTAAACTAGGAGCATTGTGGTTTCATTTATGATACTAAGTTACTTGAAGATCTAGATGGAATATTTGATTAGTTTTATAACAAGTTCACTATATGCCTATTTCTAAGTTTAACAAATCAAGATTAAAGTTTTCAATAAAATGACTATTTTAGGGTTGAATCAAGACTAAAACTACACTATCAATTGACATTTATTTACTATCATATGCTAAGGAATGCAACATAAAATCTTCATTATTCATTTCCATAATCTCATACAAGTAAAATCTTCATTTGATAAACATATTGAACTCCTAAGTAAGAACTATTTTATCTCAATCCAATAGGAAAAATAAATAAAAAAAATGCAATGAATTCCATGTACTAAGCATGCCTTTGTCACTTAAAATATTTAATTCAACACAAATGATAATGTAAATTTTCCATCCCATAGCCCAAGGCTTAAAATATACCATTAAATGAATACAAGCATACCCAAAAAATTACTTAAATCAAAATTTACAAACATGCTAAAAAATAAGGATCGCATTTTATTACAACATGAAGGAATCAAGATTACAAAATTACAATCCTTCTTCTTAATAAGGAGATAAAATGACTAAACATTCCAAATGAAAATATTCAAGATCCATTCATATATAGAAGAATAATTAACAATAATTTACAACATCATTACAAAAGAATGCTAAAATACAAGAGTTTAAGCCTCCCCAAAATGGGGAAGAACATGTAAAAATTTCCCACTTTTTTTCTCCAATCTCCAACCCAGATCTACAAGTTTCCACTTCAATATAGTCTTCAAGCACAAGAGAAAAAGGGGCCCTGGTTTCCTCCCAAAGAAATGGCATCATCACATCTTATCTGCAAAAAATTGAGGATATTTTAGCATCCCTACAAGCCCATGGGGGAGAGAGTAACAATCCTAAAGAATGCACATTAAAATTGAGACAAGGGTGACACTCACATACACACAACAACCAAAAGGAAAACGCTTATCATAATAGGAAAAATCTATGTTTTCTCAAAAGGGGAAGAGTGGCAAGGATCCCAAAGAAGCCATAATGTGGACCAATTATAGGAACAATACAAAATCTCAAAAATACCCTCCTTATGACTCCATTACAAACACCAAACCTCCTCTTTAGAAGGATTTTCAAACCATATATGGCTTTCTAGCCAAGAATGGAGAAGCAGGTTCAAACCATATGAACAATCCTTCTACCACGTCAAACCATAGAAGGGGAGGAATAAAAAAATGGATCATCATGACTTTCCCATCAATCCATGTGGTGAAAGATGATTCTTCCTCCCTCTTCCCCAAAAATACAAATATCCATCACTAAATTAGGATGGAGGGAGAAAAATAAATGAAAAAGAACACAAAACAATCCGACAACAAACATGTAACATGAAAGATTCAAGAAATCATTATTTCTTTTTCACATTATCCTATAGAAACCAAAAAATGAAGTAAGAAGCCTACCTCAAATTAGCAAATCCAACTTCATGCAAAAAAATTTCCCCCAAGCTCCAACTCCAAGCTCCAAGCTCTCTAACTCCCAATAGTAAAACAAAAAATCCAATTTCCTACCGCTCTCCATGACGGAGTATAAAAAGAAGAAAAAGTCATCAATCCTCACAAATGACTATTTGACATGTGTCACCCATCTCATCT
This sequence comes from Taxus chinensis, assembly GCA_019776745.2. Lineage (NCBI taxonomy): Eukaryota > Viridiplantae > Streptophyta > Pinopsida > Cupressales > Taxaceae > Taxus > Taxus chinensis. The sequence continues at coordinate 845,103,986 of CM034148.1, forward strand.
ACAAACAAAATATTCTCAAAATCACAAAGATCATAAAATAAAACATATTTTGGAGGTAATCTCAAAAATTTGTTAAAATGCCAATAATCCAACACACATCATCTTTTAAGAAATCTAAAGAATCCAGCATAATTACAAGATGGTTACAAGAGAGAGGTTATATGGAAGGAAAAATCCCATTTGAATGTAAAAAGAGAACCCCCTACTTGAACGTAGGGTCCAATGGGCTCATTTTCATGTAAGGGAGACCTCTAAAGTGAAAAGAGGCACATCGATCACATAGATTTCCATACAAGGAAGACCTTAAAAGAATGAATCTGCGAATATAAATTTCCTTAGGAACATATATGCACCTCTTAAACTAAAGTAGAGAATCTACCTTGAAAATACAAGTTGAATATCTACCCTCTAAAGAACCATGCGACTCAAACATCTACTTAGGGACCGTCATAAAATTTGTCCCCTGGAACATGCTGAAGAATCCTTCCTAGAAGTTCTAACTACAGAGTCATAGTGGAAATCACATGTTGTTGTTTATTCAAGGCATTTACAATAACATTCTCCTTTCCTTTGATTCATTTGGCATCCATGTCATACTCATAGAAGAACTCCATCCAATGCACTTGACTAGCTTTGACGTTCACCTTTTAGAATATATGTTGAAGGTTGCAATGATCTGTCCTCACAATGAAATACCTACCAAAAATGAAATGACGCCAAGGAATTATAGTGTGAACTAATTCTACAAGCTGCAAGTCATGGGTAGGATAGTTGACTGATAATCCTTAACCTTATGTGAATCAAAGGCAATGACTCGACACTTCTACCTGAGAACTACTCCTAGACCCTCCAATAAAGCATCAGTTCAAAACAATAACTCTCCATTCGAATATGGGTTTGCTAATTTAGGTGTCATGGTCATTCTCTCCTTAAGTAACAGAAAATCCTGCTCACAATTTGCTAACCTGCCAAATTTCATCCCTTTTAACTGAAGATAACTGAAAGCATGTGTAATCCTGGTAATGTCATGTACAAACATGTAGTAGTACCCTACTAATATCATGAAATTCCTCACCTCTATCACTAATGTGGGCCTTTTCCATTCAAGAATTTATCGTATATTAGAGGGATCTACCAAGATACTGGATACCCTCACCTGAAATGATGTGACCCAAGTACTGGATATCTTTATGAAATAAACTACAATTATTTATTTTTCCAAAACATTTATGATATCTCAAAACTTGTAGTACCTGTCTCAAATTATCCTCAAATTTCCCCTTGAAACAAGAATATATCAATATATCATCCTGAAGCACCAAGACAAAATGTTACAAAAAGGTCCTAAAACCCCATTCATAAGGATCATGAGAATAATTGGGTCATTGATCAAACCAAAAGGTAATTCAATGAATTCATAATGCCTATAACAAGTGTAGAAAGATATTTTGTGAACATCTACATTTGTAATGCACAACTGGTTGTATCATGACTTGAGATCAATTTTGGAGAACAGTTTGGCACCCCTCATCTGATCAAACCAGTCATCAATTCTCAGTAGTGGATAATGGTTCTTAATTTTGACCTTTTTAATATTCCTAAAATCCACACAAAGCCTAAGAGAACCATCCTTCTTATTCACAAAAATAATTGGTTCCCCCCATGGAGACACACTAGGGATAATAAGGCCCTTCTCCAATAACTCCTTTAGTTGAATCTTGAGCTCATGAATCTTTGAAGTTGTCACTTGATAAGGTGTAATAGAAATGGAAACTTCTCATGATACTCTATATATGGTGAAATCCACCTCTCTACGGGGTGGTAATCCAAGGAGCATGCTTGGAAAAACATTTACAAACTCTGTAGTTCCCACTCCTCGTTGACACCTATTTTGTCATAATCTTGTTTATTAGTTTATTAGTGACATGGACATTATATTGATATTTTGGATATAATATTGTTATACATCATATACATCTTTATTATCATTGTGTTTTGGCTCTTATAGTGGACTGTATGGGTACATAGAGGACATTGATAGACATTATAGTACGTGATAATGATTTAGTGTTGTTTTTTTATATGCTAACATCTTCGACTCTTGATAATGATGATTATGTTAAATGATTGGACTAACCATATGAGCACATGGATATTATGATTTATTATTAATGTAATGATGATAGGTGATCAATAGTATGTTTTCAAATACATCTAAGTAGGTTTAAATTGTAGTAAGTATGTGAATTGCATGGTTGTCATAAAATATGAATTGTGATAAATAGTTTTGCATAATCATAGGGTGATGGTGAATGTTATTGAACATGGTAGAATTGAGATGATTAGCATTTGTAAATAATTGATATAATTTATTAACCTTGATGATGATATATCTACAAAGAAGGTACTAGGGGACTAACCATGGAACAATACCAGACTTTAATAACAAGGTCACCTTGGCAGATGTGTGTGTTGTGTATGTCCTTTTTTGTTTTATTTTTCGTAGTTATTAGGAGGTCTCCATGGGGGAGTAACCTCATAAGTCAACATCGGTGTTATTGTTTGTTTTTACCTTTTATTTTATTTTCTTAGTTGTGTATGTAATTTTATTTAATTGTAATGTCTTCTCCTTTTTTTTATTAGTGTGTTGTTGATTTAGTTAATTAACTATGTGGATAATGCTTATTTTGAGATGTGACAAAGGGGAAAATAAATGTGTTATATATTCCTTATTATCTTCACGATTTTGATTGGATTTTATTTTATTTTGGTTGTGTACCCTTCCCCATCTCTCCAATCTCGGATTTGGGCTTTGAGCCCATTTTTGGAGACTTATGGGATAAGTTATACTTGTCCCATACTCCTTAAACTCTCCCAGCAACTCAATCTATGATATGAGGGGTACAATTTCGCCTTCATTATGTTTTTTTGAAGGAAAAATGTGCAATTAATGCCACCTTTTTACTTACCCTCTTAATTGTGTCCTTGAAAGTGTGGGTAGAGGTTTGTGTGTAAAATTTAAAATGTCATACGCTTACCTTAACCTATGATGGAACCTTGGAGTAAGTGTTTGACTTGTGAGGTGGATTTGAAGAAAAATGATGTGACATCCTACATGGAGCCAATTCACAATACTCTCCACCATTTTATATTTATTGGAGTATTTTAGTTTTTTTGGGGGTTACTTGGTTGGGGAATTAGGAGGAGCTTGTATAAGAAATTGACTTAGACTTGGAAGAATCTTGAAGTTTTTAGCTTAAATATTGAAGGAACTTTAAATGGCAAGGCAAGGTCTTATACCTTGTATTTTAGTTTCTTTTTTCGTGTATTATGTTGTTGGTTGTGTGAAATCATGTGATTTTTAATGGGATTAGGTAGATTTGGCCATAGTGATTGTGTAGGGAGAGGAAAGTTGGGAAATTTTGTGGAGATAAAAGGTAGTGTGTGAGGATTTTGTGGAGGGAGTGTAGGAAGGGTAATCCACCTATATGGAGGTATAAGAAAATTTTCTTCCCATATATTTGTGTATCTTGTATGAGGTAGAGATAATAGACTTTAGGGATGGATAAGAGACTTGTGTGTGTGTGCGTTGTTCAATCGGAGGTTTTGGGTGGATCCCTATCCCAATTTGGAGCCATAAGGATATGGTCACCATGTTTCCCTTCTCGTTTAGCTTAGATTTTAATCCTATTCACTTTGGGAAGTTTTAGCTTTTTATTATTAGTGTTGTTGTTCATGTATGTGTTGGAAGTTTTGTTTGTGTGTATGTATGTATTGTTGAAGCCACTTTGTGAAGAGCTGCAATGGTTATAAACACCCTTAATTTCTCCATTGTTTAGGCTTGGGGGCCAATGAAAAGGTTGGATTAACCTTCTCATTGGATTAAGATTGGGAGGTGAGTCTTGCATATGTTCCCTTCGTTTGTTATTGTGTTGAAGATGGACAGAAAGAAAAGAGTTGCAAGTCATTCTCATGGGATGAATATGTATGTGCATTTGGGACAAAAGAAGAGAGAGTTTGTTGTAAAATTTAGCATGTTGTCTCTACCTTGGAGTGGAGGCTTTTGTATACTTGTATTTTAAGTTTAAAGCTAATTGTAAAGGACTTGTTTAAATCTGGAAAGAATTATAATATAATGGAATGTATATGTTTCAAATGACGAATTTGAATGGCGGCTCTTTTTTATTGTTATACCTCATTTAAAACCTGTAATTTTACTTAAAATTAGGTATTTTATATTTAATTTGAAATTGTTATACTTGAAATAGAAATACATGGAAATGTAGGCTTGTTTATCCTTTGTAAATTTTATTGTGCTTCCTTATATTTAAAAACAAAATTATTTGGAGGGGGGAAGGTTGGGTGAAGACACCCTACTATTTACTTTAATTTAAAAAAATTAATGTAGGTCAGTAAGCCCCCCCAATATAAAAAAAAAATTTGAGGAGGGGTCGGTGCGCCCGCCCCCCCCCCCAAATTACAAACCTGTAAAGTTTAAACATACGGCCAACCCATGTATAGTGTAGCGCAACACTTGGGCAGCCCATTTTTCACAGTATAAAACAAAAGATATATATATTATATACATATATACAAATTTATATAAAATTTAAATTTTAGAATACAGATTTTCCCGAAATTGGGTTTACCATGGGTTTTAAACAAAAAGACAATAGGGGTAAGCAAATATGCACAACGAGAAAAACTAGAAAAATCCTTCAACAAAAAAAATACACAATTCTACTCCATGAATGAATACAAAATAAACTAAGAGACTACATAAGAAGAAATATTTCTCCGTTATAGATCTTGAAGAAACAAGAAAAATCCATATTTTCTTCCCCTCAAGCCTCCATAGATTCCTCTTCCTTCAACCTCTAAAATCCAAATGTGCAAATGAGAGGAATTAGGGAAAACACATAAATAAAAGGAATTCTTAAGAAGGAATTAGGGATTTTTTTATAATACCTAAAATCTAAGGGCTTTAATGGATCTAATCCAAGGGTGGAGATTATATCCTACACTTTTTAAGTTCTAGGTATTTTGGTGGGAATGGGTCAGGAAATTAAAATAGGATGGGGTTATTTTTTAATCAAATGGAGTAAACTAATAGGTGGGTAACCTAAGGGAGTTCATTTTTTGAAAAGGGGTGAGATTTATTACTATTTAATTTTATTAATTGTATGGTGGGGAAAATTTATTATGTGGCTTATCCATTATGGGTAAATAAATAAATTATTTAAAGGGGGAAAAATGATTAAATTTAAATGTGTAGCTAAATAGGTTAATGTGTTACATGAGTATTTTTCACCTAATGGGATATGATTTATTTAACTCGGGAAATTATTTTAATAAATATAATAAGAACTTAATTAAATAAAAATTATTAATATTAAACTATAATTAATTTAATATATTTGATATGGTTATAATGAAGGGATTTTAAACCTGGAATGAATTACATAAAATAAAGTAATATTAATTAGTGAAGTATTGTATTGAATGACTAAGAAATTATTTGACACAATAAAATGTTTCTTAAACAAAAAAAATCCCTAAACGAAAAAAAAGAAAATTTTAAGTAATTTTTCTAAGTGATTGATGGAGTTCAACATGGTTCTAGTGCGTGGTTTTCTAGGTGTTACAAAATCCATAAATAAAGCACGCTTATCAAGAGGTGAATGATCTAGAGTACTCTCTGATTGATAATTGATCATAATCACAAAAAATTAACGACCCTTGCACATGATCTACTTGAGTTTCTTAGCCAGGATCATATGAAAGGAGATAGTTCTCTTCATTTGAAAGATAACAAATGAATTACCAAGGTCATTCTAACACTCAATGATCTTACTCCTACAATATTATTTGGCCTCATGATACTCAAGACAATCCATGCCTAGAACAACCTCATAGGATCCTAAAGGCAATAGTCGAATGTCCAAGGTAGTAGAGAATGCTCCCAAGTCAAGTATAAAACTCTCTATGTAGGTATCCACTCTGATTTTTCCCCTACAAGCCAAATCAACCACCCAACTATCTAGCCTCTTAGTCACAATTAGCCAACACTTGTCCAATATAGATGGTGATATAAATGAATTTGATGCTCTTAAATATAAAGGAAAGAAGAAAGAAATACCGCTGATAGTACATATCATCTTGATAACCATGTCCTGATACACAACCTGATAGTTATCCACTGTTGCATAGATGGGATGAGCATGTCCTATGTCTTCCATTATCTACTCTAATAAAATGGATATATGACTATCAAATGTGGTGTCTTTTTGTAGACATATACACTCGTACTTATCAGTGACCCACAAATAAACATTTGGCTAACCATCTATTAGTAGGCGTCCCTCATGTACACTGGTGTACTGAATGTGTTGTCATAACTCTAGCACAGTGTTGAGTATGGGCTACTTGTACTTGTCTTGTGCCCTGTCTCTTGTCTATACCCACACAAAAACCTCTTCAGACTCTACCTCTCTACATACTCTGTGTCTGCCTATTCCTCTGTTGTTGTTGTGCTTGGCACTGCGACTAATGTTGGGTGTGTGGCATAAGTCTTGAGACTGAATTTTGAGGCCTAAATCCTCATCTAAGGGATGGTGCTATAACCCGTGAGCTCTGATCCTGGAATGACCATATCATCTTACGTCTCTGTGGTCTTGGGCCTTGTTGATGTTCTCCTCATCTAGGTAGACCTTCTCTACATTCTTCTCAAGTGTCATAGGAGATAACATCCTGAAAACCCCAAATATATCTCTATTTAGTACTTGAATAAACTTGTTGACTTTTGATTTCTCGTCCAACAGAAAATATACATATTGAAATAAATCTATAAATCGACTCTCATATTGTGCAACCATGCCTAAACTTTATTGGAGATCCTAGAACTCGATGATCCTCTTTTGATCAAAGTGATCATAAATGTATTGGTCTCTAACTCACTCCCCCTACATCTTTTAAGTTACCATATCTCTATTCAAATTGAAATTTTACTCCTCATTCCTTGACCATACGCCTGATGCATCTCAGAGGAGGTGTATAAAAAACCTAGCCTTGAAATTTCCCTCATATAAGTGCAATCCAAAACAAATTTTGAGGATCAAGAACCATGACTCAGTCCCAAACCCATCTGAGGATCCCTTGTAAGTGGGTGGTTGTATAAGAAGAATATCCCTAATCACACTCCCTATGTCGTAATCCTAACACAGATGTCAAACCATCCCCTCAATTGTCAAATGTGGTCATCCCTCATGAATTGGTCCCTAAATGTTATGAGAGTGGCTTTGAGGAAGAGAGGCCACTCTCACCAGGTGAACAAAGGTGGTACGAGACCTCTCTTTTCTTTGAGTTTCATGTTCATGTGGCTCCAAGTGCATGCCTTCGTATGGCAGTATATCCTCTCCTGAATGAACAATTGACTCTCTTGTCTCCTTTTCTAGATGGATATGTTGTTGTATAACTCTGATCATCTATAGTAATGCCTCCAATATATTTGGTCGTAAATAAGGCACACACGGCTTGGGTGTAGCTGACCTGCATCTAAAATCCCAGACTTACCAAAGTCTCATACTTCATACAAGAATCTTTTGTATGAAATGAAAGGGAAAGTTATGAGTTTGTATAAGGTAACAAAAATAATTTAAATGGTTTACGTTTATTAATTTATCCATTATTAATTTAATTTTAAAACTACCCAAAATATGTAGTGTTGTAAACTAGTGCTATGATACCTATTGAAGTGCCACATATTTGGCATGACCAAAACCAAAAAAAAACACCTAAAATCCCAAAAAATATTTTTTGTAAAACATATTATATCACTGTTAATTTTATTTACGTAAGGTGGATGAGATGAAACACCCCCTTGGTTCATATTTAATCTAATTTAATATTTAATTTTCCCCCTTAAAATTTAATCCAACACCCATGCCAAAAAAAATACTTATTTATTAATCTAATAATTTTAAGAGTCATGTTGGTATCAGAAATTTGTTCTCCCTTTCAAGCGGAGCAGCAACACAAATTGGACATGGAGCTTAGAGATAGATACATCACTGTGTGGGTGATTTTATAGCTGGGGATGAGATCTAACTGGCCCTTTGTCACTCAGATTTGTGGAGAGATGGATATCACCTTTAAGAGGATTTGACCTGTCCTCACAGCTTTAGGTCGTGCCTTTCGACCAAGGTGAGAGGACCCTTAGTGTAACCTCTGTTTGATGAACAAGATGGAGATATCATTCTTTTACAAAAATTTAATGAAGAAAACCTTGGGAAAATACAGTCAATACTCCATAATTTAACTCTTAAGAGTTGTCACTTCTAAACGATGGAGATATTTTTAACACAAGGCTAAGGTTACTAAAGAAATTGAGAAATCTTGATTGTTTTGCATATCCTAGTAAGTATATTTTTATCCTTTGTTGATACACAGGGAAAACAGGTGTATTTCAGGGTGGATTCATGTTTTTTGAATAATTTTGGTGGGAGATGAAGTAGGATAAAGTTGATTATATCATATATTTAAAGGGACTTCAAAACAATGGACAACTAAACAACAAAAATCTTTAGAACAATTAAGACATTCCTTCAACATGAAGGTGTGCTTCAATGGAGGCCCAGATCAACACAATTTCAGATAATCTTTGAGACTCTAACATGAAGGCTTGAATTAAAATACTCAATTAAACACCAAAGTCTTTGATCAATCACTCCTAAGGTACACCCAAAGACTTACAGACAATATTTATCAACAAATGACAGTGAATTGATTTTAATTTTTTTTATATCATCCAAGATGAAGGATCTTCTTGAAATGAAATTGAAAATACTATTAAACTGTCACATGGATGAGATCCTATGTGATTTCACAAAGATTTAAATGTAAGATTGTAATAGGAACGAAAGAAACTATTTACAGACAATTTGAAACAAAGCAAGAACAAATTGCTAGAGATTGAACACAAATTAATTTAAAAATTTATTAGATTCATCAACAGGGCAAAGCTTCCAGAGAAATATCAGTTCTTGTCAATGGTTATACATCTATAACTAATTTGACATGATAGAAAATCTAACATAGAAGAAAATAACAGGCTATCTCAGCTTGGTCTCTTAGGAAGACGAATTTATCAAATTTTCTCTTAAGAATTCAACCTCTAACCCTTTGCAAGAGTATTCTCATCACATTTATACATTTGAATCACTCAATTTCCCCCCCAAAATGGAATAATATTCGAGGGACCTTTTCTTGTTACCATTCTATTTCATATAGCAATGTTTAACAAATTCAGATCTGAAAGCTGGTAGGTGGATCAATTGTGAAATGATCACATTTCTTGGGCCCTCGACTAATGACTACGATGACATGCAACAACATTTTTAAAATCCTTCTAATCATTCTGATTCTGTCATGTGAGAAATACCATTTTTAATCATTTTCTGGAGGCTCTGCATAGCTGGTTATGATAGGTAATCCTTTTCTCTCTTGAGGAACACCTTTTTCATCTTTTGTGCCTACACTTCCATCATTTCATCCTTTTTCCCTCTCTTTCCTCTACAATTTTTCCACACATCCATCTCCTCTGGTAATTCCCATTTTTACAAGTGCCTGAGCAATTCCAAATTCAAAATATCGACCTTAACAATCCTTAGACTCACAAATTAAGTTCTGAATCCATCAAATGGCACTTTACAGATAGAGATGACAAGGAATTTCATCAAATAATGATGAAAAACAGTGTGTATTCACGTCTCCAGGTATCTTGGAGCAAAAATGGAGGAAAAATAGATGTAATGCACAATAACCGTTGATTTTACCCCTTTTCCAATTTTTATCAAATCCATCCATGTGTTTCCTTAGCGCAACTACAAAGAAGAAGAACAGAGGCAAGCCCCAAACAAGCGCAAGCCTTCCACATGCCCTGGGCCCAAGAAAAATGTCTTTTGGCCTTTGACAAGTCTCAGCAAAAAAGAAGCCAGTAGGAGCCTCCAAGTTTCACCTTGGCACACCTTTGGCATGGCCCTTAAAAGTGGAGACCCAAACAAGCGTAGGCTCACCATGTGTCTTAGCTCGAAAGAGTTGTTAAAAGAGATTGAAGGATTAGCGGAAGGTGCCATATATCCAGGGTCTGACACAATTTTTTTTGGCCGTTGAAAAGTCTAAGGAAAGGGTAGAGTGAGCGGAAGCCTCCAAGTGTCCTCTTGGTGCTTCTTTAAAATAAAACCTAAGGGTCAGTCCCAAATAGGTGATGTCCCTCAACATGTCCCATACTTTTCAAAATTACCTTGAAAAGTTGAAGTATAGAGAAGAGCCGATGGAAGCCTCCATATGTCTCCCTGTCATAATTTTTAAGGTGGGACCTTGATGTGGCTCCTCAAATGAGAACCATCTCTCCACATGTGCATGGTTTGTTAAAACTATACCAGCCACATGAATAAAATTTCTAATTCTCAGAAAGGAATCGGAAACCTCCATGTGTCTCCTTGGCGCAACTTCAAGGCCAAACCAAAAAGTGAATTTTTAAATGAGTGCCGACCCTCCATGTGGACAAGTTTTGAGTCTAAAGTGAACCTTAGAGTTTTTAAAGTTCCCTGCTAAGCCACATCCAACCAAAAATGGCCATGTTTCCAGTGATGCTGAGATGTAAATTTGAAGGGGAAAAATACATCCAACAAATCGTAAAATGTAGGAAAATCACCTTTTGAGCCCAGAAATGAATCCTTCTTCAAGGATAGTGATTTTAGAAATGTTATTATAAGGCCCCAATATGATCCTCCGAGCTGCATCCAATCACTTTTCCATAGATATTTTGGACAAGGAAGACATGGACAACAAAACATGACTGTGGAAAATGGAAGGAAAGGAAAAATATGAGTTTTACGCCTAAGTTACAGACTCTTTCATATGGACAGAGAAACGAAAAACAAATTCTACAATTTTAAGTGATCCTCGAGTAAGGAAGGCACTGGTCATGTCAACCAAATGGAGGAGAAAGTATTCAAGCATCAATACAAGGAGATAGAAAACATGATAGAGTCTTTAAATAGAAGAATGTCAATGAAAAACAAGGTGAGACTAATTTGAGCACCAACAAGTTATATTAAAGTTAAAACCTAGTAAGGCTCTTAATAAATATAATATACCCATTAAACCGATTCACCATGCACCCCCAAATAAAACATTTAATCCCATAGTTTAAAATATATGAAGACTTAATATTCAAATTTGGATCAAATGAATCTAAGCCCTATATCCTAGGTCATTCTAAAAGAGTCCTAAATTTCCATAAGGAAGTATTATATCATTTTTCTTTTGGTTTATTGCTTTATCATTTGCACATATTAAAATTTTAAGGAAGAAGATGAAAGGGGAAGAAGAGAAAGGATGGTTTTAGAGCTCCATTACATCTATTACAATATTTTAATGGAGGAATGCAAATTGTCTTTTCTAATATTATTTTTTGGATTTCTTTTTTGAAAATGAGGGTCAAACTCGAGTTGTAGAAATATCTTAACATTTCTACCAGATATGTAAATATATGCACACATAAACACATATATACATATAAACACACACACACACACACACACACACACACACACACACACACACACACACACACACACACACACACACACACACACACACATATTTAAAAAGGAATGTATTGAACAAAATGATTATAACAAATTGTGATATTGATTAACTCATTGATAATATTACATAGCACTACACTTTTTTATTAAATACTACTACCTTAAATGACCTTAGATACCATTCGTGAATACAAATTAAATCTATATGCAACAATTCAATATCAATGTTGGGGATATTTATTTATATTAATATATTTCTAGATATATAATTAATGAAAAGTATGAAATATCTTAATGAAGATAAAAAAAAGATTAATAATGAAGAATGTGATAAGAGAGTAAGAAAGTGAAGAATAGTTTATTTTCTCTTATCGTCCAATCCAAAAATGCTAACTAACTTTAAATGTTATTATTGTAATATACACAATATGGTCTCAAGGAATTAGTAATTATTATTCAAAAATTATTCCATTAAAATGTCATTTAAACATTTATTGATTTGAGTTAATTTTAGGACATCTCACTTAGTTCTCATATTGTCTTTCCTTTAGGTTGATGCTTGGTTTTTAGCTTAACACTTCAAGAACCAATGCACCTTATATAACACATCTATTGACTTCAAACTATTCCCCTCATGTATTTGATCAACTTTCAAATTATATACTTCCAAAGAGGATAAAATTTACCGACATTTATTTTATATGTAAAAGATTATGCATGTAGTTACAATGATCATATTTTAAAATATATATTACAAGTTAACCTATTTAGATGAGTGTCAATTTAGTTGAAAATCATTCACTCATGTCATGTATAAAATTATATGCATTATAACCTATTGTGGATCACATATAGGTACCTCTAACTCAAACATAGTTCAAGGAGTGCTTTGGGCCCAAATTATTGAAGGAAAAATTCCTACGAGTGGCATAACAAGATAAAATTATAAACACATCATCATTTTAATATGTAGATTACACTCGCAAATGAAAATTAAGGATATCAATAGGTTTTTTGGTCTTGGAACTTTATTAGGGTATTTTAAAACACTATATTCTATGCTCATTTCATAGATCTACCTAGAAGCAGAACTAAATGGATCTAAAAAATATTTGAAGTGGGAATTTTTAGCACCAATTGACTTAAACATTGTCTTATCCTTTTTAGCCAATGAAAGGAAGAATCGGTTAGGAAATCATAGACTATGCAACATTGAATATGCAGAAATGTAAATAACATAATAATAATTTACAGAGATAGAGATAAATCAAATATAAGAAATAAAAAATATACAAGAGATGAACACCATATTTACATGGTAAAACCTTAGCTAAGTGCTCAAGGAAACATCAACAGTTAAAGAAATCAAGCTTTATTAACTCAAGATCAACAGATTACATGAGAACTCGTTATGAGAAAATCTAGATATTTGCAAAAATATACACAAGTATTTAAAAAAGTATGGTTTGGATTCCTCCTCCAAAAAATAAAGTGGAAAAACACCATTAGGATTTTCCTTCCTCAAAATATAATTTAGTTGAATTCATATTTCTAGAAATAAGGGATTTAAAGGGCTCTAACAACATTAAATTTTATGATCCCTTTGTGGTGCAATTTGTACCTCACTTATTAAAGGATGGTGTGGGGGGCTTTACCCCCCACTCTTGTTGTAGGGGGATCCAAGGGGGTGATGACATGTTATGGATACTTTGAAGTGAAAATTAGGGATTCAATCCCTTATTTACACAAAGAAAAATTCAATCGAGTTCTATTTTTAGGAAGGAAAATCCTAATGGCGTTTTTGCACTGTATTTTTTGGTGGAATCCTTACTGTACTTTTCCAATTAGGTGTATATATTTTTGTCGAGATATAGAGTTTCTCATAATGAGTTCACATTTAATCTGTTCATCTTGAGTTAATAGAGATTGATATCTTATACCATGGATGTCTCCCTAAGAACTCATATGGGGTTTTACCACGTACATCTGGTGTTTGTCTCTTGCATGTTTGGTATTTCCTATATTTTATTTTTCTCTATCTTTGTAAACTAGTATTTTGTTATTGTAATTTCTGCACATTCATTACTACATAATATGTGGTTTCCTAACAATCATCTGCTACCAAAAATGATATATATTTATAACAAAATAACATAACATTGCTAAATTATCAACAAAATACTCTGTATTAATACAGATGAAAAATGCAGACAATTTACTGAATTTCATATATATTCCTTCTAGTGTGAATTTTTCATGTTAAATAATTTGACTCATATATCTAATAAAACTTTCTAACTTGATTATGGAAAAGTAGATGATAAAATATAAATATCTACTAAATAACATATGGATATAAGATCCCCTAATTAATAAATGTGAAGTAAACATAAAATATGGCTCAAATGTCATCCATTATATATGTAATATGTAATTCTCACTCCTCTTCAACACTTTAGTTACTATGATTTTGATTACTGTGGATTAGAGACATGGACATTATTATTATATGTTGATTAACATGTTGAAAGACAATACATACATTTGTGATTTTCAGTATGTTATGATTCATATTATAGATGGTATGGACTACTAAAAGACATTGATAGATGAAGAGCTAGTATTGTTTTATTGTATACTGACGTTTTAGATTCTAGATGATGATGATTACATTTAGGTGTTAGAATGACCTTATGTTCTTATTGATGTTATGACTTATCAAAATTGAGATGTTCAATAATTGCAATAATTGATAGAATTTCTTAATTTCGATGGTGATTATATAGCTTCGTGTATGATGTTTTTCGATGATATGTATATGGGTTTTATCTATTGATGTAATTGATGTGGGCTTGAGGCTAAAGGGTTATTTTTATTGGTTGCAGGAAATTCTATCACGATAAAAAAGAAGGGGATATGAGACTAACAATGAAGGAATATTAGATATATGCAACAAGTAAAATTGAGATGTGACAATGTGGGCATTTAATGTGGAAGATAATCCTTGTTATCTTATTTATTTGAGATGGATTTTATTGAAATTTTTAAAATTATTGTTAAAGGAGGGTTAAGGGTACCCTATCCCATACAAATATTGATAGAAAGATGAGACAATGAGGAACATGAAAAAAAATCTTCTTTCAGTGGCGTTGAAGAGCAAAATAACAACAACATCAAAAAAACAACAAAAAATAAAAAACCAACAACAATCTGAATAATATGGCCCCTTCCCTTTGCATCTAAAGGGGGGAGATTGTAGCTTTCTTTTTACAATTGATAAACTTGTCAATCCCCTTCCATATTTTTATTAACATTTTCATTGATTTGGATTGGAATCAAAAATTCAATTTGTTCCACAAGGTCTTGGGATCTAGTTAAGGGATCTGAAATAGTTTTAACAGCTTGTTACACTTCCACCTCATCTAGGTAAACTGATTTCCTAGACATTGAATCGGATTCACAATCCAATGCATCATTCACCACTAGGTGACTAGGGTTTGAGTTCTTCCACCAAGAGCTTATACCTTTAGCATGTTTTATAACCAAGTGACAATTTACAGCTAAATGGCCAATATAAAATTAATTTATGCATCTAAAGGGAAACCCTTTGAAATCCATATTTTGAAGCCAAGTTCTATCTTCAACTTTAAGTTCAAAAGTGATAGGGAAGTCCACAGCCATATCCATATCAACCAATATTCTTGCATAAGTGGTGTGCTCGAAATCTTTAGATTTTGGGTTAATAGCTAAACATTTCCCTAAAGTGTTACCAATGGCAATTAAAGAACTCTCTAACCATAATTTAAGGGGAAAGTAAGTAAGATGTATCCACAACAGATTAACATATGAAGTGTTAGAGACTATATTAAAGAGAGGAAATAAGGGTTTCATCAATAGCATATGGGTTTCAAATTCCAAAACTTCACAAAAATTATATCTCTATTACAAGAACTTGTAAATACAACAATGAGAAAACCATGTGCACTCAAAAAGATATCTAGTGTAATTTCCAAGAAAGGGCCCAAATGACTCAAAATATAGGAATAAAGTGCAGGTAACCACAAGAATAAGTTTTTAAAATGACAAATGAGATCATTTCTATTGAATGTGGCTTCGGATTAAACTGACTCATCCCTAAAGCTCAGTGAAGGATTTTATTTAAAATGAACCATAGGCTTATTATGCCTGGAATCCGGTAAACTATAGTTCATATTACCATCCCCCCATACTGCATCCTTGAAGGACAACTAAGTAGGGTTTTTATCAAACAAAACATTTTACTAGGACTTAGACATTATAGGACCATTCCCAGGTAACAACTAATACACTATCGAGCTACCACAAACCGGTGAGCTCGAGACTCTAACAAGTGCTCTTAGATTTGAATGCACATTATGCTTCAGTTGCACCTTAGACAAAACACGATCCCCCAAAATTCCCTCAAATATTTGGGTAGAAAAATTAAGAGACTCAATATAGTTGGTTCCCATCATCATAACTTCCATGCCTCCCAAAACAGGGTAACCAGCAGTGGATATGGACTGAGGACAGTGCCACTAACCCCAAGAGACACAGTAGATACCATTAAGGACAGGCTCTCTGAACCTTATCGCTCACCAGTAGCCAAAGATTCAGGAGAATGAATACATAGAACAACACATTCCTTAGCCCCCGTAGCAAGGGAATCGTCTCCCAGTGAGCATCCAAATAGATCTACATGAGTTCCATTGGATTCCACACAATTTAGAAAAATATAAAGGATCCCTAAGACTTCCCCACTGCCATGACCACGACTAAAACCACATCCATAACGATTAGGGTTAGGGCGATAAAAGGCGTTGGGATTCAGAGCGTCAGAAAATCACAAGCATATAATTAGCATCGATATTTTATTGACTTTGAGTTATATACTCTTTGCTACTTTTCAAATCTCAAATTTAGGATCTCGAACAACTTTTGGAGGCTTGTGGGACAAATTAAACTTCTCCCATACCTCTTTAAATCTCTTACCAACCACACCGATGAAGTAAGGGGATAAATTTATCCCTCATGATGTATTTTTTGAATGAAAAAGGGATAATTAATGTCTCCTTTTTACTTACCTTCTTTATTGTGTCCTTTGGAAGTATGGAGTGGATGTTTGTGTTTGAAAGTGGAACTTGTCATACCCTCACCTCACTTATTTATGAGTCTTAGTCCTTGTGTTCACTTGGCAAGGTGGATTGGGGGAAACGTGATGTGGCATCCTAGAAGGAGCCACCTCACCATCCTCTCCTCTTTTTCTATTTATTGAAATCATTTTGGAGTTTTGGGGGTTACTTGGTTTTATTACACACTTGCATTTTTTGGGAATGGGCTTTGAATTCTTGCTTGGGAACTTTAGGAACTTCTATTTGGGGATTTTCTTTGATTTGGAGGAGATTTAAGTTTGTTTCTTGAATATTGTTGAAGCTATTATTGTAAGGTAGATTATTTTCCTTGCATTCTTGTTCTTATTTTCGCATTGTGATATTTTTGTGTTATAAATTGGTGCATGTTTGTGAGTTGTATGGGTTGGGTAGATCTTGGAGTTAGGGTGGTGTTGGAAGAGGGAAGTGGAGTTCATTTTTGTTAAGGTAAAAGGGAGTATGTGATGATTTTTTGGAGTGAGTGTGGGAGGGGTGCTCTGCCTACATGGAGGTAAAAGATTTAAACATCAAATTTACATACTTGATTGTTGAGAGAAAAGGTGTTGTGTGTGAATGTGAAAGTGAACTTGGAGACTTTGGATGGACCCCCATCCCAAATGGGAGGTATAAGAAGTTGAATCTATGTTATCCTCTCCTTTGGGCTTATTTTGGAAGCCTTTGTGTTTTGTTTGGAAAATTGTTAATGTATTCTTGATATTGTGTTCTTGTATGTATGTGCAAGTTTTGTTTGTATGTTTGTTGTGTTATGGAAGCCTTTGAGAAGATTTCATGGTTTCTTAATGTTCCTTATTACTCCATTATTGGATTTTGGGGGCTAATGAGAAGGTATACTTCTCCTTCTCATTCAAATAAGGCTGGGAGGAAGGTGTTGCCTATGCTCCCTTCTGCATCGTTGTGATTTGATCAAAAGGAAGGAGCTCAAAGTGATGTATTGCATGGAGATATTTTTGAATGAGACCAAAAAAATAGAAAGTATTGTAAATATTTTAGTGTTGTTTCCTCCTTGTGTGGAATATATTGAATTTGTATTATAGAAATGGGACTGTTGTAAACCTATTATCCCAAACTTGTTTGTAATAATGGTTTCAAAATATGTATGGTTACAAAGAGAGCTATTTTGTAAAATTTTCACATGTTGACCCCATTTTTTGGGAGCCTTTTCCAACTTACATTTTTAGATAAACTCATTTTTATGGAATGTTTTAAATCTGAAATGTATTGATTAATTTATAAAGTACTATGCTTAAGAAAAAGAAATTGTGGATGTAATTTTGTGTGTAATGACTCTCTCATGAAATTGTAAATATATTTGTGAGTTGTATCTCTTATTCAATGTGAACTTTTCCTCTAAAAAATTATAGAATTACTATAAAATATGAATGCCTTATTTGGGATGGAGTTTCAAACTCTCTTGCTTTTGAAAGAGAAAGAAATTTGTAAAAACTTTCTTCTCAATATTATTGTCATATTCATTTCTTGTTGTTTAAAAATTTGAGAAAATTTTACTATTAGTTGCATCTTATTTCAATTTTTGTGAAGGGAGTTGTTTAGAAATGTAAAAAGAGAGAAGAAAATAAATAATTGTTGTATTCTAAAAGAAAAACAAAATAGACATAGTAATCCTTATACTCAATCATATAAATAAACAAGGTTTTATATTGTTTGAAAATATTAAAATAATAATAATAATCATATATATAGCTATAAATATTAATATATATATATATATATATATATATATATATATATATATATATTGTTATATATATGTTTCCATATACAATCTTATATCATTAAATTAACATATGTTATTCTATAGTATTAAACAATATAACAAAAAAGGATTATGTAAAAGAATTATAAACATAAGTGAATTGGCTGTGTGAAGTTTTTTTTGAAAATATTTATATAAAATAAAATATAACGAATAAATCTCATTGATTTGGGTTGGGGTTGAACCCCCACCACATTGGGCTTTTATTTAATAAATAAAAAAAGGGAGTGGGCGACCATGGCCGACCTAGCCCACCCACACCAAACCCCAGACCAATGCATACGGTGCAATCTTTATTTAAAATAAAACAAAATTGTGTGTGTGTGTGTGTGTATGTATATATGCATATTAAAATACTCACAAACCTGCATATCTATAGATCTAAAGCAAGATAAAATGAGGGTAAATGAAAAACCCATAACCAACATATTTGGTGTGTTGGTGATCATTTCAATCTTTCCCTGCTTGTCCAAAAAAATAATTCTGCGTGGTTTGAATTATTTTTTTCCTCCCTATGTGAATGATTAAAGTTTTATCTTTATCAGGTTGTTGTCGTCAATTAACTTTCTATGGTCATGAAACACGTTGATCTCTATGTTGTTTATAGTATCTCTTTCCATGCGGACCAGTTTGTTATTTAGGTGTGAATGTTGGGGTTTCCCCTTCCTTTTATTTTTACACGGTCATGTTTTCCCTGTCAAATTTTATCCCAACGCCCACAGATACGTGGTCTTCTTTGATTAGACACGACATGATGGGTCTTTTTGGTAAACTTTTCACTTTTTTTCACATTTGTAAAAAATGTGAAATTGGTCTCATGGCTCAGATGAATTCTAATTGGGTACTCAACAATATGAAGTGGTAGCGAAATTTCTTACTTTGGCCCCGAAAAGTGTACACATGTCATAAGTTAAGAAATTACGAGAAGGTGGGCCCTTTTTGTGTTCTAAGGCATTCTTGCGAAAGGATAAAAGTTATAAAATGAGCCATGATTCTACTGGGGACCAAATAATGTCACATGTTTGAGTCAGCATTGAAAATTCAAAAGCAGTGAGGCGGGACGCCAAAGGACTCTGAAACATTTAGTCTTGTTTTGAAAAAGGAATAAAGTATAAAATTGAAGTGCGGCCTCGATAATTCCCATATCATAAGTTAAAAGTGGGGAGGTGGATCACCGAGGCATTTTGAGATTCTTGGCTTTGTTTTGAAAAAGAATGAAAGTAATAAAGTAAGTTGCAACCCTGTCATCACCTAAGAAAGCCACGTGTAATGCCTATATCAAAAGCAGATGGGCGGGCCAAATTTTCCAAAAATGCACAATTTATTTAAGTGATACAAAATATGAAAAGCACCCCCAAGCCCACTTCAACTCAAATATTTTCCATGTGGATGGCCTGCACTTGTTTGGGGTCTCTGCTTTTGGGAACCATATAAAAATATTTTCGAAGAAACATGTGGAGGCTTCCGCTGGCCCCTCTTTACACTGAGACTTTTTCTATGGTGAAAGCAACTTTCTTAGGCCTAAGACACTTGGAGGACCCACACTTGTTTGGGGACCCACCCGTAAATTTTACTTTTGAAAGAGTGTTAAAGAGACACATGGAGGTTTCTGCTGGATCTTCCCATACTGACACTACTCAACAGTCGATGCAACTTTCTTGGTCCCAAGAAACGTGGAGATCCTGTGCTCATTTGAAGTTATGCTGAATAAACACATTGAAGCTTCCACTGGACTTTCCCATGCTCTGAATTTGTAGTGACCGGTGTAACTCTCTCAGGTTCTGGGCATGTGGAGGGCCCACACTCATTTGAGGAACCTACCTCTGGACTTCACCTTTGCAGCAGCACCAAGGAGAAACGTAGAGGCTTTTGCTAGCTCCTAGTTACAATGGTGGAATTGGAATCCTAGTGCAAATATGTGGTATAATCCATGCGAGGACACTCATTTCTGAGATGCGTGAATGTAGGTATCTATTCCTCAAGGTGTATTCTCAAAGGTGAAAAGGATTTCTTATCATATCAAGACATATAGAGCTACCTGAGAATTATTAAAAAGGGGTTTTCTTGGACAACAAAATAAAAGAATGATTAAAAAGACTGTCAAAAGTTATGACATGCCATCCCATACATAGTGGAGGAACTGAGAAATGTGATTAGTTCATTATTTATGCACCTAACAATAGAAAGTAAGATATTTTCAAGGGAATTAACATGATTAAAAAGTATGTTTTAAAGAGGGATATTCTCTTAAAGATTTAGACTTTTGGGGGGGAAATTTGGGATGAGTGAGTGAGTGAAATTTTATAAATGCAATAAAAATATTCTTGCATAAGGGGGGTTAATTTTTCTCAGAAATTTTGAGAAAAACCATTTTCTCGAGAGACCGTCTAAGAAACCTGTTTATTTTCACGTGTTTTAGATTTAATCTCTTCAAGATGGTTGCAAGTGTACAGTCATTGACAAGCTCTGAGAATGTTCAAGAAACTCTCCCCTACTGATGAATCTAATGAACCTTGAAATGAATTTGTCTTAATCATGAGCATAATTGTGTTTGCTCTTACTTCAGAATGTTTTCAAATAGTTTTTCTTGTTCTTGTTGCA
Organism: Taxus chinensis; assembly: GCA_019776745.2. Classification (NCBI taxonomy): domain Eukaryota; kingdom Viridiplantae; phylum Streptophyta; class Pinopsida; order Cupressales; family Taxaceae; genus Taxus; species Taxus chinensis. Next base: position 845,125,162 of record CM034148.1, read on the forward strand.
ATCTTATGTTGAAATACCTATGAATCACACAATATCTTATCCTTGTGGTGGTATTATGGCATTTGCAATTTCATTATGAGAAGATATTTCATCTTGTAAAGAAATAAACAATTTAAAATCACTTTACTTTCACTAGGTTGACAAATATTATTTGTAAGTCTATGAGTGTATCTTAGGCATGACGAATCAGGTACTTTTAACATTTAATTGAGTCTTTAGCATGATTCTTTATGTTGAATTCTTAAAGAGTGTATGAAACCGTGCATCTTTGGGCCTCCGTTGATACAAAACTTTTCGTTAAAGGAATATTTTGGCTATTTTGAAGCATTTTATCTATGAGTTTTATAATCTTTGTAAAGGATCTCAAATATCTGGTATAATTAACTTTATCTTGCTTAAATTTCCACCAAAAACTTCTCAAATGATAAATCCTAAATGAACTACCCCTGTTTGTACTATGTATCGACAAAGATTTAAAAAATTTCACTGCCAAAATATGCAAAAATAATCAAGATTCAATTATTGTAGTTAATAACCCAAACCTTGTCAAGGAAACATATCCACCCTCTAGTGTGACAACTCATGAGAGTTATATTGTGTTATATTCATATTTTCACAAGCTTCTCATGCAAATTGTGCAAAGAAGGATCTCTTGATATCCTTCACCAACACGGGTTACAGAATGGGTCCTCTCACCCTGGTTGAAGGCACAACCTAAAGTAGTGAGGGTAGATCAAACCCTCAATAAGGTGTTATCCATTTCTCCAACACTTGAGTGAAAAAGAGTCAGATGAATCCCCTCCCTAGCTATAAAACAACTCATATCATGATTCATCTATCTCTAAGAATCCTGCCAGTTTTGTGATGCTACTCATCCCTCTCAAGAGAATCAATTTGGATACCAACACCCATGTGGCACTGCTGCTTGGGATTATTTGAACACCGGGTCCTATTTATGTGGCAACAACAGCCAAATGGCACTATTTTTGAGGTTTATTTGAACAACAGGACCTACTTGTGTGGAAACAACACCGAAGTGGCACCATTGTCAAGGATTATTTGAATTACAAAGGATTGTTTGAACATGAGGAAATATTTGTGTGGAAACAACACCCAAACGGTGTTGTTGTTGGGGATTATTTGAATTGCAGAGGATTATTTGAACATCGAGACCTATTTTTGTGGAAACAACACCGAAGTGGTGTCATTGTCGAGGACTCTTTTTACAAATGCTTACACATACCAACCCTGGTAATGCTTCTTACATGTTTTAAATACAAATAAGTTGTTAAAACGTCATCCTTTATTGAGATTTGTAATATTTGTGTAAGATTACTAGTTCATTGTGTAGTATTTCTAGTTTCTAGTTTTTATTGCACTAAATTTTCATCAATAATGATGAATATGAGTAAAGGAAGGTTAGATCTGTTAACATTTGCAGAAATTAAGCATTGATAGACACTAGGAAAGTTACTTATAGTGTATTTGAATAACTAAGGTGAAAATACTTAGTGGTGAATCTGTGTTGAATTGAAATTTTGATGATTACCAATGGCTTAACCTATGTCAAGTGAAATTTGTCATTGATATTTAGAAAGGTTGAGGGAAGAAGGTATTTCTTCAGTAGGGATCCGATTAAAAAGTTATTTCCAGAAATAGGAAAAGAAAATTCAGAAGGAAAACAAGTCTAGAAAGTTGTTGGAAATCAAGAATCAGAAAAGGAGATATCATTTCTGAAAGGTAATCAATCTGTGGGTAAATATTACCATACATCTTCAAGTGATTCTGAGCCAAGTAATATTTATATAAATTTGAGTTCTCCAACTGAAGAGGGGCCATCATTTGTGTCTGAAAAGCGTGCCTCTTAGTTTTCCCCTATTTTTCCCAAGGTTTAGGGATAATTTTAGTGGCGAATATTCGTAATATGGTGAAAATTTCATTTTAGGAAAATTTGAAAAGGTGAATTATTCGGAGTGGGTCAGTGTCCTGTTCACCTAAAATATATAGCATATTTTTTTGGGAGATCGGCTTCACCTTCATTTGCAAACATCTCCTATAAAAACCTAGCTGATTCGCTGGGTAGTATACCTCAAGTAGCTTAACAAATTACCAATACTGTGAAATTTGAACTCGCATACCCTTAAGCACCAGAGATTCAGATTACTGTTAGCCTATGATTGTTGACGCGCGACAAGGGCATTGTTGACGCACGACAGAGGAAGTGTTGACGCGCGACTTGGGCAGTGTTAATGCACGACAGTATATTCAAACAGTGGATGCGCCACAGGAAATGGGTTGTTGATGTGCGACAAGTGCAAAGTTGACATGTGACAAAGACCTCAGATAGGGGACGCGCGACAAGACCTTAGACACTGGACTGATTCGCTACTTGGTTCTTTTGCTGATGCAGGACTCTTTTCAGAATAATGGAAGGTGCCAACTCAAAGAATACGAATAACCTAAAAGTAAGTAAGAAATATCAGAAATCACTCTTCAAGTATTTTGGAAACTCTGCGAATATAGATATTGTAAATACCAATCATATAGATGCCACCACAAAGAATCAGAATACTGACTGTGTGGAAGGTATTATTGAGGTGGACATGCATTCTGCACAGTATCAAAGTCAAACAAATGAAACCTACGATAATATGCCAGATCTTGAAGATATTGTTCCTGTTGGGGTGCAACCAGAAGTGAAGCTAGATATCACAGATACAAACACTGAGCAAAATGGAAGATAGAAATCAAAATCAAACTCCGGTCCAAGAAAGAGGAACCCAGGTGATTGTGATATTGCTCAAAATTCTACTCAAAAAAGTAAAGCATTGAAAGTGAACAAGAAGATGTGGACCATTGGCAGGACATACAAGTTTGATTGGGCAACTAAATTTCCGTTTATTGAACCTGTACAATCATCTAATTCTGAAGAAATCCCATCTAAATGTACATGTACAATATGTACGTGGAAATTGGGAAAGCAACAAAAAATGCAACTGAAGCTAGACACTATAGAAAAACATTGTGGAAAACAATATTTAACTGTAACGGGGGTGGATGGCCGGAAAATCAAAACACATAGGTGGAAAACTGAAAAAGAATGCATGCATGTTAGATATGTAGTAGAATATGAGGCAGAGCAGAAAAAACACAGACATTTGTTGGAAAAGGGAGGAACGATCACATCGCATATTAGTAAGATGGAAGAAACAAATCTACATGCAAAATTCATAGAATTCTCTACTCTTTTTCAAATACTAAAAAAAGGAAGAGCTATTTCAGATTTCCTCGATTTCAAAGTTTTGTATCAATTTAACGAAATGCTGAATGTACCTCAGTCTCATTGGTCTAAAAGTAGTGGATGGGAAATGGCAAAATGCCTCTCGATGATAGAGAAGGAAGATTTGAAAGAGAATGTAAAAAAAGAAAACTTTATCTCTCTTTCAATTGATGAAGTGACAGCAGTCAACAACACCGCATGGGTATGTATCCACATCTATACTTTAGAAAATCATATAAGGACACCTCATCTGTTGAGTGTTATGAAAATGGTTGAAAACTGTAATGCCGAAAACCTCTATAAAATAGTTGTTTCTCATTTGAAAGATGTTGCTGGAATGACTGATTATGAAATTGCTACGAAGTTGGTATGCATTGGAGAAGATGGGGCATCTATCATGCAGGGTCACCGAATAGGGCTCTGTGTTAGATTACAAACAACAGTGGCCCCATATATGCTACCAATTCACTGGATGGCTCACAGAATGAATTTAGAGTATAAAATGGTAAGCAACCATGAAAATGTTTCTAAATTAGAAGACCTTATAAGAGAACTTCATGCCTATATGTCAAGCAGCCCAAAGTGTTTTCTCGAGTTCCAAAAATTTGCAATTGGAATTACAGATGGAAAAAAACTTCTGAAGGATGTGGAGACTAGATGGATCTCTTTGTATGAACCTGCATGCAGAGTTCATGATGAGTATCCTTCATTGGTTGGTTTCATGCACAAATACCGTCATAAAGTTGATAGGGCAAGGGACTTGTTGTTCCGTTTAACTGATTTGGAGACATTGCTTACATTGGTTGATATTCTTTCAATGTTAAAGGAGATCAATACACTGATGAAGCATGCACAAGGAAAATTAATCTATATTGTGGATTTTATACAGATGAGAAATATGGTATGTCAAAGTCTTGATATATTGTACTGTTCCTAGGATAGTTTTGATGCACCTGTTTTTGAAAATTGGAAAGATTTATTAGATCTTAAAAATCCTAACACCTTTTTGAGATTTAATATCCATGATCACCTCTACATCACTATTAATAGGAGGAAAATACCAATGCACATTTTGCAAAAACGTCAAGATATTACAGGATCGGAACGAGAAGATGTTCCCGTGACACATAATTTGTTTGAGTCTGTTATAGTTGAAACAAGAATAAAGCTTAAAAAAATTTCAGAAACCTTGTCATCAGAAATTAGGGAATGTTTCTGTAAAGATAAAATTCTGGAAGCCATGGGTGTGATGAATCCTAATTTTTGGAATACTGAGGGTGGCCGTGCAGACTTTGTCAGAAAGCATTTCCATAAATCAATGGGTACAATAATGGAACAATTTAAAAAGACGTCAGAGCTCAAGGGTATGGAAATCAAAGGTATACTGAATGCCGATTTATTAAAGATTCAGTCAAAAAAATTTGCAACAACAATGAGGAACCAATATAAGAATTTAGATCAACCTTCTTAAAGTGGTGCTATTACAAGGCTATGGCGAAGAATCTATCAAAGTTCTATCTTACAAGAAGATATCAGTGAATATTTTAGATTATATGAGTTATGCCAAACAATGATTTTGGGGTCTGTGGAGGATGAAAGGGTTTTCAGTGCATTGTCATTTATAAAATCAAAACTGAGAAACAAGTTGGATAAAAATATGGAAAGTTGCATGAGGTGTTATGTTTCTCGATACTCCATCGAAACCTTTCCATTCGACAGAGCAATTGCGCACTGGAATTTTCTTTGCAAAAGAAGAGGTGTGAATAATACAGCTACAAGTACAAATATTCCCAACCTTGAGAGTGTAATTGGCTCTTCGTCACATTCTACAGAAGACAACATAGAGTTTGATGAAGCTATTGATAATGGATTGTTTCAAATTTAAATAGGTATCTTCTTTATCTATCTTTTATCTTTATCATTAAAGATGTTACAGGTCTATATACTAAAAATGTTAGGCAATTCACCCATCTATCTACTAATCCATTTCTCATGTTGGGTTTTTTTAAAACACAAATCTAGCTCATTACTAGTGGTAGTGATGATTTCAACTTTAAGCAGGTATCTTTTTCCCCTTAATCTTATTGTTTGTTACTATTCATTTTTTTCAGCTCTGGTTATCATTAAAGATGTTACAGGTCTATGTATTTACATTTAGTTAAATACAATCTTTTTATTTTTTGAAAACGTGGGTTGACATCCGTCCGAGGAAGTTGTTACTTCTTGGGACTGACAATGTTAGGAAACTCACCCATCTACCTACTAATTCAATTTTTGGGTTGAGTTTTTTTAAGACAAAGTTCTAGCACATTACCGGTGATGATTTCAATTTTAAATCAGTATCTTTTTCAACATAATCTTATTGTTTGTTACTTTACATTTTTTCAGCTCTTGTTATCATTAAAGATGTTACAGGTCTAATTCTATATATTTACATTTATTTAAAGATATTGTTGGTCTATATATTTAAATATGTTGCTGGCACTTCTCAGGACTGACAATGTCAGGCAACTCACCCCTCTATCTACAATGTCAAGTAAAACAAACCCTGTCATATACGCAAGATTTCACAGCAATCTAATACGCTTACCCTTGATGATTTCACATCAATCTAATATGAAAGAGGTAAGCTGAACCCTATCATATTTACAATTATGTTTAATTTCTTACCAGTGATGATTCTTTCTTGATTTCTTAGAATTATATATATCATATCATAAAATTCCTCATCATCCATATATATCATATCATCACGATATCATTATCGTATCCTGAGTCCTGACACTACAATTATTATTAACACAATTCTATTCATTCTAATATCATCTATATCCATTCTAATCATTAATGTCATCTATATCCATTATAAAACATTCCATTTATTTATCATCTTTATCCATTCTAGTGACATTATGATCATATCGTTACAAGTATAGAGAATAATTATCTTAAAACAAGTTCAAAAGTCTAGAGAAGAAGAATTACTGTGATTGATGATAAATCTACGTCCACATTAAATTGATCATCATCCATATATATCATATCATTATCATCATTCATCATCTTTCATCATAATCTATCATTAATTATCAATTATCATCATTCATCATCTACGTCCACATACAATTCATGACACTGCAAGTAAACAAGAAACATACATATAATTTATGATAATCACCATCTAATGCAATTAAAATTAAAGATTGTATATAAATCCATATAATTAAATTCAAATACCATAGTACATACTCAATAGTAGAAGTTTTCAAATTCAATATTTAAAGTTTCATCAATAATAAAAGTTTCTAGTTTTCAAAACCCTCTTTTTCTTTATCCAATTCTACTCCTCTGCTCTCTTCCCCAACGGCTTCTTCCACTGTGGCTGTACCTCTTTCCCCAACACCATAAATAACCCCTGAACTTATAAGATCTTCTACAGCACTGTCCAGATTTTTTAAAATTCTTTCTTGATTTGTCGCATCTCCATGCGACAACAAATTTGGATCAGCTGCAACGTATAAACTATTCTGTTGCCAATAATTTTCATAACGACTAATAATCTCATTGATAAGAACCTTATCCCTTCTCTCCCATTCTATGAGCTGATTGATATGAGGAAGAATAAACTCACTGAAGAATAAGCTGATTGAAAAGGTGGCAACTGTTAACTTGTTAGTGTTGAAATGAATATCATTTTATTTCAGATTTCATTTCACCTTGCTCCCCTGGCCTAACTACCTCAAATTGTCTCAGCAAGTTTTTTCTGGCCTCTATCTTCTTCCTGTTGAAGGCTAGCTCAATTGCATCTCCATCTTTCTCATCAACCCACAGAAAATCTTTTTTGTGCTTTTCCAGATCTATGAAATACTCCTTGCCCTCTTTAGAAGTACTTGTGCCCAAACCCTGTATGGTCCAAGCAACAAGTGATACCTAATCAGCAAGTGAACAAAACCAGAACCTAAAAACATATAAAGAGAAAAAAAACTAGCATTACTTTGTAGTACTTATGGTCCAACTTGTTATCGATCCACTCAATGATTCTCTCCGAGCTTCATACTCAGGAATGGTGTAAAAAGATAACACATTTCCATTTTTGTGAGTTGCCTACATCAACATGTGCCAAAATTAGACATGGAGATACATAACCTCTGGAGGCTTAAAAAAAAATATAAAGAGTCTCAATACACTCAACCAAATACAGGGGGAACATTTGCCATGACAATAGGAGTATGAAATTGATCAGTAATCCTTTGATGTGGGAACCATCATGGTCCTTTAAGAGACAAAGGACAAGTCAAAAAGGATCTCACTAGAAAGGATGTGTCAGAATTAAGAAGAAACTAAACAGCACTAGACAAAGATCATGTACCTGGTCTGTCATTATCATCAGATGGCCATATCTTAAATATTTAATGCTGTCATATATTTTATCTTCCTGTAGACCAAGGATTTTATCTTTATTCTCCATTTTTTGGTGAGTGGTAGCTTCCCTGACATTGAGTAGCTTACCTCTGAGAGGAAACACGCCATAATAATCTTGACCAACAACAGATATTCCTGCCACCTGATAGGATAAAGATAGCTAAAAAAACAAAAAATTAAATTGGAAAGTGATGTTGAAACATGTCACAATACTACCAAATTCAGTATTCACATTTCCCTGATTCAAGGCATAAACACTTACAGCAAGAGCCTTGGCTGAGTCACCCTCCATTAATATTAAATTACATTGATCAGAATTCTTCCCCCCTGCTTGATTTGCATCATCAAGTTTGGGAACATCAATTAATTTCCCCTTTTTGGTTCCATTATTTTTCTTAAGATCTTTTTTTTGTTTAAACTCTGCCCACGCCAGTATACTTTCAAGTACATACTTTTCCACTGCACTCATCAGGTCAAACAAAGTTACAAAGCTCATCTTAGACCCTAGGATTGCGAAAATTAAATGTACTCAGAAATGCTACATCTTAGACACCACGCCTGGATTTATTGACATGGGCTGCAAATGTGAAACAGTGAAAATTACTATAAATTTATAACAACAAATTGTATCAGAATAAAAAACATAATAAAAAATATGAATTAAAACGAATTATACTTACAATCAACATGGAAACCGAACATTGATTCGAGAAATTTCTTTTCTTCCACGAGTGTTTCCTTGGTTGTAACAATTGGTAAATTTTTGAACGGAAGGCCCATAAACCAATGGATGTCATTTGCTTCGGTACTGAATTGGAACATTCGGCCATCGTTCAGAGTCACATAAAAAATGCCATCCTCTGAATTGTAGGATGACAGAAGGTAATTCAAAATATCCGGATATGTTTCGAAATGGGGCATATTAACAGTATGGATGTGAGGGCATAAGGGATTCTTGTAGTTGATCTTGGAAATCGATTGAATTGGATTCTCTAGATTTTTTGCTGAACTTGCAGTTGGGAAGCATATGATGTCGACACTGTAGTTGTACTTGCATCTTTGACAACGAATGAGACCTGTAAAAATTCAAGAGCGGGAAGGTGAAAACGAGAAAATGACTGGTTGAAGAGTATTTATAGGCTAAATCAGGCGTCAATGGCTTCAATTGACGCACGTCAAAGGTCTTACCTCACGTGTGACAATAGTCCTAGCTGTCATGCGTCAATAGGATCCAGTGACGCACGTCAATAGGAGCCAGTGATGTGCGTCAATAGGATCCAGTGATGCGTGACAATAGTCCTAGATGTCATGTGTCAATAGGAGCCAGTGACGCGCGTCAGTAGGAGCCAGTGACGCACGTCAATAGAAGCCAGTGATGCGCGTCACTGGCTCCTATTGACAAGCGTCACTAGATTCTATTGACGCACGACAACTAGGACTATTGTCATGCGTCAGGTAAAACCTTTGACGCGCATCAATTGGAGCTAGTGCCGCGCATCAGTCAAGACCATTGACGTTAAATTGACACACGTCAGGAGTGATTATTGACGTCTTGTTATTGCACGTCATATTCTACAGAAGACAACGTCGAGTTTGATGAAGCTATTGACAACGTCTAGTTTGAATTGAAATATTTGGGATGATTATTAATGTATAATTTACTCTCCAAAATCGTAGTTAACAACCATAAAACAAACACCCACAAGCATGTATACATGATTAATTAATGAAATCTTAAAGTAAAGACATAATACAAATCGACTGAGAGTATCATGAGTACCACAATTTTATTAAGATGTTATGGCTTGAATTCTTCATAGTAATAAAAACTCTCTTCCACAAGATTGATCACTAACACTAGCTCTCCATACTTTTATAAAAACAAGTAGAGGCTATTATTAGGCTTGGAGATTAGTTAACTTGCAAGGAAAACTTACTTTTCTATTAATAATGAAGATAATCAAGTCAATAAATTGGTTCATACTCTTCCCTATTAATATATGTGGATAAATGTACACTAATGGGTGAATTATCCAAATACTAAAATACAACTAATATTACAAGTGCACCTTAATTATATACAATAGTGTATTTTTATTTAAATACACTGACATCCCCCCTTAATATGTACTTTAATAAAGGGAATGAAGGAGGAACACTGAACTATCCCACCTTGATGAAAATTGCCTTCACTCCCAAAAGTTTCCTAAGATGAAAAAATTGATCCTCTAGCAAGGGATTTATGAAGTTGTCTAAAACCAAATTTTTGTTCGAAAAAATTTAAGGTTGAGAGTCTTATGATAGATTAACTACCAAATATGATGCATTTTTATATCAATGTTTTTTAATGTGTTGGTGCTCCATCATATTGTAATAGATGTGGATGACCCTCTAATTCACACATTACCTTAGTCAACTTATATTTGATTGATCAAGAATTAATTTTCATAAGTCACCATATACATGAGTTATCTGATTTTGATTATATCTATCTTCTTACCCTTATCACATATCTCTATCCCTTAATTAAATACAAGCCAAGCAATGTTACCAAGTTTTGAGGGTAAAATTAGGTCTCCATCTTCATTTACACTTTTCTAACCTCTACTCTTCCATGACACTTGGAGAACTACAAGTAGTTTAATCTTGTTTTGGTGTATTTGGTGCATAATTTCTAGCACTCATAGGTATCAAAGGGGGAATGATGAGGTAAATCTAATGTATATAATTAGAAACACTTTTTTAGGGTAATAGGTCTAAAATACAAAGAGATGATATTTATAGTTGTAGAAGAGTCGTTGAAAATATTCATACACATATCCTAGATCAATAAACACGTGTGAAGTATGTGTTAGATATAGATTAGATATCTTAGTATCAAAGGACACATTCAGTAGCCCTATGACACATTCATCAAGAAAACTTGTTCTAAAATAAATGAACATTTCCTCTGATTTTAGGATCCCAAATCCCAAAGGAAAATTTATGACACTCTGCACAACATCCTTATCCAGTTTCAAATCACCATTATACCCCTACATTTGGTAGAACGGTGAATTATTTTTAACCCTAATCCTAATTTAAGCTATATACTTTCTGGAATTAGTGTTGATAGAATATTATATCCTTACACAATTTAGGACTTTTGTTTCTATATTTGATGTTTTCAATAATCTTATATACACATATTGCAATATCATAATTGAATTACCTCTTAATGTTTACATTACAAAAAGATAGGAACGTTGAAATTACTATTCATCTTATTGTTTGTTACTATTCATTTTTTTCAGCTTTGGTTATCATTAAAGATGTTACAGGTCTATGTATTTACATTTAGTTAAATATGATCTTTTTATTTTTTGAAAACGTGGGTTGACATCCGTCCGAGGAAGATGTTACTTCTCGGGACTGACAATGTCAGGCAACTCACCCATCTATCTACTAATTCATTTTTTGTGTAGAATTTTTTTAAGACAAAGATCTAGCACATTACCGGTGATGATTTCAATTTTAAATAGGTATCTTCTTCAACATAATCTTATTGTTTGTTACTTTACATTTTTTTAGCTCTTGTTATCATTAAAGATGTTACAGGTCTAATTCTATATATTTACATTTATTTAAAGATATTGTTGGTATATGTATTTAAAGATGTTGCTGGCACTTCTCAGAAATGACAATGTCAGGAAACTCACCCCTCTATCTACAATGTCAGGTAAACAAACCCTATCATATACGCAAGATTTTAAAGCAATCTAATACGCTTACCCTTGATGATTTCATAGCACGTTACCCTTGATGATTTCACAGCAATCTAATACGCAAGAGGGAAGATAAACCCTATCATATTTGCAATATTTATATTAATTTCTTGCCAGTGATGATTCTTTCTTGATTTCTTAGAATTATATTTAATTTATTTTTTGTATGTGCAAAATCCTTTGATATATATTTTTTAACTGTGGGATAAACAATACATTATACAATTTTAAATATAAGTCTACATAAAAATTCCTCATCATCCATATATTATATCATCACCATATCATTATCCTACAATTATTATTAACTCAATTATTTATCTAATTTAAATTTATTAAAACAATTCAATTTTTTAAAAATAATTCATAATCATAATCATTACAATTCTAATTCATTCTAATGTCATCTATATCCATTATAACACATATCCATTTATTTATCATCTCTATCATCCATTGTAGAGAAGAAGAATTACAAAAGTCTAGAGAAGAAGAATTACTGTGCTTGATGATAAATCTACGTCCACATTAAATTGATCATCGTCCATATATAATCTTATCATTATCGTCATTCATCGTCTTTCAGCATCATCTATCATTAATTATCAATTATCATCATTCATCATCTACGTCCACATACAATTCATGACAATGCAAGTAAACAAGAAACATACATATAATTCATGATAATCACCATCTAATGCAATTTAAAATTAAATACTGTATATAAATCCATATAATTAAATTCAAATACCATAGTACATACTCAATAGTAGAAGTTTTCAAATTCAATATTTAATGTTTCCTCAATAATAAAAGTTTCTAGTTTTCAAAACCCTCTTTTTCTTTATCCAATTTTACTCCTCTGCTATCTTCCCCAACGTCTTCTTCCACTGTGGCTGTACCTCTTTTCCCCAACACCAGAAATAACCCCTAAACTTATAAGATCTTTTGCAGCACTGTCTAGATTTTTAAAAATTCTTTCTTCTTGATTTGTCGCATCTCCCCTGCGACAACAAATTTGGATCAGCTGCTGCTTTAGCTTTGAATAATATGTCAGGGTTGAAACCATGCTCTTTAATTATCTGCTTTAGTGTATTGTTTTGTTTGTTAACCAAAACAATATTTTGCTTCAAATTTTCTGCTGTGGATAAGTTGTTCTTTGTTGTTTCCAAGTGCACTTGCAAAACCTTCACCTGACTCTTCAAATTTTCATATTTCAATTGCACAAAAAGAGTAATGTCAATTCAAAATATTACTGAAAAAATGAAAATTTCAAATTAACAAGAATGATTGTTTGAATGTAATAGTACTTACAACCACCTCTAATCTCTTTCGGCATTTGCGACTGCTACCAAATCCTTGTCCTTGGACCATTTGTTAAAATATGCCTGGGCCTCGGCACTAATATTTTCCAATTTTTTTAATGCCTTATCTAAAATGTCATCTTTATTGTTGTTTTTATACGTGATAGTCCCCACTTCTTACTTGGGTAAGTAAGGAATCCATCTTCGCAGGTTGATTCTGGACTTGCAGCGTATAAACTATCCCGTTGCCAATAATTTTCATAACGACTAATAATCTCATTGATAAGAACTTTAGCCCTTCTCTCCCATTCTATAAGCTGTTTGATATGAGGAAGAATAAACTCACTGACATGGGATTGACAATCATAACCAATTAAGTTCTCTAAAGGAAAAGGTGGCAACTATTCACTATCTGAATCTAATGAAGACGATCTTGCTGGAGAAGTATGGAGGCTTTCACCAAGATCAAATGCTACGTGTTTATGCCTTTGGGTGGACTGATACTATTTGTGAAAAAATTAATCAAGATTTAGATAAATAAATTTAAATCGAAATGTAATTCAAAATTGTAAAGCATATTTAAATTGAAATTCGAAGTATACTTGCTGGCCTTGAATCATCTCGCGGGTATCGAAAAAAACCAGTTGGGTCATTTCTATCAATGCCCAAATAATCTTCATCTAAATTTATATTGTTCAGAACAGATATGCCTGTTGCACTGGGCAAGCCACCAAGTGAGAGAGTTGGAATTCGAAAGGAGGAGGCAATGTTTAGTGTCCCACTAGGGGCCGGAGAAAAAGGCATGTGTTTACCAATGTTCTTTTTCACTGTTCCTCTGGTTGGCATTTTAAAAATTATTGGTTGAGTGGGTGTCAGTGCCACGGTTTGATCAGGACTGACATGTGCTGAAAAGTACAAGAAAAAAATGAAAAAATAGGAAAAAAATTCATAAAGTCAAAAATTTCGAAATTAAATGTACTATCGAAGAGTTGTACCTTATTGTCGAGGGGTTGTTTTTCTCGGTGCTACGGGTGGCCTTGTAGGAGTTTTACTCAGTGTCTGTTCAAAAGATATGAATGCATGCAACTATATGGAGTGAGTTGGGGAAGAAGGTTGAGTTTGTGAAACAGGTTTATGTTCCAAAGTCCCTGCAATTCATCAATATTAAATGTTGTCAATTCATTTGGTTAAAATTTCAGTTGAAAAATAAACATGCAACTTTGGAATTTGTAAATAATTAATGAGAAGGTATTACTTCTCTGGCATTTAACAAGTTCAAACTATTGAGGGTTTGGAGAGGAGTGAGCTTCCATTTCAGATTGAGAGTCCCCTGAAGCCTTAGTGTGTTGTTGGCCTCTACCTCTCGATAACGCCTTTTTTTTGGGGAAGGGATTCAAGATATCTTTTCTGTAAAAAATTAACATTTAAGTGTTAAAAACTGTGCAGTGTAATGTCGAAAATTGAAATACAAACTAAATACTTTATACCTGTTGTTCTTCAAATGGAATTGACAACTTCATCAACTCCTCATCAGTGCAAGTAGGAATGTTTTTATCTCTTTAATTTAAAAGTGCATCATAATAAAGGCCAAGGAGATAGTTTGTTGAATAAATGACAGGTTTTTCAGAAAGTTTTGAATTTGTTAGTTCAGTTCTTATTTTTTTTTGGATAGATATGTGCACGAATCGAATTTTTGTTTTGAGAATAGTGGCAACAATGTATGCAATGGTCCAATTTGGTATATGAGTTTGGCGACCCTAGCAAAACAATTTTGGATTGAAAAAATGAAATAAGTGCAGTAAGAAAGTGGTGTGCAATTGATTGTGTATCCACACCACGCCTGGATTTATTGACATGGGCTGCAAATGCGAAAAAGTGAAAATTACTATAAATTTATAACAACAAATTGTATCAGAATAAAAAATAGAATAAAAAATATGAATTAAAACGAAATATACTTACAATCAACATGGAAAACCAAAATTTGATTTGAGTAATTTCTTGTCTTCTTCCACGAGTGTTGCCTTGGTTGTAAAAAATGGTAAATTTTTGAACTGAAGACCCATAAACCGATGGATGTCATTTGCTTCGATACTAAATTGGAACATTTGGCCATCGTTTAGAGTCACATAAAAAATGCCATCCTCTGAATTTTAGGATGAAAGAAGGTAATTCAAAATATCCAGATCTGTTTCGAAATGGGGCATATTAATGACCCCTGAAAATTCACACGCATCCATCAAATATTTATATTCTAAAGACAGCTTTAAAACATTATGGATGTGAGGGCATAAGGGATTCCTGTAGTTGATCTTGGAAATCGATTGAATTGGATTCTCTTGATTTTTTTGCTGAACATGCAGTTGGGAAGCATCTGAAGTCGACATTATAGTTGTACTTGCATCTTTGACAATGATTGAGACCTGCAAAAATTCAAGAGCGGGAGGGTGAAAATGAGAAAATGACCGGTCGAAGGGTATTTATAGGCTAAATCGGGCATTAATGGCTCCAATTGACGCGCGTCAATGGCTTCTATTGACGCGAGTCAATGACCTCCATTGACGCGTTTCAATGATTCCTGGTGACGCACGTCACTAGAAGTCATTGACGTGCGTCAATAGAAGCCATTGACGTGCGTCAATGGAAGCCATTGAAGCGTGTAAATAAAAGCCATTGACACACGTTAGTAGAAGCCATTGACGCATGTCAGTAGAAGCCATTGACATCAATAGAAGCCATTGACGCACGTCAATAGAGGCCATTGACGCACGTCAATTGGAGCCATTGATGTATGTCAATTGGAGCCATTGACGCACCGTCAATTAGAGCCACTGATGCGCGTCGATTGGAGCCAGTGACACGCGTAAATTAGAGCCAGTGGCTTGCGTCAGGAGTGATTATTGACATCTTGTTGTCACACCGTCAATGATGGAGCCATG
Organism: Taxus chinensis; assembly: GCA_019776745.2. Taxonomy (NCBI): domain Eukaryota; kingdom Viridiplantae; phylum Streptophyta; class Pinopsida; order Cupressales; family Taxaceae; genus Taxus; species Taxus chinensis. The sequence continues at coordinate 845,140,874 of CM034148.1, forward strand.
AAAAAAATAGGTGAAATTTTTGTTTTGGAATACTGTCAAATTCACCTTTCGCTGAAACTAGTTCCAGGGATATTCGCTAGGTATTTTCCACCTACAATTTTATAGAAGTGTCTTAAAATGAACCCTGCCAAGGTTGATATGGTTTTCCACAAAGTTGAGTCAATAGGGAATATCTATTTTGAAAGTCATACTCCTGTGCCCTAGAGACCCCTCATTCCCTATCATTTTGATTCTCATGTAAATTCATCGCCTCAAGGAAATATGGCCCAACCTCCACCTAGACCTCCTTTTGTTGTCAACACTTTTGAACCCATAGATTTTTGAGGTATGGATGGATATCCTAATATGGTGCCACAAGATGTTAGAAAAAATGTTGCCAAAGTTTCAAGGGAATAATGCCATCACTGGTGACCAACATTTGAAACTCTTTATCAACATGATGGAATATTTTGAAATTGAGTTTGAAGACGTGTATGTAAAGTTGTTTATTCATACTCTGGAGGAGGATGCACGTGACTGGTACAAGGATTTACAAGATAATTCAATAGATTTATGGATCGAGATGAAAAATTCCTTTAGATTGAAATATGTGGATAAGAAAGATCCCAGGTTCTTTTTATCTGAATTTGAAAATATAAAGAACAATCCAAGTGAATCTATCCATGATTTCAATACTAGGTTAAATAAGACCTACTCAAGAACATTGAGGCAAGATTTCATCATTACCTTACAAATAGAAAATAAACATCAAAGAAGTTGGAAAGCCTCCTGAGAGAGAGGTTGTCAACTTAATCAATTTGGAGAGGCCTCAATCAAATAAGGCTATGGATGTGGAAGAGGTTTTAAATACTTTGGCTTTAGTTGTTAAAGAGATATCCTATAAACTAGTAAGAGTAGAAAAAGGGATAGGAAAATGTTCCCAGCGTCAGCACAAGCCACAAAGTCAGGAGAGATTTGGAAATCATCCAAGAGGTGATCATAGACCAGATTGATAGAGGGAAAGGGATCATGGGATCAGGAAATAAACATCCTCAACCCAGGGAGAATAGATATGTTCATGATACTTTGACTACGAGGGTTGCTACTGTGGAGGAGGCCAATGTTATCAAGTGGTGTGATAGGTGGTTTCTTACCACACTCCCCATGTGATGTAGATCAAGAATTTGAGGAAGCAGATGATGATGAGACATATGATGATGTGTGCATGACAGAATGCCCTATAAACTCACGGTAGGGGGTAACCTCAACTGAATTGATAAGTGCAACAACTGTTGAAAACTTCTTGGATTATCTTCACTGGGTATTTCCTCTTCCTCCTATTAATACTTTTGAAATTGATATGGTGCAAGCATTTGATCTACCTAATCATGATTTTGAATACTTAAGGGCCTTGATGATTGAAAAGTATGATGGAGGGATCCGTTTCTGAAGAGGACAAGAAACTGTTGATGAATGCAGTAGTTTCTCAGGAGAAAGAATATAACACCGAAAGTAAGGTTGTCAAAGGGGGAGGGAAAAAAACCAAGCCAAAATTTCTAGTTCTTACCAATATCTTGGGGGAAATCCCTAAGAATGATACATCTGACAAAGGCCTAACTAGCCCAAATAAAACCTGTGCTCCTACCCATGCCCAGAATTTGAAAACTCCCATACTATCAAAGGAAGTGGTGAATCTCCCTCCTAATATTTCCCTACCCAAATATGTTTCTTTTGACATGGACCAAATATTGAGTCGGATCAAGGTCACTGTTACCATTGTTGAATTACTCAGGATCCCTGAACATAGGAAAAGGGCATTCAAATATTTGGGGTTTGAGGAGGAAAAGATTAATCAAGGAAAAAGTGTTATTAGTATAGACATTCCTCGCACTATTACAGAATCAGAAATACCACAAGCATCGGAGGAAATAAGTCAATCATCTAAGGTGTATTTGGGAATTTCACTCGTTGAGTCTCAGTTGGATGTCGATCCTTTTTTTACCACTTTGATTATTAAAGATAGGATGGTACATAACTACATGTTTGATTCAGGAGCCTCGTGTAATGTAATTCGTCTTGAGGAAATGAATGAGTTGAATATCAAGGTAACAATATATTTTGGGATATGTACCACTATGGATTCAAGAGAAGTGTCCATAATTAGATATGTAAAATGAATGGTATTGCTACTAGCAACTGATCTAGGAAAATTCTTAACCATGAATGTGGTTATCGTGGATTGTCCTACCAAATGGGGGATGTTATTATCTAGAAAGTGGGCAACTAGTGTGGGTGGAAGTGTAGAAATGGACATGTCATATGCAACTATACCAATTGAGGGGAACCTTGTGAAGTTTTACAGTTAAAAGAATATGTTACATCTCATTGAGGGCCCTAATAATGCTTCTTATGAAGTATTGTATGTAGACATCTATTTCAACAACTTTGTGGGCTATGCTGATTTTAAGGAGCATAAAATTGACGAGTGCAAGTATTTCAAGAAGATTGGTTTTCCCTAGACTCTGATGTTTGATGGGATTTTTTCTAGATCTAGTAAAGTCACAAAAGATAAACCTCAGATAATATGGCTAGGTAGTAACTAGGATAGAGAAGAAAAACAAGCATATGTCTAGTTATTAAGAAAGTATCAAGAATCCTTTTCTTGTTCATACTCAAAATGGCAGGCACTCGAAACATTTCCATGTTTGATTTCTTAGAATCAATGTATGCATCATACTACAGTTTAAAGTATTTTGTTTTTCTTTTGTTTTTCATGTTTTTTCTATTTTGGTTTTTCCTAGTTCTTGATGACCAGTTTTTCTTGGTTTCTTGATTCACTCTTGGGAGGATTGGTTATTTTTTAATTGTTTTTGAGGTGGGTTCATGACTCCATTTCCCAATGGATTTTTGGCAGATGGCCTGCTATATAGTTCTTGCGGCACTCACTGGGAGTTCCCATCCTCCAGTAAGAGCTGATGTTGGTGCTTGTTTCAATTTTGCCTTGTTTGTTAAAAAAAAATTTATTCTACATGGTTTGAATTATGTTTTTTCTCCCTGTGTGGATGATTGAAGTCTTATCTTTATCAAGTTGTTGTCATCAAATCAATTTCTATGGTCATGAAATGCATTGAGTTCTGTGTTGTTTATAGTTTCTCTTTCCATGTAGACCAGTTTGTTATTTGGGCATAAATGCTAGGGTTTCCCTTTCCTTTTATTTTTCCACAGTCGTGTTTTCCTTGTGAAATTTTATCCCAACTCCCGTGGATACATGGTATTCTTCGAGTGGACACGGCATGATGGGTCTATTTGGTAAATTTGTCACTTTTTGTCACATTTGTAAACAATGCCAAATTAGTCCCATGGCTCTGATGAATTCTAATTGACTACTCAACGATATGAAGTGGCAAAGCAATTTATTATTTTTTCCCAGAAAAGTGTACATGTGTAATAAGTTGAGAAGTTATAGGAAGGTGGGCCCTTCCTGTGTTTAAAGGCATTCTGGTGAAAGGAGAAAAGTTATAAAATGAGTCATGATTCCACTGGGGACAAAATAATGTCACATGTTTGAGTCAGCATTGAAAAGTAAAAAGCAAGGAGGTGGGAACTAGAGGAATTTGAACACTTTTAGTCTTGTTTTGAAAAAAGAATAAAGTATAAAAGTGAAGCATGGCCCCTTTTAATGCCCACAGTCGAAAGTTAAAAGCAGGGAGGCAGGTCACTGGGGAATTTTGAGATTCTTGGATTTGGTTTGAAAAATAATGAAAGTCATAAAGTAAGTCACAGCCACGTTAATGCCCAGGAAAGCCATGTATAAAGCCTATATAAAAAATGGATGGGTGGCCAATTGTCAAAAGATGTACAAATTTATTTAAGTGATACAGAATGTGAAAAGCACCTACAAGTTCGCTTCAACTCAAATATTTTCCATGTGGAGGGCACGTGCTTGTTTGGGGTCATCTGCTTTCAATGTATAATATTTCAAGGCAACCTTTTGGTTGCAGAGGTATTAAAACCACCAAAAAAAAAGCAGTACTTTAGTAAATGTTTGCTATTTTTACTTGTACAAAAATGAATTTATGGATCTTGATTTGTTATTGTGGACATAACCATTTAGCGGAAATACACGGCTGAGAAACCTATTGGTGGATTTTCCCATACGTTTTCTGATGGTAGTGCATGCCTGGAACCGATTGCGCTTTCAAGTTGTATAACCATAAAATCTCTAATTATTGCTGACGAAACTCTCCCCTACCTGGATGAATCATCAGAGATGAGGACCCAAGAAAATAATTAGGGCAACATTATCAGTCGAGGAGCGATAATGGTTTGATGTTTCTCCTGTCTTGTAAAAATGCTTTTCTAATATTATTCTCTGGTGACGACGCTGTCCTCCAAACTTATGTTGAAATCTGCTCTTAATCACATAATATCTTATACCATGTGCTGGTAATCTAGCATTTGCAAAATCATTATGAGAAGTGCTCTCATCATACGACATGACAATTATCAAATTCAGTTATCACTTCTCTATGGATTTCCTACTCATGATGTGACAACTGATACCAATTCAGTGGTATGTTCCATGAGTGTGTCTTAGGTGTCTGATGCAATCAAGAAAAACGAGTGTTCTAATTGTGACTTTTATCAACCAAAATATTACTTTTTATTTAATTGACTTCTCTAAACAAAAAGAAAAACTGTCAAAGTGACAATCAAATAGACATCTGATATACCTCCATTAATACAAAACTTCTAGATGAAGGAATATTTTGACTATCTTAAAGCATGTGGTCACACAAAACATCCAATTTTCCTTTAAAGATGACTCTTGTGTGTATGGAAAGATTAATACACAACTTTATCTTGCTTAACAGTAAGGCACCTTGTATTTATCAACAAGATAAAATTTACAAACTCAAGGTAAATACACATATGCAATTGATTGTGTACATCCTTACAATGAAATGTCTCTAGCAATTCACCACGAATCATAATTCCTAGGACTTGATCCTAATTAAGCTTCCTGACTCGCAAATTGCTACTTTAACCAAAAGTGACTCCACTACAATGGAACTATAATAGAACTTGCCTTTATTACTTAGAATTTCACTTCTTCAGGTGGTTGTTAACCATTCTTGTGCTACTTATGAGATCCTTCACCCCCTCCATTTATTGAATCCGTGGCAACAATAAATATCCCTTTATAAATAAATTTAGCTTCACAAATTTTGAAGAATCCTTCACAAATTGTTTCGTCAAAGTGACAAAGATTCAGCTGAATCCCCTCCCTGGCTACAAAATGACTCATATCATGATTTGTCTGTCTCTAAGCATCCTGCAAGTTTCATGATGTTACTCATCCCTCACAGGAGAATAAATTTGGATACCAACATGGTGGAAACAAAAAATAAATGTATATTTCAGCATAATGAGTATACCCCAAACTGTAAGTATATACAAGCTAAAATAAATAAAATTTCTGCATAGTTTTTCCTTAGCTCCATGGCTTTCATGTTCCCAAACCTACAAATAAAAAATGTGCAAATGAGAGGTTTTGGGAAAACAAAAAGAATAAAAGATATCATAAGTATTTTTAGGGATTTTAGGGAAAACCAAAAATTTAAAGGCCTATATTGTTTCAATCCTAGGGTAAAGATTTAACGCTACAACATTTTAGAGGAGGCAATTTTTATGGGAAGGAATATTAAATACAAGGTATGGGTATTTAGTGAATGGGGCCACCTAGTGCATTAGTGGGTTTGAATAAGTTGTGACCCTATTCCAATATGAGGCAATAAAGAAATAAAAAGGGAATTTGCTTATGTGTTAAATAATTAATAGTGTTCATGGGTATTTTGGTAATGATCTAAAAGGATTAAATTAATTAGAATTAAAATGTATAGTTAAAATACTAAATGATGGAAATGGATGTTGAATTTATTATGGTGAAAAAGTTTAATGAAACTTAGTAGATGATTATTGGAAAAATTAAGAGGATTTTAAATGGGTAAAATAACGGGTTTAATTAGAAAATATTTTTAAATAATTTTTTTAGTCAAAACCTTAGAAGAGGATTAAAAATTTGAAATGATTTTTGGTGATTAATTAATAATATTTAATTACAAATTTTGTTCTAAATACCTTACAAATTTGTAGAAATTATTAATAGGAATTTAATTGATCACAACTAACATTTATCACTTTTTTAAACAAAAAAAGTTCTTGTGATTTTTCCTAAGTAATTCATGAGGTTTGATGTGGTTTTGGTGCATCAAATAAGTGGGCGTTACACTTGGTATCAGATTGAGGTTCAACAGTTGGACCCTGGGAAAAATTAGGAGCACAATAACCATTTAGTGAAACCTAAAACTATGACACTTGAACCTCTGAGATTAAAATAATAATAGTGATAATAAAATTTGTTGTGATTGTGTATTCACTTAAGTGGGCATCTTATCAAAACCGGTTAATGGGAAATGTTAATTCTTCCTAATATTGTTATGAACTTCCCAAGTGATAAGAATTTTGTTCCTTATGAAGATGTTGGTTTATGGGTTCCTATCTCTTTGTTATGGACGTGTGGTGGATTAACCCTGTAGATACCCTCCCTTCTCCAGATTGCTATTGTGTTTGGTGTAACTTTTGATAATTAGTGCTAGAGGTAGTGTTAGGGGATCTGTGGATTGATTGGTTTCTTTAAACTCCCCTTTTTCCTTTGGTGACTAGGGATGTTGGGTATGGTTTGTCGATGGCTGCAGACTTGGGTGTTGGTTGTCATTTTTGAGGACTTAATCCCCGTATGGAAGAGTTGATATCATGACATGATGTCACAATATATCTCATTTCATATTTATATTCTTAGATGCGAGTTTGATGTAGAGTACCCCTATCAGTGGCCCATGAAAGGCTGCAAAGTGATTTTGATGTGGAGATGTCATGCGTTTTATATTTGTAAACATAAATCCTTGTACTAAGAGCCATCATTTTATTTTAATGAATTGAGGAGAAGCTCTTAGGTTATTCATATTATTTTTATCTTATTGTGAGATTTGTTTTCAAGGATTCAAATGTGGCCACTAAGCCATTTTCTCATATTTCTGAGATTTCCTGGATTCTACCTTTTATTGGTAACTCAGAGCTTGTTTTTCTTGCAAGCCATTTGGTTTAATGTCGTCAAGAATGTTCCCTGGCTATCATCTTGTTTGTTGGTGAGCTGGTTATATGTTTTTTTTGTTATGATATCTCATTGTATGGGGGTACACCCTATGTGTCTTGATTTTCATCCTAGGTTCTTCAAATCATGCATTTGATTTTCAAGTGATGGAAATTTATGTGCCTAGGACCTTGGAGTAGCCCTTTCGATACTCATTTTTTCCCTAGGTGCAGGGTATTTTGTGTTGCACAATATAGTTGGCAGTTAGGATGGTGATTATGTTTCCCCTTGCACCTTGTTACAAGTTTGATATTAGTTAGGATAGATATGATGTTCACTAAGAACTTATGAATTTTTTCAAGGATGCATTAACTCTGTGTTAATATAGGGTTTTGGTGGATTGCATAGGATTGGTATAATATTTTCCACTGGTAGGCATAATAGAGTTCTAACTTGGTTCTTTGTGTTAATTAAGAAAAGATAAACACTTTGGATTATAAATACCTTTGATGATTATGGTTATACTCAAAATCCTTTGAGCTTTGTGTTTAAATAAGAATGTTTTTTGTGATGTTGAGGACCCATAGATAGATATAGCATAGTCTTAATCCCTTGCATTGTTTATCTTATGCCACTATATGATCCTTTAATATCGAGTTATATTTAGAATGATATGGATGCATTTGGGATATTTTGTACTTTGTGCTTAGAGAATTTTGTTTTATAGGTCTTAATTTTCTGACTCTGGATTTCTTTTGTCATGATATTTCATCGAAGGCTATAACTCTTGGCCTTAGAGGCTATGTTTCAAGTAAATCGACTAACTTCCCTCTTGATACTTTGATGTCCTCTTGGTGAGAAAGTGTGATGTCTATGGGAAATTTCCCCCTTGTTGTCTTGATTTCTTCATTGGCGGTATCTTGTGGAAGTATAATTCACATTTTGAAACTCTCTCTCTCTCTTATATAGTGAACCTATTTTGAGTATAAATCGTAAACATTGTTTTCTCCCTCATACTTATCTAAATTCCTTAAACTCATAAAATAAATTTTATAACTTATTAATGTACGCATTCATCATATATTTATTGATACTTGAAGAGACTCACTTGTAATGCATCGGTGATGCGTGTAATTTATGAGAAATCTATTGTAAACTTGGTGTGTTTCGTTTGGTTATGACCTCTTATTTTCTATGAACTTGTTAATGCGATAATATTGGATCTTTCTACTCATTAAAATTCAATTGGTATTGAGATAAAATTGAGCATATTAGATCTCTAATGGGAGGCTTTGAATTTTGAAACTTAATAAGTAAATTGGGACATTAGGAAGATGGCTCCTTACCCTTACCTAGTAGCTTAATACAAGAAATAAAACTTTGTGAAAAATAGCAAAGAATCCTCTTATACTCCCCCTGGAAGTAGAATGAATAATTTTTTCCGCCTATATAGAATGATGAGATAATATGCCAACATTGGTGATCACCTTTAATGACACAATATATGTGATGTCATAATATAAGAAATGCATTAATTAGAAAAATAATAAGAAATATACGTAACAAATGTAACTATAACTTGCGTTTTATAATTTGGAATATGGAACAGATAATTTTATGAGATTGAACACAAGTAGAATGTACAAATAAACAACCTTGATTGTATAAATATCTATTACATGCTCTAAAATTTTTAAAGGATATTAATGGTGCTCAAATTATTCTCACCCCGTTTGTCATTGAAATTCCTCGGTTTCTGGCCTCTGTCATGTTTTCTATCTCCCCATGTTGGTGCTTGAAAGAATCTGTCCTACATTTGGTTTCTGTGATTAGTCCCTTCCTAGGTCGAGAATAACTTAAATGTAAAAAAATAAAATTGTTTCTATATCCATCGGAAGATGTCTACAAATTGGTCGTAAAATGTCAATTATTCCTTTCTTTCCATTTTTTGTAATCACGTATTGTTTTCCATGTCATTTTTGTCCCAAATACCTGAGGAAACAAGATTGGATGTATCTTGTAGGATCATGTTTGAAACTTATAACATCTCTAAATTCTTTTTCCTTGAAGAAAAATTCATCTCCGGGCTTAGATGGTTATTTTCCTACACTTTTATAGTTTGACGGGTGAGTTTTCCCCATCAAATTTACATCTCTTAATTTGTGGAAACGTGTCCCGTTTTGGTTAGATGTGCCTTGGTGGGGCACTCTTAAAACTCTATGGATTGCTTTAACCAGAAAATTGTCCATGTGGAGGAACAACGTGCGTTTGAAAATTCACCTTTTATTTTGGCCTTGGAGTTGCACCGGGGGGACACGTGGAGGATTCTGCTACTTTGCCTAGACTTAGAAATTTTTTTCATGCAGCTGGTATAGTTTTTCGCGGGACATGGACACATGGTGGGCTAACGCTCATTTGAGGATCTACCTCAAGGTCCCACCTTAACAATTGCAATAGGGGGGCAGGTGGAGGATTTTGCTGGCTCCGCTTTGTTCTTCAACTTTTCAAAGCAATTTTATGAATCCTGGGAAATGTGGTGATCCTGTGCTTGTTTAGGGTCTTCCCTCTTAGGCACTATCTTGAAGTTGTGCCATAAAGACACATGGAGGTTTCTGCCAGGCCTTCCCTTCCCTTACAGTTTTCAAGAAACTTCTTAAAGGTCCTAGGACACGTGGAGGGACCGCGCATGTTTTGATACTGACACCTGAGTTTTATTTTGAAGAAGCTCCAGTAGGACAATTAGAGGCTTCTGCTCACTTTTCCTTTTTTCTTGGAATTTTCAATGGCAGAAGGATACTATCTCAAACCTTAGACACATGGCGCCTTCCATTGAATCTTCAACATTTTAACAGACTCTGCCAAACTAAGACATGTGTTGAGCCCGTGCTTGTTTGAGGTCTTTACTTGTCGAGACCATCTCAAAATGTGCCATTGTGACACGTGGTAGTCAGGGAAATGGAGAAATGGAGATTTGGTGTTATTTAAGGTATTTTTCCTGTTGTAGAAAGGGATAAAATTGTAAGGTGAAGTGTGGTCCCGACAGGAAAGTAATGCCAACATTAAATAGTCAGAAACGCAGGTGTGGGCCTGCGGGGAAATGTGGAGTTTTTTCCTTTTTAGAAAATAAGTATAAAGTAAAGAAAATGAAGTGCAGGTCCGCTAGAACCCACATCAAAAGCTAAAGGCGGAAGGGGGGATTTGGGGAAAATTTGGAAAAATTTCCTTTTTCCAAAATCAAGGTAAAATAGTAGAATTGAGTTGTGGTTCCTCTTAGACCCACAATGGGACACATGTCAGGACCATTTTCTAAGGGTGGAGGGACGGAGAAAAATGTCAAAATTTTACTTTTTTCCAAAAGTTATAAAATGTCAAAAAGTGCTGCTAGGCCCATTTCCAATCACATTTTGCCACTTGAAGGGCACAGATTAAAATTTGTAGGGCTCAAATTAATAGTTGTTCATTTCATTTGATTTTGTCACCATTAAATCTCTAGGATGTTTGGAGATGCATTTTTCACATCATTCTTCATCAATTTTTTTGAAATGTTATGTTGTTTTGGTGTGCAAATTTCAATTGAATCGATTTGAGAGCTCAATTTGTAAATCTAAAGTACCTTTGAAGTGGATTTTTGCTTGGGCTCATCAAAAAATGCAAAATGCTAGATCCAGAAGTTGCAAAGTAAAATTTCAGAGGAAAAGGAGGGAAAAGGATGAAATGATGAAAGTGCAGGTGCAAAACGTGAAAAAGGCGTTGCCTTGAGAGAAAAAAGGGATTACCTATCAAGTCCAACTATTCAGAGGCTCTGAAAAATAATTAAAAATAATATTTCTCATGGGATAGAATCATAATCATTAAAATAACTCCTGAAAAGTTGTGGCATTTCATCTTAGTCATTAGTTGAGGGCCCAAGAAATGTGATCAGTTCACATTTGGTCCACTTGATAGATTTTGGGTCTAAATTTGTTAAACATCGTTGTCTAAAACAAATTGGTAACCAGAAAAGGTCCCTTGAATATTCTTCTCTTTTGGAGGTAAAATTGAGTGGGAAAAAATGTGTAAATTTAATGAGAATACTATTGCAAATCGTAAGAGTTTGAATTCTTGATTTTTTTTTTGAGAAAGCCATCTTCCTGAGAGGCCAAAGCTGAGTTTACCTATTATTTTCTTCTATGTTAGATTTTTTGTCATGTCAAGTTGGTTGCATATGTATAGTCATTTAAAGGCACTAAGATTACTCTAGAAGCTTTCCCCTGTTGATGAATCTAAGCAATTTTTGAATTAATTTGTGTCTAATCTCTAGCAATTTTGTGTTTGCTTTATTTCAAGAATGTCTGCAAATAGTTTCTTTCGTTCCTATTGCAATCTTACACTGAAATTTTTGTGAAATCACACAACTCATCCCTATGAAAGTCTAATGGTATTTGTAATTTCATTTCAAGAAGAGCCTTCATCTTGGATGAGATAAACAAATTTAATATCAATTCACTATCATTTGTTGATAAAGATTGTATGTAAGTCTTCAGGTGTACCTTAGGTGTGATTAATCAGAAACTTTAGTGTTTAATTGAGTCTCCCAATTAGATCCTTCATGTTGGAGTCTCAAAGATTATGTGAAAATGTGTTGATCTGGGCATCCATTGAAGCACACCTTCTTGTTGAAGGAACGTCTTGACTATTTTGAAGCTTTATGCTGTGAAGTTTTTCATTATTATGAAGTCCCTCAAAAGATCCAGTATAATCAACTTTATCTTGCTTCATCTCTCACCAAAATAATTTAAAAACAATTGATCCACCCTGATCCACCCCTGTTTTCCCTAAGTATCAACCAAGGAACAAAATCTACTTGCAAAAATATCTAGAACAATCAGGAGTTCTTAATGTCTTTAGTAACCTTTTCCTTGTATTGAAAATATCTCCATAATCTAGAAGTGACAACTCGTGAGAGTCAGATTTGGTGTGTTGATCATATTTTCCCAAGTTCTTCTCTATAAAATTTTTGAAAAAGAAGGATTTGCTAGAATTCTTCAATAATAGAGGTTACAAAATAAGTTCTCTTACCTTAGTTGAAAGGCACAACCTAAAATACTTAGGATAAGATCACATCCTAATAAGGTTCTACCCACTTCTTCAAATCCCGAGTGCTAAAACATTAGATAGATTGCCTCCCCAGCTACAAAATGACATACATAATCATCTATTTGCCTCTGAGTGTCTTGTCAAATCCATGATGTTTCTTGGCCTTTGAAGGACATTAAATCTGGGTACCAAAAAATATAATCTAAATGATAGAACTCATTGAAATGTTCCCTTGCGCTACTATATGAGTTCAAAATATCAACTGCGCCTTACACTTTGGGTTGTGTAATGTTTGAGTACATTCCATACCCCCTTGTTATATCATAAAATAAACATATGCATAATGGTTATAACATAAGTTACACAATAGAGTATTTTTGGACCTCTCACTAGTTAAATGAAAATTTCTAGAAGTATACATAAGGATGTTATCACCTTGTAGAATGGATTAATTGCTATGTCAATCTTGATGGATCCTACATTCCATCATGCCAAAGCTGAAAACTATTTGAACCTTTAAATCATCTCCCTATCCTAAATAATGGAGTGCTTTTCTGATAGGTGTGTGATATAGTCATGTTTCTCTTCCTTGCACAAAAAATGTGCATAACTTTCGCTTGTTGTAACCTTTCAGGCCATCATTCCCTTTCTCCTCTTAGCATGACAAGCATATGATTTTTGATATTTTAGGTGTGAGCCTATATCTCTAGTTTTAAGAGAGACACCCTCCTTGTGTTGGAATAGGTCAGTAGTGACCTAGGGTTATTGAAAATCTTAGGCAAGATATGTTAAGGATATGGATAAATTTTTGAATCCTCCTTCCTTTTAGGGAACTATGATGTTGTCTCCCTTGTCCTTTGGGGGAAAGAATGGTGCAGGTTGCTTTCATAAGTTTCTACAAGAATTTCTTGTGTATTTCTCTTGTAAATTGTTAGTTGGACCTCTCATGGTGCCTACTTTCTCCTAGCTCTCTTGAGTGTTCCTATGTGTTATAATAATAATATTGTGTTCATTGTATGATTCTTTGAGCTAGGACGAGATTAAAATTAGTAAATTTTGTTTGTTATATGGAGTGAATGTTATCTCTAATGTCAATATGATTGTACGTGAAAGCCTTTCCTATCACCAAGAAAATGGAAATGTTGTCTAATTGATTGGGTTTTCTAAATCAACATTAGTGGTTATTTTATGATATTTGGGGAAAAATTAAATTTATAGAAACCTTGTAAAAAGTATTATGCTTAGTGTTACCATGAAAATTTAACTTACAAATTATATAAAGTACTTCCAATAAATAATCTACCTCCTTATAAACACTTTTTTTAAATTTAGGTGTTTTAATTTTTGTTAAACCTCATCTTATTTGGTCATGAATTTGTTAGACCTATGAGTAGGTGTGTTTTCTTGTGAAAAATTGAATTTCATGATTGGTAGTTGTTAAGCTTGTCTAAAATAACGAACATTGAAGTGTAATTCAACCTAATTGGAAGTCTTATCCTTCTTTGTTATCATGTTTTGTATCCATGTGTGGCTACGTGGACACCTTGTGTACATGATTTTTCCTATTATTCTTGGACCTTAGTTTTCATTCATTGGTATTCCATTAAAAATTTATTGTTTAAATTATCTGTGTTGTATCTTGATTAACCTTGTGTAGATTATTCTAAAGGTTTGAATGCTAGAAATATTTTTTGGAGGAGATTTATTATATGTGCCTTATAGTCTCCCTTCTCTTATTACAATAGTGTTGAACCAAACTGGAGCTATGAGGAACACAATTTTCTTCAAAGTAAAGAAACCCAATGGAAGGTGGGACTTCTATTTGTATGCATTGTTTCCATACCTCTTTTTGTGACTTCCAGGAGGAATTCAAGTCTAAGGGGAGAGAGATGTAATTCCCAATCATCTTTGAAACTTGTGTTACTATGATTTTTTATTATTGTGGATTAGAGACATGGACATTGTTATTATATGTTGGCTAACATGTTGATAAAAAGTATGGACACTTGTGATTTTCTGTATGTTATGATTCATATTATAAATGGTATTGACCACTAGTAGACATTGATAGATGATGATCTAGTATTATTTCATTCTATACTGATGTTTTAGATTCTTGACAATGATGAATACATTTACATGTTGTTCTTACCTTATGATCTTATTGATGTTATGCCTTATCAAAATTGAGATGTTTAGTAATTGCAATAATTGATAGAATTTCCTAATTTTGATGAAGTTTATATAGCATCATGTATGATGTTATTAGATGATATGTATGTGTGTTTTATCCCTTGATGTAATTTACGCTTCCTTGACACTGAAGGGGTTTTGTTTGATTGGTTTTAGGAAATCATATCACGATAAATAAGAAGGGAAAAAGAGACTAACAATAGAGGAATATTGGATATTTGCAAGAAGGTCACCCTGGCAAATTCCTGCCATCATTATTGTTATGTTGTTAGGAGGTTCCCATGGGGGGTAACCTTAGGTGTGTCCAAGGGTTTGAGTGAATGTCTTATTTCCTTTATTTAATTAATTTATTTTATGTATGTGATTATTTATTGTGATGAAACTCTAACTTTATTATTGCTTAAAGTAATGAGCTTTGTTTAGAGAATTAATCATGTGATTAAGTTAAATTTAGATGTGACAATGTTGGAAATTAATGTGGTAGATAGTCCTTGTTATCTTATTGATTTGAGATGGATTTTATTGAATTTGAGTTGTGTAGTTTTTCCTAATTTTCAAATCTTTTATTTAGTCTTTGGAGCCACTTTTTGTGGCTTATGGAACAAGTCAAACTTTTCCCATACATCTTAACCTCTCCTACCAACCATACCTATTAAGTAATGGACCAAATTTATCCCCTCATGATAAATTTTTTGAATGAAATAGGGACAATTAATGTCACCTTTTTACTTACCTTCTTTATTGTGTCATTTGGAAGTATGGAGTGGATGTTTGTGTGTAAGTGGAACATGTCATACCCTCACCTCACCCATTTATGAGTCTTTTTCCTTATGTTTAATTGGTGAGGTGGATTGGATGAAGATTTATGTGGCATCCTCCATAGAGCAACCTCACATCCCTATCCTCTTTTTCTATTTATTTAAGTCATTTTGGAGTTTTGGGGATTCCTTGGTTTTATTACACACTTGCATACTTTGGGAATGGGCTTGGAATTATTTCTTGGGAGCTTTGGGAGCTTGTATTTGGGGATTTGCTTTTATTTTGAGGAGAATGAATTTTTATTCTTGAAGATTGTCGAAGATATTATGGAAACGTAGAGTCTATTCCTTACATTCTTGTTCTCATTTTTGCATTTTTATATTATTATGATTTAAATTGGTGCATGTTTGGGAATTGTATGGGTTAGGTAGATATTATCTTTAGGGTGGGGTTTGGAGGGGGAATTGGATTTCATTCTTGTGCAGGTAATTAGGAGTATGTGAATATTTTTTGGAGTGAGTGTGGGATGGGTGCTCCACCTATGTGGAGGTAAAAGGTTTATATATCAAATTTACATCCTTTATTGTGGAGAGAAAATGTGTTGTGTGTGAATTTAAAAGTGCACTTGGAGGCTTTGGGTGGACCCCCATCCCACATGGGAGGTATAAGGACATGAAACAATGTTCTCCTCTCCTTTCAAATTATTTTGGAAGCCTTTGTGTTTTGTTTGGAAATTTGTCAATGGATTCTTGATATTGTGTTCTTGTATGCATGCGCAAGTGTTGTTTATTTGTTTGTTTTTTGAGTTGTGGAATATGTTGATAAGTTTCCATGGTTACTAGATGTTCCTTATTGCTCCATTGTTAGAGCTTGGGGACCAATGAGAAGGGATGATTATCCTTATCTTTGGAATACGGTTTAGAGTTAAGATTAGGAACAGGGGCGGAAGCGTGGTTATTTTATTAATAATCAATCCAATCAGACTTATAATGTAGTGTTGCAGTTATTATAGGAATTACATAGCTGAATACACACAGGAAATATGTTGCACATGTGAAACAATAAACTAATTTACATAATATTCCAAAATTATACATGGGAAAGAAGTATAAAAAATATGCAGTTGCAAGAATAATGCAACAAATAAAAAATACAAGAATAATATGGTAATTAAAACATAACCATATAAATTAATGTCATGTACCTAATTAAAATGCAACATCACTATATATCCTAACAACCCCCCCTTAATTTTTCATTTCCTCAAGGGATGAGGAGAGGAACTCTCTAAAAAACTCAACTTTGTCATGTGTAAGTGACTTTTTGAAGATATATGCTCATTGTTAAGTTGTCTGAAAATAATAAAGTTGTATATTGTGTTTCAAGAAATCATCACATATGAAATGTACCTATACCTCAATTATCTTTATTCTTTCATGAAAAAATAGATCATGAACAATTTTGAGAACAACTTCATTGTCAACATATAAGGTGGTTGGTTTGTCATGTGGTATTCCAAGTCCTTCAAGTATGCAACATAGCCATACTGCTTCACAGATAGCTTCACCTACAGAATAATACTCGTATTCTATGGAAGAGCATGAAAGAAAGTGTTGTTTATTTCTTCCCTATGATATCATCCCAGATCCCATAATGAACACAAACCCTGAAGTGGATTTATTGTCATCAATGTTGCTCGCATGATCTGAATCTGAATATCTTGACAAGATGAAGTTATTGTTATTTTTGTATTCTAGACATTGATCCATTGTTCCCTTTAGATATTTCCAGACGCACCTTTTTTCCTTCCGATGAAAAAATTTGGGTTCCTACATAAACGTGGAAGGATAGATCACTACAAAGTTGATGTCTAGTCTAGAGTATGTGAGGTAAATGAGACTCCTAATCAATTGTCGATAGAGAGTTACATTTATTGCAGGAGATGAATCTTAACGAGATAACTGTAATTTGTTCTCCATAGGTGTAGTAATACGTGTGTAATCCATCATCCTAAATTTATCAAGTGTGGTCTCGGTATATTTCAACTGAGAAACAAATATGTGATTCTCCTTTTTCCATACTTCCAATCCAAGACAATAATGCATCATCCCAAGATCGGTCATGTCAAATGATCATTTAAGATCTTTATTTTTTAGATCAATCATCCTAACTAAACTAATAGTGATGACTAGATCATCGACATAAATAATGACAATAACAATCTCCACCCCTAGTGTTTTGAAGTAGAGATTTGGATTCTTTGTATTTCTAACAAATCCATGTTGTATAAGATGCTCATCAATTTTGATGTACCAAGACTGGGGTGTCTATTTAAGTCCATAAAGAGATTTCTTGAGTCTATATACCTTTGCTTCTTGACCAGGTATAAGATATCCTTTAGGTTGATTCATATACACTTCTTCTTATAAATATTCATTAAGAAAGGTAGTTTTTACGTCCATCTGATGGAATATCCAACCAAATGGTGCAACTAGAGAAAAGATCATCTTGATCATTTTGATCTTAGCCTTGGGAGAAAATGTATCCTCATATTGAATGCCTTCTTTTTTTGCGTACCCTATCACTACCAGTCTTCCTTTATACTTTTCTATGGTACCATATACTTTTTACTTTGTTTTGAATATCCATTTGCATCCAATGGGTTTCTTCCTTAGTGGAAGAATGACAAGCTGCGAAGTGTTATTTTTCATTACTGATTTGTATTCATCATCCATAGAATATTTCCAAGATTTTGACTATAGTGATTATTGGACTGTAGAGGGATAATCACATTCAATAAATCTACTCATTAAATAAAAGTTTACTTATCCTCTTGCTCTACTATAATTCCTTGGTGTAGTGGTGGATGTATCTAGTAGAGCATCCATTATTGCATCTATTAGCATGCTATTATACCACTTGGACGTATGCTAAACTACTCCCTTGAGTCGTGGTTCTATCTAATCATCAGAATCATCCTCATTATCTATAGGAATATCAACTTCAATTTTTATAACTGGTGAAAAATATACATTAGGTGAGTCTGGAGGAGGAGACTCTGATTCCTTCTCAAAAAAATCAACATCTCTGCCGGTGTAGGATTTCCTAGTCTCTATATCCATCAATCTATACCTAAGATTTTCTTCACTGTGCCCAATGAAGATGAGTTTTTATGATTTCATATCAAATTTATTTCTATTCTTCTTAGGTAGGTACATACTTTCTTAACACTCAAATACTATGACATGTGCAAAAAATGGTTTCCGCTTTGACCATGCTTCATATGGCATTACTTTGTCAAGAGAAACTGTGGGAGCTCCATTTAAAAAATACACTTTTGTCTTTGCTACTTCAGCCTAAAATGTCCTTCCTAGTCCAGAATCATTGATCATGCATTTGAAAACACCATTCTTCTATGGTGTGTGTTGAGGAGGCATTTGTCGATGAATCCCATGAGCATGTAGGTAGTATTTGAACTCGTCACTGGTGAATTTCACCCTTCGATCTAAGTGGAGAGCTCTGATGTGACGACTAGTTTCATTCTCAATAGCCACTTTGAACTTATTAAAGTTTTCAAAAGCCTCAATTTTCTTGTGAAGACAAAAAATACACATTTTTCTCAAATAGTCATTAACACAAAGCATGAATTACTAAAATCTAGAATGAGTCAGTTTAATCAAACCGCAAAGATTGGTATGAACCAGATCAAGCTTACCATGAGCTCAATAAGTACTTTTTTGGAATGAAGCTCTGTGTTTTTTATCCTGATGGGAATTTAGGACACTTGTTTGTATCCTTATGGACAGATGGTAATCCATTCACCATATTTTTTCAGTGAAGTTTTCGAGATACTTAAAACTAATATGACCTAGTCTTCGATGCCACAACTGTGCAGAGGTAGAAAACTTAGCCCCATGTTCCTGATCATTTTTTGTGGACAAAATCATGCTGGAACATACATCCCGCATTAGAGGATTTTGAAACTAATTTCAATGCCTCGTTATTTTTCTTGAATTAAATGCATTTTCTTCCCAAAATGTGTATCAAAATCAATTTTCAAGTTATGATAAAGTAGTTGATTGACTGAAAATAATTTTTTAGTCAATATAGGGACATATAATACATCTGATAATCTACAGTTGCCTGAACCAAGAGGTAGAGTAAATTTCCCAATCCCCTAAACTATGTATGAAAAATCATCACCTAACAAAAAATAGTTTTTCGAAGGCGTGTCCCTCATTGAAATGAACCAGTCTCTGTGGTAGATCATGTGTCACGTTATTCTTGAATTAACATACCAGATATCACTAGATGATGTCTAGGGTTCACTAGATTGAGCTATGTACAAGTAGTCTTTAATATCTGAATGTTCTTCTTGCTCAACAATATTTCCTTACTGATAGGGTTTTATTTTCTAGTTCCTCTATTTCCACCCTTGAGTGTAGTTAGAGTGTCCCTTGTGATATTATTGGTGTTGAGGTAAATAATTACTTGATGATCCTTTCTTGTATGTATTATACCAACAATCTTTCAATTCATGTCCTCTTTTACAGATTGGACATTTCTTCTTTTATTGCTTGTCCCCTTCTCGATGTTGATTTTGGGACTTTTGATAGGAATTAGGTATTCATTTTCCTTTTCCTTTCTGTTTATGAGAAGAAGAAAATGCCTCCTCCACTTCATCATATTTATTGAACATATCTTCCTCTTGTTGCAGTAGGTTCACTAAGCTTATCAAAACTAACTGACGTATCCGTGAAGTTGAGTGTTGTCACAAAAATTTGGTAAGAAGGAGGGATTTTTCTCAGAAGAATCAGGAACAAGAGTGTCATCAGTGACCTCCTCTCCTAGGGTTATATGTGAATTTATCAACTTAGCAACTCTTCTCAAGAAAGATTCTATTTTCTCATTTTTTAAAACTTCAATGTATGTAACTGACTCGTCAAGTTCAATATGACATTATATTTTTGGCCTCGTATACATGGTGATCAACTTATCCCATACATTCTTTGGCTATTTTAGAATCTCAAATGTGAGGTTGCACGTCTTCAGACACTCCAAAAAAAATGATTAACATGGCCTTCTGATTGGATTTATCCAATTGTCTCTACTATGTTGTATCAGTTTTTGATCTAGTTACAATACCATTCACAATAGTCCGATATTTCTTCAAACTCAATATGTGTCTTGAATTTTGTCTTCCATGCTGCATAGTTATTTCCTTTGAGTAGTAGTGAATCTTGAAGAAATAACTTAGGGGCGATTGGTGCCCATTTTTCATAATCAACTCACAAAGGGTAAGGATCTTATCACTCAAGGTATATGGTCTCCCAATCTATATACCATCTGTCATGATATACCGAAACCTTTCTTTATATGTTCCCTTTTGATATACCCATCGAGTACATGGAAGAAGATCGCCCTTTATATATACCTAGCATTATGTGAAAGAGGCACTAACGTACGTGAAAGAATTCGATACGTGGTACCAAGACCATACAGAATGGGGTCTGTGTGATTATTGACACCCAGATCAAATAAATATCCTCATACACACATGTAACTTCGTTATATACTCAGATAATTTCTTAGTGTAGATTTAAGTCAAGCAATTGTTCATAGACATGGATGGGATAGCTCAAAGTGTGTACATTGTGTCCTTATTACTCCCCATCAATTTAAAGGGTTGAATACCTAGATGACATTGTTGCAACTATATTAGGTGTTAAGTGTAGTAGTAGTCACAACAAATTTACTTATAAGTGCTTCCTAAGAGGAACTGTTTATACTGGGAACTGTGAATGAGATCAAAGATCTCGTGAGTGTTTCAGAACCATATTTTTACTGATTTTTGATTAGTATAAATCTCTACCAGCTTTACATAAGTTACAATGGTTTGTAGTTTACCATGAAAACTATGATACAAATTAGTACAATACAATTGTTGAAGTATACAATTACATTCAAAGATTCACTGAAAAAATTGAATGACAGGATTTTGGTTTTTGTTTTTCAAGGCCTTGGTGGCCTCCGGAGCTCAATACGGCTCCCTATAGTGCAAAAATTCACACATATTAAAAATGAGATCCAAAATAGTTATTTTTTTAAACTACCCCTCCTTTGGAAAATGTTTGTTGGTCTCAGAATCAAACCTTTTGAGCTCCAATTAGGAGAAATTCCTTTCCCCATTTAGCCCCCCTACAAATTAGGGTTTTCTCCTTAAAAATTAGGATGTTTAGACACAACTAATAGGTTTAGATGCTTTTTCCATAATTATCAGGCTTTAGAAAAATCTAGTACCTAAATCCTATTCACTTTACATGATTTGTAAAATCTAAATAGTCAAAATTCTTTGGGTTATACCTGGACCACAAGGTTTGAACCCTACAAACCTTACCCACCCTAAGACACTTACGAAAGTAGGCGCCAACGCACTTATAATTAAAGAATGAACAGCATAATATCCCCCTCAAATTCTACCAAAAATGACTACCCTTATAAACGAAGATGTGGCTGACTAGATGATCCACATGGCAGTGGACTTGGAATCGATGGCAAGGGGAGAATTAGGGTTCTATCCTAGAAAAATGGATCCAAATTCACTTAGCCGCTTCTTTACTTTGATAAACTACTTATTTTGCTTGTATTCGCTAATGTTTTTAATTGATCTATCATTTTTTTTGTTTCTGGTCTCTGTGTTGTCCATCATTTTGATTAATTTGAACACCATGGATCGAATTTTATTGTTGTTTTTATAGGGTGATGATTCCACCGTTTTGTTTGACCTGCGTGTTTATTTCTAGTCAAGATAGGTTCTCGCTGGCATCTATGACTGGCTTACCCAAGGCGTTGGCCGCTACAGAATGGAGGCTCAAAAACATGGCTCAGCCTTGTGAATGAAAAACTATTCGGATCACCATGTTTTCAATGATTGGAGATGCATTGTAAATCCAATGTAGCTTGTTCTAAAGATGACTTGTGATTGCTCGAATAGGTATGAGTTCAGGGTCGACCACAATAATACTACCCAAGTACAAAAAAATTTTCTTTCTAAAACAAATGGGTTCTCCATAGAAGAATCAAATCGGTTGATTTTTTTTCACTGTCCATGAAGACCAACTCTAAGATTCAATATTTTATAAACTTTGACCATTTCAGGCTATAAGTTACCTCTTTGCAAAGTGCCAAAAACATTCGGCTGAATGTGTTTGACATATGCTATTCTATGACTCGCATTTATGGAGATAGCTCTGTCACCAGATAATGATTCAAACGATCTTCACTTTCTAATATCCTAAGCTATCCTAAGTCTTCCTAAATTTGAGTCTCATCTTCTACCATAAAATCATTTGTACCCTGGATGCTTAGTACAATGGCACAAGTTTAGTCCTTGATCAGGGGCCAATAAGTAGCATTGGTTTCGGAGTAACATCAATTAACCTGCTTAATGAGAAAGGTATCACATTTAAAGGCTTTTATATGTTATCAGGTCCATATGGTAACAGAAACTATTTAATGTTTTAAAGAGGTAGTAGACATGCCTCCCCTAAAGGGGACATATTAACTAAATTTGTAGCATACTTCAAGGATTTGAAATAATTCATTCCTAACTAAATGCACCACGCACAAATTTAATACTTAAATTGCTTTACATTTACCTGGAGATATCTCATAGAGTTTATTTGACTGCAAAGACATATGAGAAGTTGTGAAGGCATAACATTTAAAAAATATATAGTAGAATTTCTTCTACCTATTTAGATCACATGTAATATTCTTTGCAACCTATCGTCCAACATTTGTAGATGAAGATGATTTAATAATGAAATCATGAAATGAAAGATGTTTTTAAAATAGTGATGGAAGGCACTGTACAATTTATGTATTTATTAGTCCTCTTCCAATCACTCCTTCTCACGTAGAGGTATAAAGTTTTTATGGCGAATTGATGTTCAACTCCATCCATACACTCCTAATGCAAATCATGTTGCTTTTATGGTGCAACTGAATTCTAAAACTATTTACATTTGTTTCCTAATATGCCTAAGGAAATCGTAAATTTTTTTTAAACATATTGCAACGAATTGAATGCAGGAAATTGATAAAGTTTAAATAGATATTTGTACGCTTCCTCAAATATATAAGTAGAATTCATTTCATACCTAATTAAACACAAATATTTACTAGCATTCTAACATATTTGCTAAGTGTTGGATATGGGCATGCCATTCCTCTACGGCTTGTACCTAGTTATGAAATTGATTGAGCTAAATGTGATGTATTGCATGGAAATTGATCCATTTTTAGGAATGTGACCAAGGCTTGCTTAAGAAGATAGGAATCATAAACATTTTAGTTGGATTGTTGCTCTCCTTCTATTACAATACTCTATGAAATTGATGCGCCAGAATTAGCATGACGCTTACTCTTGTGAAATGCACTTATCCCGGGTGTCCGTTTGAGTCCCATTTTTTAATAAACTGGAACTATGTACTTCAATGAGATTGGTAAGACAATTTAGTAAAATTTCTACACCTATTGGTTGGGATCAAGTATTTCGTGGATGCTTTTCTGGCCATGAAATTGGTCATAGTTACACGTCATTCATTGATGCCGAATATCTTAGGATCTGAAATGTAGTTGATTTTTTTTACTATTTACTTTAAGAAAATTATGTGGAATTCATTCTGAGTTGTACTACATGTATCTTGCTTAGAAGATTGGAAATTCCTCTAGATTTAGGGAGTTGTCATATTTGATCAATGTGAACTTGTCCTCGTATGAATAAGCATCTAAACTTACTATAAGAATATGCAGGTTGTACCTAAACTATTTGGAAAACATGTACATTTCCACCACCTAGAGTAGATTTGGGTCAGGGATAATTTTAGTGGCAACTATTCATAATATGGTGAAAATTTCCTTTTTAGGAAAATTGGAAAAGGTGAATTATTTGGAGGAGGTTTATGTCTTTTCCACCTAAGATTTACAGTATATACCAAGTTTGTTAGGGGTCAACTTTGCCTACATTTGAAAAAAACTTCGTATAAAATACCTAGTGTGATTCGAACATTGACGGTAGTATATTACCAGTTTTGTACCTTACCAATACCATTTTAGTGGTGAACTTACATACTCTAAGCACTAAATTCATTTTAGTGCAAATATTCATTTACTGTTTAGTAGTTTACAGTCGGGCGCAGACAAGTGTCTTATTTGCTTGACACAATTGACTAGTAATATTTGCTGACGCGTGATAAAGGTTCACATATATGGTCGAGGAGACAAGAGAGATCTTGCTGGTGCGTGCGACAAGGGTTTCACTAGGTAGTATGACTACCACGACACTGATCTTGTTGATGCATTACCATATACCGTGTTGTTGACGCATGAAATATTTTTTCTATCTGACCACGTGACAAATAGATATTTCATTTGATGCATGACTTATTTCATTTGCTTGACAGTGCGACAAAGATTTTTCTGTGGATGGGAAACAAGGAGATATTACTGACAGCTGTGACAGGGGTTTGTTTGTTGACACTGACACTAGTTTATTATTGACTGCATGACTCACACTATCAATTTTGTTGACACATGACTCAGAGTTTTCTCCAACATGCAACAATGATATTTGCGACAAATTATTGTATTTGCTGACAGCGTGACTCATTTGATGCATGACAAGGAGAATCAAGTCGCAACTAATGCCTGACCCATTACTATTGTTGATGCGCAACAGGACTTATCTTGTTGATGCATGAATTAATCATTCTTTGACACACGACACATATACTTATTTGTTGATGTGTGACAGAGTTATTTTTGACACACAGGATGTTGTCAGTATTGACACACAAATCAGAGCTGACACGATGACTTATCCGTTCAGAATAATGGAAGGTGCTAGTGCTTAGAATGGGAAGACCCAAAAAGTAAATAAGAAATCTCAGAAGTCCTCTGTTTCAAGTATTTTGGAAACTCTACTACTACAGATACCACAACCACCAGCACCCATATAGATTTCCACTAGAATGAATCAGAAGTACATGACTGTGTGGAAGGTAATATTGAGGTGGACATGCATTATGCACAATATCAACCAAATGACACCTATGATGATACCATGCCAGATCTTGAAGATATACCTGTTGAGATGCCAGATTCTAAAGATATTCTTCTTGTTGGGGTGCAACCAAGAGTGCATCAAGATATCGCACATAAAAATACTCAGCAAAATGGAACACAAAAATCAAATTCAAATTCTTTTTGACGAAAGGAGGAAACTAGGTGATTGTGAGAATTCTCAAAATTCTAATAAAAAAAGAAAAACATTGAAAATGAAAAATAATATGTGGACAACTTGGGAGGACATACAAGTTTGATTGGGATGTCAAATTTATGTTTATTGAACCTGTACAAGCCATCTAATTTAGAAGATATCCCATCTGAATATACATGTACAATATGTACGTGGAAATTTGGAAAGCACCAAAAAATGTGACTGAAGCTAGACTCTATAGAAAAACACTATGGAAAACAATATTTGACCGTAACGGGGGAGGATATCAAGAAAATCAAAACAAATAGGTGAAAAACTGAAAAATAATGCATGCATGTTAAATACGCAACAGAGTATGAAGTGGAGAAGAAAAAATGCAGACATCTCATGGAAAAGGGAGGAACGATCACATCACAAATTGGTAAGATGAATCAAATAAATGTCCATGCAAAACTCATATAGTTATCTAATTTATTTCACATAATAAAGAAAGGAAGAATAATTTCATATTTCCTCGATTTAAAATTTTTGTATCAATATAATGGAATGCACAAAATTCCTCAGTCTCATTGGTCTTATAGTAGTTAATGGGAAATGGCAAAATTCCTTTAAATGATAGAGAAGGAAGATTTGAAAGAGAATATAACAAAAGAAAATTTTATCTCTCTTTCAATTAATGAAGTGAAAACAATCGACAACACTACATGGGTATGTATCAATGTATGTAATTTAGAAAATCATATAAGGACACCTCATCTACTAGGTGTTATGAAAATAGTTTAAAACTGTAAAGCCAAAAACCGACATAAAATAGTTGTTTCTCATTTGAAAGATATTGTTGGAATGATTGATTATGAAATTTCTACGAAGTTTGTTTGCATCAGAGTAGATGCTACATCTTTCATGCAAGGTCACTGAATAGGGTTTTGTGTTAGATTGGAAACAATAGTGTCCCCTTGTATGCCAGCAATTCACTGTATGGCTCACAAAATTAATTTAGCGTATAAAATGGTAAACAACAACGAAAATTTTGCTAAAGTAGAATAACTTATAAGAGAAGTCTTTGTTAATATGGAAAGAAGACCAAATTGATTTCTTGAGTTCCATAAATTCACACTTGGAATTATAGATGGAAAAAAACTTCAGAAGGATGTTGAGATCAGATGGATTTCTTTATATGAACCTGCTTGCAAAGTTTGTGAGGAGTATCCTTCATTGGTTGGTTTCATACCCCAATATCATCATGAATTTGACAGAGTGAGAGAATTTTTGTTCCGTTTAACTGATTTAGATACATTGCTTACATTGGTTGGTATTCTTCCAATGTTACATGATATCAATACACTGATGAAGCATACACAGGGGAAATTAATCTATATTGTGAATTTTATACGGATAAGAAAAATTGTAAGTCAAAGTCTTGATGTCTTGTACTATTCCCAAGATAGTTTTGATACATATTTTTTTGAGAATTGGAAAAATTTATTAGATCTTAAAAATCCCAGTAACTATTTGAGATTTAGTATCCATGATCACCTATGCATAAATGTTAATGGGAGGGACATATCACTGCACATTTTCCAAAAATGTCAAGATATTATAGGATTAGAAAGAGCATATGTTCTTGTGACAAGTAATCTCTTTGAGTCTGTTTAGTTGAAACAAGAATGAAGCTAAAAAAAAATTTAGAATCCTTATCATAAAAAATTAGAGAACATTTCTCCAAAGATAGAATTCTTGAAGCAATGGGTGTGATGAATCCTAATTTATGGAATACCGAAGGTGCTTGTGCAAACTTTGTAAGAAATAATTTCCATAAATCCATGGCTACAATAATGGAACATTTCAAAAAGACTTCAAAGGTCAAGGATATCGAAATCAAAGGTATACTGAATGTTGGTTTATTCAAGTCTCAGTCAACAAATTTTGCAACAATGAGGAACTAATATAAAAATTTAGATGAGGCTTCTGAGAGTGGTGCTATTAAAAGGATCTGGCGAGGAATCTAGCGAATTACTGTCTTACAAGAAGACATTAGTGAGTATTTCAAGTTATATGAGTTATGCAAAATAATTATTTTAGGGTATGTGGAGGACGAAAGGGTTTTTAGTTCTTTATCATTTATATAATCAAAACTCAGAAATAGGCTAGATAAAAATTTGGAAATTTGCTTGAGGTGTTATGTTTCTCTCTACTCCATGGAAAAATTTCCTTTATACAGAAAAATTGCGCATTGTAATTACCTTTCTAATAGAAGAGTTGTATATAATACATCTACATGAACAATGGTTCCCAACGATGAGACTGGAATTGGTACGTCATCACACTCTGTAGAACAAAACATCAAATTTGAAGAAGCTATTGATAAAGGATAGTTTCAGCTTTAAATATGTATCTCCTTGACCTTAATTTTATTGTTTGTCACCTTAGATTTTAACTTCACTTATTTATTCAGTTTCATATTAAATCTACAAATGCAAATATTGACTTAGGAGAATTTTTATCATATTTTGTTTCAGCTCTTGTTATCATTAAATATGTTAGAAGTATATATATATATATATATATATACATTTATTTAAATAAAATTATTTGTATATTTTTTTTTTAATAAATTACTATTTTAGATTTTTTGAATACCAATTTTAGTTTTAAAATTTGTTTGTTACATGCATTTGTCAAATACTAATTTGTAAGGCCTTCAAAGTTTAGATATGCATATTATTTCATTATTATACTCTTCCAGACTTCAAGAATTCTATTTTCCAGACATATACAGGTTATCATTTGCATTTTATTTTATCTTTATGTTTCTTCCTTAATCTGCTCAATCATTATTTTATCTTTTTTTCTTGAAAACATGGTTTCACATCCATCTGAAGAAGCTCTCAATTCTCAAGACTGATAATGTCAGGAAACTCACCCATCTATATACTAATCCATTTTTCGTGTTGTGTTTTCTTGAATCAAAGATCTTATATCACTTTCTGAACGATAATTTCTCATTTTCCTTCCATATGCTTTGTCACAGCCATCTAAAAGACAAGAGGTAACTTAAAGCCTATCATCTGAAATTGTTCGAGTTTTTACAGTTATGTTTAATTTACTTTTTTATTTGTAAAATGATTTGATAAATGTTTAAAATTTTTGGGATAAAATCACACATTCAAATTTTACAAGTAGAGAGAGGAATATTTTTCCATATTAATATGTTTCTGTCATAACACATTCCAAATTTTCTTAAAACACTTATCCATTATCATCATCTACAATCATTCTTGAAGATAAATCTACATCCACATACAATTCATCATCATCCATATCAATTTTAATGTCAACATCCACATCTAATATCATCATATCATTAATTCATTACAAGTAGAGAGAAAAATATTTTGAGAAGGTTTAAATGCGAAGAAACCTTATACAAAGTTCTAATGTTACAAGTAGAGAGAATAATATTTTACATTATTAAGATGTCTTTCTCCTAAGACATTCCAAATTTTCTTAAAACAATTATCCATTATCATCATCCATGATTGTGATTGAATTTAAATTGATGTCCACACAATTAATCATAATCTATATCTATTTTAATGTCATCATATCATTGATTCATTACATGTAGAGAGAAGACGATTTTGAGAAGGATTAAATGTGCAAAAACATAATATAGAATTCATTACAAGTAGAGAGAAGAATATTTTGAGAAGTTTTAAATGTGTAAAAACATGATACAAAGTTTGATATTACAAGTAGAGAGAAAATGTCTCTGTCCTAGACTTCTTACAAACAAAAATTATTATTAAAAAAATTATCCATTAACATCATCCATGATAGTTCTTGAAGCTAAATATAAGACCACGCAATTAATCATCATCCATAGCTATTTTAATGCCATCATCCACATCCAATGTCATTATATCATTGATTCATTATAAGTAGAGAGAAGAATATTTTGAGAAGTTTAAAATGTATAGAAACATGATACATAGTGTGGGTACCCAAATTTAATCTCCTTCAAAGGATAAGAAATTTCATAGATTTGAAAAGATGCTCAGAGGCAGATAGGTGGTTATGTATGTCATTTTCTAGTTGAGGAAGCAGTCTATCTGACTTTTCAGCACCCAGGGCTTGGAAGGAGTGAGTAACACCTTAAAAGGATGTGATATTATTCTAACTCTTTTAGGTTGTGCCTTTCAATAAAGGTAAGAGAATCTATTTTGTAACCTCTGTTATTGAAGAATGCTGGTAAATCCTTCTTTTGCACAAATTTTATAGACAAGACCTTGGGAAAATATGGTAAACACAGCAAATCTGACTCTCACGAGTTGTCACTTCCAAATTATGGAGATATTTTCAAAACAAGGAAAAGGTTACTAAAGACATTGGGAATCCTGATTATTTTTGAATGTTTTTGTGGTTGAAATTATGCATTTGTACACACACATGGACAAAGAAGGGTAGTACAAATAGGATTGGTTGTTTTAAATGAATTTCTTTGGTGGTGGGTGAGGTAAAATTAACTTGATTTTCTAGATCCTTGAGATGTTTTTTAAAATGGGGAAATTACACAAAAAAATTCTTCAAGATAGCTAAAATGTTCCTTTAAAAAAAATGTGTGCTTCAATGGAGGCTGAAATCAGCACGTTTTCACACAAACTATGATATTTTAGCACAAAGGCTTAAGTTAGAAGACTCAATAAAATATCAAAATCTAAGATCAATCACACTTGAGGTAAACCCAGAGGCTTGCAAACAATCTCTATCAACAAATGAAATAAAAGTGATTTTAAATCATTTTTTTCATTCCCAGATGAAATCTCTTATAAAAATGAAATTGAATATGCTAGTAAACTATCACAAGGATTGATATATGTTTGATTGAGAGGTATTTTGATATAATTTTACAACGAGAATAGGAAAATCAATTTGGAGACATTGAGAAATGGAGCAGACATAATTTTTCCCAAAGTCAACACAAAATAACTCAAATTTGATTGAACTTATCAGCAGGGGAAATCTTCTAGAAAATTTTTAGAGCTTGTCAATGGTTGTACACTCGCAACCACATTGACATGATCAAGTTTAGCACAAAAGAGGTATAAATTTTTTTCAAATAGTCCCTCAGAGAGACGGGATCTATCAATATTTTCGCTTAGAAAAGTAGTTCTAACCCCTTACACTCCAACCATTTGCACGATAAATTCATGCAATTTATAACATTTTATAATAGAGCCTTTTCCCCCCACAACCAGAAAAATTCAAAGAACCATTGTGTGTTGTGACTCCTAGAATGAGATTTGTAAAAACGTTTTCAGGTGTGCAGAGGGAAAATCTCTCCAAATATTTCCATCATTCAATTCTTCACCTAGTAGAACACTCTTCCCTTATTTGGCACCTACTTTTCCCCTATTCCGTCAAATATGGTTATTTACATGCCCAGGAAGAGAGACTGGAAAATCAGATCAAAATCGATAGCCACATTTCGTCTTAATGGTAAAATATGTCTCCAGATCTTCCTCACCAAACTTAGATATCAAATTAACTCCCCTTCCTTGTTTGGCATGTAATAAATATCAAAAAATGAGGAAGATTCACATCTCTGGGAGCTCTGGAGTAAAAATGGTAGAAACATAAGATACAGATGCACAAATTTCATTGAATGGAATAAAATTCTGACTATTCTTTGTTGGGCCTGCAAGCCATTTTGATGTTTTAGTCCTTTTGATGACAAGAGGAAAAAAATCCAAGTTGCCTCCAATGGTCCGCTTCCCCACCCCTTTGACTTTTCAAAGACAAGCTTGACTTACTTCCTATTGGGCTTGCGGGCCATTTTGATATTTTAATCCTTAAGATGCAAAAAATCCAAGTTTCTCCTGATGGTCTGCTTGCCCGTCTTTTCACTTTTCCAACTGCCATGCAGCATAAAGGCGCATCTTGAGATTGTCTCCAAAAGTTAAAACCCTGAATGAGCGCGGGCTTGCCATATGTCCTGGTCTAGAAAAATTTGTTTGAAAGGCTTAAAGCTCAGCGGAAGGTGACATGTGTTAGGGTCTAAGGCAATCTCCTTTTGCTATTGAAAAGTCCAAGCAAAAACGCAAAGTGAGAACAGGCCTCCAAGTGTCCTCCTAGCGCTTCTTTAAAATAAAACTCAAGAATTAGTCCTTAAACATGCATGGTCCCTCCACGTGTCCTAGGCCTCTCAAAACATTTTGAAAAAAAACTAAGTATGGGAAGACCTAGTGGAAGCCTCCACGTGTCTTCATGGTGCAATTTTAAAATGGTTCCCAAGAGTGAAGACCCTAAATGGGCATGTGCTCACCACATGTCCCTGTCCTGCCAAATAATACTGACTGCATACAAAAATTTCTAAGTCCGGGCAGAGCAGCGAAAACCTCCATGTGTCCTCGCGGTGTAACACCAAGGCCACCCCAACAAGCAAATCCTCAAATGAGCGTTGTTCTTCCACGTAGGTAGGTTTTTTTTTTTAAAGTTGAGGTGATTCAAATAAAATTTGAAGTACCTTGTTAAGCCACTTCCAACCAAAAGATTCCACGTTTCTTGTTCATGCAAGGATGTAAATTTGGTCAGGAGATACACCTGTCAAACTGTAAAATGCGGAAAAATGACCATTTGAGACCAAAGATGAAATTTTCTCCAAGGATGGAGAGTTTAGAAATGTTACAAGGCTTAAATACATTCCTCTGAGCTACATCCATTCATTTATCTTCAAGTATTTAGGGAAAAAATGATAAGGACAACAAATCTTGGAAGTGGAAAATGGAAAGAATGGGATAGCCCAATTTTTTACACCCAAATACAGACCTTTTCAAATGAACAGAGAAACGAAGAAACAATTTTGGATCTATACATGATCCTTGGTCCATGAAAGTATTGATTATTCAAACAAAAGGAAGGTGGAGACTTTTTAGGAAAAATATGAGAAGAAAAAATGTGACAGAGACCGTATATTGATAGAGTTTTAATGGCAAAATGGGGCGAGACTATTTTGAGCACCAACACATAGTTTGAATTTTACAAGTATAGCGAATATGTCTCTGTCCTAACACATTCCAATTTTTCTTAAAATAATTATACATTATCATCATTCATGATCATCTATATCCATTCTAATGTCATCATATCATTACAAGTAGAGAGAATAATATTTTGAGAAGGTTTAAATGTCTCTATCATACCACATTCCAAATTTTCTTAAAATAATTATCCATTATCATCATCAAGATTCCATGATCATTCTTGAAGATAAATCTACATCCACATACAATTCATCATAATCCATATTTAATCTAATTTCATCATCCACATCTAATGTAATCATCATTAGAATTAGAAATAAGATTATGAGAAGGTTTAAATTTAAAGAAGCATGATACAAAGATTTAATTTTATAAGTAGAGAGAAGACAATTTAACTCTATTAGTATTAATATGTCTCTATCATACCACATTCCAAATTTTATTAAAACAAATAATTAACCATTATCATAATGTCATCACATTCAAATCAAACATATACACCATATACAATCTAGAAATTATATATATATTATATAAAAAGATATAAAAATACAAATTATAAAGTATTTAAAATTTTCAAATGCCATCACATTCAAGTTTCAAATTTGAAATCTAGATTATAATTTATTTTAAATTTCAATTTTTCAACCTTCAATTATGAATTTATCCCTAGAAAAATTGGCATCTTTTGTACCCCTTTCTCCAATGGCTTCCACTCTTGTACTACTTTCCCCAATGGCTTGAATAATCCCAGAACTAATCACATCTTCTGCAGCACTATTTAGAGTCTTTACAAAATTTTTTTATTCCTTTGTCACGTCTCCATGGGATAAAAAACTAGGATCTGCAATGGCCTTAGTTTTCAATAAAATTTCAGTGTCGAAGCCATTCTCTTTAATTATCCCCTTTAGTGTATTGTTTTGTTTGTTAACTAAAACTATATTTTCTTTCAAATTCTTTGTTGCAGATAAACTATTCTTCACAGTTTCCAAGTGAACTTGGAACACCTTTTCTTGACTCTTCAAATTTTCATATTTCAACTGCACAAAAAAAAAGTGAGCTCAATTAAACATATTACAAAAATACGAAAAATTTAAATTAACAAAAAATATTGTTTCAAAGTGATAATACTTATGACCACTCTATCTTTCATCGGCATTTGCAATTGCCACTAGATCCTTGTCCTTAGACCATTTTTGAAAATATAAGTGGGATTCACCAGTAATATTTTCAAATATTTTTTAATACTTTATTTAAAATATCGTCTTTATAATTGTTATTATATGTGACATTCCCAATTCTTAATTGGGTAAGGAATCCGTCTTTGCAGGTTGATTCTGGAGTGCAACGTATAAATTGTCCCTTTTCTAATAATTTTTCAAAATGAATTATTATCTCATTGATTAGTAATTTTTACCCTTCTCTCCCATTTTTATAAGCTAACTGATATGAGGTATAATAAACTCTTGGACATAGGAATATCAACCATAAATAATCAAGTTATCTAAAGGAAATGGTAGAAAAATTTTCACAATCTATATCTGAAGAAGATGATGTCTTCGGAGAGTTATGGGGGATTTCAAGTTGATCATCTATTGCTACCTCTTTTTGTGTTTTGGTGGCCTGAACTTATTTGCGATAAAAATAAATCAATATTCAAATATTGAAATCAAAAGTGAAATGTAATGAAATGTTGAATAAATTATGTTGAAATAGAAGTATATCTTCTTGCCTTGAATCATCTCATGTGTATTAAAAAATCATGTTGCGTCATTACTATCAATGCCCAAGAAATATTTATCTAAATTTTAAATTATTTAAAATTGATATGCAAGTCACGCTGGGAAAGCCATTGAGAGAGAGGGTTGGAATTTGAAACGAGGAGTCAATGTTTAGCGTCCCAGTAGGGGCCAAAGGAATTCGCATGTGTTTACCAATGTTCTTTTTACTTGAAACCTCTAGTTTACATTTTGAATCGTAATGGTGAAGGAGGTGGCAGTGTCACTATTTTTATAGATACAGAGGACTGCAATGTACTGAAAGGTCCAAGAAAAATTAACAAAATCATTACTAAAATCATATGAAAAAACTATTAAATGATGCAAAAACTATGAATTTATATGAAAAAACTATTTAAAACTTGTACTAAAGCAATAAAATCATACCTTTTTCTTGAGGGGTAGCCTATCGTGGTACTTGAGGTGGTCATCTATGAGTAGTAATTAATTGGGTTTGAATTGTGTGTGGCTGGTATTAATGAGTAGGGTGTTTGAGAAGAGAAAACTTAATGCAACTTAACTGAGTGAGTTAATGAAGACGATTGACTTTGAGAAGCACGCATATTGTCAAAAGTCCCCTGCAAGTGTGGCAATAGTCGATTCCATGTCAATTTAATATGGTAAAATGGTAAATTTGAAAATAGAAAATTGGAATTTGTAAATAGTAAATGTTAGGGTATTACGTCTCTGGCATTTAACTAATGTAAATGCTTAGATGTTCGACGATGGGTGAACTTCCATTTTAGATTGCGAATCTGCTGACACCTCAACGTGTTTTGGCCATGCTTCCTCTTGATGTCACTTTTTTGGTAGAAGGAATGTCCAAAAAAACTTCTATACAAATGGTTAATATTTTATTAGATTCCAAAAGAACATAATGTTAGTATTGCATAAAGATTCAATCCTAATTACATAATCAAGACAAACATTACTAAAGTTTAATGTCAAAATATAAAATTTATACCTCTTGTTCTTGAAATAGAATTGACAAATTTTTCATTGTCTCGTCCATGCAAGTAGGAATTGGTTTTTATTTTTAATTTAAAAAGAGCCTCGTAATAAAGGCCAAGGAGATAGTTTTTTGAGTGAATATATGGTTTTTCTGAAAGTAATGCATTTGTAATGTTAGTTTTTATTTTATTGGATAAAAAGGTGCACCAATCAAATTTTAGCTTTCCAATAGTTGCAAGAATTTATGCAATAGCGTAGTTTGGTGTATCCGTTTTCCGACCTTGTAAAAAAATTCTAGCTTGAAAGAAAGAAATCATGACAATAATAAATTGGTGTATAATATGAGTTTCAATTGTCTAAAAATAAAAAAAATATATATCAAGTGAAAATTGAAAATAGATTACACATACAATCAACATAGAAATCGAAAATAGATTTGAGGTACTTCTTATAATTTTCAATGAGGGTTGCTTTCATTGTTACTATGGGGGAATTTTTATATGGAAGGCATGTCATCTAATGGATATCAATTGGATCGATACTGAGTTAAAACATGGGAACATCATCCACAATAATAGTAAAAAAGTTCTTCCTTTGTATTGTACAAGTAGAGAAGGTAATTTAGAATGTCATGATCAATTTCAAACTAGGGCACCTTAACAAGCCCATCAAAATCATGCATATCTAGCAAATCCTTGTATTCTATATTCATTTGTAAAACTATCTAAATTTTGGGGCACAACAAGTTCCTGTACAATATTTTTCCCTTGGATAGGGCTTGTGGGTTGACTGGATTTTCCAATTGATATTAGTGATCTTGGGATGTATTTTTAGTTTCCATTGTATTTGAGCTTGATTGTACTTCTGTGTGACTAGAGTATTTTGATTATACTTGAGCTTAATTCTTGTAAACGTGAAAATTTCTAAGCGAGGAAGTGTAAACATGAAAATGAGGGGTGAGATTGTTTAAAAAGACAAAATTAGGGATCTCGAGCCTTAGACGCATGAAAACACAAGTTTTTATCACACATCAACAAACTTTGTTGACACGCGACACAAATAATTGATGTCGCATGCCAATGAATCTTGTTGACACATGACAATAAGTCTTGCTGTCACATGTTAACAAAGTTTGATGGTGCACAACAACAAGGGTTGTTCTAGTGTGCCAATAAGATTTGTAGATGCACAACAACAAGACTTTTTTTCACGTGTCAAAAAATATTGTTGATTCATGACCAAAAAAAATTCTATCATGCATCAATAATCTTCACTAAAGACTGATAATTAGTTCTAAAAAATTTTGCCAATGCATGACATCAAGAGTTGATGTCTCGCATCAATAAGATTTTTTGATTCAAGATAGTAACACTTACTGTCGTGCATCAAGCATGTTTCAATAATGACCAATATATGTTTTCCTGCATCTACATAATTTTTTCCTTGTGGTACGGTCACTCTCTGCTCAAATAATAGCAGGTGAAAATTTAGTTCTTAAAAATTTACAAATCCACCTTTACGTAAAAGCGGTTCGAGGTATATTCATCGGGGATTTTTCCACCTCCATTTTACTTGAGCCTTCTTAAAATTAACCATGTTATGTAAGTGTCATTCTTTTATTTCATTTAAAAGAATGTGACTCTCCTTTCAAAATATGGGAGAAATTTGAGGCTTTTATTTGGTAAGATGGATCATATGAGGGCCATTCAACTTGAAATTGAGATCACCTCTCTTAAACCTAAATATTTTCCAACAATTATATACTATCTTACCAATTTCAAGAATTTCTTGACATAATTGAAAGGGAGTGGAAGAGATAAGAAAGATGAAGAGTGTGTTTACTTGATTCTATCTAAGTTGAGAGGACCATTCCAAAAATTTTCTTCTACCTTTTTCTCTAGCATGGATGCCTTAGGTGATACATTCAAAATTCCTAACTTAGAATTTTTTTTGTGAAATATTTACTAGGAAACAATCAAGATTGTCTAACATTGAGTATTCCACCTCTCAAAAGTCATTAGTTACATCTAATCCCAAGGGAAAGGTAAAACTAAAAAATAAAATTAATCCACCCCTTCTCCATCTCAAAATGCTCCTAAACCCAAAGAAAAACAGCTCAAAACCTAAGGAGTCTACTAAATCAAAGAATAATTCTATCCATTCGTGCTCTTTTTGCGGGGGTATTGGTCATGAAGAACATAGTTTTTATAAGAGAATGCATGCCTTAGATGATGTAGACAAGAAACACAAAATTTATATCTTCACTCCACCTCCTTCTAATCATAATGGAAAAGCACTTAATGTTGTTAGGAGATCTTAGTGACCACTTGCAAATAGTTAGGTTATAGATTGTAGTGTTTCTTACTACATGAGTTCTTCCAAGGTGTCTTTTGTATCTCTAGGTTTAAGTTCTACTTCAAAAATTGAGGTTAAAAATTCTTCCTTTTTTTTGTTGAACAAAAAGGTGACATACACCTTGATGGTGGAAGTATCCAAGATACAGTATAATGTTTCTAACATCAAAACAAATTTTCTTTATTGTATATCAAAAATTTTCATTTTGGTCAAGGAAAAAACAGTGACTTCTACACCACATGTAGTAGAAGTATAAAATTTATATGATCCTCATTCACTTGTTACTCAAGGGATTGTTGATCATAGTTCTAGACTATCACTTTAAGGGTTTTCATGACACTTCCTCTATAGGGATAGGATTTTTTTTCTCATGTAGATTCAGAGAGTAGTCTTTGGAATGAAAGATTTAGACATCTCAATTACATATATTTGAAGGAGTTGAGCACTCATGGTATGGTATATGGTCTTCTTAGATTTTCTTGTCTCGAGGGAGTTTTCGCTAGTTGTGCACTAGGGAAATAACACTAAGATCCATTTCCTAATAATTTTTTCCAAGAGATCTTCTTTACCACTATTAGCTTGTTCATAGTGACTTGATGGTTTTTCCTACCCATTCTTTCAATGGATATAAGTATGCATTTAAATTTATTGATAATTTCTTGAGGTGTACTTGGGTTTATTATCTCAAGTACAAAAGTGCTTTTTTTTTCACACTTCAAAATTATTCAAGGATTTGGTCAAGAAACAATCTTCTAGTAGCATAAAGAACCTTCATACTAATAATGAGGGGGAGTACTTCAGCAATGATTTTTCTGACTTTTATGCAACTCAAGGCATTATTCACCAACATTATGTTCCTCATACTCCACAACATAATGGCTTGGTAGAATGGAAGAATAAAAACTTTGAAGGAAAATGGATAACTTTCATGATGCATTCTATAGATTTACCTCCTATCTACTAGGCATAGGTAGTTAATTGTGCTAAAAACATTTATAATCACACACAACACATGACACTTGAGCATTTGATTGTAGAGGAAGCTTGGTCTAACACTAAGCTAGATGTCTCATTTTTTTAATTATTTAGGATCCATGCTTGGGCCTTTGTGCCAAAAAAGAAAAGGAAAGCCATGGATAAGAAGCTCAAACCCTTGATATTTTTAGGGTATTGTGATGACATGAGAGCTTATTGAATTTTAGATCCTGATACTCATGACATTATTTGTCAAACACACATTCAGTTTGATGAGTTTTTCACTCCTTATGATTATTCATATTCTTCCACACCTCCTTCATCTTCTTCGTATCATCTTGAAGATCATTTACTTCAAGAGGTTATAGATGTTGTTGAGGATCATATTCCCATTGATGTTATCACTATGTCTAAGTGGGTTCATACTATAGTTTCTGAGGAAGAAAACTTCATTCAGGATCTTCCACCTGCTAGGTATCATCACACACATTCTAACAGTTCTAGACTTTTGTCTCAACTAGTTTCTAAGGATCCACAGTCTTTTTCACATGCTTATGGGATACATGAGTGGGATGATGTGATGACAACTGAGTATTCTGCTTTGATGAAGAATCATACTTAGGATTTAGTAACTCTTCCTAAAGGAGTGAATATGGTTAGGTTTAAGTGGGTATACTGAATCAAATACATAGTTGATGGGTCTATTGACAAGTATAAGGCTTGTCTTGTTGCAAAGGGTTTTTCACAAGTTTAAGGTATTGATTACTATAAGACTTTTTCACTTGTTGCTAAGATGGATTTTTTTATACCTTGTACTTACTATTGCTGCATCAAAAGGGTGGTGCATATACCAGATGGACATGAAGAGTTCATTCTTACATTGATTATGGAGCAAACTGCTAGATTTGTTCAGGATTTATCTCTTGTTTGTAGGCTCCAAATGTCTCTCTACGGTCTCAAACAAGCCCCTTGGGCTTGCTATGAGAATATGGATTGTTTTCTTCTATCTACTAGATTTGTTCATTTCCACTCTGATAATACAGTGTATCTCTAGTATGTTCGTCAAGATGTTGTGATACTTGTCTTGTATGTTGATGATATGTTACTTACTTGTGGATATTTTTCACATATTTAGACTATTATGAGGGATCTTTCTACATAGTTCGACATGATAGATCTTAGATTATTACATTATTTCCTTGGATTACAGATTTCCTAGATAAATTCATAGATTCATTTGAGTAAAAAAAATTACACACCATGATCTTCTTCTGTGCTTTGATATGGTTGATTGCAAGCCAAGTCCATCTCCTTTTCAGTCAAGGGTTACTCTTACTTGCACATGTACCACTCCAGTTTTGTGATCGTACATTGTATACATAGTTGGTTATAATTCTGCTGTACTTGACCCATACTTTCCCAATATTTTTCAATTTGCAGTATGGATTTTATCTCGGTTTGCACATTTTCCTCATAATAGTCACTGACAGGCTGTTAAAAGGATTTTACACTATTTGCAGGGCACTTCCATTTTTGGCCTACACTACACTAGGGGTTCTACTCAGCTTTTTTTAATATATAGATTCATATTTGGTAGGTTATATTGATTGTATGCATTCCACAGCTAGATATCTTTTTTGTCTTGGTTCTTCTCCTATTTCTTGGGCATGCAAAAAGAAATAGGATATTTACTCTTTCATCTTTAGAGTAAGATTACATGGTAGAAGCTATAGCGAGTCAATATATTGCTTGGACTTGATAGCTTTTGACATATTTTGGATTCCCACATGACTCGCGTACTATACTTTGGTGTGATAACCAAAGTGTAATTCACATTTCTCGCAACCAAGTTGAGTACCAGTGAACCAAGCATATTGAGATACACATCCACTTCATTCAACAACATATTCAAGATGGAAATTTTTTCTTGGAGTACATTTTGAATTAGTAACAGGTTGTGGACATCATTATGAAACCTTTTGAGTGGATGAGTGGTTGTCTGCCCATGTTGAAAGTGAAGGTGACTGTTGTCATATGTTTTAATGGTGTTGGTATAAGTTGAAACCCAAGATGGGTTGATCGTACTCATCATATATCGACATATTTGGGGGCTATAAGAATACCCGTAGAATAACGGATGGATGAAAGAAAAAACATTTAGAGACTATCTCTTCACATCAGGGTCACCAATTTGTACGACAAAAAATCAACACGTGACCTTCTACACAGCCAACCTCTTGAGGTCGTGCCGAGACAGCCAGTGTGGAATTTGAAATGGGAGTGAAAGTGATGGCGATGACCAAGCTAATTGGGAAACCTTATGTCTTTGACACAAAATAACGGAATCTGTCAATCTAAGGGAAAAAAACTCTCTCCTAACCTGAAGGGGTTTAATGGCGGGGTCTGATATGATAGCTACTTGGAGACTCCAATTGATGTCTAGCTTAGCCAATATTCTATTGGTGGTTTGTGGAATATGTGAAAAGTAGCCTGCAGGTTCCTTGTATGGGTTTCCAGACAAGGTCATGGAAATTGAAACAAGAGACCTAGCAGAGCTGCAGGGATTAGGGGTGATTCTCTGGTCTCGTCCAAAAATTCTTAACTTAATCGACTGCTATGTTCAACAATGAAATATGTGTGATAATATCTGGCGGAAGCAGTGAGGATATGAATACCTGCGTGCATAGCCTAGTGTT
Organism: Taxus chinensis; assembly: GCA_019776745.2. Lineage (NCBI taxonomy): Eukaryota > Viridiplantae > Streptophyta > Pinopsida > Cupressales > Taxaceae > Taxus > Taxus chinensis. The sequence continues at coordinate 845,182,114 of CM034148.1, forward strand.
GAAATCTAACTAACTAGTAGGTCCGTTGGGTTGTGGGATTTGTGGGTCACAGCCAAAGACTCATTAAGGCTGAGGCCCTGGAATGATCATACATACAGTCAAACCCTATTCCCAAGTCGCAGTCCAAAATTCATAGGCGTTGTTAGTAGATATGTTTAAAGTCTCTAACTATCTTATTTTCTTTGTGTATGTTTTGGGTGTGCATAATATTGTTAAGCATAGACTTGTGTCAATGTTAGTTACTAAATCTGGCCCGTTGGGTTGTGGGACTAAAGGATCACAACTATAGGTCTTTTCCTGTAGTGGATAGTTGATGGTCATACAAGATGAATTGGATTCATTTTAGGTGAATAAAATATCTGTCAAATTAAATCTAAACTATATTTTTGGTGTTTTCTCAATGTATAAGAACGAAACAATAAAACAAGCTATTCTATGGAAATAAATATTTTTTGTGCTTTTCTAACTTTTTAGACAATGCATCTGATCTAACAAACAATTTTAAGAAAAAAAAATAGCTAGCCAAATGTAGCTAGCTATCTGTGCAGATGTGTGAATCTAAATCTAAGATCTACTGTAATTCAAATAAAATCTCTCCAACTCTACCTCAAAAGTGAAGAATAAATCATGACAATAACAAAACTATCATTCAATCCCACTATTTCCCTAGCAATATTGAAGAGAAAAATTCCTATTGAATTGATGTACTTGTAACTATCTGATTAATTGAAATGAATTGTTTATTTACTCTATTTGATATGCAATTTTACAAAACAAAGTAGACAAATACACAACTCTAACCTGGAAGAGGAAGAGATTTAGCAAATATAGAAGTATGAGTGATCAGGGGATCATTTTTTAAAGTTCCCTAAACATCCCTAAATGATGTTAGTGTAGAATATCATCTCGAGAGCTTTCCAACAACTATGAGAATGTGGAAAATGGACATCGAGAGCTCTAGATATGTTTGGTCAAAGTTCAGACATCGAAAAAAGTCACTCTGGTCAACTGGTCAATATTGGACCAATGGCACTGCGACAAGTGGTGAAAAGGAAAAAGGGATTTGTTTGTTGGTTTTCGATCACCGGTCTTTGAAAAGCATAAAAATGGTGCACGGGAACAAGAGGCTCAACTTTTATTATGAGGGGAGCCCGGCCGCCGTGTGGACTATGGTATTATCGCCAACGTGGTGGGTCCACAAGCCACCACGTGGCTTGCCACCACTCGTCGAATTCACTCCATTTAATTAATTTTGATACCTCATGGTATGGGTCAATTTTTTATTTATTTGGTAAGTCCACTTACGCACCATTGCAAATGCCACAAACTATACATATTAATGTTTATACATTAGTATAAACCGCCAACATACTATGTTTCCACGTGGAAGAAGGTGGTGAAGCGGTGGAGATGGGGGTGGTTCAGCCTAAAGTGGTCCTTTGACCACTATACATGTGCATGGAAAGGCTTAATAAAGCCTAAGACCTTATCACTCTGCATCATGTGGGATATACCCACTTCAGAAGCCGCCTCTTTTGGGATTTAATCCCATTTAAAATGCAAATCTGCCAAAAATGATGCCACTGGGATTTGATTCCCTGAACTCATTACTCCAAGACCGATCCTCTAACCAATTCACCTACGAAGGTCACTTGATTATAAAATGGGTCGCTTCAACTTATACAAGGGGTGGCAGGTTTGTGCAAAGCAGCATAAGGACCATTTTTTAGAAAACACCATTTTTGAAGGCCTTGCACTCAGAATGGGAACTCAGAGTAAAAATTTGAATTGTAGGGAATTCTAAGAAGATTCCAAAAATATAATATTTTATGTTTTTTGTTGAGTTTTAGCCTGTTTTTAGAAGCTTTGAATGCATTTTTTAACAGGGATCTACAAGACAGCTAGTTGGAAAACATGAATTTGAATGCACTTCTGGTCCGAATTGTGACTTGGTGTAAACATGAAAAGTGTTTAGAATTCCGAGATGATCTCAGATATATGATTTTTTTTCATATAGTGTTTTTTAAATATCCATTTTTAGGTGTTTTTCTAACACACTTGTAGGGAGATCACATTGTGAAAACACTCTAGGAGCCACGAATCATTCTTGGGACAGTTTCTGCTATTTTTTAGAGTTCTTGGGACATTGATTAGCTCATTTGCAGGTTGTGATTCATTATTGGTTGTTTGTAAGAGTTATTGTACTTACATTTCAATATTATTAATGGATCGGTTCAATCTGAACATGGGGACGTAGGAATTTATGAACCCCGTAAACAATCTTGTTTGTTATCTGAGTGTTTTCAGTTTTGATTATTTATTTGTTACCCAAGTTTTATGCACTTCTATGGATGCATAATAATCATAATTTAATCAATTTTTGGAGTTTAGAATACTTAAAATTGGTTAAGAAAATCACGATCTTTGGAAACTTTTAAAAGTGAAAAAAATACAACACACATTTTTAGATCAATGAGTATCTATCCCCTCAGTTATTTCGTTTCTTTCTGTAAGCATTCATGTGAGTCTGAGGATGTGAATTAAAAGAACAACAACAAGAGGATGGTGCTTTAGTGATGGCATCTTAGAAACAATGTGGGTGAAATGCAGGTAGAAGAAATATATCGCAAGAGATCTGAACTTGGCTATGTAATTCCTAGCAAGATTATTATAACACAACAATGCAAGATAAACTAAATTATCAAGCCCCTTTATCTTGAATACAATCATGGAATATATACAAATGGAGGCTACAAGGTTACTGCATGCAAAAGGAATTGAAGAAGTAGTTCCACTCACTAAATCTATTTAAAATAGAAGGAACTAAGAGAACCAATCAAACGAAGCTATTTTTTGCTAATTCGACTCATGGACGCATTCAAAAGATAAAATTAAGTGAATTTTTGCATGTAATTTCTCTCATGAAGATTCTGGATAAATCGATCAGGACTTCCGCCCTATGTAGGGTGGCAGTGTAAGGTACGTCATCGCAGTCAAGGCGGTGGTTTGTGGACTGCCACCCAGGTAAGGTGGTGGTCCTACCTATAAAGGCCAAAACAAGCACATAATAAAAGGGGAAAAGGGAAAATGTAAGGAAAAGATAAGTAAGGCTATCTAGGTCACAAATATATACTACAAATGGGTTTTTAGAGCTTGAACACTTTCTTGAAAGGATTTTGAATCATCACGTGGGACCTTTATAACCATTTTCCACCAATGTAGCACATGTAATTTTTGGTGCTTATATATTGCCCCCTCGGAGAAGCATCTTAGCCATGAAAGAGGCGTAAAATGTAAATTCTAAGTATGGAATTCCCAAAATGGGGAGTTAGAAGCTATCCCTGACACACCCATGTGTCGAAATCTCACCGCCCAAGCTCGCGCTACCTGCTGGAGAAAAATAAGACCCAAGTGCAGATAGATAAAATATCAAAAATAAACACTAAATTAAAATGACAAGAGGACTTACCATTTGCACAGGGATGTAGAAATATACCTGCGTGAATGCTCCAGCCCTGTGAACACATATACTCAAGATGAGGTTATAAAGACCATATATATATCAAAAAAATGCATTTTCTATTTCATTTGTGCATTGTTGATTTAGATTGTTTGATTGATTTGGAGCTCTAGATTTATGGTGACCATTTTCGATGAGAATATAGTGAATACATTTGTGTCGAGATCATGATCATGCCTCCACATACGGGAGATCAACCTCCTCACTCCTAGGTTAGTTATTTCCTTCATTTTCTCTTTGTACCCTAAAATTTTAAATGCTAAAAACTTCACCTAGGGGGGAGACTTTAAAATTTTTTGTCTTGAATAAGTCTTCAAGGCGGGTTGCCCATAGGTCATGCTTTTGTTCTAGAAAAAATGGTCAATTTTATCATTTTTGGGTCTTTCTTAGGGTTCACGATGTTTTTTGAAATTTAGTTAAGGATCGCCACCCAAAGCAGGGTGGTGACGGTTCTGGACAGAATGTTAAAACATGCTCAAAACTTGACCATTCTTAGATTTTTGAGAGTTTACTATGTTTTTTATGAGCTTATTGTATGGTGTGATTTACTAAATTACTCTTTTCTCATGTTTTAGTGGATGTAGAAAAAGGTGGAGTACATACGCTGGAGCATAGAGAGAGTGCGATTAGCTCCCTAGGATTTTAGATCAGCTGACCCAAGCTGAGATAGATATTCTACAGTAGACAAGCATCTAGCGGATAGCACGGGTGACCCATGTTGCTCCTACTAGTCATATTTTATGTGACTTATTTTCTTACCAGGATGCAGATCGAAACACTTTCCAGTTCCCAGGTGTCAGGGGGAGTCGACCATCTCTTTGGAGGATGTCTATCACATTCTTGGTCTCCCAATTCTTGGTAGGAAATTGACATTGGAGATAGACGGGTTCAGAGCCATGATGAGATAGTAGGTGACATATATGGGAGATACTATTGTATCTTCTAGCTCAAAGAAGGGAATAAATATTTGGTCTCTTGCCACTGCTCCCATTCCTACCCTCTAGAAAGCTATCATGGGTATCCTGTCCGTGATACTAATCAGGGAAAAGGGGGGAGATACACTTTTTTACTACTGGGGCCCCATCATTGTTTAGATCGAGGCTCATGTCCATAGGTATACCTAAGGTGCAGATATCTTGGGGACCACATATAATGCTTTATAAAGAGTAGTGAGATTACAGGGGCAATCGTTGAGCCACACCCCTCTGGTTATGAGATAGGTCTACAAGAATTTCATCCATTATGACAAGGGGATGGAGGTGTTAGATCCAGGGGCTATCCAAGCAAGTAGATGGATAGGTATGTCAATGCTCCAGACTCCACATCAGTTGGCGACCTCTCTAACTATGGTCGACATGACCCCCATACCCTATCAGGATATGGAAAGGATATGGGGTGAGGAGACTATGACAATGGTAGCTTTCTCTTCCACAATAAAGCTAGTTGACAGGGTCGAGAGACTAGAGTTTCACCCCCTTTGGCTGGGTACCTCAGCAGTTCGATCTTCCATAACCCTGTAATGCTTCCTCTAGTGAAACATGTTTTACAGGACGATCCAAGAGGCATGGGAGAGGTCCTAGAGGGAATCTTGGTTGGAAAATTGTTACTTTTGGTGTGCCTATTGCAATTAGGCATGTAGTTTAGGCTCGACGAGCAGGTGGTGCTTCTCAAACACCTTTACTTCAGATTGGGGCAACTGTTACTCGTAGTGGGGAGGAGGATGAGATGATTAACCTGGACTCTAATTCTAAGGAGGAGGTTGGAGAAGACATGGAGCAGGAGGGGGGTAGGAACCTTTAAAGGTAGATGATAGTTACTCTGACTGGCATAACACCTAGGATATCCTCAGAGCAGTGTATGAGGAGGTGAGCATGGAGAGAGAGACTCTAGTCTCTGAGGAGACCGTTGGAGGAGATGATGATTCCGTGATGGGACAACACCATGCCTTTGGATTTAGGGAGGCTCCATAGCCACCAATAGTACCTGCCGCAATAGCCACTAATACCACATGGATGACCAGAGACCTGAGTTTGTTCAATACTCCTCTCTCTATTTTTTCTTATTGATTTTCATCGGTTTATTTTAGTATTATCCTCTGACTTGCATTATGTGATTTTCTCTTTGCTCACTGTATCTTATTTTTCCTTTTGTAGCATCTTTACATGAGTGGCGATAGCTCATTGGGCGGGGTATGTGTGGACACCCCTTCGATCCCCTCGGGGAAGACTTGAGCCGATTTGGTTGCTGATTCAGGGAAGCCCTTAGCCACTAGCTGACATTTCGATGTATTTTCTCTAGTCTAGAAGATCACATAGATGGTGATCTCCCTTCATGTTATAGTAGCTGGGTACGAGACCATCAAGCACTTATTGTGACGAAGCCATTCTCATAGCAAGGCTATGGGTAGTGGGCGCCACCATGAGCACTCACACCATTCAGTCCATTTTGAGTGCCATCGCAGTCATAGTAGGAATCCCTAGGCGTGGCCACATACCATCTGAGGGATCCCACAGGGATTGATAGGCCAATGAGCATTTATTGCTTTGATAATAATTTTTAGGCTCATTACGAGTGTTGTTGACCATGCCTGGCGCATGTTGACATTGTATACAAACTTGATCCATTATGATATACAGACTCTATTTTTGGTTTGGCATTCTGTTTGATCTGAGCTGACTCTCTTTGGCTTATCTCTCATGTTTAATCTAGATGTTTAGAAATTCAACTTTCCTATGCTTTTCAGAATTCATGCAATGGATGTGAAATGATAATAGAATGATTTATTTTTGTATTTTATGATGTTGATATCTGATGATGCAAACATAATGTGATCTTAAAACTTAGTTTTGTTTGCAATTTTTTGGTACTGCATATTTGTCTTAACAAAATGTGATGACATAATGATACGATGAATCAATCTGCTTGCACGTAACTAGTAAGATGTGAGGGGTTTAACACTGATAGCTAGGAAGGGCACAAGTAATGAAATTTGTTGAATGGTAGTGGTGAGATGAAGACAAAGGTTTGACAGAGCCAAATTGGGATGCTACAACCTTACCCCACTAATGCTACCTCATAGTTTAGAATGTGAATTGCTCTGTAGTTTATCTAGACTTAGATCTGTAGATGGCCACTTGGTCGACAAAATCTGGTTTTAATGTTTTAATGTTTTCTAATCCACTTTGCTTTGACTTAACATTTCCCAGTAATTGGTCTAATTGTTCATAACTTTCAGGTTTGTCAAAGAGACCCCCTATACCTTGCCCCATGCTACCAGTAGGAAGCACAGGCTCATCACCATGGAAAAATCATAGGTGAGTAAGGGGAATTTCCTTCCTTTCCCAACCCTACGTCACTAGTAAAAGATGTAGGCTCAATAACAAATTTTTGTAGGGAAAAGAAATGTGTAAAATAAAATTTTCTATTGATTTGTACTTGACTTAATTATTTGGGAAAAATCTTTAGAACGTTCTTATTTCCAAGGAGATGTATGTGGGATGGATGTGACACCATGAAGCTTCTAGAACAGACCATGAACAAAATACACCTTTCCTAAGAAGAACCAAAAGTAGAACCAAGTATGCAGGCCTTAGTATGGTTACTGTCAAAACTTTGTCTTATCCTACTGGAATTGATGAAATGATTTATAAATAGTTGATGATATAATGAATATTTTAAGAGACGTGATTCGAATGGCTTTCCAATATTTTTAGAAGTTCTTGGGGATTGCTATAAGGATAATCTCCTTGATAACACTTTTTACAAAATGAATGGAAAAATGAAAATGCAATGGAGATGTAATAATGTACATATGAGAATGTTGATGGATCATCCGTAGTATCTCTTTAGGTGGAGGGAGTTCATGGATTCACTAAAAGCCTCACCTTCTAGAGTACAAAAATGGAATGTGCCATTTTTAGAATCTTCCAACACTCGATATGGACCTATCCACCTAGGTCTAAACTTTTTTCCCTTTCCGGTCTTCTTGTCAATTCAGCTATAAAACCTTAACACCAAATCTCCTTTGTAGATCTCACATTCATATCACTTTTTTATTGTATTGTCTTATTGTATACACTTCATCAAGGCTTTCGAATTGGGAGATATGAGCTTCTCGATAACCCTCTTCTCCTAGGATCCCATGTAACGAAATGTGGAGGCTAGGTAGTTTGACCTCTAGTGCTAGAACAACCTCAACACCGAACACTAAAGAAAACAGAGTCACTCCCCGTTCGTGTTCTAACCGATGTTCGGTAGGCTCACAAGGCCGGAAAAAGCATCAGATGCCAATCTTGTTTAATCTCCTTTACAATTTTTAAAAGAATGGACTTTAAAGTCTTATTGGTAGGCTTGACTTATCCATTAGCCTGAGGGTAATAGAGAGAAGTTGTGTGATGACTTATTTTGAAATTTGCACACAACTCATGGACCTCGTCATTTTTGAAAGACATGTCATTATCAGAAATAATGACCTATGGCACCCCATACCTACAAATGATATGGTTCAAGATGAACTTAGCGATTACAGAGTCAGGGACAGTGGTAAGGGGCATGGCCTCTACCCACTTGGTAAAGTACTTCATGTTTTTTAATTATGAAATTATGGCCATCTGTTGAGGAGGGATAGAATTTCCCTATCCGATCTAGGCCCCACATGGAGAAGGGCCATGGAGTTGCAATTGGTTATAAATCTTGTGCCGGTATGTGCATTTCATGGGAAAAATCTTGACACTTGTGGCATCTACGCACAAACTCTACCGCATCATGTTTGAGGGTGGGCTAGAAATAGCCCATCCGATGTATCTTTCAGGTAGTAGCCTGGCTGCCAAAGTGACCTACCACATACCCCGCTATGTGTCTCATAAAGAATCTTTTCAGACTCTTTAGAATCAACACATCTCAATAGCATTCTGTCAAAGGCTCTGCGATAAAGCACCTGTTCTAGGATTATGTACTTGGCAGTAATTATGCGTAACCTCCTTCTTTGTTATGACGTTGCCCCTTCTTGGTACATGTGTTCTATGATGAGATTGATGATGTGAGTGTACTAAGGACATACAAAGATAAGGGTCCTAGTTTCAATGAAGTATACGTACTCGTCGGGAAATTCCAAATCTACCAAATCACCCACGTCTAGTGGATTATCGGATAACCAATCTATGATGATTTGACCATTAACTGAGTTTTGATTTACAAATGTTCAGCTCAAACTCACCCATTAATGTAATGAAATGCCCAGCCTTTTTACATAAGCATCCTTGCATGAGGAATGTCCGTAAGTGGTCTGACTTAACGATGGCCCTTGTCTCTTGATTAAGCATGTAATGTCTTAAGCACTTGGTTGTGAAAACTATGGCAAGGAATTCCTTTTCTGCCTATGTGTAACACGTCTCATAATCGATTAACGTCTGACTGATAAAATAAACAGCCCTTTCTCGTTTGTCATTGTCCTCTTGTGCCAACATATAGGCTAATGAAACTTTTGTAGCTTACGAATATAAGATCAAATGGTGATCTAACCTTGGTGGCATTAGCATGGGAGAGAATGACAAAAATCACTTAACTACCTTAAAGGCCTCATCACAGTCCTCCATCCAATCCAGGATATAATATCTCTTTAACAAATTGTTGATTGGATGAACGACAAAGGTCAAGTCAGGGATGAACCTTCAGATTCCTCTGAGTTTCCCAAGGAAATATCTAATACCGGAATCATCTAATGGCAAAAGCATTTCTAACACAACCAAGATTTTGGGCAGGTCAACATCAATTCCTCATGAAGATATAATGTAGCACAGGAGCTTTCCACCTGTTACATCGAATACACATTTCTCTAGATTCAATGTGACTCCATACTCAATCAAGTATGAGAGAATGATGTGAAGAACCTTTGGGTGATCGCAGCACTTCCTTGCCTTGGCCACCATGTAGGATTCCACAATCTTATGAATAAGATCATGGAATATATAGGTCATTTCTCGTTGGTATGAAGCACCAACATTCTTAAGACCAAATGACATGATGACATAACAATAAGTTCCTGAAGGAGTTATAAATGTAGTTTTAGCTTGATCCTCGATGGAGATTTTGATTTGATTGTAACCTGAAAACCCATCCATGAGGGAAAAATACTAAAATCCAGTTGTTGCATCGATGATAACATCAATGGATGGTAGCGGGAAATCATCCTTGGGATAAGCCTTGTTGATGTCCCGGAAGTTTATGAAAATATGGATCTTTCCATTTTTTTTAGAACGTTGACAATGTTAGCTACCCATTGTGAATAATCAACTGGCTTGATAAATCCTACTTAGAGAAGCTTCGTTACTTCTTTCTTTATGATAAGGGATACCTTTGGCTTCATAGGTCTTGATTTCTACTTAATTGGTTTGGCGTTCGGCTTAGTAACAAGATTGTGAACTACGATGTGTGGTGTGATTCCTGTCATTTCCTTATAACTAAATGTGAAGGCTTTCTGATGTTCCTTAAGGAATTGGGTATGAATTTCTACCTCCTTTAGAGTTAAAGAGGACCTTAGCTTTAAGATTTTTGGTTCCTCCTCCATTCTTATGTTTATATCAATCATTCCCTCAATTAAGGAGGCATTACCCTCCCCAAACTCAAGTGGGGCTGGTGGAATGGAAACTCCAAGTCCCCTTCCTCTTGTACCTCATAAATTTTAGGATCTCTTCCCATAGATTACTCAATCATTGGATTCCCAAAATAACAGGAGGAATGTGGAATTAAGGAAAAGTATACCACTTGACAAGTAAGATGTAATTCCGCCAAAGCGTTTAAATAAGTTAAGGTTGACTCATCTCCATCGATAGGGTCCGAAGAGTTAAACTAGACCTCAGCTTCCACATATGTCAACATTGATGCCACTGGCACTTTGCGAATCAAGGATTCAGTGCAAAGTGAAACCGTGAAGTTGGTGTCCTCTAAATCATTACTTGGGGTAAAGTGTGAGGTGGAAGTCACTATAGAGTCTACAATAAGGTTATGTTCATGTGGAACTTCCTTGATCGATATTAAATCAAATCACTTAGTTAGGTCCAACATGGTAGTTTTATAGAGCTATAAGTGTTCATCCCTAGTCTCGTATACCTCAGATACCTGATTTGCGACTAGTTGTGAATCACCCAAAACCCTAATATTAAGGATTCCCATTCTCTTGGCTATAGTCAGACCTAACAGAAGAGCTTCATACTTAGCCCCATTATTTGTGAATTCAAAATTCAATTTGAAATAAAAAGGTAAAACCCTTCCTTTGGGTGAGGTAAGGATTGTACCTGCCTTGACACCGAAGTGACACTTGGCCCCATCAAAGTGGAGAGTCCAACAATCACTTGGCAAGAGAGATGTTGAGTCATTATTTGTAAGTTCTTATTTCATTTTAGTTACATCTACCATGCAAACCTCATATGCTGGAAGGGAACCAAGCCCTAAAGAATGTCCCATACCCATAGAATCAAAGGGAAGAAGGATAGGAAAATCCTTTTCTAATAGTTCAACAATATTTGTTGTAGTTCCTAGTGAAACTATCTCTATAATAACGCTTTCATCCTTGAAGGCCAGAATACCCTTGATCAAACCTGTAACCTCTAATTTTGTCATGAGATCCATATTTTATTCTAGTAACATGCTTACTTCTTTGTTTAACTGATTGGTGGGAAGCTTGAATTTAGAATGGACCCCTGGCCTTTTCTTTTAAGTTGGCTATGTGTATGTCAAAGGGCTTTGGATCACCCTGAGTGACAAATAATTTCCGTAAATATAGGAATCTTACTTATTGGAACATGGTGGATGGGATTTCTTTCATGCGGTGTATCCAAGGGCAACCAAGAATCATATTATAGTTGGTTTCTCAATCTATAATATAAAACTCAGTAAGCATCGTCTTCGGTCTAAGAGTGACCGGTAATACTATGATCTCAATCGAGGTCACCTTGAGACTATCAGAGGCTCTTAATGTGTTTCATGTCGAGGAGAAATTAGTCTCCCCATATCCTAACTTCTAAATAAAATAGAAGGGGACAATGTTAATTGTTACCCCATTATCGATCATCAAACACTTCACATAGTTTTTATAGATCCATACTTGCAAAAATATGAATGGATTGCCTCAACGAGCTATTTCAACAATTTTAGGCATTTTTCTTATATCAAATACAAACCCAATATCTCTTTAGGGCTATCCTTGAGGGAAAATGTCAAAGTCTATATGGTTTATTTGTGCCTCTGGTTGTGGGGTAACATTAGTGAAATGGCCGAGACCAAGTGCTTCCAAGAGAGTAGCTCAATGAGCGGAAGAATTCTTCAGTAGATCTAAGAATGAAATGTGTGAAAAGGTTTTGGTTAGATCACTGATCAATTCATAAGCCCCTACTAGCTTGCTTAGTGTTTCATGAGAATTACTTGAGACAACTGTGTAAATCAGGATCGGATGTGATGAATAGTATTTGTCTCTTGTTGCAGCATTAATCTGGAGTTCAGCATCCAACTCAACCAAACATATGATCTTCGTTTGCTAGTGACCATCCAAAGGAGGTGCCACTTATGGGTTTGACGAAGTTGAGGCTTCATGATCATGAGTCCCTATTACAATTCATTTATTCAAACCATAAGGATATAGTCTTCTATCCTTCAAACATGTGGGGAGAGGATCATTGAAGATTCCCAACAGTGTGTTCTATGGAGACACTGGTCCCATATAGGTGTCTTGATTGGGCATAGTTGGGTTGGCCAAAAACATGTCAACAAACAACTGTCTTTAGTCTTCTAGAAAATGTTGCAAAAACTTATTACAAGCATGGAAAGTTCTTGTGTCATGCCCGCTGACCCTATGGAAACCACAGTACAAGGATCATAATCTGAAGGCCTTTGGTTGGTTCCTTGTTGTGGTCCTAAACCACGGTTATTGTTTAGTTGTTGACTATTATAGTTAACACTTTAGAATCCTTGCCCCTAGTTCTGGAGTTGGTTGGGGTATTGACTAGGGCTTTGGGTCAGCATTTGTTTTAGTGGCTGAGGTTGTTGCTATTGTTGGGGATGATTAAAATCCACAGTGTTTACTGAGGGTGAGAAATTATTGCTCCTCTGATTTTTGCCATTATTATTCCTATTGTTGTTATTCAGTGTACTTGTACCGATGGGAATAACAACATTAGGATTTTTGGGTTGGTTATTTACTCCATTGGTTGTGACTCCATGATTCTTGTTAAGGATATTTGGTCCTTGATTGTTATTCATATTATTGGAGTAGCTGGGAGTGTTTTGATAACGGGTGACTAACTTCCCATTTTCTCTGTAGGTCTTACAACCACTATCAATGGCCGCTTGGTCAATCCAAAGACCACCCTCTAGCACCTCTTCATATCTCCTTAGCAGAAACTTTTGAACCTCTTCCTTCATCTCTCTGTTGAGGGAGGAGGAACAAATCACAGAGTTCAATTTGGTCCATGTTAGGAGCACTTGCGGAAGAGTAGAGAACATGTCACCATCTCTGAATGAAGTGACCTATAGACTCATTATGTTCTTATTTGATATGAAGAAATTGTCTAATTCCTCTTCACAAAAGCTTATTCATATCAAAGGCTTTGATAAACTCTGACACCAGTTGTTTGAATGAGTGTATCTAAACCCCTGGTATCCTATAATACCAGTTAAGAGTAATACCTTCAAGTGTTTTAGGGAAAATATTTGTAATGATTGTATCTCATGGGAGCAGCTCTCAAATGGCCATTGCATAAGCTTTGATGTGGGAATTTTGATCATCCTCCCCTTTGAACTTCAGGAAATCATGCAAGGGTCTTGGGAGCATGAATGTCCAAATGGATAAATCTAGGGGTTTTTTGAGATATTCAGAATAAGTCCCTATTGCATATGTTTCCACCATTAAAAACCCTTGTTGGAGGTGGGCTCTGTGTTGGATGCTGAAATGGGACAATATAAATATTTGGTGCCCGGCGTATGACATCCCTTGAGTTTTTCCATATAGACCTGGGTAGGTGTACATGTCCCCTTGTGGATATTTGGAATACATGTGTATATGTGGGGGTTGACCTTCTTGATACGGATCTGAAGGTGCGAAGCCAAGGAACATCAAATTTCTAGCTGGTATAGCGTTTGAGAATGCATTTCTGGCTAACACCTGTTATAGATGACCATATGTGGCTTGAGGAGGCATACCCAAGGTACCAGTCCTAGTTAACAAGTATACATGGTTCGGAATATTCATGTAGACTGGCGGCTTCTAGGTACTCATTATTTTCCCATGGTTGTGTGGGTGAGAAGGAGCCCACGCTTTCCCTGCATATGAATTATGTGTATTTTGGGCAAGCTCTAACTCCCTCAGCTTATCAAAAAAATATAAAATAACATTGCTCGTGGTAGTGCCCTGCTTAGATTCGTTTGGTTGAACCCTTGAAGGTTGTTGAGGAATATGGTGTCCTGCTATAAATTGTTCATGATGTTGCCACCCCTCATTGGTTGTATTATCAGTTGGTGGTAGGGTAGTGTTATTGTTTTGAAGCAGGACACTACCTTGCCCTTGCAACGTATCAAAATATTGGTTTTTTTTTTGGAATTGCTACTCACTCCTAGCATATCGTGCTAGATACTCCTCACCAAGATGGGGGAGTGGGATCGGATTGCACGGTGATGGGCTATAGAAATAATTCCTGAGGAGATGAACTAGTTTCTCGAATAAATGTCATGTTATTTGAACCTGATTCTTCAAGGGTGTAAGTCTGAGTGATTTTATCTAGTTCTTCGATGTGCATAGAAGAACCAACGTTGGTTCCCTGAAGCATAGGATTTTGAGTCGATGAGAGGTTATCTTCCTATGTTGAAAACAAAAGTGACAGTTGTGGTATGTTTGAATGGTATTGGTACAAGTCGAAACCTGGGAAGGGTCAACCATACTCGTCATATTTCGACATATTCGGTGGGTATAAGGATATCCGCAGAATAAAGGATGGATGAAAATAGAAACATTTAGAGACTAGCTCTTCACGTCGGGTTCACCAATTTGTATGACATAAAATCAACACATGACCTTTTTTTAGACCCGACCTCCTGAGGTCATGCCGAGACAGCCAGTGTGGAATTTGAAATGGAAGTGAAAGTGATGGTGATGACCAAGCTAATTAGGCAACCTTATGTCTTTGACATGAAATAACGGAATATACGAATCTAAGGAAAAGAACGCTCTTCTAACTTGAAGGGGTTGTAATGGCGGGGGTCTGATATGATAGCTACTCAGATACTCGAATCGATGTCTAACTTAGCCAATATTCCTATTGGTGGTTTGTGGAATACGTGGAAAGTATCCTACAGGTGCCTCGTATGGGTTTCGAGACAAGGTCATGGAAATTAAAACAAGAGATCTAGTGGAGATGTATGGACTAAGGGTGATTTGTTGGTCTCGTCTAAAAGGTCTTAGACTAATCAGATGCTATGTTCAACAATGAAAGTTGTGTGATAATATATTTTGGAAGTGGTGAGGATATGAATACCTATGTGTGTAACTTAGTTTCGATATCTAACTGACTATTAGGTCTGTTGTTTTACAGGATTTGTGGGTCACAACCAAAGACTCGTTGAGGCTAAGGCCCTGGAATGGTCATACATGCAGTTAAACCCTATTCCGTGGAGCAGTCCAAAAATCGTAGGCCTTGTTTGCAGCTATGTTTAAAGTCTCTAACCATCTTATTTTCTCTTTGTATGTGGTGGGTGTGCGTAAGATTATTAAGTGTAGACTTGTGTCAATGTCAGTTACTCACTTTGGCCCATTGGGTTGTGGGACCAGAGGATCACAACTGTACGTATTTTCCTACTGTGGACCGTTGATGGTCATACAAGATGAATTTGATTTTTTTTTCGGTGAATAAACTATATATCAAATGAAATCTAAAATATATTTTTGGTGTTTTCTCAATGTATATAAATGAAACAATAAAAAAGGCTAATCTATGGAAATAATTTTTTTTGTGCTTTTCTAACTTTTTAGACAATGCATCTAATCTAACCAATAATTTAAAGAAAACAAATAGTTGACCGGATGTAGCTAGCTATTTTTGCAGATGTGTGAATCTAAATCTAAGATCTACTCTAATTTAAATAAAATATCTCCAACTCTACCTCAAAAGTGAAGAATAAATCATGACACTAACAGAGCTATCATTCACCCACTATTTCCCTAACAATATTGAAGAGAAAACTTCCTATTGACTTGATCTACTTGGAACTATCTAATTAATTGAAATGAATTTTTTCTCTACTCTATCTGATATGTAATTTGACAAAACAAAGAAAACAAATACACAACTCTAACCTTGAAGAGCAAGAGCTTCGGTAAATCCGGAAGTATGAGTAGTTATCCCCTCAGTTCTTTTCTTTCTTTCTCTGAGCATTCATGTGAGTCCAAGGATGGGAATTCAAAGAAAAACAACAAGAGGATGTCACTTGAGTGATGGCAGCTTCAAAGCAATCTGGGCATAATGCAGGTAGAAGAAAGATAACACAAGAGATTCGAACTTGGTTATGCAATTCCTACCAAGATTATTACAGCATAACAATGCAAGATACACAAAATTCTCAAGCCCCTTTTTCTTGAATACAAGCGTGGAATATATAGGAATGGAGGATAGAAGGTTACTTCATGCACAAGGAATTGAAGAGGAAGTTCCACTCATTAAATATATTTAAAATAGAAGGAACTAAGAGAACTAAACAAACGAAGCTATTTTTTGAAAATTCGAATCACAGACGCTTTCAAAAGATAAACATTAATGAATCGTCACATGTAATTTCTCCCGTGAAGATTTTGGAAAAATCAATCAGGACCGTCACCCTCTGTAGGATGGTGGTTTCAGGAAATCTTCCCCAGTTCGGGCAGCGGTTTGGGAACCCTCACCTAGGCAAGGTGGCGGTCGTGGTACTGAAGGCCAAAAAAGCACATAATGAAATGGGAAATGGGAAAAATGGAAGGAAATGATAAGTAAAGCTATCTAGGTCAAAAATATATACTGTAAATGGGTTTTTGGAGCTTGAGCACCTTCTCGAAAAGATTTTGAATCATCACTGGGGACCTTTATAACCATTTTCTTGCCAATGTAGTACATGCAATTTTGGGTGCATATAGTAACATCCTCCTAGAATCATGGAAATATCCACCTATAAAAGTGGTAACCAACAACTATAATGGCGTAGTCAAGTGGGAAATAACACCTAGAATAGTGTAGTCAAGTGTATACCTAAGAAAGCATATACTATAAGTGTATGGGAAACTCCAAGTGAGGTGGAATATTTTGAGGATGATAATAAAAATAAAATGAGGAAAATAAATCCTACACTGACATCCCCATAAGCATAGCTTAGGTGGATAGTGAAAAATGAAAGTGGGTCTTAGTAACAAGGCCTGATGAGGCACCCACGTACAATTAAATCTATCATAGGATGGAAAAAAAGGAGAAAAACTAGTGTGAAAAACACCCCCAAAAAAGAGAGATAAAAAATAGAAGCTGGGAGTAGAAATTTCTACTCAAAGCTACATCTACTTGAAGCCATCTGGTATCCTATAAAGAATCCTCTTGGAGTGACTATGGCTCATAAATAGATGCAGTGAAGAGTGCATCACCATGGAAAAATTATGGTATTCACCAAGTTTATTATGGATCTCCAACCAAGGTATTTTTCCTATCTAAGGAACTATGCTCCTCATACATGTAAGAAGAGCCAACTAATCCAAGAGGGGATAATATATCTAATGTATAAGTGAAGAAATAATTTGGAGGGTCTTGTGACTGAGTATAAGACTTACTCATGTTTGATGAGTCATACATCAATATTCCTACTCCCTTAAAATTATGAGGTGGACAAGAATTAGATGGATCAAGAAATAAATCTTCTAATAATGGAAGGTGACAAGGAGATGGTCGAGGTGGGTGCCCATCACTACTATAGTCATCTATACTAGAAGAGAACTTATCATTAAAAACGTGCTTGAGCTCAAAATTTTCATCAAGTACAAGTTATTAGGGTGAAGAATCTGAAGGATGAAAAAATTGAGAGAAGGAATATAGGATAGTCTAGTGATCAGTTACACCCACTACAATGATAGTTTCATTATGTATCTCTCTGACATAAACTAAATCTTGAATGAACTCAACCCGCATGCCCTAACTAAGTTGATTAATCTTATAGAATGATAATAGAATAGTTTATTGTGAAGGAATACTAAGAAAATTATTGAATTTTCCTCCAACTTTAACAGACCCTCTCCCAAAAACCTGTGAAGAAATTTCTTCACCCAATCATATACTAGACATGTCACATGGCTCTAATGAATTTTAATCCACATGTGAAGAATCCATATGATGTAAAGCACCAGAGTCGACAACCCATATAGGCAGTGGTGGTAAAAATACAATAAGGGATCTCCCTTTTTTCTCCTTGTCATATTATTTTTCTTTCTTTGTTTCATTGGTATTCGTATTAGAGGATTCATTGTTTAATGAAGACTGTTTGCAAGACTTGGGTTCAACTATCATTGTCTTCTCAAGAAGACTTGTGCATTGGTCAATTTTCTTCTTCAAAAATTTTCTCTCATCATGTATTCCTATATAATACACACATTTAAACTTTTCTTTCTTATAATTATCACTAGAAGAGGAAGTTTCAAAGTTTGGTGTAGAGGTGGAAGAATGTTGATCTTTATTTCTATCTTGATCCTTGTTACTTGTTTTATACTCTTTTTCTAATGAATATTTCTATTTTCCATTTTTAGCAATGAGAGATTGAGGTTTTGATGACTTCAAGGTACCCATTTGAATTAACTCATCTTTCTCCTTAGTCAAATTAGCAATGAAGTCATCTAAGGATGACATGGACCATGTGGCTTCAAGAGCTTTCTTGGTAGCATAAAATGTACAAACAAAGACAGAGTAGTCATCACATAGTTTGGAAATCATGTAAAGAATAATTTGTTCATACTTATTTTTTGTTCCACATTCTTTTAACAATGATCGTAAGGACTTGATCTTGGTAAATAAATATTCTGAGGTGTCAAAGTTACTAGGACTTACGCTGATAAGTTCTATTTCTAGCTCATGACCCCTCAAAGTGTTAAATTTTCGAAATAATTTTTCTAAGGTTTTCCACACCACCTTAGGATATTTGTCTTACTCTATGTGAAAAGGACTTCAGGAGACACTAAAAGACACAAAATACCAAATGCTTCATCACACTTTCTATACCACTTAACTTTATCTCTAGCTACAGTAGGATCAAATTCTAACCCCATTGTGATATCATAAAACCCTTTGGTCCTCATTTCAATGAGCATATTTTATTTCCATTCATGGTTGTCAAAAGGTGTAAGAGGGTTTATTGTACTTAAATCCATGACTATAGAAAGAGAATTTGTGATAGTTGCTGCAAAAAACAAATAAATGTGTGGAAAGAAAGAAGTTCCAAACAAGAGAGGAAACTAACTATAAACCCCCAAAAATTTTATCAAGAAGCCACCCGATAGTTTGGAACTTTATAACGTAGTGTTTTTTACAAAATAAATAGGTCCAATGCTTTGGGAAATTAAAAAATATTTAACTTATACAAAAATGTCACTCAATATCGAGCTAACAATTAAACATTTTACGATAATTGTTTCTTGTAAATAAGCGCTATGTTAAATGAATATCCACTAAACTTGAAATGCATTTTTTTACTATATATAGGTTACATCCACATTTGATCAAGAATATCTTCACTATGGCCCTAAAATTGATGTATATTTAAGTGTATCAAATAGTGCAACTATAGAGACTCAAAAAACATCGACTGAATCTAGAACTACAATGTGTGTATGGGCTGTTGGAAACATGATTGCAGGTTTATGTCTAAATTAGAAAAATCACCCTTCTGCAACTATGAACATGGAGGAAAACCACAACTACAGGTGGAAATTCCCTTCACAGCTCTGAAAAAAAGCCTTCATCTGGATAAATATTTTTGAGATCTTGTAACAATGATTTAGGGCTGGTAAAAAAGTAATCTCCAGAACTATATATGCACTATGTGGGCCTATAAATCTCAATATCTTGCAAATAAGATAAATATACCAACATATGATATGCAAGAGATGTACATATATGATGTGAATGTGTAACCTCCTCCTAGAATAATGGCAATGTCCACCTAGAATAGTGGTAATGAATAGCTAGAATGGTGTAGTAAAGTGATGACTAACACGTTGAATAGTGTGGTCAAGTGGTAACCAACACCTAGAATAGTGTAGTCAAGTGTACACCTACAGAATCATATCCCATAAGTTTATGGAAACTCCAGTGAGGTGGAATATCCTAAGTAGTATAATACAAATAAACTGAGGAAAATAAATCCTACACTAACAGAATATTGGCCTTTTTATAGTTGTAGTATTTATCGTTGAAAATTACTTCCAACCCTTAGTTTCGATAAAAAAACCTTGCTATTTATTTTTGTAAGTGGGGGTTTTGTAGGTGACTACAACAAACCAGCCCAACTATGACTGGTGGGTCCAAAAACGTACTCACAATTTATACAACGGTTGCGAGTTTTAAGTTCCATTAACTCCACTGAATTCCCTATATATATGAGATCATATATGATTTCTATCTTGGTGTTTTTGACCATCGGAAACAAGTTTTTGACATTTGATTTATCATCCCTCAGGTTAAAATTGAACATTTTTTGCATACTAGTATGAAATTGCGAAAGAATGTCATAGGACACTCTTAAGCCAATTATTTTACAAGTAAATTTTTAGGAACTTGTATATGATCATATGAAACCTTATTTTGTGGATTTCATTTCTTTCAGAAATTTGACTATCAGTAGAATGATGTTCTTTATATTTTCACTCTATTCTCTCTTGTCCCACTATCTTTAACTCTCCTCCTCTATTCAGGAAATAAAATGAAATAAATGAAATATATGAATGTATTTTTAATTATCTCTTACTGCATGCTAACAAATATAATCGATGTGAATGTAAAAATATGAAAATGTGAACTATGTTAGATTTAGGGTAGATTCCATGCCAGTAATTGTGTTAACCATTCGGTGGTAGCTTGTACCAGGGAAAGGAGGAAGTGAAGTGTACGAACGATGTCATAATAACATGTTTTCCTTGGACAATGTAATTCAATAAGATATATATATATATATATATATATATATATATATATATATATATATATATATATATATATCTAATTGTTAATTATTGAATTTTGTGATGAGTACGAAATTATTAGTGTCATTGTCATTATCCAAAAACCATTTGTGTTAATAACATCTATGCATATTGTCATTGTCCGTAGTGTGAAATAACCCTCCAATCTTAGGAACAGTAATCGTTAAACACTATCTCAAGTATTGTGGGTTTCCTCCACCTTTATGATTTGTATTTATGTGTGTGAATAATAATTTAACTTATAATAGGTGTACATCATCTAATTCTTTGTTAACCCACCCATGTATTCAAACTATATAACCCTTATCATACTGAATAAAATACTTAAGTATTTTCCTATTTGTTATCATTCCTACTTATTTATACTTGGGAAAATCTTTGCAAGACCATGTCCATAGCTTAGGTATGTTCGTTTGAGGAAATGGCTACACTATGTATACCCTGTCACCTTAGATGTGAGTACAATCATTTTCCCTAGGTTTCATAACTCTAGTCTCCTCTTGAAACAAGCCATCCTTTGTGTGTGTATTGCCCTTTTCACTAAGGGGTTAGACAATCCTTGCAAATGTAGTTATGGTATTTTCATCTTTAAATGATATCATTATATAAATGTAAATGACACAAGTGGAACCTATGTGCTAAGTTACCTACACACAACACTATTGATTTTTTACACATTAAACCCCTATCTAACAAAATCGTTAGCTTGGCAATAAGTATTGAAGTTGTCTTGAGATGCACGAAGACTGTGGGAGATAAGGGTGTTGGATTATTACATTTGTGAGGTTAGTAGTGTGTAGTGTATGGACAAAAAAATTATTAATTAATCATAGTACCTCCTTGATGTTATTGGTGAATAAAACCTATAAATATGTTACCAATAGTCATTTTAGTGTCCAGGAAGGCCTTTAGAAGTGTAAGGTTGGTTGGAGTTGTCATTTGTAATATGTGTTTAATGTTTGAGTAGTTAATGATAGTGAAATGAAATGTTTGACTTGAAATCAATGCCTATGATTCTTGAGACCCTAAATGTTATGTAAGTATTGTGTAACTTGATTTTTTTAAAAATAACACTAACAAGAGACAAAATTAATAACATAAGTGTAATAAGAACAAGAGTAAGTTAGACGTCAGTTAGGAGAAAAGGGATACTCATATTTATCATAATTTATTGACATTTTTTTCTATATTGTAAAAAACCAGTAAATTTCTCCTAGTGAGATTAATATTTCGTGGAGAACATGAATTCATATGGAAAAAAAAACTTATGGAGTCTAAATATTAAATAAGACTTAAACCAAGCATTGAATGATTACAAATTTAAAAAATAAATAGACATGCTCTAATGGATGGAAGATTATATGAAAAGTCAACTTAGACCTTAATCTATTTTAAATATTAAGAGTACTTCCATGAATTCATGTCAATTTTTCTTGTGTAATAAAGGTAAAACTAAATTTCAATTAACTTATTATGGGAACAAACCCTTAGCATAATATCGAGAATTAGGTTATTTGTACGTGTTTAAAATTCATAGAACTCACAATTTA
Source organism: Taxus chinensis (assembly GCA_019776745.2). Taxonomy (NCBI): domain Eukaryota; kingdom Viridiplantae; phylum Streptophyta; class Pinopsida; order Cupressales; family Taxaceae; genus Taxus; species Taxus chinensis. Next base: position 845,204,423 of record CM034148.1, read on the forward strand.
GTTATGGAAATTATTATAATGGAGAAACAACCAAATTTATGTGTACTTATTAAAAGTTATATTTTAAATGGATCCATCATAGGTAAAACATTAAATTAAATAAATAAATAAATAACAAACATAGTTTTTAGAGGAAGGAAGGTTTGCATGTTTACTATTCTTTCAATGATTAAGGTCCAATAATGAAAATAGGAATGTAATAAATATATAGACATGAAAATTTTGTGTCATGGAAGGTGCCTATCCATAAGTTTATATTGTAGTTACATCATTGTGTTATACTTTGTCATTTAGGAAGATGTGTTTTTTAAGTGCATGTTGTGTCTTTATGTGGTTGAAAATATCCATCCCTTATCATGTTATATGTGTGAGTATATGTTGATATAAATTTAGTATGTGATGTGTGTTGTCATAAGTGTTTACATGTGGTGTCATATATCAAGTAATGTGAGAAAACAAAATTGGTATATTGTTGTTGCATTTATGTGTCAAAATTATGGGCTTGGCAATAAGTAACAATTTTTTACATATTTGAGCTCGAATTCGGAATTTGAATATTATTAATAAATTAAATATTTTTTAGTAACCATATATTTCATGACTATAACTTTCAAGACATGAACTACTTAAATGTAAAGAAAACACATTGTATCACAAAATTAAGAAAAAAGCAACATCTTTCTACCTATACATTGCACAATATACTTTTATGGTTTTATTAGTTTGAATGGATAATAAAATACACCTTTCTCTCATTTCACTAAGCACTTGAAGAAATTAATTATTGATGATTTTTTATGTCCTCTATTCTCATGTGCTTGTTCAAGATTGAAACTGAAAAGGGAAGTGGAGCACCATGACTTAGATTGTTCTACACCTAAAACAATATCTCTAATGTGCTTGAATTATTTTTCCAAGATCTCACTTGCTTGTGCACATGAATGCAATATACATTTAAAATTGAAAAAAATGGAAAACCCAATATATGTTCATTCTTAGTTTCAATCTCGTTTTTTTTATAGGTGAATAGCTTATGTGTGAGTAAATTTCTACAAAATAATTCATGGAATAAGTGTGGAAAATGCATCTATATAGTTCCCACTTTTTAATATAAAAAATACCTCTTTTGAATCGTAAATGAAAAATACCTTTTGCTCAAATTAAATTTATTTTAATAATACATACGAGATTGCGAACAAATAGTGGATCGCATAACATTCCTTAAGCATACATTCTCACTTGTTTATTTATAACCTTATATCTACACATTCCTTTTATACATACATTCCTTAAGTATACATTCTCAATTTTTTATTTATAACCTTCTATTGATGTCTTCATCTTTCTTAAACATTCCTTTTACACATCCTTACTAGTTGATCCCCTGGGAGTAATTTCAATTGCGAGGTTGTCATTTCAACACACCTCCCTCTAAAACAACTTTCTCTCCTATATCACATTGCATCATATTTAACACTTTCAATACTTCACCTATATTGTCTAGAAGTGGGAAAATTTTACATGCCTCACAACTTGATAAAAATCTATTCACAATTCTCGATGAAATCCCTAATCTCACTTTTGTAAGAAACCCTACATAAAATAGTGTATAAAATGGAGAAAATAGCATATATTATTTGGGTAGTAATAATCTAAGTTGGGGAATACATGTTGGACATTCACATCTTTAATGGTTATTTTTTGCTAATTTTTTGGAGTACGTGTGGGATATTTAGATATTTAACTGTAGGTTGCACTTCACCTACATCATCCACAAATTTAAAAACTATGTCCTTCATGAGTAGAGAAAAAACCCATTCTTTTCGCTTATAGCTACATAGAATCCATGCTCCCAATTTCCTATGAAACCCCTAATCAAAATTATGTATAGAAATCTTTTTACATTTGTGTATAAGGTAGAGCACATAACATTTATTATTTGGGTAGGAAAAATATAAAAAAGGGAATAGGGGTGATACTTGAAAGGATTAAATTGCAACATTTTTTCTAAGTCATGGAATAGGTGTGGGATATGTTGGTATTTAATTCCCATGTTTTAATTTTAAAATACAAATTTTTCTCATATGGATGATCACTAGATTGGCTTAATTATCAATGAGTGTGCATCTATAACATGTTCCCCTACAAATACTCAACCTTGAAACTGAAAATAGATGCTTATTTGGTTTTCCTCTTTTTTTACATTTTATCACTTTAATTAAGGTAGAGAACATAATATATATTATTTGTGTAGGAAAAATCTAAAATGAGGAATAGGGGTGATACATGAAAGGATTAAATAGCCACATTTTTTCTAAGTCGAGGAATAGGTGTGGGATATGTGGGTATTTAATTCCCATGCTTTAAATTAAAGTTCCCTCTTTCAAATGAAAATAAATTACAATTTTTTCTCATATGACCAATCACTAGGTTATCTTAATTATCAATGATTTTTCAATTATAACATGCTCCCCTAAGAGTAATCAATCTTGAAACTTAAAATAGATGCTTATATTGTTTTCCCCACTTTACACATTTTATCACTTTAAATACAAAGTACATTCATGTCCATAATGCATGTTAGGTGGACACGAAAAAATGGATCACATAATGCATTTTTATTTTTAACCTTAAATTTATGTATTTGCATTCCTTGAAAATTCCTTCTAAGAATCCTTTCTACCTGATCCAATCAGAGTAATACAAGGTATCACGTTGCAATCTCATCAGATATCCCTCCTAATTTCAAACATCTTCCTAACCATCAGCACATTACATCATCATTCACGTTTTGTTGTGTAATTCACCTTAATCTTCCATACATAGAAAACATGTGTGCCTCATGGATAGAGACAACCCATTTTCATTTCCATAATATCTACAATGAATCCTTAATTGTAATTAGTTATGAAATCACCACCCTAGTATTTTAGGTCCACACCCTATATCCTTATTTCTAAATTAACCCTTGAAATACATAAGGACATTCACCTTGCATTTATTTATGTTTTAACTACATATAAAGTACAAGATCCGAAATTGCGAACAACTATTTTCATCAATAGTTCTTATTGATCACTCTTTTCTTTTTCAAATATCTCCAAAGTATGTTTCCTTAACCTCTTTGACACAGTATGGAATTTTTCTTTCAAACAATTGTCACACTAAATTTTTTTTCAGTAAGAAAACCTTTCCATCATAAAATATGGAAAATGAAAAGATAGAAAAAACTGTTTCTCAGATAACATCTTCTTTTACCCCGTATGACCATTCCTCATACAACCTCATTTAACAATGATTGCTCCTGCATCTTCTACTTTACTATAATTTTCCAATCTTAAAACTATAAAAAAATATGCTTGTAAAATACTACAAGAAGCAAGCAATGTGGTTTGGTATTGAATTTGGAAACTATTGAAGTCTCATACAGTTTTATCTTGGAACCTTTAAGAATCACATTTCACTCATGTGAATAAATAACATGAGATTATAATGATTAAGTGGAGCATATATAATAGATATTATTTGAGAAGGAACAAAATGCTTCATGAAATAGGTGTGGGGTATGTAGGAATAAAATTTCCCACCTTTTAATTTATAATAATCCATTCATGTCTACATCTTACCTATCTAACTAAATTTCATCTAATTGTAAAACTTGATTCCATAAAACTAAAAAAAAAGATTTAGTAACACATAAAATAAACCTTGCAATAATATGTCTGATTTTTTGTGGGACTCAATTAATGATTTTTTTACCCCACCATCTATTTTCCTACAATTACTTGAACTTTACACTTAGATGAAAGGTAAAAATAACTATAAGATGCATCCATTTAGCCTCGGTTTCAAACCCTTAAACTTTCATAGTTTCCCCAAATTTTATTGTGTCTTGTTTTTTAGATTGAAATGCCTAAGTGGAGATTAAATAGAAGATATTGTTTGGTTAGGAACAACATAAAGTGTGAGGAATCGTAAAAATCTAAAAGTGATACTCATTTGGACTGGAGAAACCATGTCAATTTACAGTATAGAAAAATATTTCTTCATCCATCCCCCACATGACTCTTCATGTCACAACACTTATAAATTTTCAATTTCCCTTAAAGAGACAAATTAAGTACCACTCTTATAATTTGAGAGAGTAATTTTTCATTTTACAAATATTTTATCATCACTTAACCGAATAGGAAAAATAGAAAAAAGTACATTCTAAATTGAAAATTATAATATGGAGGAAGAGAGAAGAGAGAAAGGGAAGGAGTTGATTGGTCTGCTTTTGAATAAGAACTTGTTAATTTGAGGCATGGAAATTATAATATCCTCCTTATGCAAGATGAATTAACACTTCAGAATTCCAAATGAGTGTTTAGGAACATCGTTATGAGACCTCTTGATGTGAGCCTAAGATTAATATGGGAATTACTCGTGATTATTCCTTTTTATCTCATAGTGATAGTGAGGATCACTCTCTTTCTCCTTAGGTTTTTATAAATGGATACAACGATGATGAGAGAAAACTCCAGGGTGCTCAAACCTCTTTGTTTCTTTCCTTCACTAACTGAAATAGGCCTTCATCATGGGGGTTAAAGGGATGGCCCTTGAATGGAACTCTTGAGAAGTGGCTACAAGTAGTAATGACGTGAGGAGATTTAAATGACCACACCATAAGGCTTGAGGTGAGTGTTTAGGAACACTACCAAATGGATGGAAGATAATGGAAGAAATCTAATTTCTCATTGATTGAATATCATACATTTTTTATTTTTTGAATCAAGGCACTCCTTGAATGAGATCAACTCATACACCTCTTGTGCACATTTTTCTCATGAAGTAAGTGAACTTTTCCTGATATCAAGACTAAGCCCAGATGGAACTTGATGTAATAAATGATAATGAGTCCCACATTCTTCTAATGAAAAATTAATTGAAACATTGTAAATGTCTCCTCTACTATCTCGCAATATATGAGCTCCTTATCAAGCATGAATCAAGTGTTTAGAAACACTTCATAATGTATGCATTGCTTACTCATAGAAAAATCTTCTCAACATGAATATGGTGACCATACACTTGATGAATTATATTGGAGTGAATCCATTGATCCTATTCAACTTATTTCTAGCCTTACAATGTTCCTGACTTTCACTTACTACACCTCAATATGCCCTATCTTGGTCCTTGACATAATTTTTAGGATGTTGATTCATGATCATTGTGAAGGGTTAATTTCCATTTTTAGCTATGAAACCACCTTAAAAACATGGTAGGATGGAAAAAATAATCAATTTGAGTGAAAATACAATAGACAACAACTTTTTCCAATGAAAATAAAAAAATTCTATTGAAGTCAAGTGGGATGACGAGATGCTATTTTTGGAATTTGTGCCTTTTTACTCAGATTTGGTCTTCTAAATCTCCTATCACAGTTATATAACATCCATTTATTATTCTTTACCATATTTAGGAAATTAATATTTATAGAAAATTGTTTTTTCTTAACCGAGTATCTTGGGAAAATTGCCAGTTTTTCCTTTCTTGTTGTTCCTCACTATTCCAGGATTTTTTGAGTGATTGAAGCTTGGAATGTTTGTGTGAGTTATCCTATGTGTCCTCCGCTCACATATGGAGGGTCATCTCACATGGGTTAGATTTAGGGTTTTTTATTGAGTCATGCACTAGGGTTACTCAGCACCTTATATGTATCCCTTCATTTTACATTTATGAGCATGCCAAAACACTCCGCTATCTTGTCTCTACATGTGCAAGCTTTTTTCTGTTATGCAAGTTATTCAATTATTGATCAATTCTTCCTTATGATTACGTTTGAGCCATTACGATTGAACCAGAGTGCAACTTCATGATGCACAGTTTGTGATACGATTTGTCAACTCTTTCATGGTATCAGAGCTCAGATCGGGTAAATGTGCACTCATTTTTTTTTTGAGTTGTGATTACTCTTGTTTTTCATTTTTTAACTCCTTGTGTAATTTTTTGATCATTAATTTCTAGTTTTTCCTTGCTAACATATTTAACAAGTTGTTTTTGGAAATTGTGTCAGTTTGCTATATTTGTTGTGCATGCACACGTATTCCTGAAGCTTTTAGGGGTTTTACAACTAAATTTAGTTGGTTGTAGCTAAATTCAGAGATCAGTTAAAATAGAGGTTTTTTTTTTCAAACTTTTGTATTAAACTCAAAATTTACATATCTCTATTTTTTTTGTCTCTCATGTGTTTACTTGGTTTTGTAGTACAAGTCATATTTCAATGTTTGGTGTTTTGATAATTGTGGTCTTCCCTACATGATCCTTCCACCTCCTTGAGATCTTGTGATCTACCTGGTCAAATTCTCATTTGCTAGCCATTTGTTGTTTTTTGTGGCTGTTTGTTGTTTGTAGGCCATTTGCTCATGGTTATCAGCCCTCCTCATTGACTGTGTGGCCATGTGGTCTCATGATTTACTATTGTCTATGTGCGTGACCTAAGACCATATCCTCTACTATTTTCTTGCTTGCCACGGCCGTGTTTTCACCCAACCTCTCTGTCTGCCACAGACTATGTAAAACCATGGTGGACTTCATCAAATACGTGGTCGATTCACCACAAAACAAAAAACATGGTCGATTCAGGGGTGCTCCCTCCCTCCTACTTCCACCCTACACTAGATTTTTCCAAAACCTACGTTCGCATTCATGGGATCCTCCACGAGCTTTGGTAAGTTCATTATTTTTGGTAAGTTTTTTTATGTTCTTTTTAGTAAGTATTTTTTAAATACTTTATAATTTTTTAAACACAAAAAAATCTTTTTCTTTATTAAGGGTAAATAGTTTTTAAGGGACTATACCCTGTATACAAAAGGGCTCAAAATCCAGAAAGTCAAAATGAGAGATACATCCTAGAGAAGGGTAAAATGGCCAACTAAAGAGGGGTCAACAGCCAAGTAAGACAATACAAGTGAAGAAAGGATCCAAACGAATGATGATCCCAAAAGAAGCCAAAGAGAACAAAAAGCATAAAAAAGAGAAGCATCATAAAAAACTCCGCCAAAAAAGAACATCTGAACTGCTAGATAACAGCAAAATCGTAGCCAAAAAGCAGCCACACAGAAACCCGTTACTTTATTGCCCTATCAATCTTGGTCTTGATGGCCTGCAGCGACATGAAGAAGTCAATGGCAGTGGCTTGAGAGGAGTCAGTCACATCAGCCTGGGAAATTGCCATATCTCTTTTCTCTGTAGGTCCCCAGATGTCCTCACTAACCCCACTTAAACTACAGACACTATGCACATGTTGCTCCATGAAATTATATATGCTTTTAAGCGTAGATAATATACAGTCATTGCAGATTTTAGCATTGCCCATTCTGCCATCCAGGGACTGTAACTTCTTGAAGACCTCAGCAATAACCCCCTCATCATCATCAATTTGAAGAATACCTTTACCCTTAGCTCTTTCCATATTTTTTATAGTCCCTTTTAACTCTTGTATCTCCTTCTCTAACCTGTCCACTCTGTCCATCAAGCCCTCCTCCTTGGGCTCCTCCATTAGAATATTGATATGCAGGAGGTTCTCAGCAAGTTACAGGTCTTTATAGCTTCTTAGGACCCGTTGGGAAGGAGGGATTTTATCTTTTATGCTCTTTCTTTTCTTGCTGGAAGCAGCAGTTTCAAGCTTCCTTTTCAGGTGGGGGGAGTGGAAGCGGTGTGAGCAGGAGGAGGAATGGAGGAGGAAGGTGGGGTAGGATTCATGGGGGGGCAGCTAGAACAATGACGATGAATCAAGAAGATAAGTCCCTGATGCAAAGGGATAGCCCTAGAGTGGCTCTGAACTTCCCTTATTGATGTATCCAACGAGTTAATCAAATAGTGAGGAAAGCTAATGGTGATATTTCTATGAAAGTGATTTAGAAATATCAAATGCTTTTGAGGTATTTTCACAAATATGCCTTTAAGAGTGACATACCTAACCACCATCTTGGCCAACTCAATAAAAGGTTCAGGGATCGACACCACCTCGATGCCAGCAGTCACGAATTCAAGATTCTCACCGTCTTCCAAGAACTTCTTGGTCTCGACCTCCCTATCCACCTTTTTACTGAAGAATTTAGTGCCCTCCAGGCTGAGGCCCGTGACCTAGGTGATGAGCTCTTCTATGACCTCAATCTCCATGTTATTGTATTTGACAATCTGATTCTTCCATCCCTAGGTGAATCTGATAGAGATGTCCTGGTCAAAACCTTGTATCCTTTCAATCAAATTAGACAGACCCCCGATTTGAAGGTAATTCCATAGCACCGTGTTCTCTTTCCACGCCAGATTGTGGGTCGGTTCAGTTTTGCAAGGTGGACCCCCCATGTTTCCTCTACTCTTTTTCCTGTTCTCAACAGTAAAAATGCTCTCACTATGCGGGATAGGCAGAGCTCTGATGTTGGTTTTTGAAACTTTCCTTTCCATGAAAGTAGAATTAATTATTATAGCATACATGTAATTATTTCCTCGCTCCTCGGATTTCCTTCTATGCTTAAAAATGATGACAGTCCATCTCGCACATATCGCATCAATCATCCATATATTATGTGATGTCATCATTTTGTACTTGAGGATCCGCACATTAGTGCCCAAATTACAGCCGTCAGTGCTGATTTTCAGGGCCATGAAGATCATTGATTATGGCTTTATTAATTTGAGTGGGCAGAACATCCCCCCCAAGCCAAGTTTGAAAGGTATTAGTAACATCGAGGTTAGCCAAGTTGTCAGTGACTCTATTTCCTTCCCAATAGGTGTGGGTGATTTTAACATTTTCAAAGCTCTTGCATATATCAATGGCTTCCTCAATGAAATCTCTGATAGAACAGCTGGGGTGTTTCTTTTTGTTTAAAAGATTGATGATATTCAGAGAATCCCCTTCAATTATAATATTCAAAATATTACAATCTCTGGTAAGTCTTATACCCCAAAGATCCGCCAGAGCTTCAGAGTAATGATTGGTTTGCCTTCCCATTCTCCCAGAAAAAGTAGCAACTAAACAGCCTCTTTGATCTCTGATAACTCTCCCTCCTCCAGATTCCCCTGGATTTCCTTTTGAGGCCCCATCAAAGTTTAACTTATGCCAATCAGTGGGAGGTTTAATCCATTGGGTTGTGTGTCAGTTTACTGTATTCATTGTGCATGCGCACGTATTCCTGAAGCTTTTAGGGGTTTTACAGCAAGTTGCCACAATATTTTCACCACACAATGCTTAAATGGAGAGTACCATTGCTCCCAGGCCTGAAGACAAGTAAGGGGAAAAATCCATATCTGATTAAACTTTGCAAAAATCAGCTGCCAAATTTTGGAAGCAAACTCACAATGGAGGAATAAATGCTTTATGTCTTCTGCCTCTTTCTGAAACATGCAACATCTATTCAACATGATGAATCCCTTCTTTATGAGGTTGTCATTAGTAAGGATCTTTCCATTAATGATAAGCCACTAAAAGAAGTTCACTCTAGGGGTTAACTCTAGCATCCACAGTTTGTGCCACTTAATTTCACTTTCCATGGATACAAAGAAAGAATTATATCCTGATTTGACAGAGTATTCCCCGTCAAAAGAATCTTTCCATATGAGTTCATCCTTAAAATTTTGATTAATTATGTTAATTAGAGAAAGTTGACTCTGTAACGAAGAAACATTAGCCTGTACATTATCATTCTCCACTTTTAGCTGTTTCCATTTTCTTTTGTTTCCATCTCTCTCAATGTACCCCTGGATTTTGTGCCCATACTTTGTGATTAAGTTGTCTTGAATGTGATCATAAGTAGAAATCCAGTTGGAATCAGTCCAATTATTTGTCCAGAAGTTTATGTTTTGCCCATCCCCAAGCTTCCAGCTACACCCCTGCAAAAGGATGTGTTTGTTGCTAAGAAGGTTGTTCCAGAAAATAGAACCACTCGGAAGATACTGAACATATATGAAGGAAATCTTGTTTTGGTTTGAAAGATATTTGATCTTAACCAACTCTATCCAAGGCTTGTGCTCTTTTATAAGCCTCCAACCTAATTTTTCAATAAGGGCAGCACTCATATGTTTGATAACTTTGATGTCTAACCCCCCAAGTCTCTTAGGTTTACATACCTGCTCCCAAGCCACAAGATGATATCTGAATCTGTCCTCTGTACCGTGCCATAAAAAATTCTTTTGAATCTTTTCAATACTGTTCATCACTACTGTAGGTATGCTGAACATTGACATGATGTAAATAGGCAAGTTTTGGAGCGTGTTTTTAACTAATAGGCACTTGCCTGCACTTGAGAGTACAACTCCTTTCCAGCCAGCCAAATTTCTTTGGAATCTCTTAATAAGGTCATTCCATACCTCCATAGAAATCTTGCCAGTACTTAGAGGTAAACCTAAGTAAGTAGCTGGAAGAGAATTAATAGTGCATCCTAGAATATTAGCAATCTTTCTTTGCCTTTCCAAAGGAGTGTTGAAGAAATAAATAGAGATTTTTTCAAAATTAAATTTTTGTCTCGAGGCTTCCTCATAAAATCTAAGGACAATTTTGATAGCTTTTACCTCAATGATTGAGGCCATCAGGAGAAGCAGAGTGTCATAAAAAAACTATTGGTGTGAGGAGATCTGATTTCTAGAAGTTGGAGGAAAACCTTTTATCATGCCAATGCTGATAGCTTTGGAAATAGATCTGCTTAAACTATCAGCCATAATAATGAATAAAAGGGGGGAAATTGGTTCGCCTTGCCGGATACCTCTATTGCTGGCAAAAAAACCCACAGGTTCTCCATTAACAACCACTGAGAATCTAGAGGTGGAGATACAAGAATGAATGATTTTTTTGAATTTGATTTGAAATCCAAACTTGGATAAGACCTCATCCATGAATCTCCAGGAGACTCGGTCAAACGCTTTATGCATGTCAAGCTTGATAGCCATCCCCGCCTTTTTACTTTTATCCATAGAATGTATTGTTTCATGAACCATGATAATTCCATCTTGAATAATTCTTCCATGGATGAATCCACTATGTTGTTATGAAATTATCTCCATAAGAATAGGTTGCATTCTAGTGGTGAGAATCTTGGTGAAAATCCTATAAATAACATTAACTAAACTGATAGGCCTGAAATCTTTGAAGTCCTTTGCATCCAACTTTTTGGGGCAAGCACAATGTGTGTATTATTTAGTTCTTTGATGAGATTTCCCGTTCTGTAAAACTCATTAACAGCCTTCAAAAGATCTTCAGAGCATATTTCCCAACATCTTTGAAAAAGTTAGCTGAAAAGCCATCAGGACCTGGCGCCTTATCCCCTTCTAAAGCAAACACAGCCTTTTTTAATTCCTCAATGGTGACAGTTTTTGAAAGACTTTTAAATCTCTTAGTAGGTATCAGATTATTAGGAATGGAGTCTAAGAGGAAAGAGGCCGCTTGCTCATTGTAGGAGTTATTCTCAGTGAGGAGGTTTTTGTAAAAATTGAGTGCTTCTGTTTTGATTTCCTCTGGATCCTTAGTAATGTTTCCATTGCCTTTAGTAACCTCAAAATATTATGTTACAAGCTCTATGCTTGAGGGCTGTTAAGTGAAAAGAAATTGTATTCCTCTCACCTGCTTTAAGCCAAAGGGCTCTAGACTTCATTCTCCAAAAGGATTCTTCCTGATTGTTTATATTATGCAGATCCGAAAGAATTTTTCTTTCCTATTGATGATCCTCAAGAGACATACCTTTCATGGAAATATTTAGCTCAAGCTCTTCAAGCTATTGCTTAAGTTCTTTCTTCTTTTCAAAAATGTTTCCAAAAACCTCTTTATTCCAAATTCTAATCTTTTGTTTAACATTCTTCAACTTCTGCAGAAGCCTGAATTGGGCTGTCCTTGTGCCTTCCCAATCCCACCACTTTTTAATTTTGTCTAGAATATCTTCACGTTCGAGCCACATTTTCTCAAATTTGAAATTGCCATGAAAAGGTTTTGTCTAATTGAAGAAATTTAGGACAATTGGATTATGATCAGAGCCTATTCTGGGAAGAGAAGAAAGATGAAAATTCTGATCCAGAATCAAATTGGCAGAAATAAGAGCTCTGTCAAGCTTAACCTGTATTAACACAAAAAAATCTTATTAATCTATTTTGGTAAGTTTTTTAAATACTTTCCATTTATTTAAAATTCTTTACATTTGGTAAGTTTTTTAATATTAATAGAAATTAGTTTTATTTAATTTAAAATTGATTTCTTTAAAAAAAAGGAAAGTTTTTAAAATATTTAATTAGGATCTAATTTTGCACTAGATCTTAATTAGAAGTTTTTTTTAATATATTTAATTAGGATTTTTTAGATCTTAATTAAATTAATCATAATTAGATTTATTTTAAATATAGCTTTTTTAGTACGATTCTATCTTTTTTTACTAGTAAATTATCTAAAATCATTTTTTAAAAAAATGGTTAATTTGTCATTTTTAAAAAATTCCTAATTGCTTTAAATTAGCTAAAATGGACATTTCGAAATAGTAAATTTTTAACCAACGTTATTGTCAATTTTTTACTAATCATGCACTCAAGTGTGCAGTGAAACTCTGAGCACCTATTTGTTTTCTACGTGCCCTTTTGGCATTTTGAAGATCATCATGGAACTCATCTTGATTTTGTTTAAACATTTTATATTACCCTTATTATTACTTGTGACTAGTGAGCACATCTACCACAGTTTGTAGCAAGGGGGTATCCATTGCGATGTGAGACACTTTTTCTCACAACCAAAATTTGATTTCACCTCCCTTCCTAGTTTTTTGCAAGTTGTGCTTATATACGATGTCACTTTGTTGCGCTCCACGAAACACAATTGTGGTCTCCTCTCTTGCACATTATTACGCTGATTACAAGGTGAGTTACCAAGTGTTTCAAGATGCATGCTTAGACCCGATTGTATTCAATGCACTAAACTATAAAGTTCCGAAAGCAGGGGGGTTATTATATTGTCCTGTGTGGTTGTGTTTCTTTTTTCTTTTTCTTCTCTCTCTCTTCACTATGGATGCACTTTCAATTCCTTTTCTTACGTCGTTCAAATTTTTCAAATGGAGATCAAAAATAATAATGAAACTAAGGGGTAAAGGGTTATTCCGCATCACCATGGGAACTGAAACTGAACCAGATGACGAACCTGAAAAATATAAGTGGTTAAACATAGTGATGAAGATTTAGGTCTTCTTTGCATGTTTGTTTCTCCTGACTTTCTCTTCCACATTGAGTCGTCTAAAACACCTAATTCTACGTGGAAAAATCTAGATGGAATGTTTGGACAACAAGATGACATGAGAGTGCATGAGTTGGAAAACAAACTACTAGGGTTAAATCCTAGTGATTTTTAAAAACCTATAAGCATTATTCTCGAAGTTTGTCCACACTAGATTATTGTTAAAGGAATGTCAAGTAGAGAAGAAAGATTCTCAACTGATCTTGTTGATTCTCTCTAAGTTAGGTCCTAAATATTTTGTCTTTGTGTCAAATTTTTATGCTACAAAAGATACCTTGGGAAAGGATTGGAATATGCCCTCCTTTGATTATTTTTCATCCCAACTCATTCGAGAACAGGACAAACTCATTCAAATGGGGTCTCTCAAGTCCAAGTCACATGCCCTTGTAGCAAGTACTAGTAAGGAAAAGAAGACTAAAAATAAGAAAGAAAAAAGGATCAACCTAAGAAGGAAACCAAGACCAAAACTAAAAATAACACAAACACTTTGACTTCTGAGCCTAGAGCATAGAAAGACAAGTATTTGTGTTCCTATTGCAAGAAGCCTAGTCATAAAGAGAATATGTGTATGAGAAAACAAATTGATCACCTTACTCATTTACTTGAGAAAAATAAAATAGGTGTTCCTGATTCTATCAAACAAAATGCTCTGAAGGCCGAGTCTTCTACTGCAAAAGGTTCTAAATCTGATAAGAAGAAAGGAAATGCCCTTATAGCCAAAGTTTCTCCTTCATCGATTTGGATTATAGATTCTGGTGCCTTGCACCATATGGCTTCTTTACATGTTGAGTTCTCCAACATCGAGCCTTGTGGTATGTCCCAAATCATGATGGGTAATGACATGACAGTGTCAGTTTCCAGTAGTGGATCGATAGAGATGGATGGGGAACATTCAACCAAGTGTTGAGTGTTCTTGATCTCTCTACCAATCTCCTATCGGTTTACCAAATTACTCACCTTGGTGAAGGAATGCGAGTGGAATTTGGTCCTAACACGGTGATTATTTGTGAGCTTAACGATGACACTACAGTGGACTGAGGGAAAGGTGGATCACCATTCATAGTTGTATACCTTTTCCCACTTTACTTCTGATTCTATGCCCACTGCCTTGCTCACTCATGTAAATGAGCTTAGTAAGCTATGGCATGAGTGTTTCAGACATCTAAATTATTGCTACCTTGAACAATTAAGCCAAAACAAAATGGTCAACGGGTTACCCCGCATCAAGTTTTCTAAGGGTCTTTGTGAGGGTTGTACCCTTGGAAAGCATCCTGAAAAGAAATTTGACAAAGGAAAATCCTGGAGAGCTACTCATCCTTTGGATCTTGTTCACAGTGATATTTCTGGTCCGTTTCTGTCTCCTTCTTTTACTAGATCTCTTTATGTGCTAACCTTCATTGATGACTATTTGATATACTTGGGTATATTTTCTTAAGCTTAAGTCTGAAGTCTTTAAACATTTTCAGGACTTTAAGGCTCTTGCTGATGAAATAGGCGGAACGGTCTATTAAGGTTCTTCGAACTGACAATGGAGGTGAATATGTAAACAATAGGTTCATGGATTTCTGTACTTATGAAGGGATATCTTTGTAGCATATAGTTGCTTTATGGCCCTTCACAGAATGGAGTTATAGAAAGAAAGAACCATACTCTTAAGGAGATGGCCACTTTTATGATTCACTCGAAGTCTCTTCCTCAGACAGTATTGGGGTGAAGCAGTGAATTGTACAAATTACATTTAGAACCATGTTCCACACAAGGTAGTAAGAGGGATGACACCCTTTGAAGCTTGGTTTGGATGCAAGCCTGATGTTGAGAACTTTCGAGTCTTCGGATCCAAGGCTATGGCTTGGATTCCCAAGAAAAAATGCAAGGCTTTGGAACCACAATCCAAACCTTGTATCTTTGTAGGGTATCTTGATGACATGAAGAGATATCGATTGATGAATCCTACTTCTCATGAGCTTTATATTGAGAGAAGTGTTAAGTTTGATGAGTCTTCTTTGACTTATACTTCTCCACCTATTGAGGTTCTTCAGCTCACTGATTCAGATTCTGACTCATCAGATGATGATGTTGTTGAGCGTGCTCCTCTTCCTGATCCTCCCCACCAACAGACCTTTCAGTCTTCTGATTCTTGATAGTAGTGATGATGAGGACTATGTCCCTTCTCACTCAAGTGAATGAATCTTTCGACTCTGAGCTTAAGCCTCCTGGTCCTCTTTGGGCTAGGAAAACTTTGCAAAGTGCTGGATATTTAGTTGGAGATACTTCAGAATATGAGATGTACTCGCTCATATTTCATTGGACCCCACTCTTTCTTCACCTCTGCTTCTGATCCATAGTATTTCTGGGAGGCTTCTGGTATTCCTGAGTGGGATTCTGCCATGGATGAGGAGTATTCCTCTCTCATGAAGAACAATACTTGGGATCTCACCCCTCTTCTGAAAGGAAGAAAAATCGTTCGGTGTAAGTGGGTGTTCCGAACAAAATATGGAGTAGATGGAGATGTCAAAAATTTTAAAGCACAATTAGTAGTTAAGGGTTTCTCCCAAATAGATGGGGTTGATTATACTGAAACCTTTTCTCTAGTTGTGAAGATGACTTCTATTTGACTAAACTTAGCCATTGCCGCAGCAAACAGATGGAAATTCCATCAAATGGACGTTAAGAGTGCCTCCCTTCATGGTGACCTAAAGGAAGAGATCTACATGGAACAACATCCAGGTTATGTCCATGATCCCTCCCTCATTTGTAAGTTAAAGAAGTCTCTTTATGGCCTTAAACAAGCCCCTTGGGCTTGGTATGCCAAGATGGACTCCTTTTTACTTACATCAGGGTTTACTAGGTGTCACTCTGATCCAAATGTTTATATTCTATGGCAAGATGACTCCATTACTCATTCTTGTTCTCTATGTTGATGACTTGTTGATCACTAAAAGCTCTTCCTCTATCATTGATTTTGAGAAGACCACCTTGGCCAACAAGTTTTCCATGAATGACTTAGGTCTGCTTCATTACTTTCTTGGGATCTAGATTTCCCAATCTGACTCAGGAATTTTGATTTTACAACCTAAGTATGCTCTTGATTTTCTAGCTCATTTTTAGATGTCTGATTGCAAGTCTTCTCCTACTCCTTTTCTTTTAGAGGTTAAGTTGGTTTCTGATTGCTCTACTCCCTTGGTTGATGGTACCCTTTATCGACAGTTGAGTGGGGAGCTTGATTTACTTAACTCACACTCCACCGGATTTATCGTACGCTATTGGGATCGTGTCCAGATTCATGTAGGAGCCACATGAGATGCATTGGAAAGAAGCTAAATGGATCCTTCATTATGTTCATGGCACTTATACTGATATCATTCACTATCATGGAGGGGTGGATATTGACTTGATTGGGTTCATAGATTCTGATTGGGCCGGTGACTTAGATAATTAGAAATCTACTTCTCACTACAGTTTCTCTCTTGGTTTGAGTCCTATTAGTTCATCTAGCAAGAAGTAGAATATAGAGGAGTAGTTAATGATGCCTACAGAAGCTATTTGGCTACAGGGTATTCTAACAGAGTTTGGCATCCACCTTCGAAGGCCTACCATTATCTACTTTGATAACATGAGCACTATCTCTATTTACAGAAATCCAATTCAGCATCAGTGGATGAAGCACATTGAGATCCATATGCACTTCATACGAGAGCTTATTCATGATGGTATCATCGACATTTAGTACATTCAGATAGTTGATCAGATTACAGATTTATTCACCAAGCCCTTCACTGAAATGAAGTTTCTTCACTTATGGTCTCTTCTTGGGGTGAGGTCTTCTGCATCTGCTCATCTTCTTTGGGCTATGTAGTCCTTTCTTTCTTCTTCTTCTAGGAAGATGTTGTTTGTATATGGGCACCTTATCATGGCATTTAGTTGTCAGGCCCCATTGACACATATTTCTTAGTTGTTTAGGAGTGTCTTCTCTTTCTAGTCTGAACATCCATCATAGCCATCTTTTTTGACCCACTTATATGAACATCCATTTATGTATTCTTTATCCATATTTGTGAATCCTAATATTTTTATAAGGATTGTTTTCTTTTAACCGACTATGGGTTGGGAAAATTACCAATTTTTCCTTGCTTGTGTGTTCATCACTATTCTAGGGTTACTTGAGTGATCAACCCTATGGAATGTTAAGGTGTTTATATACTTTTATAATATGAGTTTATAGCCAAGATATGACTATTTTTATTAACCAATCATATTGGTGTCAATTTTACAAGAAAAATATGCAATTTCTTGAGTTCAGCTCTACACGATTGATCACATGCTCCAATTTTCATTATGTTTCGTTTGCTAGAACAATTTACAAATCAAAAAGGAAAATTTTGGGATGGATAATTTGATTTTTTCTTCTATGTGATTGAAACCATTAATATATGTTTAATTCTTCACTGATTACAAGGTTTCCTAGGAGTAGATAAATCAATTAAAACCTTAGTGCAATTAGTTTTTCAAGTTAGAAAGTTATGAGAAAATATTTGTTTTTGCAGTCATGGACGGTCTATAATATGTTGGGAAGCATGGATGTTGTTTTCATATGTCATCTAAATATTTTTCAGGTGTACTAATGGATGATGGGTCTAAAATTAAAAATATGTATGTTGAAAATAAGTTTTCATGGTTTTCTTTCCTTCTGAGATAACTACAACTTGAAAACTCCACAAGAGAGACCTTGAGCATGTAATTCCCATAAATATATATTATATGATTATATGAAATATTATATTATATTTACTCAAAAGATTTTTTCAAGAGAAAATTAATAGGTTTCAGACTTCATTCTTCCCGAAACTCCAAAAAGTGGCTCCTTTTTCTTCAGGACAATAGGGTGTGTCTGAAAAGATTGAGTTTCCTTGATAAACTCTTAGGTATTGTGAAAAATGTGATGCTTCAACTATTTAATTAGTTAGCTCATATTTCCAATTCTGATTTTATTTCCTTCTCAATCCTTACAAAGATCCTTGAAATCATCAAGTTAAGTTTAGGTTCCAATTTTAACTCTTCACTCCCTACACCTGAAAAACCCACTATTACACAATCTTGAATCATAAACTACTTCAAATAATATTATATCTCCTCTTCACAACTCCCATGTGGGTTTTTCCTCAATAGTCGGCTTCCGATGGGTTTCCACAAGTGTGAAAAATCTTGGAAATTGATCTTTTTGATCCTTTGGTAGTAGTTACTTCTAAATGGTTCTAAATGAATCCATGAATTGCATCCATGAACATGAAAAGAACTTTAAAATCAAATTATCACATTCCTCCTATCAATTTTTAGGAAACACAGTAATTGAGTTGGTCGAATGATAGGTTTATAATGATCAGGAGAGGGATTTCCAAATGTGTGTTAGGTTGTCATGACAAAAAATTGACTTTTTAATGCTAAAAATTTTGGTTGAAAACACCAATGGCATAAAAAAACAAAGAAAAATTCAATATATGGATGTAAAAATTACTTCCTTGCATGGTGATCTCACAGAAGAAGTATACGGGACCTAACTATAAGGATTTATCGACGAGCAACATCTTAGAAAGGTATGTCATTTAATTAAGTCTCTTTATGGACTTTAACAAACACAAAGGACATGGTCCATTAATATATATGATCACCTATTATAGCATGGATTCACTCGTAGCTCCTCTACTTCAAATTTTTATATCAAAAGCATAGGCACAAAGATTTTCATTATGGTTGTGCATGTGGATGATCTTGTTATTAGAGGGTGTTTAGAAAATATCATCAAAGATGTTAAGAACGATCTAAATAAATCCTTCGATATGACATATTTTAAGATATATCACTATTGTATTGGGTAGGATATATGGAAAAAGAAGCCACATTTTTTATCTCTAAGATGAAATATGCCAAGCCACTCCTAGAAAAGTATGGGATGTCCAGTTTTAAACCTATGTCCACTAAAATGGAGAAATGTTTTTTACTTTCTAGATTTCATGATTCACCTTAGCTAGATGGTACTCCTTATAAGAAGGTTTTTGGGAGTGTCAATTAGTTGACTTATACCAAATAAAACCTATGCTTTACTATCATCTATCTTTCCATATTCATGCACGATCCTAAACATATCAATGGGTAGCACTAAAGTGTGTTTTGAGATATGTCTTAGGTATATTTTATCATGGTATGGAGTTTTAGAACAAATATTTGTTTTTTATAGAGATATATATAGACATATACTATGTTGGATCTATTAATGACAAGAAATCAACTACATCATATATTTTTCATCTCAGATCTGAACCTATCTCGTGGATTAGCAAGAAGAATTTTTTTCTCTCTCTCATCTACTCATGAATGGTATCGCACCACATAAGGAGTTGAGTGTGAAGTGATTTTATTAGGTCACATTCTTGATGATATGGTCATTCAGGAAGAAAAATTACTCGTTATTCATTACGTCTATCAAGGTGTGTTGAATCTTGTGAAGTATCCAGGTTTCCATGAAATAAAACAAAAAATTAAGGTCGAATGTCATTACTTTTAAGAAAAATTCATGAATCACCACATGAAGCTCTAGTACTGACCAAAAATTTCTCAGATAGAAGGTATACTCACTAAGTCAGTCAAGTGGCAAGGTGAAATTTTAGTTTTTTAGGGGGTTCTTTTGTAAAAACAATGTAATAATGGGGAATATTAGTTTATCTTATATGACATTTTTTTTATTACTAAATAGTTGGTTTGTTGTCTATTATATCCACATAATAGGAGGTTTATCTGATTGAATTTTTTCCTCTCCCTCGTTTCACTATGCCACTATATATATTTATTTGTTTTTCTTTGCAAAAAATAAAATAAAGTAATTTTCTCCTTTTATCTTCAGATACTATAAGACTAATGATTTCATTTCCTTCTCATGGAGCTTGGAAAATAAATTAAATGGATGTAAAGAGTGGATTAATAAATTAAGTGATTAAATATGATCTATATTCATACCACATAAGGTTTTTAGGTGAAGGATAAATAAATTTTAGTATAGAGGTTGAAGAAGGCTCTTTATGTTCTCAAACAAGCTCTAATATCTTGGTGATAAATAATTGATACTTAGATTTTTGGGAAATACATTATATGAAGTTAAAATTAACCATCTCTTTGCATAAAAGCATTATGTTCTAATGTTTTCTAAGTTTTCTTCTATGTAGATTATTTTATCTTCATAGGTAGCTCTACAAAGATGTTGTATAGCTTTAAGGAAACTATGAAATCGTAATTTTAGATGAGTGATATTAGAAATATAGAATACCTTTTTTGGTATGGAGATCCACCAAAATATAGAGGAATTGTTTATTGTTCAATAAAAATATGTTAAAGATATGTTGTGGAATTTCAATATTCAAAATGTTAAGGCTACATGTACTTCAATTAAAAGTGCAAAAATAATAATCAGAAAGAATGACAATAAAAAGGATTGCTGAAGCAAAAACATGGAAGAATCAAGTAGGTGATTGGAATTTCTTCCATTTTCATAAAAAAGATGGATGTTTGAAATGATGCAAATTTTGGTAGTTAAAATTTTGCTAAAATTAGATCATTTATATTTTTAGTAAAAGATTGAAAATAGACTTCTAGGATGTTTTAGGAGTTATTGGTTTTATTTATTATTTTCATATTTGGTAAAAGGAGGGTTTTTGAAGGGTCTCTACCCTATTACATCAAAGGATCTAAAATCCAGATATAGGAATAAAAATTCCACGAAACCAAATAAATCCAAATATTAAAAGAATCTAGTTCATATAACACAAAACAATCCTAGAACCATTCCAATACTAGCCAATATAATGTTCAAGAGTTGCCCAAACCCCCAAAAAAAGTATATATATATATAATTAATTTGTGATTAAATACTTGAGAAGTTATCTTAATAAGTTCCTGTTATCCAAAATTCACCCCTCAAGGTAGTTTTGATAACATGCATCAAATTCTTCAGCCCCGAGCAAGTAGATTAATTCAAGGCCCCGAAATCATGTTTTTGGGGCCCCTTCAGCTTCTCTCTAACTTCCCCATCCAAGTTAAAAAACCAACAAGTTAGAAAAAATTGAAGAAATGCAAAAAATAAGGTCATAGGATTGTTTTAAAGCATTGCGGGTCTGAAGGGTGCGGATCGTACCAGTGTAGGTCGTATCGAGGTTCGTCATACCAAGTTCGCAGCCAAAATACAAAGAAAATAAGCTAAGTTAGACATTTGTGTCCCAGGTGGTCCATGAGACAGTTGGGATGTCGGTACGCGCAGGACGCGAATCAGCTGATTTTCTGCAAGTCAGTCAATTATGCGCGGTGTAGAGATCTTCATCCGGGACAGTCGGGATGAAAGTACGTGTGGGACGCGCAAAGGCGGAAAAGGTCGCAAAAAGGGACAAGGAATCCTAAATAGGCCGATGTGGAAGAATGTGTCTAGGACAGTCAGGACACACGGACCCGATTTTGCCGTAATATCCACAACTCAAAGGAAAAGTCAACGTTTGACTCCCAAAACTTCAAACGGCCATAACTTTTGACTCCGAACTCTGATTTTCACAAAATTGGACTTTCTGGAATGAGCACGATGTCCTCTATGCCAAAAAATATATTTTTTAATGAGGGTAGATATATTTAAATAAAATAAACATATTCAGCTCCAGTTAGTTAATGCTCATTCTCGTCAAATGACAGAAAACGCCAACCAGACCCAAAATAGCTGCCCGCACTCAGAAGGCCATAACTTTTGTATTTCTCAACGAAATCACAAAAAATTGGTACCGTTGGAATTTTGGCTCTGAGCCCAAAACATATAAATCAATAATTTATGGATTGGATGAAAAATAGGTTGGGATTTTTCATAAAATACGGCCGGGTTCATAACAGTTTTTTATTTGGTAGTTGGGAGTGCAATTAAGAGTCATGGTCATCATTCTTTCTCTGCCACAGCACTTGGGACAGTATGGGGATCCTTTTGCAAGTAATATATAATAATTTTAATCCATTTAATGCCTCTTACAAGTGGTTGAAGGAAATATTTCACGATTTCTATTTTCCCCTTTTCTCTCTCTTCTCATTTTCTTATAAATTGGAGTGTTGGGCTCATTGTAAAGGAGGATTTTTTTTGTAGCAAAGCTCTGCCAAAATTGCTTTGTTAAACCAATGTGTTGTAGGCCATTGTTGTGGACTCCTTGCATGGTGATCCAGGCCCTTATCTTGTAACCGATTGAACTATGCATATCAGGAGGCAATAAAATATAAGTTTGTGGATGCATCTTCCCCTGCTGTGTTTTCTTGCATTATTCTTGCCCCTTCAACCTTGATTACAATATTATTGTGTCTATTTTTATGATCTTACAGGGATCCATTATCATTGTGTATGTTTGAAATGATTTTTGCGAATGCATTACCCCTTCTAGTGTGCACTTTTCTTCCGTATCTCACGCATTGGAAGACTACTCTCACACCCTCCTTTTCTAGTGTATCACCACTTTAGTGTAGGCTTTAATTTCATGCATTATCTCTCCTTGGTCCCTTGGAAATTTAGATTAGAATAGTTAGTTTACCCTGCATTAGAACAAATTGTGGTAGGTAGTTTAGGAGCAAGATCCAACTTTCTTTGGAGGTCTATCTCAAGCAGCAAGTCCCACAACTGGGAGATATTACCCATGTTATCAAAACACACCGTGAATTCAAGTATATGCATTTGTATAAACATAAGGGTGTTGTGATTTGGCGATAACAGTTCCTTTATGTGGTTATCTCTCTCCTAGATTTACTTCTTCATGTCATCCTCTCTACCTTTTTTCTCATTGTATTTATTCTTGACATCATTTACAATAGATTTTTGCAATTCAATTTTAATTTTGAACCCATCTGACATGATATTTTATTTGTCTTCAATTTTTTCAAGGTTATGATTAATCCTATACAATAATTTCTTATATCCTTTGGAATTTTGCATATATTTTATGCTTCCCTTCAATTTTTTAATATGATTTTTAATCTCTTGTAGGGATTCCTCTTGGATACCCAGCCAAGAATTAACAGGCTCATTACTTTCTATTTTTTTCTTCTTACCCATGCTAAGAAGGAACTTAATAGCCAAATCACCATCCATATGTTCCTATTTGGTGATAGTTTCCTCAATATATTTTCCATTTTTAATGTTAATGCTAAGAACATGAACGTTTTTAGAATCCTCCACTTGTCTCTTATTCTAGTTGGGGTCAAAAGTAGAATGGGGAGAAGGAGAAAATGTTTGTCTAGGGAGATTGGATTTGTGGTGGAATTATATGAGAAATATGATAACTGTATGTAGGTGGTAGGTTTTATTGCTACACTGAAACTTTTTAATGGAGATTTCAAGAGACATAATAATGTCAAATAGGATACTTACAAATATATATCTTCTAAAGTGGTTAATAATAAGCTAGTGGTATGTGTTGGTCCTATGCAACCTTCCATCCATCGCATGGTTCCTGGTAATGAGCTTAGCCACTTCATTATATGTACTAGGTAAGGAGGTTCTAATAATACCCCTAGCCACCTATTTTACCTTCTCACCATTTCCCACAAATATGTCTTCCTTTTACACCATGTTCCACTTATTTTTAAATAATTTAATACACTGCATGCTCATATTAGTAACGTGGGAGATGAGTCCCTCTGAGATAAGTTATCTCTTCCCTTTGAATTATATTGATCCATCTTTCCACACCTAAGAAAAATCAATGAATATATGTAGTTCATGCCCTCTAACACATTCTAGGAATGATTTGAGCTTGTTGGTAACAAATATTTACCAAAGTGTTTCATCTTCCTTCAAAATCCTGTTGAAAGACAACTCAAATTGGCTAATATCACCATCCATGTTTCCTATTCAAACCCTACCTTTTTCTTACCAAGTAAAAATGCAGCCAGAAAGATAATATTTTCTCCACAAGTGGTGCATTTTAGTACCCAAATGAAAATTCCAAGCTTGGAAAAACATATCAATTTTCTTTCATGTATTTGCAATCATTTCAAATATGTTTGTTTGGTCTTTCATGGTTTGAGGAATTTTTCAATTCAAGATAAGTATTACTTTCCATAACGAATAATGAATATTCTCATAATTAACGCTAAAATTGGCACACAAGTCACCAACATGATTACCATCTCTACAGGTATAAGAAATAAAAACCTTAAAAAAAGTTTTATAAAATGAAAATATTCCTTGATGATCTTTGTTATGCTCCTACTTAAACTAGATTTATTTTGGAGGCAATTAATTATGTTCATAGAGTCCCCTTCTACCCAAATATTTTTGATGTTCAATTTATTTTCAAATCAAATAAACTATAATGGTCCTAAGTCCACCACATAGTGGTTACTTTGAACACCCATATTCCAAGCAAAAGCAACTATGAAGTACCCCTTATCATTTCTAATAATACCACCACCCCTAGCTCTTCTTGTTTTTCCCTTAGAAAAACCATCAAAATTCAGCTTAAACCTCCCTTACGGAGGAAATATCCAAGTAGTCTCACTCTTGGAAATATTTTCATTGTGATGTTTAAAGTCGTGATTGAGATGAAGGTTCCATCTGTTGAGAAATTTTATATCATAATCAATTATACTTCCTTTGCTAGAATTAATGGAAAATTCAAAGCTTTCAATCATGAAAATAATAATGTGTTTGAAAACCATGTTAATATGTAATCTTTTTCCTTAAAATATTATTTTGTTCCTCTCTTTCTATATTTCTAAAACAGAATGACGGAGCATAAAATCCCAAAATAATCTAATTGACACATTCTTCGTTTGAAACGACAATTGAGCCTTTAGCTCATTAACATTTTAAGGAAGAACACATTTCAAGCCATTTTTTTCCAAGATTAGTCCCCATAATGATTAAGCAAAATTGTAATTAATAAATAGATGATTAACCATTTGCTCTTCATATTTACAGAGAAGGCATTTGTTGATGAGTATGTACCCCTTATTTAATAAATTATCCAATATGAGAATATTATATTTTTCAACTATGAATAACTAATTCATTTTGATTGATTTCTTAAAAATAGCTTAATGAGGTAACAATAGGATTTCAACTATGATTTTATGGAAAAGAGGGTGTCAACACTTTCTAAGTAACTATATGTGTAATTATGATAATTTTATGACCATCCATATAGCTTAGGTACCATTGGGGTAGTTTCATAAAAGAGGATTATAATAATCCTTAAGGCTTGTCTTCAAGGATTATTTGTTAATGAAAAATCAAAGCACCCCCCGAATGGCCAACTTAGAGATGGGGACTTTGGCATGACTGCATAACATTGATTTATCCTAAGTGTGGGACAATGCAAAGTGGGATAGCTTCCTGGAGAAGGCCATTTCTTGCTCCTAAACTTATGTTTCACAAAATACTCTTAATGCAAATAAAACTATTGACTAATCCTAATATAATGATTCCAAGGGGATAGGGATAGAAGGATTACATGAAATACACCTACAATATGAGCAGTGATACACCAAAGAAAGGAGATGTTGGAAAAATTCCCAACACTCCAAAACATAGAAAGGGTAATCTTTGGGAGGTTGGACAAGATGCAACATAGACCAACATTACCCCAATGCAGTAAGGGGAAGATAAACACGTTGTATCATAGAACCAAAATGTAAACATTCATCATTCCATGATAAATAAAATCATCCAAACCTATAATGAAAAATATATATACATAGATCCTGCAAGAATAATGAGAGGCAAGGAAAAGTAATTTTAAAAAATGCAAGGATTGACAAATGAATCAAAAACAACATTTTATTACAACATGAAATTTTCACAGGACATTGTTACAACAATAAGATGCACGAAGCCATTACATGGATTTGATAGAAGGATTGAAGCACGAGATGAATAGGGGTGAATTGGAAGAGAAAATGACAAATTCTTTACACATGCAACCCCTTTACATTTTGTGGTAGAAGAATTTTAAGGAGATATCGAGAGAGAAAGATCCTTTTTTTTTTTCAAAATCCATTAAAATCATTATTGAATCTCCCTTTAATAGTGGGAAAACCTACAAATTTTATTCTCCGTATACCCTTCCTTGTGCTTGAAGTAAAATATCCATGAATGGACATGGGTATGACATCTATCCCTACAATTTCATTATAAAAATTCCCCCACAAAACCCATTGAATGATCCTCTTTTCCAATCCCATGTTGTATATAATGTAACAAATTTCCATTGACTATATTTTTGTAAAAAATGGTAGTGTGTAGGTGAAGTTATCATTATCTAGCACTTTTTTCTTGCAGGGCTTGAAACTCAACCTACCTAGATTGTCATTGAATTTGGAAATCACCATTGAATTCTACTCTGAAAATACTGTCTGGAAACTATAATTTTACTAAATTTTGTTTAAAAATTCTCTAGTTATGAGGATTTGAAAATAGGCCATCAATTGGCTCCATCTCCCCCCATCGATCTCCTTCAATCAACCACCAAGCTCTACCTTCAATGCCAACTTGGTGATTTACACACAATCAACTTGATGCCTTCCCATTTCACCTACCTAGACACATACCATTCAACTTAGCTTGACCTTTGATGTCAACAATTTAGTGTTTCATTTGACAACATTGGCGGTAGTTGTGTTTCTTGAACAACATGTCAGAATCATTACTATGCTAAGTGGCATCTCAGCACACATTTTGGGCACTAATGTTAAAAGGAACCAGTTCATCTCCCAACTGGATGTTAGTGACCCTACACATATCACTACTCTTGCATTATTTACCTCACTTTAGACTGTTAAATCAAGAATCTATAGGGCTTGGAAGAAATAAATTTATATAGAGCATTCTTATTATGAGAAGGATGTTGTTTTGTTTTTGTTAGTTTGCTATTTAACTATTGCTTTTTAGCAATTTGATACTTATCATGTTATTTCTTAGTAGTTCCTTTTTTGTCTACTATTTGACTTACTGTAATATCTGGATTCCGATCCTTTTTGATACTCTGTTATTTATTTATCTACTAATCCTTTTTTGTATCAGGGTATAGTCCCTTCAAAAATATTTTCCATTAATAAAAAAAAACACGCACACTAAGGTTGTGCATAAAATACCAGATTTGTAGCAAGGTAAGATAATTAAATTACGGAATTAACATTAACTAAAAATTATAGAAAGATACAAAACACTGAAAACAATTATAAAGGAAATATTTAGTTCTCATTCAAGGGAAAAAAAAAAATCTTCAACACTCCTACATCAAAAAAGTCCTCCTTTGGGCCTTACTAGTGCACTGAATATATAGCAAAAATACTTCACTGAAACCTTCCTAAAAAAAGGATGCAGTTTGGACTCGCCCATGCATGTTAATTTTAGTCTTTATCATAAATAAATAAAGGAATATAAATAACCATTCTTTTACAATGAGACAAAAATAGACTTGGATCCAAAAATACACTTAGTCTATGTATAACTGGCTGCTTTAATTTTATTACAATAAATCTGGCTAAATATTTTGGCTAATAATAGCCCTTGTTTGATATTAAATCCTTCTTAAATGTGCATGCAACTATTTCCTTTGATGTAGGTGATGATTAAATAATCATACTTAATTCTCTGATGTGACACTTGAATATTCACCCACATTGCAAAGGAAATTATGTCTTCTTCTCTATTCTATCCTTTTGTGAAGGAATGCAAAAATACTCCTTTGTAAAAATAATAATACTTTTTTATCTACAACATTTATAAAAAATTATTCACCCCACTGTGGGAACTGCTATGAACACATGTGCAACTGACATCTTCATCCCTTGTACAAGGTCTTCTTTTAGCATATTTTAAAGTATATTTGCAAATAATAAGGTAATTAGTTATCCCCTTTGATAAATTCCTCACCATCATTTTGTATCTTAACTTGGCATATAAGTATTTTATTAAACAATAATTGATCCCATTTTGACTAACACATGGCACATACCTTGGCTTCTTTGATTGATCCCTACATTATATAGTCTTCATGCCCCTTTGATTGTACATTATGGCATACATTATTCTTTCCGTCCTGTAGCAAACATTATTATTGTTTTCTTTAGACATTAGTCAAGGTCAATGCAAACAATTATTTCAAAAGGGGGAGACCATCCTCACGATGCTCAGACCCTAATTTTCTTATCAATGGAAACTAACACTAAGGTAAGGTTAGGGTTTTCCACATGGTTGATACATGCACATCTTACCTTTTGTGGTCTAGTTAAGGATAACTAAATGGGTCAACAAACAAAACATTTGAAACCCTAGCTATTTTGTGCATTATCATGAGCTCATTCTAAGATGGGAAAATCCCTATTGAAATTTTTCTTCAACAGCCATGGAAACATATTTTGGACTTTGGTTTTTATCTGGAGTTTGTATTTTTGTGTTTAAAATAAAACATATCCATCACCTTGGAGGATTTTTGAACTCAATATCTATTCTTTGTTTGTAATCATACTTCACTCAGTGATGTTTCAAGATAACATGCTCATATTCAGAATGGTAAAACTCTACCTTGTTTCAATTATGCAACTTCATTTGATTTTGTGATTGATTCCATACTAAAAATACTTTGAAAAAATTGTAGTCTTCGATATTTCTACTTCTGTTAAATTTTTGATCTTTGAAGATAATTCTGAGTCCTAGTTCTCCCTTTCCTATCAAAAATATTTTGAGGGTTTTAACTGATTTACTAAAAGTGGAAAGTTATCGTTCCTTGAAATTTAATCCTTTGCAAAATGATGTCTATATCTGCAGCCACGAGAAATTTTTTGGGTTTTATATGAGGTACGAATTGTTTAAGGGTTCTGATAAATATGAATCTACATGAACCTAATCATACCCAAAACTGGGTTTCTCATTTTGTGACTAATGTGCATTTTTTGAACTCTGGATTCACAAGGGTCTTTGTATTTTCTCCTTTGTGGTCATTTTGATATAAATTTATTTTTATTTGATGATATCTCAATATACCCAAGATGGTTTTAATCGTTTTATCGATTCAAAAGGTCAAAAGTGGGTATTTACATTCTTACTTAATACAACATGTTTCTTTTGGTTGATTTGGGCATTGAGCTAGCTACACTTGCATTTTGGGTTGTTTGTTATTGAAAATAGGTTAAAACCTCTTTTTCTCCTTATTTTAGAGATATTTTTCTTTGTATCTCTACGCTACCATCTGGGTCTTCATTATACCTTCTTTCATTGTAAATTTGTGCCTTAAGCTCTTGTTGTTTACCTGAGAAGGTTCTAGTTTACACAACTATGCATGTGATCATTTTAGATTTAAATTTGTACATCACTATTAAGAAATCTTATCCATATTTACAAATATCTTGACATATTCTATTATAACCCGAATATGGGTTTGTTACTATTTAGTTTAAGAGACTTTGGCACTTTTCATATCATGCTTGTGAGCTCTGTCTTGTCTAGTTGTACACTTAGCCTTTAGGGTTTGGTTCAAGATGCTCTCTATTGTTGTAACCTTGAAATTCCATAGAAAGGATTATTGAATGTGTACTTTGTGTAAAACCTTGTACCCATTGTCACCATTTCATTACAATAATAAATACATATTAATCTATAATTATTCCATTCTGCTAATATTTTGGCATATGCATAGTTGTATGTCTTTGGTTTAACTTAAAAGCACCCTACTCTTTGATGGTTTGAGATACTCTTTAACTTATCTACTTAATGTAACCTTGCGTTTTGGTCGTAACTCTTAATTACATATATATTGAACACCTAAAAGAACTATGGTTGTAAGTTACAATCCTTTTTCATCTTTAAATGCTATTTTCTTTTATCACAATCTGAAATACAATATTCTATTTCAAGAAATATATGTTCTAGTTGTACTTGACATTTGCTTGTTCACTACTAGCTAGTCTTCAAGGGATGATAGAATGTACCCGTATATGTGAAAAAAATAAATTAAAATGTAATAAGCCATTCCTTTTCATCTTTCGGTCATTTTCATTTTATGTGCCTTCAGTTAATTAGATATGTGTGACATTTTGTAATTCATTCTTCATGTTGAGATAGCTTAGTGATTTTCACATGCAAGATTTTGAGACCTGGATAGTTAATTCCATCTGGGAAGCATAATGAACTCTTTGAATTTGGTTGAAACATTTATTTCTTGGATCTGAAATTTAGATTCTTGTCCTTTCTTTAAAATTGTAGATTGTTTCTACCTCGTCATGCTATTGTGATTCTGAAACTTCATCTCTTGAAAATCCTATTAGAAATGTTTAACTGTAACACATTTTTCTTGAAAATTTTGATGCAATTTATGATTCTGATGTAAAATTTTGATCTAATTGTGTTTGTACCATTTGAACTATTTTTAAATTAATATGTGCAGTAGTTTTTCCTTTATTGCAACTTATGTCCATTATATAACACTTGATGCTTTGTAAGTGAATAAAATTGTTTTTGAAAATTGTATAACTGTAATATTAAGTACTATTCCAAATCATGGCTGCAATATCTTTTTCATTTGATCTTCCCAGATGCATTTACTTGCTCGAACAATATTTGTAGCATTCATGCACTTGATAATAGTGACTTCATACTCTATACTTAATGAAATTTGTTTGAAGAATTCATTTTGATCTTGTACTTTAAGAGCATATTTTATTTGACTTGTACATTCTTTCTTTTCTCAAAAGTTATGAATGAAACTTATCTTCCTGTACCTGCACACTTTAAGAAATAGTTAGAAAATAGATAGCTTTTTGTCCTCTCTTGTATTCCATAGTAATATAATTTTCTTTAATTTTCCATGTCATGATTGTTGTGAATGTCGTAAGATTATTCCAAATAGTACTTTTTATTTATGTATTAGTTGATGAATTTTATGCTTGTTGATCTCAAGAGATCCATCTTCCTTAAGCTGGATAGTACATGAATATAGATTAAACCTTGAGCTCTTTACTAATTTCTTTTCATTTTCACTTTTTAGGTACATTGAGGATATGAGGATGCTGAAGATGAAGGAGTTGGAACTTGAAACAACAAAGAACAAAAGAAAACCTAAGGAATTGATGGGTTTATTCTATACTTTTTTGCTTTATTTTTAATGCACATGTGCCATTTATTTTAATAATAATAAGTTACATCCCATCACTTCTGTGGGAAAAAATGAATTTCCTTAATGAATAAATTATATTATTTCTATAATTGAGTTATGTAATTCCTTTTACTTTCAGATATTATGATATGTAACAATTTTACAATGAATTAAAAAATTCATTAACATACTTAATAACAATTAATCATAGGAAATAATCAAATTGAAAATACATGTAACTTAATAATGAATATTTGCAATGCAAATAACAACTATTTTTTTTGTTTTTGGGTCCAACTCCTCTAGTTTGTAGTTTTTTCTACCATCCTTAAGGCTGTACTCTAGTTATTTGAAGCTTTTGTGCAACTTTGATGTCGGTGGACATGGAATAACAACATGCATGAGGTTTTGCATTCCGGAACAACAAATATGGCGGCATTTCACTTTTCTGATACACTTACTGCAACTTAAAACCTTTCAGAAAATGTATTTCTTCACCTTGGTTAGGTCCATTTCATCAATGAATTCCATCTTGTTGGCGCTCAAAATGATCTTGCCCTAATTTACCTTTGAAAATCTATCAATTTCTGGTGTTTTTCATTTTCTCCTTGCTCACATTGAGCTTGGTTAGTCTTTGTCGCTATTTTTAGGCAGTTCCTGCGTTGTAAATAAATTAAGGGTCCCCCATTCTCTGTTCATAAAAAAAGGGGTTCCCCATTGTTTTTTATTTTCCACGGTCGAGATTTGTCTTCCTTATTGTTTCTACCCTAAGTACTTAAAGAGAATGAATGGATGTACCCCTGAAGAATGTATTTGAGCCCTATTACATTTCTAGACATTTTGTCCTTGAAGAAAATTTCATTCCCAGGCTCAAATGGTCATTGTTTTGTATTTTACGGTTTGACCGGGTGTTTCTCCCAGTCAAATTTGCATCCTTGTATCAATAGGGGATGTGGCACTTTTGGTTGGACATGGCTTAGCTAGGTACTTAGAAAAATACATGAAAAGCCGCAACTCAAGATGTGTCCACATGGAGGAGCGGAACTCATTTGAGGATTTTCTTTTGGGTTTTTCCTTAGAGTAGCGCTGGGAGGACATGTGGACATTTCCGTTGCTTGGTTTAGACTTAGACAAATTTTTATGCAGTTGGAGCAATTTGGCAGAACAAGACACGTGGAAAGCTCATGCTCATTCAAGGTCTCCGCTTTTGGAAACATATTGATGTTTCACCTTGGAGACACATGGAGAAACCACACATGTTCAGGGACTGGCCCTTGAGTTTTATTTTAAACAAGCTCCAAAATGACACGTGGAGGCCTCCACCTGCTTTGCATTTTACTTAGACTTTTCAATGGCTAAAAGAATACTACCTCGGAGCATGACATGTGGCACCTTCCACTGAGCTTCAAGCATTCAGACATACCTTGCTGGAATAGGACATGTGGCGAGCTCATGCTCATTTAAGATATCAAAATTTTTGGACCGTCTAAAGTTGTGCCATGGTGACACGTGGAAGTTTGAAAAGTCAAAGAGGTGGGGAAGTGGGCCATCGGAGGTAACTTGGATTTTTTTTCCCCTTAAGGATTAAAATTTCAAAATGGTCGGCAAGCTTAATGAGGGAAAAGTCATTGTTTTTCATCAGTCAACGGCAGAGATGTGAGCTCTCAGGGGAAATTTAGAAAAAATTCCTTTGGGAGAAAAGAGTCAAAAGTAAAAAAGGAAGCATGGGCCCACTCCAATCACATTTGGAGACGTGTCAGGCTCATTCCCAAGGGTGGAGCTGCGGGGAAAATTTGGAAAATTTTCACTTTTTCTAAAAGAGAGTAAAATGGCAGAATTTGGCCCCGGTTCCACTCCAATCACATTTGGACACATGTCCAGGCTCATTTCCCGAGGGCGGAGGTGTGGAGAAAAATGGAATTTTTTTTCCATGTTTTACAAAAATTTGTAAAAAGTCATAGGAAAACCCTGGGTCTGTTCTAAAGTTTGAATCTACCACGTGGGTGGCCCAAATTCAAAGTAAAGATCAATGGCAGATGTGAGTCTAAATCTGATTTTCCACCCATTTCTCTTAAACACGTCTGGAAGTGCAAGTCTCCATGATTTCTTTGTCTTTTCTACATGCCAAGTAGAGAAGGAAGTTAATGTTGATATCTGAAGTTTGGTGGGAAGATCTGGAGGACATCTTTCGCCATTAAAATGGTCTGGCATTCGTGCCCGATTGGATTTTCCTTTTTTCTTCTCCCATGCACGCAAGGGGCCAGATTTGAAAGATTAGGGGTGGAAGTGGTTGGAAAATAAGTAGGGAAAGTGATCAACTAGAGCAAGGAGTTGAATGTGAAATATATTTGATGAAATCTCCCCCCTTGAGCACCTGGAGAATTTTTGTAGATCTGATTTTGTGAATCACGAAAGAATCATGACGAACACTTGTTGCATTAAACATTTTTTCCTTTTATGAGGAAGAGGCTCTATTGTAAATTCTATAAATGGCACAAATTTTTCATTCAAATGGTTGGAAGTTGAAGGTCAGAGTGCTAGAGGTCAAAGAAAATTCCCAACAAGAAAATTTGACTAAGCCTGTCTTTTGAGAGTCCATTTGAGAAGCTAGGTTATCTCTTTTGGTATTAAGTTTTATTGTGTTAAGGTGGTTGCAAGTGTACAACCATTGACAAGCTCTGAGATTATTCTGTGAAACTTTCCCTTGCTAATAAACTTAATCAAATTTGAGTCATTTCTATGTTGTCTTGAGCAAAATCTATCATTTTTATTTATGAATGTGTGGAAGTAGTTTTTCTTGATTCTGTTGCAATCTTGTATTAAAATATGATTTAATCACACAAGCCTCAATCCTTGTGATAGTTTAGTGGCATCTGTAATTTCATTTTCTAGAAGATCTTTCATCTGGGATTGGAATAAACGATTTAAAATCACTTTTCTCTCATCTGTTGACATAGATTGTCTGTAAGCCTTTCGGTGTACCTTAGGAGTGATTTGATGTAAATCTTGATGCTTTTTTGGGTTTTTTGACTTGATCCTTCATGATGGAATCTTAAAGATTGTATGAAAGAGTGCTAATTTACACCTCCATTGAAGCACATATTCTAGTTAAAGAGAAATTTTAGCTATTTTGTGGCATTCTATTGGTTTGATTTTCCATTTTGTAAGGTTCCTTAATGATATGGTGAATCTAGTTTCACCCGACCCCACCTCCCACAAAAAATTCATTTAACAACCAATCCTACTCATACTACCCTTGTTTGTTATGTGTGTACACAAATTCATAATCTCTGTGACCAAAACATGTAGATTCAATCAGGGTCTCAAATTTCTTTAGTAACCTTTGCTTTGGTGTGAAAGTATCTCCATGATCTAGAAGTGACAACTCATGAGAGTCAGATTTGGTGTGTTGATCATATTTTCCCCAAGGTATTCTCTATAAAATTCATGCAAAATAAAGGTACATGTATCTCCTTTCATATAACAGAGGTTACAAAATAGGTTCTCTTAGCTTTGTTGAAAGGAACAACCTAAAATAGTTAGGATCAAATCACATCCTTTTTAATATGCTACCCACTCCTTTCAAATCCTGAGTGCCAATAAGTAACATAGATTGCTTCCCCGGCTACAAAACGACATACATGATTTTATATCTAACTCGGAGTGTCCTATCTGATCCATGATGCTATTCGGTCTTTGAGGGAGGTTAAATTTGGGTACCAACATAAATGGCATCATTTCCAGGGATATTGTGATTGCATTTCATTTTCAAACCCTAGTAAAACATTTCTTGTATGCTCCAAGTGCTATGTGCAGTTAATTCAGTTTTCACATTGTTATCCACTCAAAATTCCCTACTCTTAAGAAAGTGAATTTTCAAAATTTTGAGTTTAGGTGTCTTCTCTGCTGTACTGAAATTGTTAGAAGTCGAGAAATTGAGAAAATCTACGTTTTTGGGTCATTTTGTGTGTTTTTCGGGCATGTCGGACATTTTTTGTCCCGCGTGTCCCAAGTTCAAAAGTGGGCCGATTTCCCTGAAGTTTGTCTTTTTCGGGCCCATCGGAACTCTTCGTCCCAAATGTCCCAAAGTTAAAAAGTGCAAGCTGTTCCCATTTTCGGCCGATTTGCCCGAACCGCGTCCTTCGCACAATTTTGCATCCCAAATGCCCCATTTTCAAATTGTGCGAGCTTGTCCCATTTTCGGCCGATTCGCCGGAAGTCGCGTACTTCGTGAACTTTTTGCATCCCAAATGTCCCGAAGTCCAAATGGGCACCTTTTCACCCGATCCGGCTGAGTCGCGTGTTTCGCGCACTTTTGTCCCGCATGTCCCAAAAGGAATTTGTGCATATTTTCCTCATTTCACCCGAATCGGCCGAGCCGCGTGTTTCATGCTTTCGCGTCTCACATGTCCCAAATGAACCAAGTGCCATTCATGCTTATTTTTCCCGCTCTACCTGAATATCATGCTTATTCAAATTGGTAGGTATGTATTAAATGTGCATTCATTGTCTTTCTCTCTCCTAATCAGCTATATAATGAGTGAACCCCTATGCATTTTTCACACTGCTTCCATGCTATCCTTTGCTCGAACCCTTGCAATATAATTTCCTGCACGTGTATCCTTTTCCTCTGTGTTTCCTTCCCAAGTCTAGTTTTCGTCTCTGTCCTTCGAGTTACTATCAATATGAAGATCAAGTTTCAGGGACAGGAGCAAATATCGCCACTTGAGTCTGTCGTTCACAATATTGGAGACAGTGAAGCTCATCATCTTGATTTCAGTGATTTTTGGGCAAGGATGGCAGATGCAAACCCTACACCAATGGTGCAGATGATTCACGACAGCGGTTTGGCTTTCGTTGGAGGTTTCCCGATCTCGGTACAGTTTGCTGATACAGTACTTTCATGCGGAGCTCACTTCGACCCTGATTCGAACGAATTAACCAATGCACACGGGGAACTTATCACCAAGCTGGATGCTTCCACCATTAGCACTGCTCTGAGGATCCCAGAGATGGATAATGCCATAGTTGTTTCCCAGGATCAAGCACAGGCCCTGTTTAATCAAGACAGTGACAAATACAAGGCGCAAGTGGCGAAGTCATGGCTTAAAAACCCAAAGAAGGGAGCATCTCGTCTATCCAAGACTCTCTTCTGAGAAGATTTCAATGAAGAGTTGTCAGATTTCATAATCCTACTGGCTTGGGTGATGGGCTTACCTTCTACTAACAAGTTCCATTTCTGTATGTGCCCGCTCATCAGCATGGTGTGCGAGGGAACTCAAAATATCAACTGGGTGGAAATCATCAGCATGAATTTGGTAGAGCAGCTGTCCAATGTACAGCAAATGAAGAAGTTCTACATGACTTCGTACCTGATGTATACTCTGGCGGCATCAAGACAATGGTTTTTCTTACATTGACGCCCACAAGGATGATCCTATATATGCCTACTACCCGCAGTTCACCCTAGAGACCAGCAATCACAATTTCAGAAGAGTAAATGATGCTTTCACCATGTACGTGGTCAGGCTGCTTGAGGGTGACACTGCTAGAAGGTTTTTAGATGAAGCCATGAACTTGATATTGTACTACGGTGCTTATTTTATCCAATTCAGAAAATTCTCTTATATCAGGCTTGTTGGCTATGAGAGCACCCCTTTGAGGCTTCCCATGTTCTGCAATGATAAGATGTCTTTGATAGAGGTATGCAGGTAATTAGACAAATTACACAGAACCTGCAGAGACAAGAAGATTTCTGGTTTGCACTTTCCCATCTCTTTGGGAAATTACACTTGTAAAATAGCCCTGGATGCACAGAACATAGAAAGAGCCCTGGTTCCTATATCACTGTTCATTTTTTCAAGCCAATAACTTGCTTCAACTTGAAGAAGTTCATTGAACAGAACATCAAGATAATCTATCGTCATAGGGCAGATACAAAAGACTACTGGGCTGACTGTGCAGATGATTTTGAAGCTAGAAGGAGGCACTATGGTAGGTTCTCTCTGCAATTGATCCAAGAACTCGGCTTGTACCAAGTTCCTTAAGGACTCCAGGATGAAAATTCTGATCTATACTCATATGAGTATGAAAATGTGATTAAGCACACTCCCTTGGAGGACTTGGATTGGAACAGGAAAAAGAAAGATGATCTGGCTGAGATCCTAGCTCCAGTCTTAGTCACGACTAAGGTCTGGTTTGACAGGAAAGTTCGAGAGCTCAGAAGGCACTCAAGAGAATCATCTTCTAAGGATGTTTCAACACCAAGGAGGGAAGCATCGACTCCCATATCAGACATACCTGTGCAAACCCACTCCTGCCTCATCAATGCAAGGACCTGCAGCTTCTACTCCTTCTTCATCCACTCAAGTGTACCAGAAGAAACTCAAAGAGGTTAAGAAGGAGCCTGTTGAAAAAGATCCTCAAAGAAAGTAGGTAGAAGTGCCTTTGGGACCGGAGAACATCATTGTTCTCAGTGAAAGTGAAGAGAGTGAAATGCCAACCCCTGCAAATGCTCCTGAAGATCCAACAGATAAAGATAAGGAGGTCCAGAGCACTGAACTTCCAAGTGCTATTGATTCCTCTTTAGCAATTGTCTCTAGTGCCCCACTCACATCTCAACTTGAGACCACAGCTGTGCAAACCTTAAGCGTCATGAGCTCTATGTCTCTTGGTCCTCTTGCCCCTCCTGCTGCTTCCTCTTCCTCTTTTGCATGGGTTCAACCTTTTGTTGACAGTAGAAAGAGGAAATCTTCCTCTCGGATCTCAGGGCCAAATTTTGATGCTGTGGTAGCCATGTTGGGCACTACTCCTTCTCGCGCCAAGAAAGCCAGAACCACCTCCAGGATCATGTCTGATGCTCAAGGTCAGCAATTCCTAGAGATTGCTAAGCCTACAGTGGACAAATCAGAGCAGGACTTGCGGGCATCTGACTTAGAGCTCTTAAGAATTCCAATGGGAGAGTCTACTCCTGAAGGTGAGATACACAACCTCCAGGAAACAGTCACAAGAGTCATTGGGAGGGTAGAGGAAAGGAAGCAAACTATTGAACAGTTGGAGGAACAGGCCCAGATTCTCACAGGTTTCATCAAATCTATTTTGTCTAAGGACAAAGTTTTGGACCCTACCCAATTGACTACTCTTCCACCACCTGTAATTTTGAGCCAAGATGAAGTACAGAGTATCAAAGACATGCACAAGTATTCTGTCTATGGCAGAGCTATGGAGGCCATGGTGGAAGATATGCTTGTTTCAGGATTGAACTTCATCGATGAAGCTTTCAAACTCCACGGAAAGGTGAATAATTTGCAACAGAAGCTCTCCTCCACTATCGGGGTCATAGATAAAGAGCTCAAACTCTGGAGCAGTTGCATAGTAGACCTCCATCTCATGGGACAGACAAATGAGAACATTTTATTGGTAAATAAGGTTTTTGATGATGCAAAGGATAATCTGTCAAAGTCCTGGGTTTACAGCGTGGAGTGGAAGATCAAAGTCTTGGAGGAGGCTTTGGGAGAGCTGAAGAATAGCTGGCAGAAGGGTGAAGCTTTCAAGACACTGGTTGTATCAGCTTTCAAAGATATACATTGTCATCTTCAGGATGAAACTTCTGGTGTGCCCCTTTCCTTATAAGAAATCAAAGCTCAATTCAGAGCTTTTGTCAAAGATAATCTATTCAAGGAAAGCTCCATCTCCAAAGAGAAAATGAAGGATATCTGCTCTCTTCAATTTGCCATTGAAGAAGCAAATAAATATTATCATACTCATGTTGAGTTTGATAAAGAAATGGAGAAGTGTCTCGTATTTTGGGGTCAGTCTACAGCCAACACATCAGTCCCTCGTGGCAGAGACATAGCTGAGGCATTGAAAAGATTCAGGCAGCGAATTTTGAAGTCAGTGGGTCCCTCCCAGTCTTAACCACCTGTCTTCTTCTCCGTTTTCTTCTCTTCTTTTCTAATTCTTTTTCTCGAATTCATTGTAATTAGTTGAGGTATTGCGATTGGCAATCCTTAACTAATCTTTAAGTAAAAGAAGTAGTTACAAAGATTAACTGATTAGTAAGCTATATAATGGCCTTTCCACGCCATTTTGAAGGGAGAGGAAGAACTGGGTTTATTTTCTGAAAGTGTAAATAGATCATAAAGAAATCAATACAGAAGGGCTTTCCATTCTTTGTCTATTTGATCTCTGTTATCCCTAAGCTTTCATTTAATTTTTGTGAAGATCATTTGTCTCTAGTTTGTTAGTCTTGCCGATTGCATACTCTCCAACTTTGCAAGCATGGTTATCTTGTATAACCAAGAAGGAAATTTGTGTCCTTGATTAATGAATTTGTGTTATGTTAAGAGACTTTGTGTTGTGGCAGATGTTATTTACAGAAATTTGTGTCTTTAAATTCCATTTTATTTATATGATACAAATGATCTTATTTCAATTCACCGTAACTTCGTATACATAAATAATTACTCTATTATCTATAATTCTGCATGTTGCCTTTCTGCTCATTCTCGTACTCTCATTCCTCAGTCCTTTTGTAATTGATGATCTTTATAGAAAACACTTTCGTAATATCCAAGTTCAACCAGAAAATCATGTTTTGTATATTTGTAAATAGGTTCGTTTCTGAATAAGGGAACCTCTCCCATTAAAGAGGAGGGACTTCTTGTCCCCTGACTGTTGCTCTTCATAAAGTCCTATTTGACGACCAACACACATCTAGTGCACTAGCTTTTATTTGATAAATCTTGTTAAAGAAAGGTCGGAATCTTTCCATTTCCAATTTATTGCATTGGTAGACATTCGAAAAATCATATTTGGTGAATTTGCACAACTAAGGTGGAAATCCTTAGTGTCAACTCCTAGTTGATTTAATTTTTAATAAGTACCAGTTTCTTAAAACTTTGTCAAAGTCAGATTTGTTACTAATATTTACAAATTTGGAAGGAAGAAGGTATTTCTTTTCTAGGGACCCTACAAGGACATTGTTTCCAAAGCTAGGAAAAGTAAAATCGGATGGAAGAAAAGCCTTGAGAGTTGTTGGAGATTAGTAGACAAGGAGATGGATCTCCATTAATGAAAGTGATTGGCCTTTCATTGAATACTACCATTCAAGTGAATCTAAACAGCCTCTTTGTGGAATTGAACTCTCTAGCTGGAGAGGGGCCTTCATTTGATTTTGAAGGTTTTCTTCACAATCTGCTCCTATCTTTAGGGATATTGATAGATATTTCCAAGAAACAAGGCCTTTGGGGATCTCCATTTTGAAAATTGTACTCCTATATTCCAAGGACCTTCAGCCCCTCATAAAATTATCACCCCTCTAGGGTCACCTCCTCAAAGGAACATGGACCAGCCCCCACCCAGACCCCCTTTTCTTGTAAACACTTTTGGACCTATAAAATTTGTGGGAATGACTGGTTATCCAAATGCAGTGCCTTAAGATGTAAGGAACAAAATGCCAAACTTCCAGGGAAATAATGTTATTACTGGAGATCAACATCTAAAGATTTTTATCAATATGATGGAAGATTTTGAGATTAAACAAGAAGATGTATATATAAATCTATTTAACCATACCTTGGAAGAGGATGTTAGGGATTGGTATAAAGTATTGTTAGGTACCTCTATTGATTCTTAGACTGAGATGAGAAATGCATTCAAATTGTAATATGCTGATAGAACTGACCCTAGGTTTCTGTTGACTGAATTTGAAAACATCATGAAGAATCCCAATGAGTCAATACATGACTTATTGGATAAGGATATTTCTTGTTAGGATAAGGCTTTGTGATGAGTCATGTTTGATCAAATATACCGATGCATTTGATAAATACGCTGTATATTATTTAAGAGATAAAAACCCCACAAATATGACTCATGCCTTCACCATGGCTTTGCAAATAGAGAATAATGTCAAGGCAATTGGAAAGCCTCCAAAGAGGGAAGGTTTAAAGTTGGTTAACCTAGAAAAACCCTAAATAGGCAAGGCTATTGATTTGGAAGAAGTTATGAAGACTTTGGCAGGGGCTGTCAAATAGATTTTCTAAGAGCTAGCCTGGGCTGAGAAAGGAATTGGAAAGATATCACAAGTCAACATAATTTGCAAGGCCAAGAAAGGTTCAAAAATCACCAAACATCTGATGATAGAGGCAAGGGACCTGTCGGATTTGGAAATAAATAGTCCCAAGGTACAGAAAATAGAATGGTAGCTGATCCTTTGGTTGTCAAAGTTACTATGGTGGAGGAGACAAATGTTATTGATTGGTGTGACAAGTGTTTCATGCCTCATGCTCCTTGTGAATAATATCAACAAGAATAGGAATAAGATGATGACAATAATGATGATGCCTGCATGATGGAAATCCCTACAAGTTTACCAAGGGAAGCAACCTCAACTGAGGTGATAAGTGCTA
Source organism: Taxus chinensis (assembly GCA_019776745.2). Taxonomy (NCBI): domain Eukaryota; kingdom Viridiplantae; phylum Streptophyta; class Pinopsida; order Cupressales; family Taxaceae; genus Taxus; species Taxus chinensis. The sequence continues at coordinate 845,246,233 of CM034148.1, forward strand.
GAATTGCTACCACCTTTTGGGAATGCAATCATAGGGTACCTATTATTCCTCTCTCTCATACTTCAGAAGTAGATGCAATACAAGCTTTTGAATTTCCCGATAATGAATTTTAATATTTAAGGGCTTTAATGATAAAGAGGTATGATGGAGGAATCCCATATGAGGAGGATAGGCGATTACTGATGAACGTTGTTGTGCCTCGAGAGAAGGAATATAACACAAGAAGTAAGGTTTTCAAAGGGACAAGGCCTCAGGCCAAGCCAAAATATCCATTACTTTCTAATATTACTAAGGAGGCTCCTAAGAAAGATGCACTTGCCAAAAGCCCTGTAGTTCCAAACAAAAATCATACCCCTCCTCATGCCCAAGTTGTTAAAAATCCTATGCCACCTAATGAGTGTGTTAGCTTTCCTTCTAATGCTTCCTTTCCAAAGAATGTCCCATATGATATTTCCTAAGTGTTAAGTCAAATCAAAGTCTCTATTCCAATTGTTGAGCTACTTAGGATCCCTGAGCACAAAAAGAGAGCACTTGAATACTTGGGGTTAAAAGAAGAGAACACTACCCTTGGTAGAAACATAAACATTATGGAGGTCCCACCAATCGTTGAAGAACCAGAAGCACAACCAACATCAGAGAAGCTAGATGAACCACCTGAGGTCTATTTGGGAGCATCCTTGGTGGACTCTCAGATGAATGTGGATCTCTTCACCACATTTATCATTAAAGACAAACTACTGTACAACTACATGTTTCACTCAGGGGCATCATGCAATGTCATGCCTTTGGAGGTCATGAATGAGCTAAACATCATGGTGATAGTAGCATATGGGAAGCACACTACCATGGACTCCAGGGAAGTACCAGTAGTGCGGTGTGTGAAGGGTTTGGTGGTGCATCTTGTAGCTCACCCAGGAAAAAACTTAAAACTTGATGTTGTAATTGTTGGCTTCCTAACCAAGTGGGGCATGTTACTATAAAGAAAATGGGCTACAAGTGTTGGTGGGAGCTTCCAAATGAATATGTCTTATGCTACCATTCTTATTAAGGGTAGCCTTTTTAAGTTGTATGGGGAAAATAAAATGTTTCATCTTATTGAGGATCCTAGAAATGCTTCCTATGAGGTATTGTACACAAGTGTTGATGCAGAAAAATTTGTGGGATTTGGTGATGGAAAGGAGTGCAAGATTGAAGAATGAAAATGCCTTCAACAAATAGGATCTCCCTGGACTGAACTATTTGATGGAGCTTGCTCCGAATTTTGGAATGGTGCTGGTATTGTTCTACTTTCTCCTGGCCATAAAAAAAAATTTGTTTTTTTCCTTTAGATTCAACTTTGAATGCATCAAAAACATTGCTGAGTATGAGGCAATATTGTTGGCTTTAAGAATTTCTTGGAAATATGGTTTTTAGGACATCATTGCCAAATGATACTCAGAATTAATTGTGAAACAAGTCAGAAAGTTGTATACCACAAATAATTAACGAATGAAACAATATAAGTATGTAGTTTGGGACTTCATTGAGATGTTTGATTCATTTAACATAGTGCATCATGATAGAAAGTTCAATGACTTGGTAGAAAATCTTGCAGTGTTGGGGTCTCGGTTTGACAATTGTACAATGTCCCCATATTGTGAATATGAGGTTGAGGTATTGACTAGACCTTATGTCCCTAAAAACATTAGGCACTGGTAGGTTTTTGATGATGATGCTCAGATCAGAAGATTCCTGCAAAACAAGGGAGAATTTACTGATCAAAGTATTGATTGGAAGCTAATGGTTTATACATAAGAAGGACAAGAAACCTTGTTTGGAAAGGGTATCATTTAGCTAAAGACTAATACCATTCCTAGAGGGTTGGTTACTCTTGAATCCAATTTTGATAATCCTGATCACATTGTTAATAGATGCATGGCAGCCTTAAGGGATATTAAGGAGCGTGATCTTGGTATAGAGGAGAAGTAAAGGAAAATTTGGTTAGTCAGTAATCTCAGCAAGGAGGAAAAGTAGTCATACATCAAATTGTTGAAAAAGTATCAGGATTGCATGGATTAGACCTAGTTTGAACTAAAGGCATACAAAGAGGACATGTTTCAACATGAGATCCCCTTGGTGTCTAATGAAAAGCCATTTATGCAAAAAAAAAAAAATAGGCCCATCAATCCACTCCTATCCCTCAAAATGCAAAAAGAACTGAAAAAGCTAACAGATGGAGGGATTATCCAACCCACAAGATATTCTTCTTCGGTTACAAACCTAGTACTAGTTAGAAAGAAGAATGGAGACATTAGGCTATGTGTGGAGTTCAGGAATGTAAATAGAACATCAATGAAGGATAATTATCCTTTTCCAAATATAGGGAACATGTTGCAGTTAGTGACTAGTTTTGAGTTGCTCTCGACCTTGAATGGTTTCTCTGGTTACAACCAAGTTGTGGTGAAGGAATCAAAAAGGATCAAGACAACCTTCACTACTCCTTGGGGGACCTATGTTTATGTTAGGATGCCCTTTTGTCTGATGAATGATGGAGCTACCTTTCAAAGAGAAATGAATGTTTCTTTTGCTAGTTACATCAACGAGTTTATTGCAGTCTATGAAGATGATCTAACTATATTTTCTAGAAAGAGAAGTGACCAATTGCTGCACTTGGAGAAGATGTTGATAATATGTAGATAAAATGGCATCTCACTTAATCCAAAGAAATGACATTTTGGAGGGCAGAAGACAAAGTTGCTTGGTCACATAGTGTCACAAGGAGTGATGATTGATCCAGAAAGAGTAGAGGTCATTAACAAAGTCCCAATCTAAAAGACTAAGAAAGGAATTTAGTCCTTCTTTGGGTAGATAAACTTCATTAGAATATTCATATAAAACTTTTTTGAACTGACCATTTCAATCACTTTCATGCTCGATAAAGACCAGGTCATCAAATGGGAGGAGGTTCTCATCCAAACTTTCAATGGGATTAAAGAGGCACTCAAGCATGCACTTGTACTGGCAGCTCTAGATTATAAGAACCTTTTTCTATTGTTCTCTTTTTCTTTAGAGAACACTATTGCTTTTGTCCTTCTGTAGAAGGATGATGAAGGGACTGAGAGGCCAATTGCATTTTTTATTAAGGCATTGTAGAGGGAAAAACTAATGTATACCATTATGGAAAAGTAGGAATTTGTCTTGGTAAATGCAACAAAGGTTTTTCAGCCTTTATTGATGGCAAATCATAGCACCCCTGAATGTCTACAACTCAATGGGTTGAGATTCTCAATGCAATTGCATAACATGGAGCTTTTCCCAAGTGTGGAACCTTGCGAATCGGGAAAGCTCTCTAGATAAAGGCCGATTCCTATTCCTCTATTCAGATGCACACATAAAAATGTAGAGGGTCTACTCTAAAACCTATTCTAACTTACCAAGGAGATAGGGTTAAGAAGATGCTATAAAAAAAAATAATCTAACCAAGGTGATGCACCAAAGGAATGAAGAACACTTGTCTTGACAATGAACACAAACCATTAAAATGCAATGCAATATCATGTACAGATAACCAAATTTGCAATGAAAGATCAGGAAGATGCAAATGAACACATAGATGGTTGATAATCATTCAAAAACATGCATTATTTGCTCCAAAGATTGATACAATAAACTACAAATGCCAAGAGGCAAGGTTGCATTATAGTTTTGAATGGGAGGTTTTAATTCCACAAATTCACCTAACAAAGAGAAGAAGGGAGGGGCAAAACAAGAATGTCCAACCTTTAGAAAGAAGCCCCACCTTAAAATTTATAGGAAGAAAAACAAAGGGAGAAGAGAGGAATTCGAAATCTACCCCAACCACCTCTAGACTGCATTTAATTCATCTCATTATGGCGGTAAGTGAGAACCCTAGCAAACCCCAAAAACGGCGAGCTGTATTTTGAATTTTTGGAGAAATTTTTCTCACCGAAATAAATATATCTAATAGTAGTTGGGTAGAGGACATCGAGATATTTCCGAAAAGTCCAACCTTGCATGAATCTGAGCTCCCTGTCAAAAGTTATGGCCATTTGAATATTCCCTAAGTCAGGGTCTGTTTCCAATCGGGTTCAGGGTTCTCCTTTGCATTTGCATCGGGTTTGGAGGGTGCCTCAACATTGAGAGATTTACAAAAAGTATAACCTTGCATAAATCTAAGCTCCCTATGAAAATTTATGGCCATTTGAATATTCCACAAGTTAGGGTCTGTTTCTAGTCAAGTTTGGGGTTTTCCTTTACATTTGCATTGGGTTTGGAGGGTGCCTCAACATGTTTTTGCCCCATGCTTTCGCGACTCCAAAACCTGATTTTCCTAGGTAGTGTTTTAGGTTTTTAGAACTCCCAAGCATTGGGACATGCCTTTTGATTTTCATGCTTCATGTCTCATGTTTCCTGAAACTTGAAACCTGAAATCTTTTGTGTCGGGTTTTTGGACCTCTTCGACATATTTCCTTTGTGTCAGGTTTCGGAACCTCTCCAACATATTGCCTTTGTGTCAGGTTTTCGAACCTCTCCAACATATTTCCTTTGAGTTAGGTTTTTGGACCTCTCCGACATATTCCCTTTGTGTCGGGTTTTTGGACCTCTCCGACATATTTCCTTTGTGTCAGGTTTTTGGACCTCTACGATATATTTCCTTTGTGTTGGGTTTTTGGACCTCTCCAACATATTTCCTTTGTGTTAGGTTCTTTTACCTCTCCGTCATATTTCCTTTGTGTCAGGTTTTTGGACCTCTTTGACATATTTCCTTTGTGTCAGGTTTTTCTATATTTACCCGGGGGGTAGATATATATAACAACCTTATATTCTAAGTTCAAAGGCTACTACTTATGTTTCCCATACCATGGTAAAGGACATCTTGTCAGATATGGAGATCTCAAGAAAAAGATGTAGATGGATGAAAAAATTTCAAGAATATGATATTGACATCCAAACCAGAAGTTAGTGAGATGTTTGGGCCTAGCTAAGCTTATGGCTGAGAGAAAATTGCAAAATATTGAGGTAAATGAGGTAGAAGAATAAATGGAAGGTGTATTTAAAAGGTTGATGAATTCTGAGTGGTATAAATATGTAAACTTTCATCTCAGACACCTGAGCTGCCCTGAGCACTTAAGTAATAACCAAAAGAGAGCCCTTAAGTTGTCTTCTAAAAAATATGTCATCACTTATTATGGGTTAGCTTGGAAGAACCCAGAGGGAGTCCTCTTAAGATATATTACTAAAGAATAAACCCCCAAGATAATTGCTGATCTCCATGGAGGAGTTTTTGGGGGGCACTTTGCTGTAAGAGTCACAACACATAAGATCTTGAGGGATGGTTATTGGTGGCCAACTCTTTTAAAGGATACAACCTTGTTGGTTAGAAGATGTGAAAGATGCCAACACTTCTCTGGAAGACTTAAAGCTTTAGGTTCCCTCCCTTTACAACCTGTATCAATTAAATCCCCATCCAGGCAATGGGGGATGGATTTCATTGGTGATATTTCAGACCCTTCAAGTGCTAGCCACATATGGATTCTTGTAGCAACTATTTATTTTACTAAAACAGTGGAGGAAATCCCCACCAAGAAGGCAACACACCAAGTTGTCATGAATTTTGTGCTAAATAACATCATTTACAGGTTTGGGGTACTAGTCAAGATTATAGCTGACAATTCCATGAGCTTCAGAGCTAAACCTTTGGTGGTAATGTATGAAGAATATGGGATCAACTTGACATATTCCTCCAATTACAATCCTCAAGGAAATGGAAAAGTTGACTCCAATAATAAAAAATTTCAAAAGATCATCATAAGAACATTGGAGAAAAACAAGAGAAGGTGTGGTGAACAGTTGAAGTTTGTTGTCTGGGCAGTAGGATCATTGTCAAGAGGATCATTGGAAAGATCTCATTTGAGTTGGTTTATGGGAATCAGGCCTTGGTACCTATTCATATGCAATTGTCTTCATATCAGTTTATGCAACAACTAGAAGATTAAGAGGTAGGTCCTTATGATGCTCACATTAACCAGATTATTGAGCTTGAAGAAGAGAGGGGGGTAACCCACTGAGGCATGTAAAATTTAGAGATAAAATGAAGAAATTATTAAACAAGAAGGTCACTCCCAGTGCTTTCAATGTTGGATATCTTGTGCTACTAGGGATAGTAGACATGAGGATAAGGGTAAGCATGGAAAGTTTGACTCCCTATGGATGGGCCCTTATTCTATTGACATCAGAATTAGGGAGCATATCTTCTTCCTCAAGGACTTAGATGGTGAACTGCTCAAGTTCTGTGTCAATGGAATGCATTTGAAGGATTTCATGGATCGATTCCCCTTAATCAAAGCATAAATCTTGTGTACATTGTATATTTTTTCATTTGTTTCTGTTCCTTTTGTGTTTTCACTTGTTTTGGTCCTTGATGACTTGTTGTTGTTGGTTTCTCTATTTCTTTTTGAAGATGGCTTTGTTTCTCTTCTTTGCAAGATGACTCTATTTCCCAATGAATATTTTAGGCAATTTGTCTACTATTGTTCATGTGGCACTTGTAGGGAGTTCCCATCCCTAAGTCGGAGCCTATGTTGGTTCTCAAAATGATCTCGCCCCAATATGCCTATGAAAATCTATCGATTTCTGGTTTTGTCATTTTCTCCTTCCTCGTGTTGAGATTGGTAAGACTTTATTGCTATTTTTAGGAAGTTCCTAGGTTGTAAATCACTTAAGGATTTGTAATTTGGGTCCCTCGTTCTCTGTTCATAAAAACACTAGGGTTACCCCATGTTTTCTATTCTCCACAGTGAGGATTTTTCTTCCTTATCATTTCTACCCTAAGTACTTGACAAAAATGAATGGATGTATCCCTAAAGAATGTATATGAGCCCTATAACATTTCTAAACTTTCTATCCTTGAAGAAAATTTCATTCCCAGGCTCAAATGGTCATTTTTCTATATTTTACGGTTTGACGGGTGTTTCTCCCGGTCAAATTTGCATCCTTGTATCTATAGGGGACATGGCACCTTTTGGTTAGATCCGGCTTAGATGGGTACTTAGAAAATTTCATGAAAATCCTCAACTCAAGATGTGTGCATGTGGGGGCATGGCGCTTATTTGAAGATCTTATTTTGGGTAAATCCTTGGAGTAACGCTAGGAGGACACATTGAGGCTTCTGTTATTTGGCCCAGACTTAGACAATTTTTTATGCAGTTGGAGCAGTTTGGCAGATAAGGACACATGGCAAGCTCGTTCTCATTCAGGGTCTCCACTTTGGGCACCATCTTTAGGTTACGCCATGGGGATACATGTAGGAACCGCACATGTTTGGGGACCGGCCCTTGAGTTTCATTTCAAACAAGCACCAGGATGACACGTGGAGGCCTCCCCCTGCTTTGCATTTTACTTAAACTTTTTAACGGTTGAAAAGGAGACTTTCTCAGAGCATGACATGTAGGGCCTTCTACTGAGATTCAAGCATTCATTTAGACATTTCCAGAATAGGACACGTGGTGAGCTAGTGCTCGTTCAAGGTATCAAATTGTTGGTACCATCTCAAGGTGCACCATATTGACACGTGGTAGTTTTAAAATTCAAAGAGATGGGAAAGCGGGCCATTAGAGGCAATTTGGATTTTTTTATCCCCTTAAGGATTAAAATTTTAAAATGGTCCACAAGCTTAATGAGGGAAAATTCAATGTTTTACCCTGGTCAATGGTAGAGGTGCGGGCTCTCGGGGGGGATTTGAAAAAAATTCCTTTGGGAGAAAAGAGTCAAAAGTAAATAAGGAAGTGCAACCCCACTCCAATCACATTTGGACACATGTCAGGATTGTTCCCGAGGGCAATGTTGTGGGGAAAATTTAGAAAATTTTCCTTGTTTCTAAAAGAGAGTAAAATTGCAAAATCTGGCCACAGTTCCGCTCCAATCACATTTGGACATGTTTCAGGATCATTTCTCGAGGGCGTAGGTGCAGAGAAAAATGGAATTTTTTTCCATTTTTCCTAAAAGTTGTAAAAATTCAAAGGAAGACCCCAAGTCTGTTCTAAAGTTTGAATCTGCCACGTGGGCGGTCCAAATTCAAAGTAAAGATCAACGATAGCTGTGAGTCTAAATGTGATTTTCCCCCCATTTCTCTAAAACATGTCTAGAAGTGTGAGTCTCCATGATTTCTTGGTCTTTTCTACATGCCAAGTAGAGAAGGAAGTTAATGTTGATATCTAAATTTTGGTGGGAAGATCTGGAGGGAATTTTTCTCCATTAAAATGGTCTAACTTTCTTGCCCGATCGGATTTTCCATTTTTCTTCTCCCAGGCATGTAAGGGGATAGATTTGACAGATTAGGGGAGGAAGTGGTTGGAAAATTTAAGGAAAAGTGATCCACTAGAGCAAGGAGTTAAATGCGAGAGATATTTGATGAAATCTACCCCCTTACACACCTAGAGAATTTTTGCAGATCTGATTCTAAGAATCACAAAAGAATCATGACGAACACTAGTGCATTAAAAAATTTTGTCTTTTAGGAGGAAGATGCTTTGTTGTAAATGTTATAAATGGCGAAATTTTTTTGTGCAAATGGTTAGAATTTGGAGGTCAGAGTGCTAGAGGTTGAAGAAAATTCCCAAGAGGAAAATTTGACTAAGCCTATCTTGTGAGAGTCCATTTGAGAAGCTAGGTTATCTCTTTTTGTATTAAGTTTTATTTTGTCAAGGTGGTTATAAGTGTACATCCATTGATGAGATATATGATTTTTCTATGAAACTATCCCCTACTAATAGACTTAATCAAATTTGAGTAATTTATGTGTTGTCTTGACCAAAATCTGTCGGTTTTATTTCTAAATGTCTGCAAGTAGTTTTTCTTGTTTTTGTTGCAATCTTGTAGTTAAATATAGTTCAATAACATAGGCCTCAATCCTTGTGATAGTTTACTGGCATCTACAATTTCATTTGAATAAACGATTTAAAATCACTTTTCTCTCATTTGTTGATAGAGATTATCTGTAAGCCTTTGGGTGTACCTTAGGCGTGATTTGACTAAAATCTTAATGCTTTGTTGGGTTTTCTGAATTGAGCCTTCATGATAGAATCTCAAAGATTGTATGAAAGAGTGATAATTTGGGCTCCCATTGAAGCACATATTTTGGTGAAAGAGACATTTTAGCTATTCTATGGCATTCTGTTGGTTTGACTTTCCATTTTGTAAGGTTCCTTAAGGATCTGGTGAATCTAGTTTCACCCTGCCCCACCTCCCACAAAAAAATCATTTAACTACAACCAATCCTACCCATACTACCCATGTTTTTCATGTGTGTACACAAATTCACAATCTCTTTGACCAAAACATGTAGATGCAATCAGGGTATCAAATGTCTTTACTAACCTTTTCCTTGGTTTGTAAGTATCTACATGATCTAGAAGTGAAAAATTGTGAGAGTCATATCTGGTGTGTTGATCATATTTCCCCCAAGGTCTTCTCTATAAAATTCATGCAAAAGAAAGGTACATATATCTTATTTCATATAATAGAGGTTACAAAATAGGTTCTCTTACCTTGGTTGAAAGGAAAAACCTAAAATAGTTAGGATCAGATCACATCCTTTTTAATGTGTTACCCACTCCTTTCAAATCCTGAGTGCCAACAAGTCATATAGATTTCTTCCCTAGCTACAAAACGACATACATGATTGTCTATCTACCTCTGAGTGTCCTATCTAATCCATGATGTTGCTTGGTATTTGAGGGAGGTTAATTTTGGATACCAACACATCTGAAAAAAAAAAAGACTTACAATTCTTGCATGAGTTCAAGAAATTTCAAATATTCTTGTGATCCTGTGGGGAAAGTTTCCTGCTAGCTTGTATACCATTATCTTTCTCTAGTCCATTGGTCATAAATTCAAAGCATATAACCAAAATATCTCCTTTTTTGAAAAACCAACCTTTCTAAAAACAAAACTAAAGATGGAAAATGATCTAGTGAACCAGATCACGTGCATCAATGAACTTATTTAATTGAAAAACACAATATGCATGAACTGTACTTATTAAAATGGAAATCCTACTCTATGCTACTCTCACTAGTAGCAAACTAGAGCTAAACACATACTAAAACATGCAACAAAAAAGAGCTTCCTTTTCTCCAAAGATGAGGCCATAAACTCATCTTGTAAAACAAGTAACATGAATACGCTGGATAGAAAACATGTAACTTTAGGTTATTCACACAATCAGTCCAATAAATTACGAACACCTATATCTCACTTGTAACTTTCTCTAGAATGATTTGGGGCTTAATACTAAGAATCAGAATCTCTCATTTGCACTCTTAAACAATCATGAAATCTTGAACTACTGTAATTGGATGACAATCAACCAAGAATTGAATAGGACATGGCCTCCTCAATACAAATAAACTGACTGCCTTGATCTAATTTGTTTCTTTGATCTGCACTATCTCACTGATTTCCTTTTCACCATTAAGTACATTCTAATGTTGATCAGAAAGCTGATGTTCTTCATTAAATTGTTGTTTAACTTCAAGTATATTTTAAAATTGTTGTACCTTATCAATCATGACATATTAAAGCTAACCTGGGGGTTGTTTTTCCTCTTTAAGCTGCTAATTTGAACATGTTTCAACTTCCTCAAGTTGTTGTACCATATTTTCATGAACAATTATTCCCTTTTCTCATCCTGATTCAACATAAAATTTGTAAGATTTAATTCATAATGTTTTTTTGCATAATATCTGATCTTGAACACATGTTGTTATGACATATTCTCCTCTAAAAATGATTCTTTCATAAGAGGAAAGAAAGGATATGTATCCAAAGGAAATTCTTTCTCTTTTTCAAATGCAGAAGAGACGTTAGCAACAAGAGGTTATGTATAATGGAATATGAATGATGAGACTACAAAATCAGGTAGTTCTAAAGGTTGTTCTTTGTCAATCCAATCTTCTAAATTTGACAAGAAATAAACCTCTTTAAAATCAACCTCTTCAAGCTATTATTTTTCATCTATCCTGACTGATTTTATATCTTAACAATTTAGAATAAGGTCTATCAGGATGAAAACATGCTGCTCATGCACCAAATATGTTGATTCATTATAAAATTTGACCTGAAAACCCTCTTCATTTGAAGTTGGTTTTTTCCTATTTAGACGATATTGAAAGTTATGATGAATCATTTACCAGTGTGAGTATGGTGCCTTCGTGCACACTAAAATAAAAAAATGAAGATTGTTGATAATATTGCACCTAATTTTGATCTTCTACCAAAAAAACTTATACCTTTTGCATGAGTTCCTTTTTTATCTCTGGAACATGATCAAACTAGAACTTTTAAACCCATTGTTGTATGTTCTACAAAAAAATCCAACCTGTTGTTTTCTTTGGTTGGCTGCCCCTCCTTGATGATATTATGATTTTATCCTTAATGAATTAGTTATATGGATGGAGGAGGAGGAGTGGGATTAAATTCAACTTGAATTGGTAATATTTGAACAAGAGACTTTGGTACAATTTTTGTATTTGGAACAACAGTAAAACAGAATTTTGGAAACAGATAGTTTCTTTCAGTATATGGTTATGGAATGGAAAGAGCAGAATTTGTAGCATATTAAAAAATTGGTTATTGATGAATGGTATGCATTTTATTGAAATGAGGGTCTATGGGAACTAGATTATACTAGGGAAGGTATATGGGAACATCACATTGAAAGGGTTCCTCAACCCGAGGACTATCATTCTCCACTACTTGTAAAGATAAAGAAAAATAAGTCATTTGATTAATAGTTTCATTCATTATGTCAAGCCTTTATTGTAGACTAAACCAAATAGGTATAATACCTCCTCATTGATAGGGTCACCTAAGATGAGGTTTTTTAGCATGCAATATTTACATCAACTGCACTTTCAGTAATTCCATAATATTCTCTATTTGATAAATTTTTCCTTTAACCTCTTCATCATATGAGAAATCTACATAACCTTCTTCATATATTTTATTTTGGAAAACATAACCATTGTTGTACGAGTAATAATATTGATGTGTATGGTTTCGGTTATGGGGATATTCATTTTGATAGGGGTGATAATATTGATCTGTAGGGGAATATGGATGATAGGACTGTGGATATGTGGGAAATAGCTCTTGGATAAAAAAATTCCACTGAGGAATTGATGTCATAATTGCATGACCTCATAAAATATGTGAAAAAGGAAAAACATGTCTATTGCATATGAAAATAAAATAATAACATGTCTGTATTTTCTTGAAAAATACCTAAAAAAGTTTGTAGCTGAAATTTTTTATGATGTTGAATGTTACACTAGTTTGAAATAAGATTTACAGAGTCACTAGATGATTTTTCTTTGAATATTCAATCTCTAGAATGTATTAATAGTAGTTCTTATCCCAAAAAATTGTATCCAAGGTGTCTGATATGTTTCAATGATGGAACACCTTAAAAATAAGACTTTAATCTCTATGATGTCCCATCGGGCATGCCAAAAACAATTCTCTTGTAGACACCAAATTTGTGTCATTACGACACCCTGTGCCCCGCACCTCATTTCACAACCTAACCTCATCACCTAAACTTAACACAATTATTTATTAATTACCCTTACCTAATTAATAAATCCACATCGCCATACCTGCCACCTCATTTTATCACCTCATCATGACCTAGTCTTAACCCTAAACTAACCTAATTAAAACCTATAACTTGGTCCACATCCACACTCATGATTAATTACTCCTCCACCCCGCACCTAAAACCAACTTCATAATGACTTGACCAAGCCCGCAACCAATCCCTCAGAAGAAAAGGAGGGAAAGTTGGCTATTTCACCAAAAATAGCCCACTTTGACTTGACCGATACCGGTTCCTACTCAACCCGTCGTCGGTTTTGTAACCACCATCAGTTCCCTGTAAATGATCACTTCCAACCAAAAAAAAAAGGATCGGATTTTCATTTGATCAGGAAGAAGATAAATCATTGAAAGGATCCGGATTTGCTTGGGCCGAGCAGAGACAAGTGAAGAAACAAGAAGAGTTTGCAGAAAAAGGACATCAAGCCCAAGACTGCAATGGAATAACGAGAGCCCAGTAACACTCATCCTCCGAGCATCAGAATAGGAGATAACTCATCTTGGATTATCAGATCATCCTACTTGAGTCCTATCTTCGTCATCACAGTCCTAGAACCTGCATCTTCGTTAGGAATGAGTAAGTAGTGTCTTGTATGATTCTAAGCACCATTTCTTGAGCCTGTGGATTGATTGTAATTATAAGCTCATTCCTAGATATACCACCTACCAGCACCCCTGCACTTAACCTTCATCACATACATCTTTGTATTGTCCAGAAGACCATTTTATCACACTTTGAGCCTTCCCTGTCCTCCCATTATTCCCCTCAACCATCCACCAATCTTAACAACCCCACAATCACTTTGTAACCAGCCTCTATCCAAAAGCACTTAGATTGCTGACCCTACCAGTGTCGTTTATCCCCCTCCGGTGGCAGTTCTCTATCCACGGTCGGTTATCCCATGACCAGCGTCGGTCACTGTGGACTTATACCCCAAAACCCTTTTCTCACATATTTGTCACCTAACAACCTCAGATCCAGTCTGGTTTATCCCTATAACTCAACCTGAATGTATCAATGACTAGTAACCGGACAAACAACGTGACGCTTTATTATTGATAGTTTAGCTTCTATTGCTTTGTAACGAGATACCTAAATCGTGACTTTGCAATAGCTTTCTTTGTTATCATTTGTGTTAATTCGTATTAAAAGGGGAACTAACCACCTTCAAAAGGAAGTTTTATATTTCCTGGGCCTAAGTCAGCTCCCTCATTTATTGTCTAATTAAAATCTGGTGGTCTTGTATTCTTACTTGCAAGTAGTCCTTCTAAGACAAAAAGGATTCCTTCGCAGTCGATCTGATCTTTCTCTACGGTATGCGCACACCATCCCAACATTCAACAGGTATTCCTCCTAGCCCTAACCCTTATCTGTTTCTCAAAGGAATGATAGGATAGAAGCAAGTCTATTCTGCAGCGCCGAGACATTCCGTGCGAAACATTTTGGCACACCCGGTGGGACCCATTTTGGGTTTCTGTTTCTCTTGCTTGCTTTCATTTAGGGAGCATACTTGCTGTTGTTGTTTTGTTATATTTAGTACAAGAATTTGTCTTGCTTTCCTAGTTTTGCATTAGTGAAAGTCATCTTATTTGCTTCATCGAATATAATTTTCAATTTGGGTTTAAAACACGTGCATTGCATTCTTGCTTGTTGTTTTCAATTCTAGTGAACATAGACTAAGTAACAGGTCATACACGTGGGGGTGATTTCCATGGTATTGACAGGAAATTAATCTTACTTTCACTGCACAACACATACCGAATCACTTCATAATTAACACAACAGCTCAAAACATCCCCCCTTTTCCTGCGGTATTCCTCCGCCTGATTGAGGTAACCTTATAAGCTAAAACAAACTTGACATTTCCCCTAAGTCTTTTGTTTAGGATTGACATCATTCTGCGTCTAAAGGCATAAGCCCAAATTGATTAAAATTAACCGTAGGGTTAGTATGTTGATTTTTTTGTGTGTCTCTTGCTTGTTTTTAGTTTTGTTTCTCTGTCATACACTGTTATTCTGTGAGCACTTTAGAACAATTTGATAGATGTACTGAGCGTTGTTAAAAAAAGAAACCAAATCAACAACTTCTTACTATTTCTTACACCAGTTCTATTATACCGACATTGGTTAGCTTACCGACATTCGGCTACAGCCTAACTGACATCGGTTATCTGGCTGATATCAGTTACTATCTTTTACAGTTCCTGACAAACCAGCAACCTGCCAATTTCAAACATCTTGTTGTCTATTTCTGTTCCTGATAGATTGAAACCCCTACTGTGTACTTCTTTCCATGGTTCTTATCACTTGAAAGCAATCCGCCGCCATGGTTTCACATGCCTACCTCTGTGCCTTTACCTGAATCACCCCCTTCACATTCTATAGGAAATCCTACGGATATCAGCGAGGTTCCTAAAAATTCCTGTAGGAGAAGGAATTTGCCAAATTTCTGGATGCTAATCCTAGCGCTGTACAATACATATTTGTCTCATGCCCCTGACCTTACACCAGACGGTCAACTCCTTGTTGGCATGCCTATTAGTATAGCTGGTCATTTAGCTCCTTCTCCGCCTGATAACTCCACTTTGCCTACTGCATCCTTAGTCCCATCTCCTACCTCCGCAGCTTCAGGGGTTCATACTGCACAAATTGTCTTTCCTTTGGTTAATCTTGGGCCCAACATGTCATTACCCGCTGACTGCTCCTACCTCGTCTCTCTTGGCAGACTGTTCTGTTCATGACTTGCTCTCTGCCACCTATCCACATGAGCTTTCCTTCTCAAGCTCCGCCCACCTTTTCATTTCCACACACATATCCGGTAACCTCAACAGCTTATATAGGACATCCCTATTTGGTTGCCTCAACACATTCGTCCTCCATACCTTATCAACATTTAACCCCACCATTGTCTAGCGGTGGCCCTTGGCCCAATTTGCCTCCGTTTACCACAACCACACCATCATCTTATCCAACTACTGATTTAATTAAACAAATGATGGACAAAATGCAAAATCTGGAGGCTTCCGTTTCAGGAAGTCGTAGCGCCTTGACATACGAGCAAGTTTGTCGGGAGCCTATCCACCCTTCAGTCCCCCTTCATTCATATCCTCCTCAATGGGAATTACCAAAATTTACCCGTTTTAATAGTAAGGAGGACCCTCAACAACACTTGCGATCATTTAGACATGCCTGCATATCTTATTGCTCACGACGACGCTTTACTACTTCGCACCTTTCCCATGTCTTTATCAGGACCTGCCTTAGAGTGGTACAGTGCTTTAACGCAACACTCAATCTTCTCTTTTAACCAACTAGCCCAATCTTTCTTGGATCATTTCTCCATTAACATTGCCAAGAAAGTATCTATCACCGACCTCTATGCCATCCGACAATTTGAAGACGAATCTATCGCAGATTTCATTGGATGATGGCAAGGCCTTATCAACCAACTTACGTATGCCTTGCCTCAGACCGAACTTATTGAACTATTTACGCGGGCCTGTGCTAAGCACATCTCTCCTACCCTCCAAGTTTCAAACTTTCCGTACATTTGACGAGGCCTTTACTATGGCTCGAAAACTAGAGATTCGAGCCTTAGAGGACGAGAAATTGCAGTTGCGCAACAAAAAAACCACTTTCCGAACCCAAGATTCCACCAACAAACCTAACACCACCAATCCTCACCCATCGACTGCTTCGAAATCAAAAGGGGCTGTCCACGTGGTGATGGTCAAATCCCAACCACCGTCTAATACCCCGCCAAAAACCACCTATAAGTATAAAGCAGAGCCCATCAACTACACTCCCTTGGGAGAAACATATGGTGTGATATTGGAAAAATTGCTTAAAGTAGGAGCCATTACCTTACCTCCTGTTAAACCTCACTCTGGGTTTGATTCCACTCGCGCCATACCTTCTTGGTACAAAGAAAATGACTTCTGTAACTTCTACCGCGTGAAGGGACACAGTCATGAAAACTGCAAGATGTTGAAAAACATAGTGTAGGAAATGGTTGATGCGGGGGGATATAGCCCTCGATAATCCTAATGCCCCTGCTAACCGAAATTTGAAAATATTCAACAAACCATTCCCGAATCATTCTTCTAATAGTAATCTAAACTAAGATATCTTAGCCGAGGAGAGCGTTCACGAGATCCATGCAGTCTTCGACTCCCAGCCAAAGACCTCTATCGAACAAATTCTGAATCAAGCCTCTTCACTAACGCAAGAAACCGAACCCCCTTCCTTGCCATCAAGACAAACTGAAATCCTTTCCATTCCTTTACCCATCAAGGAATTAACCACCCAGAGTTCCCTTCTCCCAAATGAGCCTTCTTACACCACATCCTTACAAGACTGTGAGCGGATGTTATCTAATTTATCTATTTCCCAAACGTCTCCTTCTACCATTCTTGTTGTACAAGAGGAAGGCTCGCCACTTCTTTTTTCATCCTTAGATGAGAAACCTCTTGAACCGACATCACCACACTCTTTAAACATGACGGATCCTCTCAAACACGCCCTCCTACCTATTAGTCCTTCATCGCCTAAATATTTTCAGCAACCGGTTGACCTCTTAACGCCCATTGATACAGTGCCTCATCTACCCCCTGTATCACACCCACAGTGGACCGGAATCACAACCCACCTTTCTTCCATACAAAAGTTCCTATTCACACATGAGGACTGTCATTCCCTAGAAGATAGATAGGTCCTATGGGAATGTTTGAGTACGCCATATTCTACTCAAATGCAGATGACCGATCCAGATGCTTCTACCATATACCCGAAGTATTTACAGAAGCTTAAAATGCCTATGTCCTCATCTTCACCCCCCTCATCTCTACCAAATACCTCATCCACTTCTATTAACCTAACCAAATCTTCCCCTACACTTGGGACCTCACCAATACCTAGTCTAACACACCCACCTAAGTGGCTTGATTTATCTAAAAATAAAGCCGTCCATCCCATTAGGAGACAGACCCAATCTCCTCAATCTATGCCGCTATCACAACTAAAACCCTCGTCATCACACCTACCTTCCATATTGGGACCCGCATCCCTCTACCTTGCATCAATATATCATACCTCCTGCGTTTTCTTTAAAGCGACCTACACCTTCTGCACCCATACAGAAATCCAAGGGTATAGCAACACCGTCACCCCATGGATCCGGCCCACCTATCAACCATAAACAAATTCCATCATCAAAAGATTTGTTTTCTGTCACTCCTATTTCTCCGTGGTTGTTTTCTGATACCACATCATCTGTGGCCTCATCATCCAACCTAGTTTTGGTGTCAAAGAAGCCATGTTTAGTTAAAACCCATTATCAAAACTCCTTGGCTAAACTACCACCCATACAAACCAACCATACCACGTCATCATCAGAATCTACCCCGTCAATAGCCTCATCTTCCTCTAACTTTGACCCACTCAAAGGGTCTTATGCCAAAATCCTTGCTATGTTGGTGGAGAATGCAACCATTTCCCTACCCCCACTTAGACCTTATGATCCATCTAAACCTCGACCTATAGGTTACGATGAGTCTAAAATCTGTGCTTACCACCGCACACCAGGACATGACGTAGAGGGATGCAAAGCATTGAAAGCTATACTTCGTCAGTCACCTCTCTCAGATATAAAAGTTAAGAGAGATAAATTACGAAGAGAGAGACCTTTAGCTTCAATTCCCTCTCCTATACCACCTGTCCCCGCCTCGCCAAGATCTATCATTATTACAGCCCCACCTCTCGAAGACCATGACCTATCCCTACCGTCTTCCTCCTCTCGTATTCACGAGATCAATATGATTAGTGTTGCTACTCGAGGGCAGAAAAACACTGGGAAAGCGAAAGAAAAACACACCTGCGGCATCTCTTTCTCCGTCCACCATCCTGATTGCACCACCACCTAAAGTGGTTATTAGTGGACATGCCTACCCCGTCTCTAATGGAATTGCCCACTAAACCATGATCAAACAGCTTCACCAATCACCTGTAAAAATGACACTGTATGATCTCATTCAGACTTCTGAATCTCATCGACAAGCTCTCGTTGAAATCCTTCAAGGGATAGAGGTCTTACCTAATGAAACCTTGCCTGTTACCTCTATTCTAACACCCAATCACGTTGCTTCACTCACCAAACAATCTATCTCCCCAACCACTTCTGTCTCTGTACAGCAAGCCGCTGCTGTCAGTTTCTCTGAAGATGAAATTATCAACTTTGGTGCCGAAGATCCTGACCCTGCTCTTTTCATCTCAGCTTACGTTCAGGATATTCGGGTACATCGTGTTATGATTGATAGGGGCGCTAGCCTAAACATCATCTCTTCAAAAGCCTTCCAACAAATGAATATCCCTTCTAGTTACATGTGTGCTAACCCCATCATGTTGCGATCATTCAATGATGCTATTACTTCTACCTTAGGCACCATGATTCTTAACATTCGTGTAGGACCACGTACTTTACCTGAACTCTTCTATGTCCTTGAGGGATATTTCTAATATAGTATGTTGTTAAGCCGCCCTTGGATCCAGGCTATGAGATGCGTTCCCTCCACCTTACATAGATGCATAAAATTTGAGTACGAGGGGAAGTCCTACACCATAAAAGCTGATCCTCCCCCCTTCAAAACTTGCAATATGTTGTATCACCCTAATGATGTGCTTGTACCAGTCAAGACACCCATTCATCCAACCCAACCATCCAC
The DNA here is from genome assembly GCA_019776745.2 of Taxus chinensis. Lineage (NCBI taxonomy): Eukaryota > Viridiplantae > Streptophyta > Pinopsida > Cupressales > Taxaceae > Taxus > Taxus chinensis. The sequence goes on from CM034148.1 coordinate 845,265,606, forward strand.
TTCTAACACACCTACACCTTCAACTAATGAAACTACCGTTACAAATATCACTTCCTTTCCCGCAGATAACATCCCAACCTCCGACCCCTTAGTATATGTTTTTCAACACCTTACACTGGGGGAATACCGCCTATATAACGTTAGCTCTTTCCATACCCCGCAAGAGTACGGACAGTTACATGCACATCCTATCTATGACCGTCACGTGGGGGAGGTAATCTCTTACGGACCACCCCATTGCCGCACCAACCTAACGTATGGGGGTGTTGATGCATCCTCTGTTACCCCTGAACCTCCTCTTGGTGTGGTTCCCTTCCAATCCGATTTTCAATACTTGACAAATCGTCGTTTCACCCTCACCTTCTTGACTTGCTGTGCTTGGAAAGGCTTTGGTTTTGGTCTTTATGAACAAGGCCGACATACACTCATTCCCGTGACTACACGCAAACACAATGATCGTAGTGGTCTCGGTTTTCCTGAAACACTTACACCGGAGAAACCTCATGTCAATTGTATCCTGGAGGATGACGACGTCACCCCTACCAAACCATCATCACCCATTTTTCCATCATCACCCACAGAGTCGATAGACCCTGAATCTATCCCTCCTAACTTTTTTTTTCATAAATGCTATCTTCATAGGTCCTCTCACTTATCAACGCGATAATGAGGACCCATCTTCTCTTCCCCTTCTGTATATCTAGACATGATCGAAGAGGATTCACCTTCGATTAATGTTGTTGAGTGCCAGGATGACGACTCCATCCTCACTTACCTTGGGGCGGATGACTCCTATATTCAACGCGCCTTACCGTCTGAAACTCAAACCATGTTGAATGAGTCGACTATAGAAATCAACATCCACACAGAGGAGGATCCTCACGTTGTGAAGATCAGACAATCCCTTAACACATCAGAACAAGCCGCCTTTACTACCTTTCTCCATACCCGCAACCAAGCTTTCGCTGGTCCTACGCTGACATGCCAGGAATTGATCCTACCATTGCTGTCCATAACATCACCCTAAACCCTGATTCCAAACCAGTCAAACAAAAACTGAGAAAAATGCATCCACGCATTGCCCTCTTGGTCAAAGAAGAGCTTCAACGACTTCTTTCTGTTTCCTTCATCTTGCCTATTGACTATCCTCAATGGATTTCTAACATCGTACCTGTCACTAAAGCGACGGGGGGACTTCGGATATGCACGGATTTCTGAGACCTTAACCTCGCTTGCCCCAAGGATGACTTCCCCCTCCCAAGTATTGATCAACTTGTTGATCTCACTGCGGGCCATGAAATGCTTTCTCTCATGGATGGCTTTTCGGGATACAATCAAATTTTTGTAGCCCCGGCCGATCAACATAAAACTACCTTCATAACTCCTTGGGGAACCTTTTGTTATCGTGTCATGCCATTTGGCCTTAAGAATGCTGGTGCCACCTATCAGCGGGCTATGACTTACATTTTTCATGACATTATGCACACTATCCTTGAGGATTATGTCGATGATATTATTGGCAAATCTAAACATCGCAGTGAACATCTCGATGTTTTAACCATTATTTTCGATTGCCTGTTGCAATATTCAGTCCGGCTTCAACCAAAGAAATGTGTCTTTGGTGTTCTTTCGGGAAAACTTCTTGGCTTTATCGTCTCTTTGCATGGCATTGAGGTCGATCCATCTAAATTCAAAGCTATCCTAGAAATGCCCCCACCCAAAAACCTCAAACAATTGCGTAGTTTGCAGGGTAAACTTCAATCCATCCGGCGTTTCATCTCCCAACTCTCGGATCGATGTCAACCTTTCCATCACCTTCTTAAAAGGACATTGCCTTTCAATGGAGTGAAGAGTGTCACCAAGCCTTTGAAGCTCTCAAAGCCTATCTCTTGCAGCCACCCGTGCTTATTCCACCTCAGGATGATCGCCCTTTCTACCTTTACCTTTCTGCCACTGACCATGCTATAGGAGCCATGCTCGCACATCGGGACTTGGCACATCGAGAACAAGCCGTTTATTATATAAGTCGTACTCTCGTGGATTACGAGACTAGGTATACACATGTAGAAAAATTGTGCCTAGCCCTATCATTCGTAGCCACCAAACTCCGACATTACCTCCTGAATCACAAAACTTTTGTCATCACCAACACGGACCCCATTCATTATATGTATGCCAAACCACATCTAAACCAACGCATCGCCTGATGGCTTATGCTCCTCGCTGACCTCGACCTTGAGTTTGTACAACAGAAGTCAATCAAAGGACAAACTATTGCGGACCAACTTGCGGAGGCCCCTTTACCTGGGGAACAATTTACCAATTTTAATTTCCCCAACGAACTCATCGCCACTCTTTCACTCAGGGAAGAGTCGTATCCAATGACCCTCTTCTTCGATGGATCCAAATGCCAGCGCGGCGGAGGGGCCGGCGTTGTTCTCATTCCTCTTGACGTTGAGCCTATGCCTCTTTCATTCCGGCTCGATTTCCCCTGCACTAATAATACAGCGGAATACGAGGCCCTTGTTTTGGGTCTCCAGGTTGCGTTACACTTAGGTGTCAAATCTATTAATATTTTTGGCGACTCTCAATTGGTAGTCAATCAAGTTATGGGCATCTACCAATGTAAGAATGAGGAACTTCAAAAGTACAAACATTACGTGGATTCACTTTTGACCTCATTTACTCGTTATTCTATCTAGACCATTCCCCGCTCCACTAAAAAATTTATGGATACTATGGCTTGCTTAGCCTCGCAAATTCCTACCTCACCAACTGACTCTGACATATTCGTCTTGGTCCAACAACTCTTTGCCCCATCTTACTCAGCACCGGTTGTTTGTATGATAAATAATGTGTCTGCTAATTCACAGGATACCTGGTACCACCAATTTCACGACTACCTTACAACCTCTGTTCTCCCACCTGACCTAACTAGTACCGGCAAACACATGTGCTTTTCTTAAACATGTTTCTCGTTATGTCATCATGGGGGGACTCCTTTATAAACGTGGCTTTGATGGTATCCTCCTTCGATGTCTAACCGGCGCAGAGGTCACCTATACCATCCAACAAGTCCATGACGGTATTTGTGGTGGACATTTTAGTGGCCTTGCCATGGCTAAACGAATCCTTCGCCTAGGTTATTATTGGCCTACTCTTAATAACGACTGCTACGAATATGTTAAGCGTTGTGTTATGTGTCAACAACATGCCAACCTTCAACATACTCCTAGCCATCCGCTACAGGTCACACGAGATCTTTGGCCTTTCTCACAATGGGGTTTAGACCTTATTGGTGAGATCCACCCACCCTCTTCGCAACGTCACCGTTGGATAATCACAGCAACCGAATATTACACAAAATGGGTGGAGGCCATTCCACTCATTTCAATCAAAAAAGAAAAAATTGTCAAATTCGTTAACCATCACATTATCTGTCGTTTTGGTATTCCTCATCGCCTAATAACAGATAATGGTAAATCTTTTAAAAATAAGTTGTTACAAGACCTTTGTGACAACTTTGGTATCAAACTTAGTTTCTCATCACCTTACTATCCGCAGGCCAATGGTCAAGCTGAATCTTCTAATAAAACCCTAACCAAAATCCTCATGAAAGTTGTCAATGAGTCCGGAAGAAATTGGCACGATCACATTCCCTTTGCCCTTTGGGCTTATCGTACTAGCATTTGTACTTCCACTAATGCCACACCATTTTCTTTGGTATATGGTACCAAGGCGGTCTTGCCTCTCGAAATACAAATACCCTCCCTCAGAATATCTCTTCAGGATATTCTCACCAATGATGATTTCCACCAAGAGCGGTTAGCCCAATTAGAGCTTCTTGATGAGCGTCATCTTACAGCTCTTGATCACCTTCAAATCTACCAAAAACGCATCAAGCATGCTTATGATAAATGACTTCATGAGCGTACCTTTAAGGTTGGTGATCTTGTCCTCAAAGAGAATCAACATGTAACCAAACTAGAAAAGAGCAAACGTGGAAAATTTGCTCCTAATTGGATTGGGCCTTACATTATCACTCACACTTATGGATCAGGCACTTATCGTTTAGCTTCACTTAATGGTAAACCTGAGCCTGAGCCCCTTAATGCCTTGCATCTTCGACCATTCTACTGTTGAAATTAGTGTTATATCACTTCTTATCTACCTTACGCTCGTCCCTTGAGCTCATTTACCACCACATACACTTTGTTTCTTACATCTCAAAATCAAATCAAGCTCACATGGTTTGATTATCATCTCCCCTTAAAAGATGCCTTCCCCTTTTTAGTCTAGTCCATGACTTCAAAGTATCAAAATGACACATTCTTAATTAAAACACTTATGGGATTTTCTTGAGTCAAACTTCCTACAAAACTAGATGCTTTATGCCCAATGGACATCTAGACCTCTAAATTATACAATAGACTACTCCCTTGAAGGACAGCTATATGCCAAACTATTGCTGCTATTATATATAGACTGCTCCCCCGAAGGACAACTATACATAAATACCGCATCTGCTACTATAAATAGACTGCTCCCTTGAAGGACAGCTATACACAGTCAGCCTTTATCAGAAGCTTCTCACATTGATCAGCTTTGTGAAGACCTCAAGAACAAAAAAATACATATCCCATGTAGACTTCCCGCATTGATCAGTCTATATCCAGAAAAATAAAATAAAAATAAAAGCAGTACTTCAAAACACTTTTGAGTCATGGACTTGTCTATTTAGGTTTGGTTCTCTTTTGTCAGAATAATCATCTTATAATAAGTTCTCTGCACCCTCGCCCACATCAACCACCTCACCTCACTATTTGTCAAAGAAACAAAACTCAAGGGACGTGACGTATATCCGATATATTGTGATTATACCACTCTTTTCACCTATCGACTTCTCGCCTATGCAAGGTACCTAGGGATTCAAGCTCATCCTACATTAATATGTGGTTTGTTTAGCTCTTCTCAACTATGGGACACTCTGGCCTCTTTTGCTCGACTCTAGGATTGTGTGTTGACCTTAATCAGGACACGATTCCCTACTACTTGGGTATGCTAACTTTCGCTTCACCTATACCTACACCAACAACATTACCCTACCAACACCAACAACATTACCCTACCAACATCAAATGTTTTTGTTTTTACTAACCAACAAATTGCGTAACCATAACCAAATTGCCTGAATTCACCTCTCCCTGGTCCTAAGGGAGAACTACATCGGTCTGAGGCCCCTCCTTGCTTTGTGCAATGGGCTATGTAGGCAGCACTTAGGAGACATGGAGTCTCCCAAGGTTAGCTCGACCATCCCCTACCATACCCTATCATGTGTTGTAAATATAAATATTTTTTGTGTATTTCTATTTGCCAACATTCATCTTTATCCTTTTTCAAACAAAACAAAAACAACATTAAAAACACAACCATTCTTATTATTATCATCACTCAAAACCACATACATCTTTAGTTTTATTTTAGATGTTAAACAAATCCATCTTCTCTATCATCGACTCGTAGGTCGGCATCCTTATTTATTCTTATATTCCTATGAAATTCACTTAGACCCTTGCACCTCCTCCCGAATCAGGTGGTGATCATGATCGTCGATGCCCCTCAGTTGGCCTCTCCATCCTCAAAGGTGCCACTGCCATTGGTTCCTCCCATTGATCCGCCAACATCTCCTGTAACATACGAATACGTCCTCTCGCGTGGAGGAATCTTGCCTCCAGTCTCTCCACTCGTAACTGAGAAACCTCTAATAATCCCATTGTCTCATTCACCTGTGTTTGAAGCTGGTGAGCCAACTCCTGCAGATGATCTCTCTCCGTTGTAATCACAGCTATGTCTGGGCGCTCACGTGCACCTCGCAGCTCTGCTACCCACCATACTCTATAGGCCTCTGTCGTTCCCGCATCCATTACCCTACGATCGGCTGCTATCTCTTCTGGCCCTTCTGGAGGTGTAGGCCGGGGAGGTGAGAATGCTGCCTCGGCATCGATCCTCATGTATGGTCTATATGTCATCGGTATATCCTAAACGAACCCAAATTGTCGCCGCACGCGATCTAGAGGAATTCTCTCGTACTCACCCAGCCTGTGCCCTGCGATCCATCTCAATCGCTCTACACCCCTCAACTCCTCAGCTATGTGCTCCGTCACCATATAGTTCCCGTAAGGCCTCCAACAAATATCCGCAATCATCACCATCTCCCATACCTGTCTATAATACTCGATGTCATCTATCACGGCCTGGGATCTCGCTTCTTGTTCTGTCTGGACCCATCATCTGAATCCCAACCTTTGCACTCCTGCCTCTCCCGACTCAATGGGTCGGCCTATTGGACGCACACAAACAATATGCTCATAGGCCCAACAATGTAATAAGTACGAACAATCCAGTGTCGTCCTGTGTTTTCGCTTGCAGGCCCATAAACCCCTATATAACTCTGCCAGATATGCGGGTTCCCATGCGAAAGTCACGCTCATTTCTATCATTTCCCAAATAACACTCATCAATGCTTTGGGAAATCTTCCACCTTCCACCCTCGGTAATGCATAATACCCCACCGCTATCATTAATAACACGGCCAACCTCGTCTCCTCAGGGTGTGTTGCATACATTGTACCATACGTAAATGATAAACCTCGCTGTGTCAAATCTTGTGCAGCTGAACCAAATACTGTTGTTATCGCTGCCCGCCCCGCGCTAGATAACACCTGATACATTTTTTTTCCTATCATTGGGAGTCTCAAAATATGGAACACATCTTCCAAAGTCACTGTCATCTCCCCTGTTGGCAGATAGAAGGTATTCTTTTCTGGATTCCATCTCTTAATCAACGCCTGCAACATAGCATGGTTACGCACGATTCTTGAATAATAGCGAATTCCACTTAACCCCAAACGATTTATCAATGCCCATTCAGCTGGTGTTACATCTGCTCAGATTCGTGACAGCAACGCTGGCATAGTATCATTCATCCTTAACCCTGCTTCTACCTGCATACATCAAAACGACACATAATTATTCAAAAGAAACAAATCTCCAGAGGTTTTTTCTCAAATTTTGGAAACTCTTACAGTGACCGATATCGGTTATGAATAACTGATACTGGTTTGCTAACCGATACCGGTTACTTCTAAATGATACCGGTCACTGTCAAAAATATACCTACCCTGCTTAACACATACACTTACGATAGTTATTTTTCCCATTTACTCCTATTTTATACCTAAAAACATATGTGACCACCCTGTTTACCTACCCCATAGCACTCACCCCATCCCCAACCCTTGCCTATCACCTTTTCTTTCTCATCTTTACCCACTTACACTTCTTTCATCCTATTCACAAAACATGCAAGAATCAAATTACAACCAAACAGTTTACCTCTCGGGATGTAGCAGTTTGGGGCGGAACATGTCTTCCACCTCATCCCTGCCTGCTGGCTGCTTCTCCTCGTTCAGCCATGTTCACCACCCTTTTCAAATATAACTTGTCTTTCTACCTTCTGAATCTCAGCGGACGTTCACTTCACCTATCTCTTTCCTCCTTATCACTCAAAATTCTTTCATGCAATTACCTGTCTCAGTCATCAAACAGTGTCGCATTCACGTATTTAACTTCTTGCATGGCTCTCAAAATAAGAACTTAAGTTGCCACCAAAGCTTTTCTATTTTTAGAGAAGCTCATATTCGAATAACCGGTATCGGTTACCTAACCGATATCGGTCATATACCCACCTTTTTTTTAACCATAGTTCTTTTCTTTATTTTCTACCTAATTTTTGTGGCGCCCGCCTCTTTTTCCTGCATAACAACACCATTATCCATATTTTTCATCAAATCTATCTCTCATCACAATTTCATCAACATCATTTCTCTATATTACAAAACAAACAAGCCATCAATAAACAATATCAAAAACCATCAATCTATACACCATTTGGATCCAACTCAACAGCTACATACATTCAATTTCACAAACCAGTGACAAAACATACAACATTTCATAACACAACATGTCAATTAAACTCATCATCTATATATACATATATCCCATCAACGAAAGACATCAACATCATAAACCATGTGAATCAAACTCATCATACATTAAATATCACAAACCATCGACAAAACACTTAAAACATTTTAAACACAGCATGTCGGTCAAAATCATCATATAATATATATATATATATCAACAGTTTCAAATATGCAATTTACCCTGCATAGGGGCCTCTGTGATCTCATAATACTACAAAGCCGGCACACAGGCCGCAATAACTGTCATAATCTCGACTCCGCTCGCAAGCCGGTCTCTCATATAAAAAAAAATACTCGGCTCACAGGTTGGTATCAACTATACAACCTGTACTCGGCTCGCAGGCCGGTATATACAATAAATGAATCAATAAACGAATGAATAAATCATATGTGGGCACGCAAGCCTCTATAAACATACCGGTTCGCAGACCGGTGCCTATATCCAATGTACAAATAAAAAATCTCTGACCCAGGGATGTCTCAACTCTCCCCACCATCCTCAGCACCTCTCCCTGCCGGTCCCTGCGCTGCCTCTCGCCTCCTCCCTGTCACTGATCCCCCGGCTGTGGCTGCACCTCCTTGGGATCTCTGACTCCGCGAGGTCTCTGCTCTATGTGCCGCATATGACTGATAGTCAGCCTCGGTACCATCAAGAACATCCTGATAGTACCAGGCCTCCGCTCTCACCTCCATATAACGGTCCCATGCCACCATAGCTGCTGGGGTTGGTCCCCTGACTCCTAATACCAGTGCCCCCTGTGCCTGTGCTGGTGCTGCTGGTGGTGCCTGTGGCTGTGGCGGTACCTGTACCTGTGGCTGTGTCGGTGCCGCTGGTGGTGCCTGAGCCTTTGCCTGTACCTGTACCTGAGCCTAGGCTAGCTGCCCCTGTAAGACACCTATCTGTGCCTGTGCAGCAGCAAGCTGACCCTGTAATAACTATACCTGGCCCCTAAGCTGGTCCCTCTCTGCTCTAACAGTTGCCAAGTCTGGCTGTGTGGGCTGTGCTCTCCTCGCGGCTCTCTCTCCTGCCCACCATACTAAAAATGATCCCGTGTAGCCGGCGTCGTCCACTGTATCGTCTGCCTGCTTCTCTGTTGCCCAATCTAGGTCCACGGGCTGTGGTACAGGTAGTGGAGCCTCTACATCATCCCTCCGGTACTGAGGGAAGGGAGGTGGCTCATCCTATCGTAGCCCCATCTGCCAGCGTACCCTCTCCAGGGGAATCCGCTCATGCTCCCCTAGCCTCCGTCCCACTATCCAAAATGTATACTGGATCCACTGCAACTGTGCTCGGGCTCCTCTGCGGGGATGATGCCCTCTATAAGGTCTCCATACAATATCTAATGCTGTCAAGCCCTCTAATACATGCCGGTAATATGCCACATCTCATCCAGCGAGAATGGCTCGTGGCTGGCACACGACCCCCAACCACCTCTGAAAGCCATATCTATAGATCACCTGTGGCCCTGGCTGCTGAGGCAGCCCTACTGGTCTAATACATATGATATGCTCATATGCCCAATAGTGTAACAAAAACATAGAGCAAATCCCGAATCGCCTCATCCGGCAATAGCCCCACAGCTCTCGGTATAACTGCACCAGGTATACTGGTGCCCAAGCATAACATGTATGCTCCTCGACCATCTCGTGTAACACCCCCATCAACGCCCATGGAAAGTGGCCTCCCTCTGAGTCCGGGAGGGTGAAGCATGTAATCCCGATCATCATCAACACGGCAAGCCATGTCTCATGTCGGTGGGCACGGTACATATACCCATATGCAATGCTCGCGCTGTGATATGTCAATAGTGCGGCTGCATCCCCGAATACATGTAAGATGCTGTCCATGGCTGTCTCTACGTCCACCTAGAACACTACCTCTCCATCAATCGGTAATCTAAGGATGCGATACACATCCTCCAATGTAATGGTCATCTCTCCTGTCAGGAGATGGAACACATTGGTCAGCGGATCCCATCTTTCGATGAGGGTGACCATCAAACTGTGATCCCTATCGATCGCCCTGTACCGCTGGACTCCGCCGAGTCCCACCTCGTGCATAATGCCCCACTACGCTACCGACACGTGTGGCCGCATCCATCTCAACAGCGGGGGCATCCTGTCCCGCATCGTCAGCTGCTGACGTGCCTGCAAAACCAACTCACTACATTAGCCCTACTCTTTATCACAACATCTACTTATACCCTCTATACCCCCTTTTTACCCCCCCCCCCCCGACCACACCACAAATCTCTAACACACACCTCTACCCACCTATCTTCTCCAATATCCCCCTCCATCTTCACACCCAACACACAAAACCCAATCATAAACAACAACAAACAACCCAACACGCCAACCCCAACAAGAACTTAACACCCAAAACCACCGCAAAACCACGCAACAAAATAGCAAATCCTGCCTAGGGACCGGTACCGGTCACCCATAACCAATCCCAGTCCCCTTTCCACTGACGCCAGTCAATGTTAGACCGACACCGGTCACCCACAAACCCGACCTACCCCAGAACTTCGTGACTGATGCCGGTCACTTAGTGACCGGCATCGGTCACTGGAAAATACCCGAGCCGAACCCGACGCGGCTACCCCATTCAAATTTTTTTCCTATTTCTCCCTATATACCCACCCAAACACCCTAAAAACCTACCCACCCTGCCGCCTTGGCCTATTTCACCTATCTACCCTCTCATTTTTTCAAATAATTTCCATTTATTAATTATTTTCTACAAACCTTACATTCCTGCCCAAACCCCAAATCCAGCTTAACACAATCAAATTCACACAATGAAGGATTTCGAACCTACCAGTACGACGACACGTTGTCGTGGTGGGATGGATGGTGGTGGTCCAACTGGTCTAGCACCTCCTGCTCCTCCTGGCTGAGGCATGGCTATAAACTCTCCTCTGCTGGGTCCTCCACCAATCAAATGCTGCCTCCTCCTCACTAGGGTCCACCAAACACTCACATCTCCACTCAAATAGCACCACCTCAACCAACAAATGCTCCAATCTCAACAATACACCTCAGACAACTCAATTTGGGTTTCAAATTGACAATATGACAATGACAGACCGTATTTTTTCTTTTTATAGGTTTTCAACCTGTAACCGATAACGGTTATATTGTGCCCTAAGGAACCGATATCGGTCACCTATCCAATATCGGTCATACACAATCGATATCAGTTTTATCCCACCTCTACCCCAATTTCTTCCCTTATTTACTAATTGCCCTTTCTAGCAACGTCGCCTATATCCACCTTGGCTGAAAACCCTTTGTTAACTTCCATGGCCCGACTCAAGGTCATCACCAACCATCTGGCCCGACCCAAGGCCGTAACCCACCATTTGGCCCTACCCAAGGCCGTAACCCACCATTTAGCCCGACCCAAGGCCGTAACCAACCATTTGGCCCGACCTAAGGCCGTAACCCACCATTTGGCCCGACCTAAGGCCGTAACCAACCATTTGGCCTGACCCAAGGCCGTAACCAACCATTTAGCCTGACCCAAGGCCGTAACCAACCATTTGGCCCGACCCAAGGCCGTAACCAATCATTTGGCCTGACCCAAGGCCATACCCACCATTTGGCCCGACCCAAGACCGTACCCAACCATTTGGCCCGACCTAAGGCCGCACCAATTAAATACCTCGCCCAACATCAACACAATACACTTTTATCCACCCATCATGTCACTTTTTGTTCAATCGAGCTCACCTGTTCGTGTTTTAGCATGATTAGGGTCCTTGACTTGATCAGTCAACCAACTTTGCCTAGACCAAGACCGTGACGTTTATCTCAACCAAACCAACCATTTGGTACTGTCGAACATGCCTAAACGTTCCTGTACCTTACCCGTTATATCCCCTGGAGCTACTTCCTATGCCTTGGATACCAAGATTATATCACCCTTGTTTGGATAAACTATCGACATTTGCCTATGAATTGCTTGTTTTCTCTTCAAATCATGTACCCTGGTCGCACTACTACATTTCAACATGCGTCTGCTTCCTTGGACCTACCCCACCATCTTACCATCATCTGAACACCATTTACCCTTTATCAACCCTATCCCTGATTTCATGCTACCTCCATCTGTGATAGATTTGAGGGGGATTACCTATACCCCTAACAGGGGTAACCATTTCTTATTATTGTCCGTGTAGCTTTAACAAAGACAAGCTACACGACAATAAGGGGCTAAATGTAGACACCAAATTCGTGTCATTACGACCCCCCTGTGCCCCGCATCTCATTTCGCAACCTAACCTCATCACCTAAACCTTAAACATTTATTTATTAATTACCTTATAATTAATAAATCCACATCATCATACCTACCACCTCATTTCGCCACCTCATCATGACCTAGTCTTAACCCTAAACTAACCTAATTAAGACCTATAACTTGGTCCACATCCACACCCATGGCTAATTACTCCTCACCTGCACCTAAAACCAACCTCATAATGACTTGACCAAGCCCGCAACCAATCCCTTGGAAGAAAAGGAGGGAAAGCTAGCTATTTTACCAAAAATAGTCCGCTTTGACCTGAACCGATACCGGTTCCTACTCGATCGCCGTCAGTTTCGTAACTCCCATCGGTTCCCTGTAAATGACCACTTCCAACCAAAAACAAAGGATCGGATTTATTTTTTGATCGAAAAGAGGAGAAATCATTGAAAGGATCCGGATTTTCTTGGCCGAGCAGAGACAAGTGAAGAAAATAGATAAGTTTTCAGAGAAGGACATCAAGCCCAAGATCGCAACTGAATAACCAGAGCCCAGTGACACTCATCCGAGCATCAGAAGAGGAGATAGCTCATCTTGGATTGTCAAATCATCCCACTTGAGCCCTGTCTTCGTCATTATAGTCCTGGAACCTGCATCTTCATCAGGAACGAGTAAGTAGTGTCTCGTATGTTTCTAAGCACCATTTCTTGAGCATGTGGATTGATAGTAATTATAAGCTCATTCCTAGATCTACCACCTACCAGCACCCTACACTGAACCTTCATCCATACATCTTTGTATTCCCCCAGAAGACCATTTTATCACACTCTGAGCATTCCCTGTCCTCCCATTATTCCCCTCAGCCGTCCACCAATCTTAATAACCCCACGATCACCTTGCAACCAACCTCTATCCAGAAGCACTTAGATTGCTGACCGTACCAGTGTTGTTTATCCCCCACTGGCGGAGGTTCTCTAACCGCGGTCGGTTATCCAGTGACCGGCGTCGGTCACTGTGACTTATACCCCAAAACCCTTTTCTCACCTATTTGTCACCTAACAACCTTAGATCCAGTCTGGTTTATCCCTATAACTTAACCTGAATGTATCAACGACCAGTAACCGAACAAACAACGTGACGCTTTATTATTGATAGTTTAGCTTCTATTGCTTTGTAACGAGATACCTAAATCGTGATTTTGCAATAGATTTCTTTGTTATCATTTGTGTTAATTCGTATTAAAAGGGGAACTGACCACCTTTGAAAGGAAGTTTTATATTTCCTGGGCCTAAGGCAGCTCCCTCATTTATTGTCTAATTAAAATCTGGTGGTCTTGTATTCTTACTTGCAGGTAGTCCTTCCAAGACAAAAAGGAGTTCTTCACAGTCGATCTGATCTTTCTCTACGGTATGCGCACACCATCTCAACATTTAACAGGTATTCCTCCTAGCCCTAACCCTTATTTGATTCTCAAAGGAATGAAAGGATAGAAGCAAGTCTATTCCGCAGAGCCGAGACATTCCGTGCGAAACATCTCTCAGAAGAACATTGAGGTTAACGGATAACAATAGGGGTTCTAAGATTTATTTATTCCATCACTTCTATAGATATAATGGAAACGCCTCAAGTATGTGGGTATACCTATTGTTGAGGTGATTTTATGGTATCAAGGTTGGTTCCTTATTTATGTATCGTAAATCTAATATTTTGGGGTGTTTGGAGTTTTAAGTGTAAAATGTTGGCTGTAACTTGGTTGGGTTTTTTAAAATAATCCTTTTAACAAACCACAGTCAGGGGGACAGTAATTCCCTCCTCTTTAATGGGAGAGGTTCTGTTATTGAAAGCAAGCAACAAACTTATATACAAATGTACAACTTTCAAAATGTGGAGTCTTGTTACTTTGAAACGTTTTATGTCCAAAGATCATCAATATGAAAGGATGGAAGAATTAAGGAGATGAGGAAGGAAAAAAATAACAATACCTTTAGGAGATATAGATGGCATAGTATCACCTTATACGTATTAAACCAGGGAGATCCATAATAGAATAATTTTCTTTCATAACCAATATAATTCCAAAGACCCAAAGTTTAAAAAATCATATAAATAAGAACGACAAAGTTTCTTAATAAAAGAATGATAATTCACAAGTTTCAGACACGGAAAGAAGAAAAGTAGAACAAGAAATGGGAAAAAATTTGAATTGATTACTTCAAATCTATTACTTTACAAAGTACCAAGATATAACCCAACAACAACATGGAGAAGCCATTAAATAGTTTCCAAGAATGGTTACATTTGGTTACAAAAAAATGATGAAAACTGATTCGAGAAACCCATATTGGAGTCTCTCCAATGCCTCAGTCATCTCCATGTTTTATACCAAACCTAAATGCATTGAATCACAATTGTTTAATCTTCCCCTACAAACTTTGAATATGAGTCATCCATGTGGGAGAGATTTAAACTGAAGTAGGCCTACGGACACATTTTGACATTTTGTGCCCTTTATAGAAATAACACTATGGAACATTTTTTCCCACCCACCCACTTTTGATATGGTCTTGACACATGGCATTACTTGAGTTGGGACAGAGTCACGGTTTACTTTTACAATTTTACTTGTTTTCAATGTGGGCTCAAAAACACAAACTGCCCTGCCAGACCACTTCCCACATTGACCTTCATTGTGGGCTTAATATTTTACTTTTTCCCTTGGCATGAGTGGGGCTGGAGGTCACTTTTTAACTTTAACCTCTTTTAATGAAAGCAAGGCTCAAATTATCAAACTTGCACGATCACTTGCTTCCCCTCCTTGAATTTCTAGTCAAGTCTTAATATTTGATTTTCTCCTTTTTTTTTGGCGGAGGCCGTATATCTTACCCTTGACACGTGGTGAGATGGCACTCATCTGGAACCTACCCTTGGATTTTTCCTTTGAAATTTCACCAAGTTGACATGTGAAGAGCTCCATTGGTTCTTTATACTTAGCCGATTTGGGATTACTTTCCATCTGACTTATGTTGACCTCTAGACACATGTAGAGCTCACGCTCATTTGCGTTTCCACTTTGGATATGCCTCCTAAAATTACACCAAGTTGATGCATGGCTCACTTCCACCAGTCTTGGACTTTTTAATGACCAAATTTTTCTCTCCTTTAACTTTGACCATGTGGAAATCTTGCACTCATTTGGAAACTTGGCTTTCTTGTTTCACTTCTGAAATTGCACCATTGATGCACGTGGAGGCTTCCATCGACCCACTCATACTTAGTCAATTTAATCAATCAAGCTCTATCTCTTTTTAAATGTGGGACACATGGTAGAATGGCACAAGTTTGAGAACTTCCCCTAGCTTTGACTCTTGAAATTGCACTGATGAGGCACGTGGTGTCATCCTCTAAACCTTCCATACATAGTCAATTTAGGACTTGTTCTATCTTCATTTTGGACATGGGACACGTGAAAAGCTTGCACTTATTTGAGGAATGTCTGGCATGGGCCTTAGCTTTGAGTTGCACTATTTGGATGTGTGGACTCTTCTGATGTCACTTGGAAATGATAAACATTGCACAATAATATGAGAAAAAAACACCGAATAATAATAATATAGAAATTTAATTCATTCAAGACGTCGATTACAATGATAGAGGTTATATTTTATAATGTTTGATCTCCTACAAAGGTGGATTCAAAATTCATCTTCAATCGCTCATATCACTCTCCATGAATCTCTCAAATTTATCCCTAGGATATCTCTCTCATCCCTTTATTCTCTCTCACACAAAAATAGCTACATGAGTTGTTTATTCAACAAATATCACTCACACACAACTATTAACTATAATATTAATATGAGTTGTATTAACTAATTATTAATAATATTACAATTTAGTAATAATTTCACAATATATTTGTAATAGAAACATGGTCCATGCCGCATCTAATCCGAGATATCCACGTACTTCCCATGGATGCTAGGGAAAATATTAATCAGGAAGATACACCCCTCATTCCCGACTGTGTGAAAACTAAAAATAAGGGAAAAAAACTCCACCATTATGCCTGACTTTCAAATTGTTCTCCATAGAATGGGAAATTGGAAACAATACTAGGCTTGAGATGATCCATTACTCCAAGGAACTGACTCAAAATTTTAAAAACTTGACTTCAAAAAGACGGGAATTTTGAGTGCAACAACAATTGGCTCTTTCTGGGGATGACTTGGCAGAGGAACGGGGCAAGCCTAAGGACCACAGAAGAACTCTGGGAAAGTAGACCAGTTCCTTATCCATTGGGAAAATAGAGTCAAAGGAAAACCAACATAGGATACAAAACACATGAAAAGAAAACAAACCAAAAGGAAAAATAAAAATAAAACACAAAGGAATGACCCAAAACTAATAACGTTGTACACAATATACAGAAGTGACCACCTAGTCACCTAGGAATTGAACAACTTCATATACTACCCACTATAAGGAAGTGGGAGAGGAGAACCATCCAGATAATTCAAACAGAACAAATTTTCTCCAGTAAAATGCCTAATTTTAGAAGGACCAAGCCAAAGGGAATCAAACTTACCATGGCTTCCTCGAGGTTCATGCCTTTTTTCCCACAATAGAACAATGTATCCTAATTGAAAATATTTGGTTCTAGCTTTATTTTCAAAAAAATCTTTCACCTTTAGTTGCTAAGCTGATATTCTATCAAAAACCTACAACCTGTCTTCATCCAGCTTCTACAGATACATGATACTCTTGTCCAAGGAACTAGAAAAAATTGAATCTTCAATAAAATTCATTAAGTGCAAGGCTGGTAATTTCATTATCACTTGTAACTAAGCTTCAACACCATATACCACTTGAAAATGAGACATCTCAATTGCTCTTTTGGGTGTAGTTCTATCTACCCAGGGAGCATCATAAACTTTATTTGGCCAATTCCTCTGAGAGTCATTGACAAGATTTTGAACGATGGTTACCAAATTCTTCTTTGTTGATTCTAATTGTTCATTCCCTTGGGATTAATAGTCTTAAGAGTGAGAAAGGGAAATTCCATAACCATATTAGAAATCCATCATCTCAGAAGAATGAATATTTGAAGCATTATCAGTTACAATATTTTTTGGTACCCCAAACCTTATCAATATGTTCTCCTTAATGAAATTACAAACTACCTCAGAAGTAGTGCTTTTGACTGGGATGGCCTCTACCCACTTAGTGAAGTAGTCTATAGAAATTAACACATGAGTATGCCCAACACTGGAGGGAGGGTTGAGAGTTCCAATGAAATCCAATCCCCACTATTGAAAGGGCTCATAAATCACTATTGGATTTAGTGGAAAAGCACCCAAGCTTAGGTCTGACCAATAAAATCCTAATAGGATTCACACTTACCTACCCATTTTGATGCATCTTTGAACAATTTAGGATAAATAGTACCGAGCATGAAGAATTTTGTGAGTAGTGACTACAGAAGAGAAGTGGCCTCCACAAGCTTGATCATGAAAAGCATAGAACAAATTATTAAATTTTTTCTTGTCTACACACTTCAAGAATCTCCCATCTATGCCTTGCTTGAACAAAGCATTCTCCCATAGCACATACTATGCAGACCTTAGCTTTATATCCTCTCTTCTCCTTGGCACTCAAGTGACATGGACACTCTCCATAGGTAAGAAAATGTGCAATATCTGCATACCATTCATCTATTGTAACTAATGAAGAGGAAAATAGGAACATCAACTTCTTCTTTGGAAAATTTTACATCAGGTCCTTTAGCAATAATCTAACACAAGCCTTTACACCATACTAGCTTAGTTATCTTGATATCCAAGTCATATTCGTAGACCTTTACTACCCAATTACCTCTCTTAGTTCTAAACTCTTGTTGTGTAAGAATGGATTTTATGGTTGTGTCAGAAACAAGCACAATAAAGTGTGAATTAAGAATATAAAAATGAAACTTATTGACAACTTTAACCACTAAAAAAGAATTTTTCTCCATCATAGTATATTTCAACTCATGATCTTTCATAACATAGCTCATGAAGCCAATAGGAAGCTCATGATCCTCTGAATTCCTCTGAGTCAGCACAACACCCTGGGTAAACTTTGTAGCATAGAAATATATGATAAAGTCCTTATTGAAATTGGGACATGCTAAGATGGGGGTCTTAGTAATGGCTTGGGTAATACCTTCAAATGTCTCCTTACCCTCAGAAGACCGACCAAAGTTTTTCTTTCCTTTCATCATGTGTGAAATGCTCATAGCAAGTTCTACAAAATTAGGAATAAATATCCTCAGGAAATTAATCTTACCAAAGAAAGAGTGAACACCCTTTTTACTTGCGGGAAGAGGAATATATTGAATTTCTTGCACTCTTTCTGGATCTATCGTAATTCCCTCCTTAGAGACAATGTGCCCTAGTAACTTGCCTTTAGTGACACAAAAGATAGACTTCTTTGGATTGAGAGAGACTCCATGCTCCTTGCACTTCTAGAGGACTGATTCAAGATGATGAAAGTGATATACCCTTGTTTTAGAGAAAACCATCAAATCATCAAGGTAAACAACCCACACACTTCCCCTTCAAACTTCCAAAATCCAAGTCCATTTCCCTCTAAAAGCTGGAACCATCATTTATAAGACCAAAAGGCATTCTCTTGTAAGCAAAGGTTCCCTAAGGAGTAGAGAAAGAAATTTTCTGTTCATCTTGGGTACTGACCTCCACTTGATTGTATCCAGAAAATCCATCCAACATAGACAACATCTATGACCCTGTGATAGCTTACAAAACTTGATCCATCTTGGGGAGAGGATAGTTGTCCTTTAGAGAAGCTTGATTCAAAGTCTCGAAATCCATATAGATGTGAATCTCACCATTGTTATTCCTGATAGGAACAATGTTGGCAATCCACATTGAATGGTGTAAAGGAAAGATTATTTTTTCCTTTAGCAACTTCTAAATCTACTGGAAAATAGTTCCAGAAACCTTGGGTTTATATTACCTTTGTTTCTTCTTGAACGGTTTCATCCCAAGTTTCAGAGGGATAAATTTTTTGCATTTCCTCTGGTTGGAAATCCTTGAGATCATCATATGAATAGGCCAGAACATCAGCATAGCTTTTTAGCAGATTTACTACCTTCTTCTTCTCCTCTGGAGTGTAGTATTTCCTAATGTTCACCATCTTAGGTTCATCAAGACTCCCAATATTCACTTTTTCACACTCAGTAGACTGTCAGGATCCTTGGAAAGTTTTATACTTAATGTATATATCTTGCTTATCAAACATGTCCTCCAAACTCACCAGCCTTTTAGGAATCTTGTTACCTTTCAATTTGATTCAGCCATCTTGATCTGTCTCTTCCTTGATATCTCCTTCATTGGAAAATAAACACTCCCTAGGCAAGGTCTCACTTACTTCAAAATAGAGCTAGTCAAAACTATCCTTAAGCTCCAAGAAAGAGAGAAAATGTTTATCATCTTTGAAAACCTGCCAGTTATTTGCATTATCTGGTACGTTGGGCCTATGAACCATTTTAATGGTAAAATTCTCTTGAGATAAATCTGGATGAGGAATCAACAAAGATCCAAAGACAACTAGAGAGTCAGCTCTAGTGTTCATTTCACTTAGCACAACTTCAATGAAGAAAACATCAAGGAACTTGATGGAATCCTAGACAAGATTCCTATAATGTTTCAGCATCTTATTCTTCACTTGGAAAATATCTCTGACTTGTTTCACAATAAGTTCTGCATCACCAAGAGCACAAATATTCTTCACTACCATCTATTTTTCCATGCTCAGTCCAAGTATGAGCGCCTCATATTCAGCTGTATTGTTTGTATTTTCAAAATAGAGCTTGAAAGAGAAAGGATCAATGTTCCCTTCCGGAGATGTCAGCACCACACCAGCCCAAGAACCAGCTGAAGAGCATCTTCCATCAAAATACAGATCCTTAATGCCATTGGGGTCTTGAATAACTCCCTTGGGAAGCCTTGCCTCATCTTATGACATAATCATGTAGTTCCCATTCCCTACATCCTCATAGAGTATCTATTCTTTTGGGTCATCATCCTTTTACACAATGTACTCAGTCTATCTCTCAGGTAGCAGATTTTTCATTTTTCCATTGACCAGGATCAAATCATATGACCAATCCATTTGAATCTCACCTCCTACCTCCTTACATAAATTTCTACTCAGCAACATCCCATATGAGGGAGGAATATTAGGTACCAAAATGGTTGCTAAGACCCTTTTCTCTAGAAAATTAGTGAAAGATGTTAGGAATAATATTAGATATTGTGAACATTATTATGAGTGTGGAAATAAATAATATAGTGTAATGTAATACAACTATTTATGAGTTATTAACTCATGTAAATAGTTGTAACTAGATAATGTTTGTTGTGAGAGAATAATGGGATTGAGAGTTTGAGTGAGATATTGTGGGGATTAGGAGAGATATGTGGGATGAGTAGATTTTCATATGGAACAAAAAGAATGGCCTCCACAACCAAGATACAAATCTACAGAGCTATGAACTTAGGTTTTACACAAGTCTCAAGCATGAGTGCATGAATGTTGGGGACGTCCTTATGTTGTGACGTGTTGAATCATGTGTAGAAGGTTCAACTAGATCTGGAAATCATCAATCACTTCGTAGATCAAGTAACATGTAATAGATCTGGGTTGAGGCTAGAGGAGAGTACGGGTAATCATAGATGTAATGGATGGTCTTCAGAATGGATCTCAATAAGGACTCCGAGCAAACTATACCCAAGGCAGAAAACTTCCACGGATAGCACAGAAGATGGAAAAACTGGCGTATGGATTGATACTAGGGAAGTAAACCCTTTTATAAAGCCATGTGGAGATTTTTCACAATAGGACACATGCAAGATAGGTGGAAACCGTATTCCCTAGAGTTGTTGATGCAAATCTCTGCCATGTCGTGTCTTCCCAATCATCTAAAGAGCAAACTGAACCAATTCTTCAATGTAAATGTAGATGTGTGCATGTGTCAGGAAAATCTACAAATGTGGGTGAAAATGCATGATCCGAATCCACGTGATGAGAAATGCCAATGCAAATCATGGTGAAAAATATCAAATACAAGCTCATAATTCCTTGGCTATAAACAAGATCCTCCTTACACAGGTATGCAGATTCACAAATAAAGAAATAAAAAATTAAAACAATAACGTAATCCAAATAATTTTTACTCTTCCTCATGTATGGGGGAAACTATATATGTTACCCCCAATAACATTTTTAATTTTCACATTACGCTCTGATACCATTGTTAAACACTGCAGAATTACATTAAACACCAAATAATCCTGATAATGTTCTATGTATTTGCCATCCCGAATGAATTCAAATTGATATTATTATTATTCAGTGTTTAATGTAATTCTGCAGTGTTTAACAAAAGCTACTTGTGCATATTTAATTCTTCCAACTAGAAGCACTTTCCTACTTTCCATGGAATAACAGGAACTTAAGGCACATGTTAGGGTCAAACCCAAAGCATTGGCTACCTTTGCAGGCATTACATTATTTGATGCTCCCGAGTCTCTAACATAGTTACTGAGTTTATGGCCAGCTATGAAAAGGGTCACATAAAATTATTCAATTTTCTCATTAGGGGAAGTGAGTGTAGCCAAAATTCTTGATTGAGGTGACGAAGAGCGGGTGCGAAAAAGGCCTTTAGAAGTACCAGATACGACTTTGGATTTGGAATTTACAAAGTTCACCATTTTATTAAAATCTTTTAGATGTGTCTAGTAAAACTCTACCTCTGAAATTTGGATTTTGGTCCTTTTGAGGTGATCAATGATATCAAAATACCCACATGTAGATGGGGCATCATTTCTATAAACTTGAGAGACTCTTGATCTATCTGTTTTATTATTTGAAAGAGAAGGAGTTTTGGAAACAGAAGTAGAAGAACGATTATTAGAATTACTCACCTCTTCTATGGAGGCAATGGAAATGGGAGCTCCTCTTCTTGCAATCACTGGAATAATTATAGGAAGCTCCTTAGACTTCTTGGCAGGCTACACCACTCTCTCTTTTTTATTTGTTTTTACCCGAGTCATAATAGCATATGACTCACTATTCATATCTGCCACTCTTTCCTCATATTCATATTCATCATCCATACCTGCAGTGGTGAGGAAATGAACTTTTGATCCACTAAGATCTTCCACTTATTTAACTTCCTCTTCTAGTTCTTCATATAATTCATTACACTCCTCATCATTAGGTTTTTCAACTTCATAAGTGGCATTGACTAGAACCTTGATGGGTGGGATTTCAATTGCCAATCTTTTCTAAGAAGCAAGAAGGTGGTTCCTAGACTAAAAATTCTTCCTCGAAACATCCTAGTAAGGGGTATGCTAAGCCAATTGTTTCTTAAGAGCAATGAGATCATTTGCAATCTTTTGTACTAATCGTTCAAAACTGGCTCCATGGGAAGAGGAATAGGAAGAAGGTTTAGAATTGGAGGATTTTGTTTTTAGCTTAGTGAACATGATCAAATCATCCTCAACATTGATATCTAAATGGTGAGCAAAATCCAAAGTTGCAAGTTTGGATCTTCTTAGTTCATATCTCAGTTCAGGAAACTCGACATTACGGAAGAAGAAATTTTGGATTTGATCCACTGGATGAGTGTTCTATGGAATTTTATTAATTATCTTGTTGAATTTATCCACAAATTGTCTTATGGAATCAAATGGATCATTCTTGATATGATAAATTTATGGTAACAAAGCATGCACATCTTCAGCAGGTTTGAAACGTTGCTCAAACTGAGTTGTCATAGTATTCTAATTAGTAATAGACCCAATAGGAAGATGGTAGAACCAGTCATTAGCATTTTCCTGTAATTTCTCCACAAAAATCCTAATAGATACATATTCATGTTCAACCCCAAGAATCCCACATGCAAGAATGAAGTCTAAAATGTGTTCATCTAGATATACATTCCCATCACCTTGGAACTTTGGAAAAAATTTATTGTTACTCCTAGGAAACTCATGCAATGGATGAGGTAGATCAAGAGGCCCAACCTATTGTCCCCAAGGCAAAGGAACTACCATCTTTGGAAAAATTGATTGAAGGGGAACTCAAACACCAGCAAGAATCAAAGCATGAAGATTGGGACTGATATGTTCCTAAGGAACACTATCCTTTGAATTTCTATCTTTAGTAGGAGGTGTGCTTGTAGAACAATTCCCTCTGATCCTTCTTTTTTGAAGAGAGAAGTTTTGTTGTTCCAAAACTTGAAAATGGGAATCCTCAACCCTGAGAGCTTTCTTCGTATGTGTATACCATAGAGTTTCCAAACCAACTATGATATTGAAGTTATTCTTGTTAGAAAGGGATCCATTTGAAATGAAATCCCCATTATAGTCCCCAAAAACTATTGGTTTTTTACAATGATCCTTTTTACAAACCACAATAATGGGACAACAAGTCCCTCCTCTTTAATGGGAGATGTTCCCTTATTGAAAGAAAACAACAAACTTATATACAAATGTACAACCTTCAAAGCATGGAGTCCTGGTACTCTGAAACATTTTATGCCCAAAGATCATCAGTATGAAAGGATGAAAGAATTAAGGAGATGAGGAAGGAAGAACATAACAATACCTGGAGGAGATATAAATGGTACAGTATAACCTTATACTTATTGAAGCAGAGAGATGCATAATAGAAGCATTCACTTTCATAACTAGTACAATTCCAAAGACACAAAGTTTCAGAAATCATATAAACAAGAACACAAGGTTTCTTATCATGTAGTTCCCATTCACTGTATTCTCATAGAGTATATATGGTTTTGGGTCATCAACCTTTTGCACAATGTACTCAGTTTGTCTCTTAGGTAGCATCTTCTTCATTTTTCCATTGTTTGGGATCAAATCATATGACCAATCCATTTGAATCTCACCTCCTACATCCCATACGAGGGAGGAATATAAGATACCAAAATGGTGGCTAAGACCCTTTTCTCTGGAAAAGTAGCAAAATCTACTTGTGCATCTTTAATTCTTCCAGCCAGAGGCACTTTCCTACTTGCCATGGAATAATAGGAACCAAAGGCACAAGTTAGGGTCAGACCCAAAGCATGGGATACCTTTGTAGGCATTACATTATTTGATTCTCTCGAGTCTCTAAAATAGTTACTGAGTTTATGGCCAGTTATGAGAAGGGTCACATAAAATTGTTTAATTTTCTCATTAGGGGAAGTAAGTGCAGCCAAATGGCTTGATTGAGGTGAGGAAGAGTGGGTGGGAAAATGGCCTTTAGAAGTACTGGATAAGACTTTGGATTTAGAATTTACAAATTTTACCATTTTAGTAAAATCCTTTAGATGTGTCTGGTAAAACTCTACCTGTGAAAATTTGAATTTTGGTCCTTTTGAGGTGATCAATGATATTAGAAGACCCACATGAATATTGCACATCATTTCTAGGAACTTGAGAGACTCTTGATCTATCTGTTTTAGGATTTGAAGGAGAAGGATTTTTGGAAACAAAAGTAGGAGTATTAGAATTACTCACCTTTTGTGTGGAGGCAATGGAAATGGGAGCTCCTCTTCTTGCAATCACTGGAATAGTTGTAGGAAGCTCCTTAGACTTCTTGGCAGGCTGCACCACTTTCTCTTTTCTATTTGTTTTCTCCCAAGTCATAACATCATATGACTCACTATTCATATCTGCCACTCTTTCCTCATGTTCAAATTCATCATCCATACCATCAATGGTGAGGAAATGAACTTGTGATCAACCAAGTTCTTCCACTTATTACACTTCATCTTCTAGTTCTTCATATAATTCATTACGCTCCTCATCATTAGGTTCTTCAACTTCATATGTGGCATTGACTGGAACCTTGATGGGTGGGTTTTCAATTGGCAATCTTAACTGAGAAGCACATAGATGCTTGCTAGATTGAAAATTCTTCCGTGGAAAATTATGGTAAGGGGTATGCTGAGCCAATTGTTTCTTGAGAGCAATTAGATCATTTGCAAGCTTTTGTACTAATCATTCAAAACTGGCTCCATGGGAAGAGAAACATGAAGAAGGTTTAGATTTGGAGGATTTTGTTTTCAGCTTATCAGACATGATCAAATCATCCTCAACACTGATAGTTAAATGGTGAGCAACATCCAAACTTGCAAGTTTGGCTCTTCTTAGTTCGTATCTTAGTTCAGGTAACTCGGCATTAAGGAAGAACTTTTGGATTTGATCCATTGGATAAGTGTTCTATGGAATTTTATTAATTAGCTTGTTGAATATATCCACAAACTATCTCATGGGGTAAAATGGCTCGTTCTTGATATGATAAGTTTATGTTAACAGAGCATGCACATCTTTAGCAGGTTTGAAACATTGCTCAAACATAGTTGTCATAGTATTCCAATTAGTAATAGACCCAATAGGAAGATGGTAGAACCAATCATCAGCATTTTTCTGTAATTTCTCCACAAAAATCCTAACAGAGACATATTCATGTTCAACCCCAAGAATCCCACATGCAAGAATGAAAGCTAAAATGTGTTCATCTAGATAAACATTCCCATCACCTCGAAACTTGGGAAAACTTTTCTTGTTACCCCTAGAAAACTCATGCAATGGATGAGGAAGATCAAGAGGCCCAACCTGTTGTCCCCAAGGAAAAGGAACTGCCATCTTTTGAAAAATTGAATGAAGGGGAACAAAAACACCAGCAAGAATCAAAGCATGGAAATTAGGAGTGAGATGTTCATGAGGAACACTATCTATGGATTTTCTGTCTTTTGTAGGAGGTGTGCTTGTAGAACGAGTCCCTCTATTCCTTCTTGTTGGAAGAGAGAAGTTTTTTTGTTCCAAAAGTTGAAAATGGGAATCCTCAACCCTGAGATCTTTCCTCCCATATGTATACCATAGAGTCACTAGACCAACAATGATATTGAAGTTATTATTTTTAGAAAGGGATATGTTTGAAATAAAATCCCTAGTAGAGTCCCCAAAACCTGTTAGGTTTTTAAAATGATCCTTTTAACAAACCACAGTAAGGGGACAACAAGTCCCTCCTTTTTAATGGGAGAGGTTCCCTTATTAAAAGAAGGCAACAAACTTATATACAAATGTACAACTTTCAAAGTGTGGAGTCCTGGTACTTTTAAACGTTTTATGCCCAAAGATCATCAATCGGAAAGGATGGATGAATTAAGGATATGAGGAAGGAATAACATAATAATACCTTCCGGAGATATAGATGGAAGAGTGTCACCTTATACGCATTGAACTAGGGAGATTTAGAATAGAATCATTTGCTTTCATAACCAGTATAATTCGAAAGTCACAAAGTTTTAGAAATCATATAAACTAGAACACAAGGTTTCTTATCATTAAGATTGATGATTCACAAGTTGCAAACATGGAAAGGAGAAAAGCAGAGGAAGAAAGTGGAAAATTTTTGTATTGATTACTTCGAATCTATTACTTTATAGAGTACCAGGATCCAACTTGAACAAAACATGGAGAAGCCATTAAATAGTTTCCAAGAAAGGTTATATTTGGTTACAAAAAAATGATGAAAACTGATTCGAGAAACTGATATCTGAGTCTCCCCAATGCCTTGGCCATTTTTATGTCTGGCAAAAAAACTAAACGCTTTGAATCACAACCATTCAATCTTCCCCTGTAAACTTTGAATATGATTTGTCCACATGGGAGAGATTTAAACTGAAGTGGGCATGCAGATGCCTTTTGCATTTTGTGCCCTTTAGAGAAATAGCACTTTGGAAAATTTTGGCCTACCCACCTACTTTTGATATGGTCTTGACATGTGGCCTTACTTGAGTGGGGACAAAGTCACAGTTTACTTTTAAAATTTTAGCTCTTTTGAACGCAGGATCAAAAACACAAATTACCACACCGGCCCACTTTCCACTTTGACCTTCGATGCGGGTTTACTATTTGACTTTTTCCCTTGGCATAGGCAAGGCTATGGGTCACTTTCTAACTGTAAGATCCTTTAATGAAAACAAGGCTCAAATTCTCAAATCACCCTAACGTCCTGCTTCCCCGCCTTGACTTTCTATTTGGGATTAATATTTGACTTTCTCCCTTTTGTTTAGTGGGGTCGTATATCTGACCCTGGACATGTGGAGAGATGACACTCATTTGGAACCTTCACTTGGATTTTTCCTTTGAAATTATGCCAAGTTGACATGTGAAGAGCTCTGCTGGTTATTTATACTTAGCTAATTTCGGCTTACTTCCCACCTGACTCATATTGACCTTTAGACATGTGGAGAGCTGGTGCTCATTTGAGTTTTTACTTAGAATATGCCTCCTTAAATTACGCCAAGATCACGCGTGGCTCCTTCTGCTGACCTTGTACTTTTCAACAACCAACTCTGTCTCTCCTTTGAATCTGACCACATGGTGATATGGCACTCATTTGGAAACCAGCCTTTTGGTTTCACTTCTGAAATAGCACAGTTGAGGCACATGGAGGCTTTCATTGACACGCTCATACTTAATCAATTTAAGCAATTGGCTATGTCTTTTTTTGGACCTGGGACACGTGGAAGAATGGCGCAAGGTTGATAACTAGCCCTAGCTTCAACTCTTGAAGTTACATCGATGAGGCACGTGGTGTTTTCTGTTGAACCTTCCATACTTAACCGATTTAGGTTTGTTCTATCTTAATTTTTCACCTAGGACACGGGGAAAGCCTGCACTTATTTGAGGATTGTTCCATGGGTCCTACCCTTGGAGTTGTGTCGTTTCGATGCATGGAGGCTTCCTTTATCACGTGAAACATCTCCATACTGTTTTTAATTAGATATATCCATGTACTACCCATGGCTGTTGGGGAAAAAATTAATGGGGAAGATACGCCCGTCATTCCCGACTATGTGAAAAATAAAAAGAAGGGAAAAAACTCCACCATTACGCCCAACTTTCAAACTATTCTCCATGGAATGGAAAACTACAAATAATGCCAGGCTTGACATGATCCATTACTCCAAGGAACCAACTCAAATTTTTTGAAACTTGACTTCAAAAAGAGGGAAATTTTGAGTGCGACAATATAACTTAAATTTGAATGGGGTGATACACCAAATTGATTGAGGGCTTTAACTGAGTACATACACAATAAAATTGAGAACAAATCGTAGATGCATGAACCAATGAGTTTTCATCTTGATCCTAAGGAAAACACTTGTGTGTTGAGGGAATAAAGCAAAACAACATAGTAGCTAACATGCACACTAAGACTGTGTAGAAAATACCATATATCCAGCAATGTAAGATAATTCAATCATGGAATTAACAATCACAAGAGATAATAGAAAGATACACACCATTACAAATAATTGGAAAGGTAATAACTAGTTCTCATCCAAGAGAAAATGTGGCAAAAAATTTCTTCAGCACTCATACATCCAAAAATTCTTCCTTTGTGCCTTGCTAGTGCACAAAATATATACCAAAAATACATCACCCAACCCTTACACAAAATAGGTTGCATTCTGTACTTAACCATGCATGTTAATTTTATCCTTCATCATGAATAAATAAAGGAATAAAAATAACTATGCTTTTACATTTAGGCAAAAATAGCCTTGGTTCGAAAAATACACTTAGTCAAAGTGTAGTTGACTGCTTTAATTTTATTACAATAAATCTAGGTGAATATTTTGGCTAATAATAGCCCTTGATTGATATACAAGCCTTCTCCAATGTGCATGCAACTATTTCCTTTGCTTTAGGTGATGATTAAATAATCATACTTGATTCTCTGATGTGACACTTGAATATTCACCCACATTGCAAAGGAAATTCTATGTTTGTTTCTGTTCTATCCTTTTGTGAAGGCATGCAAAAATACTCCTTTGCAAGCAAAATAATACTTTTGATTTAAAACACTTAACAATATTTATTCACCCCACTATGGGGGCCACTGTGAATACATGTGCAAATAACATCTTCATCACTTGTACGAGGTATTCTTTTAGCAGATTTTAAAGTATATTTGCAAATAATAAGGTAATTACTCATCCCCTTTGATATAGTCTAGACCTTCATGTTGTCTCTTGACTTGGCATATACATATTTGTTTAAACAATGATTGCTACCATTTTTACTATCACATGGCACATACGTTGGCATCCTTTGATTGATTCTTGCATTGTATAGTCTTCGGGCCCCTTTGGTTATACATCATGGCATACATTATTCTTTCGGTCTTGTAGCAAATGTTATTATTTGTTTTCTTTAGACCTTAGTCAAGGTCATGCAAAAAATTATTTCGTAAGATGGGGCTACTCGTCACGATACTTAGATCCTCATTTGCTCGTACGTGGAAACTAACTTAAAGGTAAGGTTAGGTTTTTCCCCATGGTTGACACATGCACATATTGACTTGTGTGGTTGAGTTAAGGCTAACTCAATGGGTTAGGAAACAAAACATTTGAATTCCTAGTTATTTTGTGCATTATCATGAACTCATTTCGAGTTGGGCGAATCCTTGTTGAAATTTTTCTTTGGTGGCCATGGAAAAATATTTTAGAGCTCTGTTTTTATCTGGAGTTTGCATTTTTACGTTGAAAAATTAGCATAACCGCCATCTTAGACGCTTTTTAAACTCGATATCTCTTCATTATTTATAACTATACTTTACTTAGTGAAGCTTTGAGATGCCATGCTCATATTCATAATGGTAAAACTCTTCATTATTTCAATTATGTAACTTCATTTGATATTATGGTTGATTCCATACTGAAAATGCTTTGAAAAAACAATGCTTTTTAATATTTTTTGATTTTGTGAAATTTGCAAGCTTTGAAGATTATTCCGAGTCCTAGTTCTCGCTCTGTATTCTAAAATATTTTTAGGGTTTCAAATGCTTGACTGAAAATGGTGAGTTCTCATTCTTCAACTTTAATCTTTTTCCAAATGGTCGTTATATCTATAGCCGGGAGAAAATTTTTGGGGTTTTCTATGACGTACGAATCGTTTAAGGGTTTTATGGAGATTTTAGTTTCAGACTTGTGCAATTTTCACACGATACCCAACCTGGGTTCGTAATTTTAATTTTCCATATAATGATAAGTATGAATCTGTTGGAAACAAATCATACCCAAAACTGGGTTGCTCATTTTGCGACTAATGTGAATTTTCTGAATTCTTGATTCACGTGGGTCTTTATATTCTCTCCTTCGTGGTCATTTTGATTTCAACTTCTGTTTATTTCATGATATATCGCTATACCCAACACGGGTTTCATCGTTTTGTCGATTCAAAAGTTCTGAAGTGGATATTTATATTCTTTCTTAATACGGCCTGCGTATTTTGGTTCATTTTACCATTGATCTAGTTGCATCTTTTATTCTGGGTAGTTTTCTACTAAAAACAGGGTAAAACCTCTCCTTTTTCCTTATTTTAGAGCTATTTTTCTTTGTATCTGGAGGCCATCATCTAGGAATTCGTTTATACGTGCTTTCTTTGTAAATTTGTGTCTTTGGCTCTTGCTCTTAACCTGAGAATGTTCAGGTTTACACAAATATGTGTGTGATCATTTGGGATTCAAATTCGTGGGTTGCTATTCAGAAACCTTTGGCTGTATTTACAAATATCTTGACATATTCTGTTCTAACCCAAATCTGGGTTTGCAACTATTCATCTTTGGAGACTTTGGCACTTGTCGTATCGTGCTTGTGAGCTTGGCCTTGTCTTTGAGTTGTGCATTTAGCCTTAAGGCTTTGATTTAGGATGCTCTATATTGTTCTGACCTTGAAGTACAATGGAAAGGATTATTGAATGTGTACTCTATGTAAAGCCTTTTGCATGTTGTCACATTTTCATTGCAATAATCAATACTTATTAATCTTTCATTATTCCATTCTACTAATATTGTGGCATAAGGCATAGTTGTATGTCATTGGTTTCGCTTGTAAGCACCTTGCTCTTGAATGGTTTGAGATACTCTTGATCTAAGCTACTTAATTTAACCTTGGGGTTCTGGTTTGTAGTCTTTTAATTACATTTGTTCTAAACATCTTGAGGAACTATGGAGGTAATTTACATTCCTTTTTCATCTTTGAATGCTCTTTTCTTTTATCACAATCTTAAATCTCATATTCAATTATAGGAAATATATGTTCTAGTTGTACTTGACATTTACTTGTTCACTACAGACCAATCTTGAATGGATGATAAAATGTACTTGTATATTTTTTATAAAATTAGAAAAGTAAAAGGCAATAAGCCTTTTATTTTCATCTTTCAGTGATTTTCCTTTTGTGTGGCTTTAGTTAATTTAATCTCAGTGAAATTTTATAGTTAATTCTTCATGTTTAGATAGCTTAGTGATTTGGACATGCCAGAGTCTGAGACTTGGATACTCAATTCCATCCGGAAAGCATAACGAACTCTTTGAATAAGGTTGAAACTTGTATTTGTTTGATCTGAAATTGAGATGCGTGTCCTTTTTATGCAATTGTAGATTGTTTCTACCTCTTCATGTTGTTGTGATTTTGAAAGTTCATCTCTTGGAATTCCTATTAGAAATGTATTTCTGTAACACATTTTACTTGAAAACTTTGAAGTAATTTATAGATTCTATGGTTAACTTTTCATTTAATAGTGTTTGTACCATTACAAGAATTTTTTAATCAAGATGTGAAACAGATGTTCCTTTCTTACAACTTCAGTCCAATGTATAACACTTGAGGCTTTGTAAGTGAAGAAAACTATTTTTGCAGACTATATAACTGCAATCTTAAGTAGTTCTCCAAATCATGGCTGAAATAAATTGATCATTTTATCTTCTTGGATGAATGTACTTCCTCAAACAATATCTGCAACATTCAATATTTTGAAAAGAGTGACTTCATACTCTGTACTTAATGAGATTTTTTGAAGAATTCATTTTCATATTTTATTTCGAGAGAATTTTTTCTTTGACTTGTAATTTCGTGATTTTCTTCAAAGTTATGGAAAAAACTTGTTTTCCTGTATCTGCACACTTTAGTAAATAGCTAGAAAATAAAAGGCTTTTTTACCTCTTTTTTATTCTAGGTATTAATTTTCTTTTCTTTCCTTTTTCCTATCATGATTGGTGTGAATGCCATAAACTTCAGCCAGGATGGTACTTTTCATTTATTTATCAATTACTTGATGTATGTTATGCTTGTTGATCTCAAGAAATCCATCTGCCTGAATCTAGATAGCACATGAATACATATTAAACCCTGAGCTCTTTACTGATGTCTTTTCCTTTTAAATTTTCAGGTAGGTTGATGAACTGAAGGATGTCAAAGATTAAGATGGAGCTTAAACTTGAAAAAATCAGGAATGAAAGAAAACCCAGGGCAATGCTGTGTTTCTTCTAAACTCTTTTTGCTTTTAATTTTGTGTACATGTACCATTTATTTTGATACTCATAAGTTACATCCCATGGCTTATGTGGGAAACATTAAATTTCCTTAATGAATAAATGGTATTATTTATGTATTTCAGTTTTGTACTTCCTTTTACTTTCATCTATTTTTATATATAATTATGTTATAATGAATTGAAGAACTCAATAACATACTCAATAACAATTAATAATAGGAAACGATCAAATTAACTATACTTGTAACTTAATAATAAACATCTGCAATGCAAAAAAAAAACTATGCTTGATGTTTTTAAGTCAAAATACTTAGGTCTGCAATTATTTCTTCCTTCCTCAAGGCTGTACTTTAGTTCTTCAAAGCTTTTGTGAAACTTTGATGAAGGCGAACATGGAATAGTAAGATGTGTGAGGTATTGCATTTTGCAAGAACACACGTGGCTTCTTTTTCCTTTCTTGATCCACTTACTGCAGCTTAAAAACCTTTAAGAAACTATATGTCTTCCCCTCGGTTAGGTCCATCTCATCAATGCATTCCATCTAAAATGAAGTTTTGATTTACCATTTTTCCATGATTGAAAAAAATGTCAACACGTATATCACTACATTGTTGAATGTAGGGTGTGGTGATGTAACCTAAGGTGTATATCACTATAAACATTATAAAATGGGGTGTCAATTTATCCTAAAGAGTATATCACAACAAGATGAATGGAGGGAGCGCTGATGTAGCCTAATGTAGTATACCACTAACTAGATGATAGAATAGGTGACAATTTAGCCTAAAGTGTATGTCGCTAGCCTAGAAATTGTGGTGATAGGTGAGAGGTCAAGTAGTAAATGTGTAAGGTTTGTTTGATTTGTAAACCCTCAGCTATTGAGAATGGACTGAGGAACTAAAGTGTGTCATAAAGTAGTGAGTTAAGTACATAGAAGACATTGTAGTTTATGTAAAAGTAAATGTTATCCAAAATTCACCCCTTAAGGTAATTTTGATAACATGCATCAAATTCTTTAGTCCCAAGCAAATAGATTGATTTAAGGCGCAAAATCATGTTTTTGGGGCCCCCTCAGCTTCTTTCTAACTCTCTTGTCCAAGAAGAAAACCCAGCAAGTTTTAAAAATGTGAAAAAATTGCAAAAGCCAAGCTTGGTGCCGAAAAAATGAAGAAAATCAGCTAAGTCCTAGTCAGAGTAGCAGTTGGAACAGTTGGAACGTCGGTGCATGAATCACCTCGAAAAGCCTGCCAGGAAGTTCTGCGGAGCAGTTGGGATGAAAGGACGTGCGAGACGTGAAAAGGTGAACCGGCCGAAAGTGGGAAAATTTGCCAAGTTCTGTTATCGCGCGGTTTGGGACAGTTGGGAAAAAAGTACGTGGAGGACCGCGAACCGGCCGATTTGGCCAAATCAGGAGTCTTTCATCTGAAACAGTTTGGGACATCCGGGCCAAAGGTACGCACGGGACGCGAACCGGCTGAAAAGGTGAAAAGGCAGCAAAAGAGGGACAAGGAAGCCCGAATCGGTCGAAGCATGAGATTTTCATCCGGGACAGTTGGGACAAAGGTTACGCGCGGGACGTGAGGGACGCGGAAAGCTAAAGCGGCTGAAGGCAAAGAAGAAAAGTCAATGTTTGACCCGATGAAACTTCAAACGGCCATAACTTTTGACTCTGAGCTCCGATTTTCACAAAATTGGACTTTCTGGAACGAGCACGACGCCCTCTACACCATATTCAGCTCTAGTTAGTTAATGCTCATTCTCGTCAAATGACAGACAATGCCTGCCAGACCTAAAACAGCTGCCCGCACTCAGAAGGCCATAAATTTTGCATTTCTCAACGAAATCACACAAAATTGGTATCGTTGGAATCGTGGCTCTGAGAACGACACAAAGCAATAAAGAAATTCTGGATTTGATGAGAAATTGTTCCTAGATTTTTTAGAAAACGTGGCTGGGTTCATAACAATGTTTCATTTGGTGGTTGGGAGTACAATTAAGAGGCATGGTCATCATTCTTTCTCTATTGCAGCACTTGGGACAGTATGGGGAGCCTTTTGCAAGTAATATATAATCATTTTACTCCATTTAATGCCTCTTACAGGTGGTTGAAGGATAGATTTTGGTATTTCCATTTTCCCTTCTCTTTCCCTTCTCATTTTTCTATAAATTGGAGTGTTGGGCTCATTGTAAAAGGAGAGAGTTTTTAGATAGCAAAGCTCTATCAAAATTGCTTTGTGAAGCCAATGTGTTGCAGGATCTTGTAGTGGACTCCTTTCATGGTGATCTAGGCCCTTATCTTGTAATAGACTGAACTGTGCATATCATGAAGCAATAAAATATCAGTTTGTGGATGTATCTTCCCCTTGCTGTGTTTTCTTGCATTCTTCTTGCCCCTTTAATCTTTCTACAAGAATATTGTGTCTATTATTATGTTCTTGAAGGGATCCATTATTATTGTGTATGCTTGGAATATTGTTGTGAATGCATTTTGCTAGATTATGGAGAACTTTCATCACCTCTTCTAGTGTGTACTTTGTTTCTGTATTTCACACATTTGGAGACTACTCTCACACCCTCCTTTTCTGGTGTATCACCACTTTAGTGTAGGCTTTTATTTTATGCACACTCTCTCCCTGGTCCCTTGGAAATTTAGATTAGAATAGTTAGTTTCCCCTGCATTAGAGTAGATTGTGGCAGGTAGTTTAGGGAGCAAGAACCAGCTTTCTCTGGAGGTCTATCTCAAGTAGCAAGTCCCACAACTTGGAGATAGTACCCATGTTATCCAATCACACCGTGAGTTCAAGTCTATGCACTTGTATAAACACAGGGGTGCTGTGATTCGGTGATAACAGTAACCATTGAACATGTGAGGAGTGGAATGTGTAATTAAGCCAATGAAAGATGTATAAAAATGTGTACAATGCGAGGTGAATAGAATATATAAATATGTGTGATGTATAGTAATGTAATGTATAGAATGGCATGTAATGTATGTAGATAGACTATTGATGTAGTATGTAATATGGTGTAATGTTAGATTCATATACGATGAAAACTAGTAGAATATGTGTTAAAATATGTGGTTTAGTATGTATGGTATGTAGATGTATTCAATTGTCATGATGTATGAGGTGTAAAGATGAAAATGATAAAATGTTGTAGAATGTATAACACATAGTGTGTGATGAAGTACAATATGTAATTCATATGGTGCAGTGTGTGGCATTCAATGTAGAATTAATCCCTGAATAGTCAAGTTTGAACTAAAGTACAACAGTTTGTTATCGGGTAATGCCACCAAAATATATGATGAATATGCCTAGTGCAAGGATATGAATGTAAAAGATGATGATTATGAATATGATTAGATGAGGTTAGGGGATGTGAAGTGCTATGCCCCCCAAGTGTTTAAGAGATGAAGGTATAGTCAAAAGACAATAAGTGGATCAATGTGAGGAGTAGTTTCTAGAAAAAAAAGTGATTGGATGCTCAAATGGTAATGGTGAAGGAGCCTTACATAATGGAGTTTGATTTGTTTTTTGACTAGTAATAGGAGTGGTTTCTTTGATAAAATGGAGTCACAAATGGAAGTGGAGGAGGATATATATAAATATTGAATGGTGGCATCTTTTACGCTACTTGTATTTTTCAAGAAGGCGCATGACAAATGGTGGTTTGATGTTCATTAAGTGGATAATAAGAAACATCATAAATATGATAATCATGTGATTGAACTATAGTATCTGTTCTGACTAGGAGGAGAATCATTATGCACATGTGACTGACAATCAATACCAAACATATAATGGATAAGAGAATTATCTAGATCTTCTTGAGAAATATTAGAGGGAGGCTCACTAGTATCCACATAGGATGGTGTAGTAGTAGTATATGGGAATGCCATTAGGTGATTGTTTATTGGATATTAACAAATCGAAGGAGGAATAGACTTAGGAGCCCATGTGGGTATAACCTTTATAATAGTTTGTTATGTATTAAATGAAATAATATTTTTATGGTTAAGACTTTGGATTATGTGATGAAAATTATTGTTATCATTTTCATTATGTCCATTTATTCAATGATAATTGCAATACAGATGACCTTGATATTTCACTAACTGATAGGGAGAATAATAATGAATAAGTAGTAGGGTAATCAAGTGATGATTAAGAAGTTGAACAATAATGTCATGTGGCATAGTATTATGCTCAAATATGTGAGGTTTAGGTAATGGTATTGTTGTATATATCTCCCCCCCGGTAAATATAGACAAACAGAAGAATATGGAAATCAAAGAAACTCAAAGCCCGATATTTATTGCGTCACCAACAGTCAAGGCACAGGTTGGAGGCACACAACATAGAGTGTCGAAATGACAAAATTTGTGCCCAAGGCACAGGTTGGAGGCGCACAACACAGAGTGTCGACATGATAAAATTCATGCCCAAGGTGCAAGTTGGAGGCGCACAACACAGAGTGTCGGCATGAAAAAATTTACACACAAGGCGCAAGTTGGAGGCGCACAACACAGAGTGTCGACATGGAAAAATTCACGCCCAAGGCGCAGGTTGGAGGCGCAGAGCAGGAAATGTTGACATGGAATTTTTAGTGCCTATGGCACACTTAAGAGTATGTTCACATGAGGATTTATGCACAGAGGCACATCTTCATGAGGCGCAACATTTTGAGTGTTGACACCCCAACAGAAAGCAAACCCTGACATAGATATTCAAATGGCCATAACTTTTCACAGGGAGCTCGAATTCATGCAAGGTTGGATATATTTAATTAGGTGAGAACAAGTTCTTCAAAAATGCAAAATACAATTCATCATTTTTTGGGTTTGCTAGGGTTCTCACCTACCACCATAATGAGATGAATTAAATACAACCTTGAGGTGGTTGGGGTAGATTTAGAATTCCTATCTCTTCCCTCTCTCATTCTTCCTATAAATTGTAAGGAGGGGATTCTTTCTAAAGGTTGGACATTCTTGTTTTTCCCCTCCCTTCTTCTCTTTGGCAAGTGAATTTATGGAGCTCAAACCTCCCATCTAAGACTATAATGCAAGTTTTCCTCTTGGCATTTTGTAGTGTATTGTATCGATCTTTGGAGAAAATAATGCATGTTTGTGGATGATTCTCAACCCTCTCTGTGTTCATTTACACCTTTATGATCTTTCACTACAACTATGGTTATCTGTGCATGATCTTGAATTGCATTTTAATGGTTTGTGTTTATTGGCAAAAAATGCCTTTGTTAGTTTAGGTTTATTTTTACGCATTTTATTACCCTGTCTCCTTGGCAAGTTAGATTAGGTTTTTTTGAGTAAACCCTCTGCATTTTTTATGTCTACATCTGAATAGAGGAATAAGAACCGGCCTTCATCCAGAGAACTTTCCTGATTGACAAGGTCCCACACTTGGGAAAAGCTCCATGTTATGTAATTGCATTGAGAGTCTCAACCCATCGAGTTGGTAGACATACAGGGGAGCTGTGATTTGACATCAATAGGCATGTCTTGAGGTTCAAACAAATTAAATTTGGTTGACATATATTGGATACAAGATGTAGAAAGACCACAAACATGTGATTGGGAAACATCCTTAAACTATTGAATTTCAGATCTAAGAGATGTAATGGTTTATTCCATAACATTAAATGTTTCTTTAAATAAATCACGTAGAGATTGAATTGAATCTAAAACTAGTTGAGTAGGTGGAGGATCACTAGGATCAAAGTCGTAAGACTAAATGATCGAATATGGAACTAATTTGCTGAGGTACCGTATTTTCATCTAGATACATGAAGTCTAGCTATTTTTGTAAAAAAGTCTAGAAATGAGGATATCTTTTAATTAAAATAGATAAAGAGACTTGAGCAACTTGAGGATCCATGGTAGAAAAGATAATAAAATCCCTAAAAAGAAGGTGGATTTTCACATTGGGTTCACCAAAATGATAAACTCAAATTGACTAAACTATGTAGTATGAAGATAGTTAATCTATTCTATGAACAATTCTAAATGAAGTAAAAAAAATGTAGTAAATATTATGCTAATAATATAAGAAAATATGTAAAATGAAATAATAAATCCTAATGTGCAAAAAAGAGAGTAAAGAACTCATATGACATTAGATGCTTGTAAGACAATGTTATAGAAATAACTGGATAAATTGGAAGTAAGAATGAATGTGTTGGGGTCCCGTAGATGACATATTTGGGTGATATGGCTATACTGGAGCACCTGGTAGGGGATTGGTGCAACCACAGGTACTCTAGTAAGAAAAATAGGTGTCCTAGTCTGGTAAAGTTTTGGAACTCGTATTCATAGGTCCTAGAGATGATAGATAATCTTCATTGTATTTCACATTAGTTTTCTTGTACTGTGTCGAATGCTCCAAATATTTCAAGAGAAATAATAACCTGTAAATTACCAAAAGGAAGTATCAAAACCCTAAACAAGAAATATCCAAATGAATGGGTCAGACTAACCTTAGCTGTCACAAAAATGGGCTTATTAACTGAGTGTTGCACTACATTTCGGACCTGGATATAGTTCTAGTGAGTGTGTCCATGTCATGCCCTAGGTGCTCTTATGCTAGTCAAATTTTGTGAAAATACCAAGCAATAGATAAATGTAAAAAATTTAAACAAATGTGTACATGGAATTGAATAGATTCCCTCCTTTTATGAAGTTTGATGATGGAGTTATGTGGATGCAAGTGATCTCCAATGTAATAGATGGATACAAATCTAGAGAATTGATAGTAGTAAATGATTCTATGTCCCTCATTATGGTATCATAAGTTTATATTTAGAGGGTTCTCTTAGTCAAATTTTATAACTAACCCTAAAAAGGCCAACCAAAAGAAATATAAAGATGAAAAATGGCTAGAAGAGACCCAAAAATTTATAGAAAAGTGCTAGAAGAATTAGAAAACCCCTAGGTGGGACCAGGGCACATACAAGCACCCCAATACTAATCTAGGTGCCCTAGCTGAGGCCAAAATAATGTAGAATGTCAGAAAATGTCTTGGCATATAAGTGCAATATGTTGTAAATTATGAAATAAAATAAACTAGATGGTCAAAAGGATGGTGGTTAATTATTACTTCCTCACTCAAGAACCTTCTAAATAATAGTATCAAACTGGGATAAATGAATTTCTAAAGTGCATGATTTTGTGACTCCATGTATCAATCCCTATGTATATTCTAAGTAAGTTATCAAACCCTAGCCATGGTTATGAGACTATGTAAAAACAAATTATGTGGGTTGATTTAGAATCCTTAGACCACCGACGTTAGTACTATTTTTAAGAGGCCTCAAACAACATTTTTATATCGACATGTCATGTCATATTTCAATGACTAAAATTATATTTGGCTATTAGAAAGTCCTTGAAATATTTTTAGTTTAGTTTGGCTCTTCATAATGCTAAAAATTATAATGTTTGAGTGATTTAAAATTATGTAAAGTGAGTATTTAACCTAGTACGATGATTCAATTAGACAGTGATTACTTCCTTAATTAATGTGCACACTATTTCATGATATTAAAGAATGCTTGAGTGAATTTTTATTATTATTGGAAGATATTAAACATCAATGTAGTAAATGTTACTTCAAGTTCCTAAAGTGAGGTCAGTTTAACTAGAATATACATTATTTCCAAGGTATATTATCAAGGAAAGGCGGAGCCAAGGGAAGTAAATTATCCAATGAATTTTAGAAAATTAAAAGCATATATATGGAGAATCTGTTGGTTGAAAACCATATAATTGGGCAAGAATCAGATACGAGAAGCCAATAAAATTGAACATTTTAGATATGGATGAGGAACATGAAAAATGATGTTTTCATCTTATTAAGCTGATTTTTTATTTATTTTTTATGCATTTCATTCTCAAAAACAATTAACACATCAGTGTGTTTCAATTTACAAGAAATAAAAGATACATTGGTCTATACAAAGAAAGGATTAAAAGAGTGTTTTTATCTTCAAAAGAGTTAATTACAAAATCAAATTTTATCAAAGAAAAAATTCCCAAATTTGAGTGTTTACAAATTCTTGCATTTTAAGTAAAACAAAAATTATTTTCATAAAGGAAAATATACAAGTGTGTGAACACACACTTTATCTTGACTTGGAGTTTGATGCATAGAAATCTATTGTGTTTGTGTAGGTATGATCCATAGTGAAACTTGAAAAAAAAATTATTCAATTTCCATAGAGTATAATTGAAATTTAATTCAAATGTAAAATATAATGTGTAAAAAATTTATTTTCCTAAAGTCACAGAGAGGAAAATAGTGGAAGGAATACTCTTTTCTGTGTAGTGATAAGTTATCATTATTTATATTCACTGGGATATTTTAATTGATGATTTTACTAAAGCATTAGAGATGATCAATCCTCAATTATGTAATGGAGAAACTAAAATATTAATTCCATACAACCCAACACAGAAGAAAATGAGCGAGAGAAGAAGAGTGAGATATTTAATCACCTTATGAAGAAAGAAGAACTTATATCAAAGTAATTAACTAACTTTTATATTGTCTCCTTTGTTAGTAAAAAAAAAGGAAGGAATTCCTATGAAAAATTTATAACCTTTTGTACCATTCATAACCCCATGCACCACACCATTATAGATAGGTTTAGGCCTAATTTTGTAGATAAGGAAATATTAAAAATGAGAATGACTTCCTCCATAATCTTCCCATGTGTTGTAAAACTTAATAGAAATCATAATGTACTAAAAGAGGAAGGTGGTCGCTGGCCCCTCCCATATCTATAGATTCTATTGGGGCCTACATCTTGGGGGACATTCCTTAGATATCGGGTTAGAGGGGTGCTTTCCCCTTTTGGGAGGGGATGCCCTGTCATCACCAATCCGGCACTATGATAATTATTCACCGGGAACTCCTCGTGCTATGATTATTAACTAATACACGGCCTTTATTTTGGTAGATGTAATCTGGAAACACAAAAATAAACATAACACAAGAATACCATAGACTATGCTAAGAAGGAATGATGATAAATCTGAAATATCAGAGTAAATTATAATATTAACATGAAATTGTTACAATCTCACCCATGAGGTACTTCAAGTGTTACTGACTTCACTTTCTTTCCACCAATACTATGGGAGAAACTTCACAATTACACCTCTTAATGGATACTTTAACACACCTTCAAAATGATGGCTTCTTTTACACACTTACTCATACAATATTTCTCACTACTTCCTTCTATGCTAAATGAGGGGGGTGGCCTCTTTATTTATAGAGCTTCCAAACTTATCCATTTTATCTCTAAGATAGGATAAGAAATCCACTTTGATGAATCATATTCCATACCTTAACTCTTATCTGTACATGTAAGCTTATCTTTTAAGATAAGATAAACCTTATCATTTCACATGGGTTCCACATTTTTATACTTTTTACAAATACAATACATAAAATATTTATGACCTCACTCCTTGTCCTTATTACTAATATAATATTTCTAATTCCTAATCATGTAGACCCTACTTCTCTACATACCCCAACTTTGACATTTTAACATTACCAAACCACTTATGACAAATATTTATTTTTTACCACAACATTCCTATTGTACTTTTGACTATTACCGTACTATACATTATTGGCAGCGCCGTTATCTTCTATCGGACAATACTACTATTCACACTTTACAACATCTTATTCCTAATACACACATTAATGAAATAGAAATTATGGTAGAAAATTTTAGTGTCGAAATCTTCCCCCTTCCTAGCTTCTACTCCGTCCTCAAAGTAGACTATTCTTGTGCTTGGAAAATCTTCAACTTATTGTGGTTGACCATTTCGTAATGAGAGTGCCATCAAATTCCTCCAGTCGGTACGTACCATTTTCATGCACAACTGCTAGTTTGTAGGGCCCCATCCATTTGGGAAGAAAGTTTCTGTCTTCTTTTTTTCTATCTGGAATCATATACTAGAACCAAGTCATTCACATGAAATGGAGACCAATGGATCTTTTGATCAAAGTATTCCTTCTACTTCATTTTCTTCTTATAGCTTCTATCCTTCGCTATTTCCCTCATTTCCTCTAGCAAATGAAGATGTACCAACCTTTATTTTACTGAATCACTTTCATCCATCCTTTCATTTTTCATAACTCTCATAGTGGGAATATCAAACTCAATAGGAAGAACTGGATCAATACCATAAGCCAACTAAAATGGGGAGTATCCTATTTCTAACTTTGATGTTGCCCTATATGCCCACAATGTTGCATGAATATTTTATCACACTTATGTACCTACAAGGCTGCATCTTTTGCTAGAATTTGACACTACACAAAATTTGTTCATTCCACCTGTCCATTTGTGTTTGGCTTGTATGTTGTTTCCCTCCTGTGCTTGATAGAAAACTTATTGACTATGGCTTCTACCACCTCATTAATGAAGTGGCTTCCTTGATTTGTTACAATTTCTAATGGGCAACTAAATCTGGTGATAATGCATTCATATATGAACCTTGTCACTTCATGTATAGAAGTTGTTTTCAATGGCCTAGCTTCAACCCACTTGGTTAAATAATCTGTGGCAACTACAATATACTTATTTTGGCGTGGGGTAGTTGGAAGTGGACCTACAATGTCTATTCCCCACTTTTCAAAGGGACCAAGTGGAAGAATAGGACATAATGGAGCTGATGAAGTCTTACGGTTACCATGTGTTTGAAAAATATCACGTCTGACAATAATTATAACAATATTTAAAAAGAGTAGGCCAGTGATAACCTATATCCAAGATCCTTCGTGCTGTAAGTTGACTAGAGAAGTGCCCTCCACATGTACCATTGTGAAATTCTTCTATCAGCTCCTTCCCTTCATCATGTCCAACTACCCTCTTGTACTGTCCATTAGGTGTTATTCGAAATAATACTCCATGTAGAATAGAATATGGACAACTGGCTTGAGTAATCTTCCTCTTAGTCTTTACATTGGCACCATCAAGAAACTTGAATTCATTCAGATAATTCCAAATATCTATGCATTCACTAGGGATTGTGTCAAGGGATAACAATGTTGCATCTGGGAAATCATCATCATCACAAGATAAACCTAAACCATCATAGGCTTGAGAGAGTGCATCCACATTGACATGCTTCTTTCATGGCTTATCTATAATATCAAATTCAAATTCTTGTAGCAAAATTTTCCATCTTGCTATCCTCCCTAATGGGTTAGGCTTATTTACAATATATTTTAGAGCTTGATGATCTATTACAACTATAAATTTTTTCCCTAGAAAGTAATTCCTAAACTTCTTTACAACAAAAAATGATAGCTAAAGCCTCTTTTTTAGTTACAGTATAATTTACCTCAACACTACTCATTTGTCTGCTCCCAAAATAAATTGGATGTTCATTTCCATTTTCATCATTTTGGTTCAGAGTACTTCCTATTGCTACATTTGAGACATCAGTGTACACAATGAATGGCTTGCTCTAATCTGGATTCTTTAGAATAGGTGAAAACACCAAGGCTTCCTTCAGTTGTTCAAAAGATTCATGCGCCTTATTTCTTGGTTCATAAGTAACATTCTTCTTCAAGAACTGCGTTAGTGGCTGTGCAATCTTTGAGAAATTCTTGATGAACCTTCTATAGTAACCCATATGGCCTAAAAATGATCTCAACTTACTTCTATTCATAGGAAATGGTAACTCTTTGATTTTTGAAACTTTACCAGGATTAGTACCAATACCATCTCTAGATACAACATTCCCTAACAAAAAACCTTTAGAACATTCAAACACACACTTTGTAGGGTTTATTTAGGATTGTGCTTCATCTAACCTTTAAAATGCTATCTCCATCTAGTGCAAGTGGTCCATCTTGCTCCCATAGATGTAAAAATCATCCAGAAATACTCTGATGAATTTTTCAATGTAGGGTTCAAACACCCTATTCATCAAGTGATGGAACATTTCCGGAGCATTACACAACCCAAAAGGCATAACTCTATAAGCAAACATTCTGCAAGGAGTAGTGAATGTGGTCTTCAGTTGATCTTTCTCCACTATACAAACTTGGTTGTATCTGCTATATCCATAAACAAAACTATATCACTCCTGAC
Source organism: Taxus chinensis (assembly GCA_019776745.2). Lineage (NCBI taxonomy): Eukaryota > Viridiplantae > Streptophyta > Pinopsida > Cupressales > Taxaceae > Taxus > Taxus chinensis. The sequence goes on from CM034148.1 coordinate 845,310,476, forward strand.
TAGCTACTTTGTCCAAGATCTGATATGAGAATGGAAGAGGGTAATGATCCTTCTTTTTTGCCTTATTGAGCTTCTTATAATAAAAAAAATGTGTAGCTTCCCATTCTTTTTTATTGAGATCACAATGGGAGAAACCCATTCTGAATTCTCCACAGCAAATATGAATCCTGCATCAAGCAACTTATCTACTTCTTCTTTTACAGTATTGGAAAAATTACGATTCATTCTATATAGCATTTGCTTTATAGGCTTAGCACCATCTACCAGCTCAATAGAATGTTCTACCCAAATTACTTGACGGAGTTCCTTGTAATCAAAAGTGAATACGTGTATGTACCTTTGAAAGAGATGGAGGTAGCATTCCTTCTCACTCTCCATCACAACATCACCAATCTTTATTTGTTGGAGATGATCATCAATTTCTTCTTCAAATAATTTTATGGGTTCATAAGTCAATGTGACTGGAAGGATATCCATGACCGAAACATCAATCTCACTTTCTTAATCTTCTATGTCCACTTCACTGGTACTAGAGTAATCAGAGGATGTCCAATCATCAGTTTCATCACTTAAATCCACAGGTTCTGCCTTATGATTCTGAGGGATCACATTTATCTTCACCCTCTCTCTACCACGTCCAAGTGTCATGAAGCCTTCATTCTAGTAGTTTCTTGCATGAACTCTCCTTAGCCATGGTCTTCCCAACAACATTGGGTATGCAACAGTACCATTTTTCATCACCTAAAAGTCTACCACACATACAAAACCCATAATAGATATTGCCACATTTGAAACTACACCTTTTGGTTTAGTTTTTCCCTTATTTAATGACCTTAACATAAGTGTTGAGGGGCGATCAATTTTTAAACCCAACATATTCATTACAAACTCGGTCATTACATTAACTGCAGAACCTCCATCAACTAAGACATCATGAATTGAAATACCATTACATAATACCTTAGCTTATGGAGCACAGGGATCTCCCTCTGTCTCCAAAATAGGGACCTCAACCTCCTTCCTTCATCGATCATTGATTCCACTTCACAGTTCCTGCCTCTTCTTAGAAGGCATAGCCAAGAGTTGACCATATGTAATATGTGCAGGCCTTTTGGATAGATCTTCAAAGATGGAGTATGGTCCTTGTCCGTGTGAAATTAAAAAATCCTGCACACCCAACTTTCTTCTCCTATGTTTCTTAATAGTTTCTCCTTTCATCTTCTTGGGATCATTTCCATCTTGATTATCTTTTTCTTTATTTCTTTTTGTTATAAACACATCTACTTCATTTTATATGCTCTTATCTACTACATCAAAAGAATTCATAGGGGATTTTCCTTTATCATTATCTCTTGTACCAGATGTAGAAGCTCTATTTGGACAATTATACTTATAATGACCCTTTTTATAACAACCATAACATACAACTTTAGAAATATTTCTTTTTGGACCTCTATCTCCTCCCTAAGAACTAAATTCTTTTCCTTGAAGAAGATTAATAGTTAACTGACCCATCTTCTTGAGTAGATCTTTATACTCAGTAGATGTACTAGGAGAAATATTTGTGCTCACCGAGAGTGGTTGTGGATTCTGAACCAAAGGTGCTGGTGTAGGCTCTACTTTAGCAACAATTTCTTCGAGCTCCTCTTCCATGCTTTCTTCTTGCCTTCTTGCAACCTCCTTTGCTTGTTCAATGGTAGCTGGGTGGTCATACTTCACTCATTGTCTGATCTTTGGCTTCATAACAAGAATGAAGTGCTTACAGAGGAGATTATCCACGCCATTCATCAACCCATCCGCTAATCCTTCTTTCCAGATCTAGGCATCGAGCTTCCTCCTTATCTCTAGGACACGAGTATGATAATCCCTTATCTTCTCCTTCTCTCCTTGGGATAGCTTTGTGATATCGATCATGAGATTTGCATATTTCTGTTGTTCACCAAATTCTTCAAGAAAACCTTAAGTTAATAAACCCCATGAGTTTTTCACATTATCACCTAGTGTTTCAAACCACCTAAGGGCTGAACCATCCAAAAAGGTAGGAAAAATTAAGTCCATTGTTCTCTTCTTATAAGGCCATTACAAATACAATATTGTTTAAACTCTTGAATGAAAGAGGAAGCATCTTCATTAAATTGAGCTGAAAAAATAGGAATCTTCCCCATTTCCAAAAGTAACCACAGTGAAGTACCAACCCACAAGTACAATCAACAATACTTATGTGCACAAATAATTAGAATCACTATAATAGAAAAGAGAAATGACCACGGTAAACTATGGTACAACTTGACTTACTATGGTAAAAACTGACTTTACTATGGTAAACACTATTCACAGTAAAAAGTAAAGTTATTGTGGTAAATACTATTCACGGTAAAAATTGACTTTACTGTGGTAAATACTATTCATGGAAAAAAGTGACTTTACCATGGTAACTACTATGCACAGTAAAAACAAGGTTACCCTCCAAATGATTTTTGACTAAGTGGGAATATCTCTCCAGAAAATCCACCAATGAGGAATGGTCCCGGAAAAGGAACCAAAAAGTGATCATCACCAATCTGGAACTATGATAATTCTTCATTGGGAACTCCTCATGTTATGATTATTAATTAATGCACAGCCTTTAGTTTGGTGGATGTAATCTGGAAACACAAAAACAAACATAACACAAGAATACCATAGACTATGATAAGAAGGAATTGTGATAAATCTGAAATATCAGAGTAAATTATAATATTAACATGAAATTTTTACAATCTCACCCATGAGGTACTTCAAGTGTTACTGACTTCACTTGCCTTCCACAAATACTATGGGAGAAACTTCATAATTACACCTCTTAATGGCTTCTTTAACACACCTTCAAAATGATGGATTCTTTTACACACTTACTCATACAATATTTCTCACTACTTCCTTCTATGCTAAATTAGGAGGGTGGCCTCTTTATTTATAGTGCTTCCAGTCTTATCCATCTTATCTCTAAGATAGGATAAGAAATCCACTCTGAAGAACCATATTCCATACCTTAACTCTTATCTGTACATGTAAGCTTATCTTTTAAGATAAGATAAACCTTATCATTTCACATGAGTTCCACATTTTTAGACTTTTTACAAATAAAATACACAAAATATTTATGACCTCACTCCTTTTCCTTATTACCAATATAATATTTCTAATTCCTAATCATGTAGACCCTACTTCTCTACTTACCCAATTTTGACATTTTAACATTACCTGACCACTTATGACAAATATTTACTTTTTACCACAACATTCCTATTGTACTTTTGACTATTACCATACTATACATTATTTGTGGCATCGTATTCGCAACATTGTTATCTTCTATCAGACGCTACTACTAATTACACTTCACAACATCCTATTCGTAATACATATATTAATGAAATAGAAATTACGGAAGAAAATTTTAGTGTCGACAACCTCCCCACCCTTAAACTCTTACGAGACCCCCTAGACTCAGCCCTGAAGATGGAAAAAGGAAATCCATGACCTAAAGTATCCTAAAATAGTAACTGAATCTAAGTTTCATTGTGAAGGAGTAAAGTACATCATGCCCCTTTCATTGACCTAAAATGAGGGAAGTATATTTGAAATTGTATCAAAAACCTATTCCTGTAGGTGGATTTTTAGAACTGATGAGAATTTTTTTGTAAATTTCCCATGGATAAAACCAAGTGAAAGGGTCAGAACCATCAATACATTCCTAACCAAGAATACATTTTCTGACCTATGAATGATTTTTTAGGTTTTTATATTTGATGTTGTTTGTAAGTATCTCTAAGATATATATACATATGTACGAACCCAAAAAAATATTTCTATACTTTAGTTATAAAAGATACCAAAATGAATGCTCCCACTTTTGAGGTATGTTAGATAAAGAAATTGAGTGTGCGCCTTAAAATAATTGAATTGTAACTATGTCTAATGAATTTAATAGTTTATGTAGAAATACATGGAAGGATGGAATGGTTACAACCAATAATATGATACCAAATATGTAATGGGATGCGATTGATGAGAACCATTGTTAATGAAAAGTATAAAAATATAAATAAGAGAAATAGTAGCAATAATGGTGATAATGCATGTATAAGGAAAACAATTGTTGAGAAATAGTAATAGTAAATTCATAATCAAGAGTATGTAAACAATGTCACACAAAATGCATAGATCTACAAACATGCAACACCCGCGTTGTCACAACACAGTTAAGGTACATAGGCCTACAATAATGATAAATAATGTTACACAAGATAAGAATCGATCCATGAAAATCAGACATCTACTATCTCATAAGATAGAAAAATGTACTCAACCAAAAAATAGTCCAACAAGTAAGCAATAACACACATAAATAGGAATCATATATAGGAAAAAAGAGTGTTATAATATGATGAAGTAGTTTAACAACTAATATAGCTAGAAACATGTGAAGGAAAAAGTTTACAACAATACAAAAGACACATGTGTTATGCTTCTTAGGTAGAAATATAACATGTACACAATTTATGTAATCAAGTGTAATGAAAAAGTAGAAATGATGACCCGTGATGTATATAAAGTATGGATAAAAATATAGTTACCAAATTTCATCCTATACCATGTTTTTCATGTCATGCATCAAATTCAAAATACTACATCAATGCATGTGTGCAAAGAGAAAAGATATATTCTATCTATCTAACCACATTGAAAAAATACATGTATAATGTAATGTGCAAATACCAAAATCTAAATGTACATGTCTGTATTTTGTATTATTACAAATGTGTCAATTATATTGTATTATTGAAACTATGTCAAATTTTTTTCATTTATGGAACATTTAGCTATTTGTAACAAGAGGGATATACTAAAGGTTACCCATTGCTATGTTCCTATGGAGGTCATGTAATATTTGATGGAGATACAGGTTAGTGCCTCAGGTGTGTTAACGAAGAATGGTCATATGTAATAGGTTAACTATGAAACCTTGGGTGGAGAGAAAATTGGTCCAGATCCATGAGAGAAAGTGATTGATGGAGTGACCATAATATAGTGTAGTGTTATCTCATGATGAGAGTGGCGATAACTGGGAACGTCTTAAGTATACTTTTCCATGTTTGTATTAGGAAGGGGGTCATAATTAATGATTAACTAAAAATTGGAATAATGGTAGTTAATCTAATTAGAAATAGTAGTAGATAACAATAAATGAAAGAAATAAATACATATAAAAAGTGACCCAAGTAACTAGGCTAATGTAAACGTGAAACACCTAATTAACAAATAGGGTTAGTAGGAACATACCTGATTCATACGTTGATCTGGACTATGTCGTAAAATAAAATGAATATTTTGGAATTAGGAATGATCATACAGAGGTCTTGAAAAGGATAAAACTATGTTGTTCGACTAGACTGGGGCGTCTGGGAGAGGATCAGGGTGCCTATGGGCACCCTAGTCTATTATATGCGCACTTTGGTTTGTGAAAGATAATTGTGAACCTCCTCCGAGGTGTCACTGGGTGGTTTCTTATGCTCACTTTCTTTTTGCACTAGTTTCTTTGAACTTGGTTGTATGTCGCTACATATCAGTGGCGAAGGAGAAACCTAGAAAACCCTAAGACAAACATCAAACCCGTAAAAAATAAAGATTCATATGAAGGGTTAGACTAACTTCATCTTCCACAATGGTGGACTTACTAACTAAGAACTGCACTACATTTCAAACTCAATGTAGTTCTATCTACAATTGCATGTGCAATCATGATCTAGCTTCTCTTGTGTCAATCACACTTAGTCAAAGTAGCGAGCAGTAACTATGTGTACAAAATGTAATAGAATGGTGGATGGAATATAATAGAATCCCCTCCTCTTCTTGTGTGATGCAAATGAACCAACCTTGTCCTTTTTGATGAAGCTAAGTGAATGCAAATGATCATCCAAATTTCTTTGATGAATGCAACCATAGGTGGATGATAATAGCAATTAGTGCTTGGTCCCTCATTATGGTCTCATAAATCTATATTTATAGTGTTCTCTTGATCGAATTCCATAATTAACCCCAAAATGGTGGACCGCCAAAAAGAGAAGAAGATGAAATAGCTAAAAGGTGCCCAAATCTGGTAGGAAATTTTATAAAGGATTGGGGTGCCCCTAGGAGGACCAAGGCACCCATGGGAGCCCTGCAGTCAAGGACCTAAAATGACATTTAAAACGACAAAATTTGACTATGGGAGTATGCGGGTGCAAAAGTTCGGGAATGACTGAGAGAAAGATAAAGATAAGATGGTCAAAAGACGAGGGTTAATTACGATGCTATTCTTGCATTCAAAAACCTTTTAAATAGTCAGTATGAGAACTAGGAATAAATAATTCCTAAAGTGCATAATTATAGTGTCTACATTTTCCCCCGCTTTATGTTGGTAAGTGGAACGCTCGACTAACATAAAGTAGATAGACCTATGTGTACCTGATGCCCATGAAGATTCTAGTAGAAAATGTGTCGAAGGACCAGACAGAGCATAGAATGACAAAATATGATTGGAGCATGGAAACTAAAGATGAAAAAGTGCAAAAAAGGTTATGAGAGTGAACCTAGGGAAGAAACATGTGTGTGGAGCTATTTGATGTGTGTGATGTACCTTCATGGTTATTATGGTGTATGCTACCGCAAAATGTTGACGTTTCCCCCAATTGTTGTAGTTGTTATTGTTGTTGACTGCTTGTTTCTCATACTAACAGACCTACAAATAAAAAAAAATCAAGCAGTCAAGTACGCATATATATATATGTTTAATAAATGATGTAAAAGATACATGTATGTATATGTAAAAAGAATGTCAAAATATAAAATATGCAAATAAAAAATGGAACACGTGCACCTGATCCATGTCAAGAGAAAGAGTGTAGAAGAGGATATCCTATCCTGGGTTTTCTTGGCTATCAGACGCCATAGGACGAAGAAGTATATGATGGAATTCAACTATATCCTCTAACCTTTAATTACTTCCTTGAATCATATGTGAAGAGATCTTTGTACTATCTACTTTTTTGGGCAATCTGATGCTGTTGGCTAAACTATTATAGGGATACACACCCACCGTATCCTCCAAGCCTCTAACTGCTTCCCAGAATATTAAGGACAACATTTCATAATAAAATCAAATATGTACATGGTTTGTACGCTGGTCTGAACCCACTCATCGTAAAATTTGACAATTCCAAGGGCGGAAACTAAATTGAACTTAACTGGTGTAGAAGCATTGTGTAGTATGTAAAAAATTATATGATTCCTCCTTATTTTGGGACGCATGAGATGTCATTGATAGGAGAATTCGGCCCCGAAATAGGACCAACCGCATGAAATCTATAACTCTTCCATGTAGGGGGAAAGGAAAGTGCTTGGTAGAAACCAAGGTGTGCATAAACAAGAGGCTAGTCAAAGAAAAGTGTTATTACGAACAAACATGCAGTGTAAGATACACAAATAGTGTATAAGATACCAAAAAATTTAGTCAAACATGCAAGAAGACTTAGTAATCTATAATAAGTGGGCTCTAAACATGGGATATCACTCACGATGTTGCAAGATATCCAAGGTGATCATTGCCCCATATGACAAATAAGTGTTCAAACCAAACAAAGGGAAATGCCCACATAAAATAATAATCAATAGAAAAAAATTAAAAAAAAAATAGATAGCCATGGAAGTAAATAATTGAGAAAATAAATATTGCACTTGAAGTATCCATTAGAATGTTAGAAAGATAACCCGTATGTAAAAAGTGTGTATAGGAAAATAATGTAAAAGTGCTAAGTACATAATGAAATAATAACACCTGTGACATATGAATGTGGATACCCCAACAAACAATATAAGATAGGTAGCAGAAAAGCATCCATAATGTGTGCAAAAATCTTATATATGTGATCAAAACTATGGAAAGACATAAACGCACATGTGTGTATCGTATAGGTAAATGAAATACAAGAGATGTAACTAGCATGTGTAATGAAGGGACCATATACAATAAAATGCAAGAAAGAGTAAGAGAAACTAGGATATGGAATATGTTGTGGATGGCTAGAATGGAATGCAAGATGAAATGATAGGATCCGTGTGCTCCCTGAGTGAATGGAAATGTAGGTAGTGAGGTTCATTTGGTTTTCCCCCTCAGTTATCAAGAATGAACTGTAAATGAGAGTATGTCATCGGAAAATGGTCAAAATGTGTGTTCTTATGTCTAACATGTTGTGATGAATGTGTATGTTTATTGATGAGATGGGACCAATATAGTATGTGTTTTCAAGCCTATAGTTGAAGCGTGTATGAAGCGAAGATGATCGAAAGATTGATGATGTAACCTATAGCATAAATCACTAAAATATGAATAAATAGGTGACCATTTATCCTAAACCATATTAAACTAACCTAGTAATCCTACGTGATAAAAGGTCGAATAATGAACATGTAAGGATTATAAGTTCCATTTAATTTCTAAAATAGACCAAGGAACTAAAGTGTGTCATAGGGTAGTGACTACAAAACATAGAAGATTATGTAGTATATTTAATGACAATGATATGAAACCATATGATGTGTAAATATGCAATGTGAAAAATGGAATGCAAGGTGTGTATATAAACTAAAATTGTAAGGTGCATTCTATGTAGTACGTGCAGTGATTATATGACCATATTATGAGTAGAAATTCCAGATATGCAATGTATAGAATGTAATTCAATATGTGTAGAGAGACTAAATGTGTGCTATGTAATATGTAAGATGAATAAGATGTAATGTGAGAGTTGTAGATAATATAAGTATGACCAATGTATGATGAAGACTAGTATGATGTATTCCATGTAAATGCATAAATTTCAAAATGATGTAGGCTAAAAATAGAATGTATGATGTAAGATTCAAGATGTGTAAATAGATGTAGGGTCTAGTAACTAATGTCCAATGTGTGGGGATCATGTGTATCAAGTATCCCTCAACAGTCAAGTCTAAATTGAAGCACCAAAGTGTTTCATTGGGTAATTACAATGCTAAAATGTTTGATGAGTATGTCTAATCTAGAAGATTGAGGTATGTTAATGACAAGATGATATATACGCTAATGCTAATATGGTGGGGGTAATTATATGTTATGCCCCCCAAGTGTGTGGTAATGTGTGTATTATTCTATAAATGATGTATGAAGGTGGTGAAATATCAGATTTTTTTAGGATTGATTCAATAATGGAATAAATAAGTAGAGACCATATGGTACATATAACAAGTGATAGATGATTGTATATCTATGTATGTATGAGTGGTTATGTAATAGATAGTTATATGAATGCATGATGAGAGGAGGTTCTTTATAGTAATAGACCCCTTAATAGTCATATAAGAACCATAAGAATATGAATATGTCATCAGGAAGATAGCATGACAAGATTCACCTACCAAATAACAAGTTTGCATGAAGTAGTGGAAGCATGGTGGGAAAGATTAACAAAGTGAACATGTGGTGCTGGAATTTGCAATGTGTCTTGACAAACAGTAAAAGGGATAGTTTTTTTGAAAAAAAAAATTGGCTACTAAATTGGTGTAGGATGGGGAAGTATCTTCAATGTTGGTATCTTTGGTGGTGTTGATGACACTACCGAGGACTTGATAGAAGAATAAGGTTGATTGATTTTGAGAGGTGGTTGTGTACTTTGACTTGGTAGTGTTAAAAATGTTGGGAAAGGAGGAGGTGCTATATTGATTTTGAGAGGCACTTTCTTAGGTAGTGCTTGAATTTCCTTAGAATGACCATTAGAAGTGATTGCACGATGATCATTAGATATAAACGAGTCAAATTTAGGATCCCATTGAGATGGAGCATTTGTGGATGGGCATGTAATGGAATGTTGTGCAGTGAATGAGATAACTTCTTAATGCTCAAGATGTTTTATTCTTCATTTTAAAGCATGGAAATCATTTTGTTTATGCCCATTGATTCGATGATAATTGTAATATGGAAAACCTCAATACTTTGCTAGTAGATAAGGAGGATAGTAATTATTAGGTGGTAAAGTGATCAATTGACGACTTAGGAGCTCTGTAAGAAGTTAATGTGGCTTAGTATTCCTATCAAATATAAGAGGTTATTGAAATGACATAACTTGAGGTTCAATTATATGACCTTTAGTAGCCATATATTGAAGATGAGATGTGGAAGGATCACAAACATGTTCTTCATAGGCATCTTTAAACTATTGAATTTTAGATTTGAGAGATGTAATTGTGGATTCCATGGCCTAAAATTTGTATTAAAATAAATAATGTAAATCTTGAATAGATACTAATAGGAGCTGATTAGATGGAGGATTACTAAGACTAGGGTCATCAAATAAATGATGGAATATAGGACTTATCTCATGTGGCGGTGTGTTTTGAGGATGATATGTGGTGTCTAGGGATATTTGAAGAGCATATTGATAATTGGGATATTTCTTAAGTAAATCAGATAAAGAAATTGAGGAACTTTAGGAGCCATGATAGAGGAAATAAAAGGATCCTAAGTGTGAAAGAAGTCTAGTTCACCAAAATGATTAACTAAAATGTTGTATAATTGTAGTAAATCTAACTAGGAGAAATATTAAATAAAATAAGTAAACAGATTTAGAAAGTGACCCAAGAAACTAGGCTAATGTAAATGTGAAACCCTAATTAAAAAATATGGTTGGAAGGAACATGGCTGATTCGTAGGCTGATATGGACTATGTCATAAAATAAACTGAATATTATGGAATCAGGAACAAGCATTCAGATGTCCCAAAAATTACAGATTTGAGTTATTTGGTGGGACTAGGGTATATGGGGGAAGATCAAGGTGCCTATGGTCATCCTAGTCTGTGATATGGGAGCCCTGGTATGTGGAAACATTTTGTTAACCTCCTCAAAGGTATTGCTTAGTGGTTTCCTATGTTGGATTTTGTCACACTAGTTTCATTGAACCTAGTTGTATGTTGTTATAAATCAGTGATGAAGGAGAAACTTGCAAAACCACAAGATAACCATCAAATTCCTAAAAAATAAAGATGCATATGAAGTATTTGGACTGACTTCAAATGCCACAATGGTGGATGTACTAATTGAGCATTTCACTACATCTCAGACCCAATGTTGTTTTATGGGAAAGTGTGTGTAATTATGCCCTATGTCCTTTTGTTCCTATCACACTTTTTGAAAGTAACAAGAAACAACTATGTGTAGAATATGTAATAGAGTGATGGATGAAATAGAATTAACTTCCCTCCTATGCTTGTTTGATATTGATGAACCAGCCTTGTGCCTTGTGATGGAGCTAGATGGATGTAATTGGAGCCTTTGATGGATGCAACCTTAGGTGATAATAGTAGTGACTAGTGCTTGGACCCTCATTATGGTTTCATAACTTTATATTATATGTTTCACTTGTTCTAATTCCATAATTAACCCCATAAAGGCTGTCAAAAAGAAAGACATCATGTTGAAATTGCATTAAAGTGCCCAAAAAGTTGTAGGAAGGAGGGAAAAGGACCAAGGCACCTTGACTTGAACTAGGGAACCTACTAGCACCCTAGTCAAGGCTAAAATGGTAGAAAATGTGTTGAAGGTCAGAAATAATGACATAAAGCAAAGTAAAATGGAAAAAAGATGGAGGCTAATTATACTTTTTCACTCAAAATCCATATGAATAGTATTGTGAGACTGAGAATAAATAACGTCTAAATTACGTGATTTAGTGACAACAATAAAGATTCAATGGGATCATCTTACTTAATTACATGTGTATCAATAATATCTTTTAGAAAATTGTGATAGTTGACACATTAATAAGTGAGGTAACTGATGACATTATAATAGTAAAAAAAAGCATTAGCATTAAACATATTACTGTTAGGCTTACCCGTAAATATGTAAGGTAGTATAGGAGAGAGATGAGATTACACTCAAGTAATTATTAAATAAAAATGTGTGTATAATAAGGTAGAAAACTAAATTACTTTTGTGTAGGTTGTGGAGAAGTAGAGATATCAACAAATAACTCAAGTGATATCATTTTTTATCATAAAAATCATATTCATCTCCCACAATGAGAGTTAAATCCAAAATTTCTAAGTTTATAAAGATTTGAGATTCATTTCACAAGTTAGAGAATGAACGGAATTTATAGATACATTGTGTAAGGAGGATTAATACTGACTTCTCAATTACAATACCATAACCACAATCAGGGTTAAGTTATTGGTTGAGATCAAATATGGAAATTTAACTATTTCAAATAATCCAATTACAAAGAGACTTTTTGTTCCAAAAAGATGTGAAGGAAAAAATAATAACAACAAATGGAGATAAGATAAAGTAAATTAAAAATAGAAACAAATAAAATAAAAATCATAAAAAGAATAAGGAGGAAAAACCACAAAAAGGATAGTGAAAATAAATGATAGATTAAGAGGAATGGGGGGAAGAAAGAACAAAGGGTAAAATTAAGGAAAAAGGTTGATAGACACGAAACAAAAAGAAAGGAAAAACATAATAATTCATCAAATGCAAGATGAGGAGGGAGGGAATATTAATTTATGCAACAAGGGTTTCCAATATTGACTAATTTTCCACCCATCAAAATGATTTATGTTATTAGAATATTTTTCAATATCGACGACATTATGTGATTGTAAATTTTCATCTGACATATCAAATGGTTCGTAAAAATAATGTATATTAATATCATCGTTTGAATAAAAATTTGTCTCAATTTTTTATGGAGTATTAAATACATTTATAGAATATACTATTATGGTTCCCCCAGACTCATCTTGTGGTGTCGATAAGTTATTTTAGGTGGTGGGCAATTGTTTATAATCAATTTACATTTCTTCAATTATTTTCTATAATAAGATGATGCAATTCACGTACTGATCGTAACTCTACCAAAATAGGTATTTCATTCTTATATTCTTTGTGATTGAATGAATCATGTTTTATTTCAAAAAAATTATTATTTAATATTGTAATTGTTTCATTAGATATTTGCTAGTATTGATGCGTAATCACATCACCCCTTATTGTTTGCAACATGATAGATTGAAAATGTCAGTGTGATTGCATAACATGGATTTTTTCCCAAAGTTTGGGACTTTGTAATCAGGAAAGCTCTCCAAATGAAGTAAGGTTCCTATTCCTCTATTTTAATATACACATTCCAATTGTAGTGGATATATCCTAAAATATACTCTAACTTTCCAAGGAGACAAGGTTAAAATGATTGCAATAAATTAAACCTAAGCTGATGGAGGTGATGTAAAAAGAGGAATATTGAATAACTTGGCTTGCATGGGGATAAAATTAAGAAATATTGAAGAGGATTTGCATCGACACAAATTAGTTTATCGTCATAAATTTATTCACCATTAAACACAAAACACAAAAACATGTAACGCAACCTAAACTATAGACTTGACCAAATTTGTAATGCGAGATTAGAAAAATGCAATGAATACAAGAGAGGATAAAAATTCAACCACAGACTTATATTATTGCTCCATAGATTTTATATAGTACATTACAATGGCCAAGAGAAAAAAAATTGCATTTACAGTTTGAATGGGAGGTCTAAACTTCACAAGATCACTTACAAAAAAGAAAAGAAGGGAGGGTGCAAAGAAATATTATCCAACCTTTTTAAATGAGCCCCTCCTTACAATATATGGGAAGAATGAGAGAAGGGAAAGAGAAAAAATCAAAATCTTGCTTCAACCACCAAAAAATGCATTAACATCATTTGCAACAATGATGGGTGCCACTACAAAACCCATACCTCCATGTACTTTGCCTTGTTAGGTAAGAAATGAATCTCATATGTTCATCATATGGGTAGGTGAGAAACATGATTTTATTCTTCTAAAATGGCATACTATATTTCCTCATTTTTAAATACTTAGCCTTACTGAGAGATTTTAAAAAACAAGGATTTTATGCAAATCTGAGCTCCTTGTCAAAATTTATGGCCATATGAAGATGAGGGCACCATTCTGAAAAATAATGTGGATGGTTGGTCATATATTTTTGGACTCTAAAATTACATCACACCCTCTAAAATTTGAAATTTTGGACTTTTAGGATTTGAAACTTTTAGCATTTCCACTTCGGCGATCATTATTGTGTTCATCGCTCATGTTGGCTTGAGAGTTCTGAAATGTCAAACCTCTGAAGTAGGAAATTCAGACTTCAGAGTTAAGACTCTGAAATCACGTTGCGTGACATTTATCATCCTTCGAGCCAAAATTTCAAAAAAATTGAAACTTCAAAGTGTGAAATTTAGAGTTTGGGTTTTAGGGATTCGAGACTTTAGGTTTTGGGGATTTGGGACTTTAGGCTTAGGGGATTCAAGACTTTGAGTTTTGGGGATGCGGAACTTTTGGTTTTCAGGGTTTAGGTTTTGAGTATTAACCTAGCACATGAAACCTTTGAAATTTTGAAATCCTGAAGTCCAAATTTCAAACTTTGGGTTTCAAAATTTTCTTCTCCCCATGTGGAATTGTTTACTATGAGCTCTTAAAACCTCCGAAAATATGAAACCAACAATTATGAAATTTTGGAGTTCAAGTTTCAAAATTTTACTCCTTTTTATCTTCTTCTTTCCATCAAATTCCCAAAATAAGCCTCTAAATATGACCCTAAAAATGGTCAACCTCGAAAAGGCATTGACCTTTGAAATCCCCAAACCCTTTTTGATTTCAGGGTATCAGGGTTTGGGGCCTTTTGCGCTCACCGATTCGAACTTCTCCAAGGTCAAGATCCAAATTTCCTACATCATTGACCCTGAAATGGGAGTTGACCCTCAAATCCCCCCAACCCCTTTCAAACATTGTGGTTTCAGGTTTTTGGGCTTTCAAATCGTTTTTTTGTTTTGAGTGGTGAGAACTCTGAATCTTGCAATCTCCTACGATCAAATATTTTGGACTTCGGACCTTTCTTCTCTGCAAATTACTCAACTATTCCTACATTATAAACTTGAGCCCAACCCCTTGTGATGATTTCATGTCATTCTCCTATTGATCCAAGTCTTGACTTAACAATGCAAGTTCCCATGGCCACATTGATCTGTCATCACCAATCTGGCACTATGATAATTATTAACAGGGAACTCCTCATGCTATGAGTATTTGCTAATACACATCTTTTCATTTGGTGGAAGTAATCTGGAAACACAACAATAGACATAACACAAGAATACCACAAACTATGACATAAAGGAACAATGAAAAATATGAAATACAACTGTAAAATGTATTATTAACATGAAATTGTTACAATCTCACCCATGAATTACTCCAAGTGTCACCAACTCCACTTTCCTTCCAACAATAACTATGAAAGAAACTTCACAATTACACCTCTTAATGGCTTCTTTAACACACCTTCTAAATGATGGCTTCTTTCACACACTTTCTTATACAATATTTCTCACTACTTCCTTCTATACTAAATGAGGGGGGTGGCCTCTCTATTTATAGAACTTTTAGGCTTATCGACCTTATCTTTAAGATAGGATAAGAAATCTACTTTGACGAATCATATTCCATACCTTAACTCTTATCTTTACATGTAAGCTTATCTTTTAAGATAAGATAAACCGTATCATTTCACATGGGTTCCACCTTTTTAGACTTTTTACAAATAAAATACACAAAAAAATTATGACATCACTCCTTGTCCTTATTACTAATATAATATTTCTAATTCCTAATCATGTAGACCCTACTTCTCTACTTACCCCAACTTTGACATTTTAACATTATCGAACCACTTATGAAAAATATTTACTTTTTACCACAACATTTCTATTGTACTTTGACTATTACCACACTATATATTATTGGCGGCATCATACCAGCAGCATCGTTATCTTATATCAGACGCCACTAATATTTATACTTAACAATATCCTATTCCTAATACATACATTAATGAAGTAGAAATTACGGAGGAAAATTTTAGTGTCGAAATCTTCCCCCTTCTTAGCTTCTACTCTATCCTCGGAGTAGAATATTTTGGTGCTTGGAAAATATTTAACTTGTCGTGGTTGACCCATTTCGTAATCGGAGTGCCATCTAATTCCTCCAGTTGATATGTACCATTTTCATGCACAACTACTATTTTGTACGGACCCATCGATTTGGGAAGAAATTTTCTCTGTCTTCCTTTTTGTATCTAGAATCATATACTAGAACCAAGTCATTCACATGAAATGGAGACCAATAGATCTTTTGATCAAAGTATTCCTTCTGCTTCATTTTCTTCTTATAGCTTGTATCTTTTGCTATTTCTCTCATTTCCTATAGCAAATAAAGATGTACCAACCTCTCCTTTACCGAATCACTTTCATCCATCCTTTCATTTTTCATGATTATTATAGTGGGAATATCAAATTCAATATGAAGAAAACCAACTGAAATGGGGAGTATCTTGTTGTTGAATTTGATGTTGCCCTATATGCCCATAATGCTACATGAATCCTTTTATCCCACTTATGTACTTGCAAGGCTGCATCTTTTGTTAGAATTTTACACAACACATAATTTGTTTGTTGTACCTATCCATTTATGCTTGGCTTGTAACTTTTTACCTTCTTGTGCTTAATAGAAAACTTGTTGACTAGGGCTTCTACAACCTCATTAATGAAGTGGCTTCCTTGATCTATTACAATTTCTAATAGACAACTAAATATGGTGACAATGCGTTCATATGTGAACCTTTCATTTCATCCATGAGAGTTGTTTTCAATGGCCTAGCTTCAACTCACTTGGTTAAATAATTTATGGCAACTAAAATATACTTATTTTGGCATGGGGTAGTTGAAAGTGGACATAAAATATCTATTCCCCACTTTGTAAAGGGACCAAGTGGAAGAATAGGGCATAATGGAGTTGATGAAGTCTTACGGTTCCCATGTATTTGACAAATATCAAATGTCTTACAATAATTATAACAATCTCTAAAAAGAGTGGGCCAGTGATAACCTATATCCAAGATACTTTTTGTTGTAAGTTGTCCAGAGAAGTGTCCTCCACATGTACTATTATAGAATTCTTCTATCAGGTCCTTCCCTTGATCACATCTAACTACCCTCTTGTACTATCCATTAGGTCCTATTTGAAATAATACTCCATATAGAATTGAATATGGACAACTGGATTGAGTTATCTTCCTCTTAGTCTTTGTAAGGCAGAAATGGAGGAAAAAGAATAGAGATAGATTATCTCATATTATTCTGTCAAACAAAGAACTTACGTACATTATTTATATGTATGGAATTGAAAAAGAATCCCCTAAATGGATGGAGAGGTTACAAAATAGAAGGAGAGAATAATGGAATACACCTAGAAGGAGAAAATAAAGGGATAGAACAGTTTTTTCTCTCTTAAAAATATAGATTATTCAATGTATGCTAACATTCCCCCCCTTATTACATTATTCTTGCAAATGTGACCCCTGAAAAATTCAAATTTCACTTTGCCAAGGGATTTAGTGAGAATGTCGGCAACTTGTCCTTCAATACGACAATACTGGAGCTGAATTTGATGGTTTAAGATGCGCTCTTGAATGAAATGGCAATCAATTTCAATATGCTTTGTTCGTTCATGAAAGACTGAATTCTACACGAGCTTCAACACACTCTCATTATCATAATAGAGAATAGGTGACTATTTTTCAGGAATTCCTAGGTCATCAAAAATGCGACGTATCCATATCACTTCGCACACAGCTCCTCCTGCGGCATGATATTCTACCTCTGTGGATGAGATAGAAACAACATTTTGTATCTTTCTTATCCACAAGATAGGTCGAGATCCGAGATGAAATATGTATCCTGTAGTTGACTTCCTGTCATCAACAAATCCAGCATGGTCCAAGTCGACGTATCCCTGTAAGAAGAATTGATCATTCTTCTTATATTCCAGACCATAATTAGTTGTTCCTCAGACATATCTCAAAACATGCTTTACTACATTCCAGTGACATTTCTTTGGCTCCTGCATGAACTTGGAAAGATAGCTAACAACATAGCAGAGATCTGGTATGGTATATGTCAAATAGATGAGCCCTCTAACAAATTCCCTGTATATAATAGCATCTACTTGAGGTGAGTAATGAAATATTGAAAGTTGCAAGCCTTTTTCCATGGGAGTGGATATAGATTTACAGTCAGACATTCTATACTTTTCTAGGAGTGTCTTGGTATACTTTGTCTAGGAGACAAAAATGTGATGCTCTTTTTGCCATATCTCCAAGCCAAGACAATAATGTAGTAGCCCCAAATCTATCATGTTGAAGGTTCTTTTGAGATCATTCTTTACAATATCAACCTGATCTTCTGAACTGCCAGTGATCACAAGATCATCTACATAAACAACCAGAATGACAATTTCTTTGCCTACCTTCTTTATATACAAATTCGAATCTAAGGGGCTATGAGTGAACCCATGCTACTAAAGGTGATCGTTGATCTTGATATACCATTCCCTGGGAGCTTGTTTCAGTCCATAAAGTGATTTGATGAGATGACATACCTTCTTAGGATTATTTCAATCAACAAATCCTTCAGGTTGGGTCATGTATACTTCTTTCAGATCACCATTTAGGA
The DNA here is from genome assembly GCA_019776745.2 of Taxus chinensis. Classification (NCBI taxonomy): domain Eukaryota; kingdom Viridiplantae; phylum Streptophyta; class Pinopsida; order Cupressales; family Taxaceae; genus Taxus; species Taxus chinensis. Next base: position 845,329,167 of record CM034148.1, read on the forward strand.
AATCACTCTTGACTTCCATTTGCTGAATTCTCCATCCTTTCTGTGCTGCAAGTGCGCAAACTATTTTGATGGTCTTCATCTTTGCAGTGGGTTCAAAGGTTTCTTGATAGTCAATTCCTTCTTTCCAAGCATATGCTTTTGCTACAATTCGTGCTTTATTTTTGTCGATGGATCCATCTGCCTTATATTTTGTCTTGAAAACCCATTTGCAGCCTATGGGTTTCTTTCCTGTTGGTAAATCGACAAGTTCCCATGTCTGATTTTTCATCAGCAAGTCATATTCTGTATCCATGGCTTCCTTCCACTGAGTTTGACTTAGTGCTTCATGAACATTATCTGGCTCGGAGCTATTCATCAGTGAACTCATGAGTGTAAAGTTTTCCTCATTTCTTGTTTGACTCCTTGTTTTGACTCTGGATGATGTATCTTAGAGTTGTTGCAAATGTGAGTCCTTGATAGTGCTTTGTACCCACTTCGGAAGAGAACTTGGCTGATTTTGAGAAGAAATGTGTTGTTGCTATGTGGATTGATGTGGAGTCACATTCTCCAGCTCTCCAAGGTCAACAAATAGTTCTCCTGACAACATTTCTTTTCTTTGAGTAGTCTCCTCTGGCTCATCATCTGATTCAAGGACTAATCAATGTGATATGGTTGGAAGTGAATCTTCTGTTGATACTATTGAGTCAAAGGATGACTCGCCACAAACCACATCTCAACTCTCGTATATTTTATTTGTCTCAAGATCCATGAGAGGATACGCCTTCGAGGTATTACTATAGCCAAGAAGCATACACGAGAGTGTATTTGGGTCTACCTTCTTTCTCTTTTTAGCTGGAACATGCATGTATGTTGTGCAACCAAATACTCACAAATGAGAAACTGATGTCTTTCTACCACTCCATACCTCTTTTGGAATTTTGTTCTATAGAATATTTATTGGTGCCCTATTGAGAAGATATATAGTCATTTGTACTGCTTCAGCCGAATAGCATTCTCCTAGCTTTATAGTTGATAGCATGCAGCGAGCCATCTCCATCACTGTGTGATTACAATGCTCAACAATGCCATTTTGCTGGGGTGTGTAGGGAGCAATTAGGTGCTACTTAATGCTATGTTGGTTTAGGAAGGCCAAGAACCTCTTGGATGTGAATTCCCCCCCTCGATCTGACCAGAGTAGAAGAATTGGTTGTCCAGACTCTTTGACAAACCGATGATAGAAGTTTTGCATGTGTTGAAGAGCCTCACTCTTCTTCTTTAGGAAATATACCCACATCTTGTGAGAGTGATCATCCATGAACAATTGAAAGTACTTATATCCTGAAAACGAAGAAGGCAATGGGCCGTTCAGATCAGTATGAACTACCTCCAGACACTTCTTGGCATGGAAGGTGCTTGCTTGAAATGGATCTCTGTGTTTTTTTCCTGCAAGACAACCAAGGCAAATAGGGAAGGAATTGGAAAATTTGGGTAGTCCACAAACCATTGCTTTTGAATTCATCTGGTGCAATGAAATGACCGACAAGTGTCCATATCTAAAATGCCATAGGGCAGTTGATTCTATTGTTAAAGCAAATAAAGCTACTGCAGAAGATGAAACATTATCTAAAGAAAATAACTTATCTTTTACAAAATATTTAGCAGGAACCGTACCTTTTTGGGAGATTAAGCATGATTTAATGCCATTTTGTACAAGAAATTCTACCTTAGGGTGATGATTCAAGAGCTGAGTAACTGATAAGAGGTTCCTAGTCAAGCTAGGAACATATAGTACCTTTGTAAGTGTACATTTTTGTTGTCCTAGAGGAATGATGACATTCCCTATTCCTTCTGCAATGTACTCTTTGTCATCTGCTATCCAAACTCGAAATCCAGTTGACTCTTTGTGTAGTGAATCAAACAACTTCTTATCACCTGACATATGCTTGCTTACACTAGAGTCTATCAACTAGACTTTCTTCGTGGGCTGAGAAGTTTGAGAGACGAGTAGAATATTCTTACTACAGTGGGCTCCTTCCAATGTCTCCTCATCAGAGTCATCATCTTCTTGTTGGGATGTGAGATGTCCCTTGTTCTTTCTCCAGTGGGGAGGTCATTTGGAATTTTGAAAATCTTCATGCTCGGATGTGCTTGTATGGCTTGAAGACCCCTATTTCAAGTTTTTGTGCCAGCAGTGATCAGTGTCGTGAGTATTGGTTCTGTAAATGTGACACCATCTCTTTGACTTTTTATCTTTCTGGTGTTGTTTGTGTTGCACTGGATTTGGCTTGTCTGGGGGACCTTTCCAATTCTTCTGGTCATGATAAGGCTTTGAGAACAAGGATTTGTCTTGAGAATCTTCATGCGATGAAGTGATGGCCTCTTCATGCTATAGAAAATTCACAAGCTCTTCGAATGTCACTGTTTATTTAGACACATTCAGTGTCATAACGAACACTCAGAATTGAGAAGGGAGTACTCTCAAGGTGATTATGATGAGAAGTTTATTGTCCATTGTCTCATCAAGTGCTAATAACTCCGATCTCAGCTCAGCCACATGATGTAAGAATTCCTCCACTTTCTCGTTTGACCCCATAGAGAGGGTGTGCAGCTTTGACTGAAAATGAAGTATCTTCATTTGATTTTTGGCTTCATAAATGGTTGCAAAATTTTCCTAGGCCTCCTTGGGTTTCTCTGCATTTCTAACATGCAGTTACACATCGTCACTAATACTGAGCGTTATCATCATCAAGCCTTTAGCACTAGCCATTTCATATTTTATTAGTTCATCGAGGGCTGTGGGAGCAGACACAGACCCTGTGACAATTCCCCATAATACATCAAACTAAAGGATTGTATACATTTTTGTCTTCCAAGCCAAAAAATTTGACCCTTTGAGCAACTGAGCATCAAATAGAAGTAACTTCGGAGCAGACATCGTAATAAAAAAAAATTATTTATTTGAAAAGTTATTACAATTCTGACTCATTGACAAGAATTATTGGCTCGTAGATGCTAGTGATATTCACGTGCTGTGAGATGACAATGTTTTGTAGGGATTTCTTCTTCATCGTGACATTCGGCATCATATTTGGCTTCTAATTTTTCCCGTACTCACTTTTCTTGGCAGCTAACGTTGAAAAGAAAGTATTCCATAAGTCCTTCTCGAACTAGCTTTTCTAATGCAAGATCACTGATATTTTGAAGCTCATTCAACAAAGAAAAGTAGAACCCAGAGCTCACAGGAGCTTCTTCAAGGTGTTCTCTAGCTGGTGAGTTGATATTCCAGCTTTCAGCTGTGGAAACCATGTTATCAACACTCTCAATCGAGTTGTCTACACTTGACATTCGGTGTAGTATTTGTCGTTTCTCCAAGTTTCTTTTCCTCGTGTTGTTCTACCTCTTCATGTAGATAGTTGGTCTTTTCCTCCACGTCTCTGCTTCATGTGGTCATTGTAGTTTGCATAGAAGATGCATGCACCTTCTCCACGTAGGTGAATGGGAATTGATTACTCTTTTGCCATATTTTTCATGTAGAGAAACAAGTCACTATAATTTATGGTTTCTTCCACGCTGTGATTGTCTCCAATTTCTCATGCTGGTTTGAATGAATGACAAACTTTCAAGATTTGCTTCCTCCATCACATCCAAACATCCACACAACCTCATGTAAGTTTCTGCATGTTCAACATCCTTGGAATAAAAAATTTCTCCATGCAACAGACAAAATACTTCTCCTTCCCACGCACCTTCCTTGAACCCACGTGTTTTTTTTTCTTTTTATTTTCACGCATGTTTCTAAATGTTCACACTGAGTATGATCTCTTCCACATAGCATGAAAACTCATTTCCTTTTTCTCTCCACACGTACAACCAAAAAATGAATTATATTGAAAAATAATGTGCAGGTCACTAGAATGATTACCAGATTGTGCAAGTCGCTATTGCACCAAGCAGATATAGATGCCAAAACTTGGATTAATTGCATGCAGGTTGGTTTTTCCTTCCTTCCACACAGGTCTTGAAGGACAACAACAACAGCAGATGAAATTCTATTTCCCACGTAGGTTTTTAACTCCTCTTTCTCCATGCAGCAGGTATCTATTCACCTTTTTTTCAGCATAGAAAACAACAACAAAATGCGCAGGAAAAAGATAGCACTCTTTTTAAAATTTCCACATTTTAAAAAAAGTGTTTTCCTCTTTTCTTGTGTAGATTTCCTCTCCATGCACAACTCTCAGCCTGCTCCAATTTTTCTATTCCTCCATGCACACTACAGGCCACCTTTCAGGTAGCAGTAAGATTCGTATTCTTCTTTCATGTACAATCAGAGATCAAGAAAACTCTAATACCAAACTGTGAGGTAGAAATGGAGGACAAAGAATAGAGATAGATTATCTCATATTATTCTGTCAAACAAAGAACTCACGTACATTATTTATACGTACAGAATTGAACAAGACTCCCCTAAATGGATGGAGAGGTTACAAAATAGAATGAGAGAATAATGGAATACACCTAGAAGGAGAAAATAAAGGGATAGAACAGAAATTTATCTCCTAAAAATATAGATTATTCAATGTATGCTAACATTCTTTGCATTGGTACCATCAGGAAACTTTAATTCATTCAGATAATTCCAAATATCTATGTATTCACTAGGGATTTTGTTAAGAGATAACAAAGCTGCATTTAGGAAATCATCATCATCACAAGATGAAACTAAACCATCATAGGCTTGAGAGAGTGCATTTGCATTGACATTCTTCTTTTCTGGCCTATCTATAATATCAAATTCAAATTCTTGTAGCAAAATTATCCATCTTGATATCCTCCCTGATGGGTTAGGATTATTTACAATATATTTTAGAGTCTGATGATTTGTTACAACTATAAATTTCTTCCCTAGAAAGTAATTTCTAAACTTCTTTATAGAAAAAATGATAGCCAAAGAATCTTTTTCTGTTACAGTATAATTTACCTCAGCACTGCTCATTTGTCTTCTCCCAAAGTAGACTAGATGATCATTACCACTTTCATCATTTTTGTTCAGAGTACTTCCTAGTGTTGGATCTGAAGCATCAATATACACAATAAATGGCTTGCTCCAATATGGATTCTTTAAAATAGGTGAATACATCAAAGCCTCCTTCAGTTCTTCAAAATCTTCATGTGCCTTCTTTCCTGGTTCATAAGTAACACCCTTCTTCAAGAAATGGGCTAGCGGCTGTGCAATCTTTGAAAAAATCTTGATGAACCTTCTATAGTAACTCACATGGCATAAAAATGATCTGAACTTACTTCCATTCATAAGAAATGGTAAATCTTTGATTTTTGAAATTTATGAGGATCTATACCAATACCATCTCTAGATACAACATTCCCTAACAAAACACCTTTAGAACATTCAAACACACACTTTGTAGGGTTTAGTTAGGATTGTGCTTCATCTAACCTTTAAAATGCTATCTCCATCTGGTGCAGGTGGTCGATCTTGCTCCCATAGATGCAAAAATCATCCAGAAATACTATGATGAATTTTCCAATGTAGGGTTCAAACACCCTATTCATCAAGTGTTGGAATGTTTCTGGAGCATTACACAACCCAAAAGGCATAACTCTATAAGCAAACATTCTGCAAGGAGTAGTGAATGTGGTCTTAAGCTGATATTTCTCCGCTATACGAACTTGGTTGTATCTACTATATCCATCAGTAAAACTATAACACTCGTGGCTAGCTACTTCATCTAAGATCTGATCTGAGACTAAAAGAGGGTAATGATCTATATTTGTTGCCTTGTTGAGCTTCCTATAATAGAAAAAAATGCATAGCTTCCCTTTCTTTTTTGTTGAGATCACAATGGGAGAAACCCATTCTGAATTATCCACAGCAAATATGAATCTTACATCAAATAACTTATCTATTTCTTCTTTTACAGTCTTGAAAAAAATAGGATTAATTCTATATGGCATTTTCTTTATGGGCTTAGAACCATCTATGAGCTCAATAGAATGTTATACCCAACTGACTTGACGAAGTTCCTTGTAATCAAACGTGAATAGGTGTATGTACCTTCAAAAGAGTTAGAGTTAGGATTCCTTCTCACTCTCCATCACAACATCACCAATATTTATTTGTTGGAGATGATCATAAATTTCTTATTTAGATAATTTTATAGGTTTATGAGTCAGTGTGACTGGAAGGATATCCATGACCGAAACATCAACCTCACTTTCTTCATCTTCTATGTCCACTTCACTAGTATTAGAGTAATCAAAGGATGTTCAATCATCAGTTTCATCACTTGAATCCACATGTTCTACCTTGTGATGCCAAGGGATCATGTTTATCTTCACCCTCTCTTTGCCACATCCAAGTGTCATAAAGCCTTCATTCGAATAGTTTCTTGAATGAACTCTCCTTAGCCATGGCCTTCCCAACAACATTGGGTACACAACAGTACCATTTTTCATCACTTAAAATTCTACCACACATACAACACCCATAAAAGATATTGCCACATTTGAAACAACACCTTCCAGTTTAGTTTTTCCCTTATTTAATGACCTTAATATAAGTGTTGAGGGGCGATAAATTTTTAAACCCAACATATTCATTACAGACTCAGTCATTATATTAATTACAACATCTCGATCTATTAATACATCATGAATTGAAATATCATTACATAATACCTCAGCTTGTAGAGCATAGGGATCCACCTCTACTTCTAAAACAGAGACCTCAACCTCCTTCCTTCATCGAGCATTGACTCCACTTCACATCTCTTGTCTCTTCTCAGAAGACATAGCCAAAAGTGGACCATATATAATATTTACAGGCCTTTTGGACAAATATTCTAAGATGGACTATGGTCCTTGCCCTTGTGAAATTAGAAAATCCTGCACTCCCCAACTTTCTTTTCATATGTTTCTTACTAGTTTCTTCTTTCATCTTCTTAGGATCATTTCCATCTTGGTTATCTTTTTCTTTCTTTCTTTTTGTTACAAACACATTTGCTTCATTATTTATGCTCGTATCTACTACATCAAAAGAATTCATAGGTGCTTTTCCTTTATCATTATCTCTTATACCAGATGTAGAAGCTCTATCTGGACAATTATACTTATAATGACCCTTTTTATGACAACCATAACATACAACTTCAGATATACTTATTTTTGAACCTCTATTTCCTCCCTGAGAACTAAATTCTTTTCCTTGAAGAAGATTAAAATTTTATTCGCCCATCTTCCTGAGCAGATCTTCATACTCAGTAGATGTACTAGGAGAAAGATTTTTGCTCACTGAGAGTGGTTGTGGATTTTGGACCAAAGATGTTGGTGTAGGCTCTACCTTAGCAAAAATTTATTTGGGCTCTTCTTCCATGCATTCTTCTTTCCTTCTTACAATCTCCTTTGCTTGTTCAAGGGTTATTGGGCAGTCATACTTCACTCATTTTCTGATCTCTGGCTTCATCCCAAGAATGAAGTGCCTTACAAAAATATATTATCCACGTCATTCATCAACCCATCTGCTAATCCTTCCTTCCGGATCTAGGCATCGAGCTTCCTCCTTAGCTCTAAAACATGAGCATGATAATCCCCTTATCTTCTCCTTCTCTCCTTGATCATGAGATCTGCATATTTCTTTTGTTCACCAAATTCTTCAAAAAAACCTTCAGTTAATAAATCCCATGATTTTTTCACATTATCACCTAGTGTTTCAAACCACCTAAGGGCTGAACAATGCAAAAAGGTAGGAAAAAATTCAGGTCCATTGTTCCCCTTCTTAAGATGCCATTTCAAATGTAAGATCGTTTAAATTATTGAATGAAAGAGGAAGCATATTCATTAGATTGGGTTGAAAAAACAAGAATCTTCCCCATTTTCAAAAGTAGCCATAGTTAAATACCAACCCACAAGTATAATCAACAAGACTTATGTGCACAAATAATTGGAATCACTATAATAGAAATTGACTTTACACCTTTCTACAATAAAATAGAAATGACTATGGTAAACTATGGTAAAAATTGACTTACTGCTATAAAAAACTGACTTTACTGTGGTAAACACTATTCACCGTAAAAAGTGAAGTTATTGTGGTAAATACTACTCATGGTAAAAAAAAGTGACTTTACTGTGGTAAATACTATTCATGGTAAAAAGTGAATTTACCACGGTAACTACTATGCACAATAAAAATAAGGTTACCCTCCAAATGATTTCTGGCTAATTGTGAATATCTCTCCAAAAAATCTGCCAATGAGGAATGGTCTCGGCAATGGAAAAAAAATTTCATCACCAATCCGACACTATGATAATTCTCCACCAAGAACTCATCATGCTATGATTATGTACTAATGCACAAGTTTTAGTTTGGTGGAAGTAATCTGGAAACACAACAATAGACATAACACAAGAATACCACAAACTATGACATAAAAGAATGATGACAAATCTGAAATACAACTGGAAAATTTATTATTAACATGAAACTATTACAATCTCACCTATGAATTACTCTAAGTGTTACCAACTCCACTTGCATTCCCAAAAATAACTATTAGAGAAACTTCACAATTACACCTCTTAATGGCTTCATTAACACAACTTCTAAATGATGGCTTCCCTCACACACTTTCTTATACAATATTTCTCACTACTTCCCTTCTATGCTAAATGAGGGGGGGTGGCCTCTCTATTTATATAAATTTCAGGCTTATCCACCTTATCTCTAAGATAGGATAAGAAATCTACTCTGACGAATCATATTCCATACCTTAAATCTTATCTTTACATGTAAGCTTATCTTTTAAGATAAGATAAACCTTATCATTTCACATGGGTTCCACCTTTTTAGACTTTTTACAAATAAAATACACAAAATATTTATGACATCACTCCTTGTCCTTATTACTAATATAATATTTCTAATTCTTGATCATGTACACCCTACTTCTCTACTTACCCCAAGTTTGACATTTTAACATTACTGAACCACTTAAAACAAATATTTAATTTTTACCACAATATTCCTATTGTACTTTGACTATTACCGTACTATACATTATTGGTGGCATCATACCGGTAGTGCCATTATTTTCTATCGGACACCACTACTAATTATGGTTAACAACATCCTATTTCCTAATACATACATTAATGAAATAGAAATTACGGAGGAAATTTTTAGTGTCGATAGATCCTGACATTTTCTCTCTATGAGGTCTTGTTTGTTTGATTTTTTCTGAGGGGACAAATTAGATAACAGTTAGTAAAATTAAATAATACATTTTTGTAAAACCAACTTGGTTGGTTATGCCTTAGTGGCATCTACACTGATAAAGTAGTTCCTATATATAGTTTCTTTTGATAATGAATTTTAAAGGGTTGATTTCTCATTATGTGCCAATAATTATATAAGATCCTTTTACAAATTATTTGGCTATTCGTGTGAACCATTGGAATGTCTTCATTTCTTGGTCGATGTATACTTCTCATAGTTTGTTGTTGGTGTAGATATTTCCTTTATTTTTACTTTGCAGATATAGATGTCCATGAGAATTCACACTTAGAATATCCTTTACCACATGGAATTTCTTCTTCACTAGTCTCCAAGTATCTTTCTCCCACACAATATGCAAATATAAAAAACCATGCAGGTCATGCGATTTACTGCTCTCTTTGATTAGGAAAAAATACAAATAAATATACACGTAATCTATAATATACAGGTAACTTAAGATACTAATTTTTTTTTCTATAATAGTTGCCAATGGCATTTGCAGATTTACATACACACAAATGCAAGTGTAACCTCCCTAACCCAAATGTTGAAGAATAAATTAATGTAAATGAAAAAGTTAAAGAAGTACAAGATATAGGAATTCATGGTGAAAGTACTAGAATCCAAATCTTTTATGGACACTGCAACAATCCCCATGCTCCTCACAATAGTATTCATTACATTATTTATGAAATTTTTTATGATGTATGATTATTCAAAAGAGCAATAACATATAAAGTGAAAAGAAAAAAGGCTCCCTCTAGAACAAGGAACTATAAGAATGCTTTCTCATGAAGGATGGGAGGAGATGCAAGAAGTTATTCCTAGAATGCCATTTGATTCTAAAATTACATGTCCTAATGCATGCATCAGGACAGGAGAACCTTTATATTTGGATGATGTCAATTATTGTACCATTGATATAATCATAGATGCATTTACAAGAGATCAGGAGAATATTCAACACATTGTAAGAGGAAATAACTAATCAATTTATTACATTGATTGGATCCTGGAGGATACAAGAAGGCTAGAGGAAAATTTACATCCTATCATCTGTCACCTAAAATGGGATAACATAATTACTATGCTAAAAATATTCAGGTTTTTTTTTGTTATGTGTGGTGTGGTTTTACTGTGTGGAGTGTGTTGAGCATTATTTTCAAGTTTGATACCTCCTAAATGAAGAACATTCAGAGGAGATAAAAAACTAATTTAGGTCTTGGTTCTTAGAAAAGGGTATGAGAAATTCCTAGAAACCAACAAAGTGTATATTTGATACTTCTTGTCACCTCCAGGTTTGTGGAAACCTATAGACAAAAAATCATAGGGGTTCATGGTAATCCAAGAAACCATAAAAGGTGTTAGCAATGAGAATTAATCGTGTCACTATTGACCAATTTTTTCCCCTTAAGGAAAATTAATCAAACACACCCCCTACACATGAGAAAATCAAGGGGTTAGTTTAGTATTGCGAGCTTGTATTTGATCCTGAATGAAGAGGTAGGTAGGATCAACAATGGAGTCCAAGAAATTTCAGTGAGGGAGACCAATGACATTAAAAGATTCTATATCATCAACATGAAAGAAAACAGAGAAAGAAGAGTAAGCCCGAATTGGCTAAGGAAAGAAGATGACATCAGAAGTAACCATGTGTCTAATTGGTGCATCTACAAACATCAAGCCCAAAAGGTAGTCTTCAACAAACACCATCTCACTGCATGTCTCAATGATGCACCTACAGAAGTTAGGTCCAAAAAGGGTCTCCAAATACATGTAGAGCTTCCATGTGTCTAGGGTCCGATGCGTTACTCCTAAATGGGAGGAAAAGGGACAGACCAACCATTTAATTGACTAAGTATAAAAGGGTTGACAGAGGCCTCTACATGTCTCAACGGTGCTACTTAAAAGGAATAATGAAGAGCAAAGGTCCCAAACATGCACCCAATCCCACCACGTGGTTAGATCATCAAAAGGTTAAATTGGCCATTAAAAATTCTAAGGCCAGTGAAAAGAACCATGTGTCAACTCGACACAACTTTAGAGGTGAAATATAGACCAAGTTCCTAAATGAGTGCGGGATCCCCACGTGGTCAGAGTCTAAATGGGGTAGAGACAGTCATTGAATCGGCTAAGTACATAGCATAGTTGTAGAAGGTGCCATGTGTCTCATCAGCATAAATTCAATGGCGCAACCCAAAGAGTGACCCCAAACTAGCCCCAACCTTACACGTGTCTCAGGGTCTAAAAGGTAGAGCCAACCGTTGAATCAGGTAAGTATTAAAGGGATAGTAGAAAGAGCCACCTATTATCTTGGCCCAACTTCAAAGGTAAAATTTAGAGGTAGGTCCCAAATGTGCGCTGATCCTCCACATGTCTAGGGTAAGACATATAGCCCGGCCAAACAAAAGGGACTTAGCCAAAACACGAAGAAATAGAGAAACATTGTGGAAGGATCCACATGTCTCTTGATTGCTCTTTTAAGAGGTGAACGTAAATGGAAGTCCCTAAACAAGTGCGAACCTGCCATGCGGTCAGAGTCTAAAAAGGTAAGGTAAGTTGTTGAAAATTCCAAGCTTAGGATAGGCCAAAGGAATCCTCCACGTGCCTTGTCAATGAAATTTCAAAGGTAGAATCCAAAACTGGTCATCAAACATGCCCCAGCGCTCCACGTGTCTTACGTCAGGCAAAGTGTGTTTACAAATAGGGGGCTTGGGTAGAATACAAAGGAAATAAAGTAGGCCTTCGGAATCTGCCACGTGTCTCTTCAATGTAAATTCAACAGTGTAGATGAGGGGGTGAAACCTTGAGATGCGTGGGGCCACAACATGGATACATGCAAACAAACTCTAGACTTGATGTACCTTCAAGAGGCCATATCTTTTGATTAGAAGCTCGAAATAGAGCGGGAGGGGATGTTTTAGAGAGCTCTTGACACCTGCTACCAACCTACAACTATTAATGTCTCGAATCACCATTTCCAAGGATGTCAAGTCTCCCACCTATAACCATGATGAAGTATGGGTTTCCTCTCTTGCTCAGTAAAGAACAATGACGGGGGCATGGGTGTTGCAGTAGGACTCATCATTGTGGCAGGGGAATTCAATGCCCCTTCAAAGGCGGTTGGAACAGGGTTGGATTTTCCCACCTTTATGTATCTCATTCTTCCTATTTATTGTACAAGAGGGAAAATTTCAAAGGGTTTGACATTCTTGCTTTGTGCCCTCCTGTTTTCTCTACTCTGCAGATGAGTTTGTGGAGCCTCAAACCCCTCCGTCCAAATTGTAAATGCATTTTTTCCTCTTGAATATTGTAATGCACTGTATCAATTCTTAGAGCAATAGAATAAGTCCATGGATGATTTCAACTCTATCTTATGTTTAGTTTCTTCTTCATAATCCCTTATTGCAATTTATGGTCATCTGTGCATGGATATTGTATCACATTTAATGTCTTATGTTTAATATAAATGCAAGTGTTCATCATTCCTTTGGTGCATCACCTTTGTTGGATTAGGTTTTTTTCTTGTATTCCCTTAACCCTGTCTCCTTGGAAAGTTAGTGTAGGATTTAGAATGACCTTCTGTAATTTGAACGGTGTGTACCTTAACAGAGGAATAGGAGCCAACCTTTATCCGGAGATCTCTCCCAACTCACAAAGTCCCACACTTTGAGAGATGCTCTATGTTTTGGAGTCACATTGTGAATATAAACCCATCATGTTGTAGATTTCAAGGTTACTGTAATTTTGCAACAATAATTTTTAAACGCCCAGTGGGACGAGAAGTATTCATTTTTACTACAGCAAGGTTGACGTCCCCTTGTTATTAGTTCCCTAATTTTAAGAAGCTCTAAAATTATACATCTGGCCACTCCAAAAGGGGCAAAATCCACTTATTTCAGTAGCCCAAGCTTGTTAAGTTCATGAGAAGGATACAAACAAGGTCAAGGAGTAGAGAAGAGGGAATCTTTGTCTATCTGCATTTATCCCCAAAAATAGCAAGGAAAGGAAGAAGAGGTCAAAGGTCTCCATCGCCGCCAAGTAGGACCTTGTCAACACCTCCACCTGGTAGGCATTTCATTCAATTGACTTGAGTACTCCGACTAATAAGGATGCCTCATCACAACCCCTACATCAACTTCACTGGAAACAACCTGCTTTCCCTCAATGCACAAAATCTAGTTCCAAATGCAGTGCTAAAGAGCATCCCATATTTTACTGGAGAGAACTAGAAAACTCCAATCGACCACATCTAGGATATTTCAAATGTTTGTGTTATTCATGAGATTATTGAAATGCATGTTGTGGTCAATTTGTTGGCTTCATATTTTAAGGGTAAAGCTTTGTAGTGGTTTAGGAGCCTAACAATGGGATCCATCCAGAACTGGGACCATTTGTGCATAGATCTTCACAATCAATTTGGAGAGAAGGGAGATAATCTATCCTTATTAAAAAAATTGACAACCATTAAGAGAGCTGCTAATGAACAGATAATGGAATTCAAATTTATATTTTAGAGGATGTGGGATAGGATTCTGACGGCCTTAAGACCAACAGCTGAGGTTTCTTTTCTATACTTCCTCAAATATTTAAATTATGATATTTTCGTGATGATTCAGTCTATGGGGGTATAACTTTACCCATATCCTATAACATTGTCATTATAGCCAAAAAATTCTTAATTTAGGCTGGTAAACTTGTACCTAGGCAACCTATGCCTCTATATCTAGAACTAGGAGATCGAAACACTAGTCAAATGCCCATGTTAGCGCCCATACCTACTCCATGGAAACAGAGTTCAATTGAAGCCTCCACCTCAACTTATAGCACTTCAAAAGAGATAAAAGAGGTTATGAAACAACTACAAAACCTAGGAAATGAGCTAGTGACTAGCAAGAGAAAACAAGCTCAGAGTTCTAGGTCATATCAACCTCAAACTCAATATCAAGCTAGACCCCCATATCAGCAAAATAGACAACCTGCTCAGGCTACAAATCAAAACCAAAACCAAGGGAAACCTCAAGTTGTTAGGCCTTTTTGACCATATGATCCAAGTGCAGCTTCAACATCGAGGGCCTTGGTTCCAACACAAAACAACATGGCTCAAGAAAATGATTGGTGTTTCCCATACAATAAACCCCATAACCAGTCAATGTGTTTCAATGGTGCTTTGAATCAAGCTCTTATGGTGAATTTTTTTTTTGTGGAGCAAGAGATAGGCCAGGAAGGGAATCGACAATAGAAAGTAACCCAGAAAGAGGTACCTCCAAGTGAGACCATGCTTGTCAATTGGTAGGATGAATATTTTTTGCTATGAATCAAGGACCTCCCCATAGTGTGTCAACAAATACATGGTACAAGAAGAGGAATATTGGAGAGGTACAATCCTCCAATTCAAATAGTCCACAACCCTCTATTACCCTGTAAATTATAACTTCTAATGTGTAGAGTTAGTCCAAGCCACCTTTCAGACCCGCTTAGCAACCAGTTATAACGACCCATGTGCAAGGGAAGGGGTAGAAAAGAGATAGTTCATCCCCATTTAAAATAATTAAATAGATGAAGAAAACAAATGTAAACAACTCAATGTGGGATTAGTTGGCTATCCCAAGATAGAGAGACTTATTCCAGGCTGCTATGGCCAATTGGTCAGGCTCAAATCAGCCCCCCAACAAACAAGATAAAGTGCTTACCAATGCATCTTAGCCTAAATGAAATCATGGAGGACAACAAGGTAAGAATATGAAGCCTCCTCCATTCTATGTTTCATTGATCATTGGGGAAAAATTGGTACATAATTGCATGATTGAATCGGGAGCAAGTAGCTAAGTCATGTCGAAGCAAATATCCGATCAGTTGGGTCTTCAATACGAAGTCATCTCTAAGGGCATAGTGCAATTGGATGGGATAGCACTAACAGCGGTTGGAGTCAGACGAGATTTGAGCCTCACATTGCACGCATGCCCCAATGTTACCATCTTTAAAATAGTATCAGTCATAGAATTTCCACCACACTTTGCACTATGTTTTTCAAGAGAATTCACTACTAAAATTGGAGGTTATTTTTCTGCTAATTGGTCACACATGTTATTCAGAACAAGCTATGGATCTAAGGCTATAATCAGACCTGATCCAACTACAAACTTCCATATTGAGGCTTATAAATCAAGTCCAATCAATGCAAATTGTTCAACCCTTGATCAAGAATATTATCCAAGAACCCATGAAACTGATACCAAAGTAGGATACATTCCAAACTTGACTCATGATGAATGGCCAAATAAGATGCATGCTATTGAACCTTACAAAGAAATGGAGGAATCTGAGCTAGGATTTATTGTTTGCATGAGGAAAATCATCCTCTTCCTAACAACACTAAGCAATACCAAAAGGATGATAATGAGGTATGATAGTTATTATTTGATGGCTCAAGAAGTAGACAAGGATTAAGAGGAGGACCTATGCTTGTTTATCCTCAAGGTATGAAATATTGCTCAGTGTTCGGTTTCCAATTTTTTGTCTCAAACAACACAACAAAGTATGAAGCCTTGATCCATAGAATTCATTGGACAAGAAAGAGAGGGATTAAAAACTTAAAAGTGTTTGGTGATAAAGAGCTAGTTGCGAAGAAAGTCTGAAGATGAAATGCTGCCAAGAATGATCTCTTATAAAAGTACAAGAATCAATTGTGGTATCTCATTGAATATTTTAAGGCTTTTAGCATCAATGCCATCCATAGGAAGAAGAATGAAGCAACAAACATATTGGCAAAAAATGGGGCGGCATTTGATGTGGTAGAGAGTATGAAGAGTGATAAATATCAGCCCCATATTAAAGTGGTTGTAATACTAGATGTTCTAGATAACAACACAAGTTGGAAAGTCTTTGAGAATGATCAACAAATCATCAATTTTCTACAAGAAGAAGCTGAGTTCTCCACTAGAAACCAAGACAAGTTGGAACAATGGTATGGTGATCAAGTGGTGCAGCTGAGAACCAAAAAATTACCAAAGGGTCTTGTAACTTTGGAGTCAATCTTCAACCCAAATGAGAAATTCTGGAAGAAGAAAGAAAATATTTAGGTAAAGGGTGAAGATTCAAAGCCCATTTCCATAGATGAAGGAAAAATGTTGTGAATTGGCAAGTTAAGTACCCAATAAGAAAAATATGAGTTCGTTCAACTTTGTCAAGAATTCCCAAATATCTTTGCTTGGAATTACAAGGATTTAAGAGTTTTCAACCCAAGGTTGACACAACACACTATCGAGTTGGATCCATGATCTAAGCCTTTTAGATCGAAGCAAAGGACAGTAAACCTTCACATCGAACCTCTCATGAAAAAAGAGTTGAACAAGATAATTGATGCTAGCATCATGTTCCCTATCAAGCATTCAAGTTGGGTTGCAAACTTGGTGCATGTGAGGAAAATAAATGTAGAAATGAGATTGGGTGTGGACTTTTCTGATCTTAACATAGAATCATTAAAGGATCATTACCCAGTTTCATCAATGGAACAGATATTGTAGGTTCTAGCTGCATCTAAGAGGTTTTCATTGCTAGATGGATACTCAAGCTATAATCAAATAATGGTGAAACAGGAAGATCAGTACAAGATGACCTTCACCAAAAAATGGGGCACATATGTTTACAAGAAGAAACCATTTGGATTGTCTAATGTCGGAGGAATATTTCACCGAGAAATGGATATGGAATTCAAGGGCTTGATCAACAATATGGTGCTTGTATATCTAAATGACATAATTGTCTTATCAAAAAATAAAACAAACCACCTCTTTCACCTTAGGCAAATATTTCAAAGGTGTAGAAAGTTGAGAGTGTCACTGAATCCAAAGAAATTTGTATTTCTGGCACATGAGGGCAAGTTGCTGGGCCACATTGTCTCAAGAGAAGGGTTGAAAATTAAACTTGAAAGAGTTGAAGCCATTAGAACACTACCCCTACCACATCCCAAGAAATCCCTCTAAAGCTTCTTAGGAAGGATAAACTTTGTCCGCATATATGTTCTTGTTGTTACCACTCTTGTGAAGCCTTTAACGATGATGCTAAAGAATAGTCTTGCATGCAAATGGATAACAGAAGGTAAAGAGAGTTTTGAGGCCATCAATCTTGCAATATCACAGGCCCCAAATCTTATGAACCCAAAATTTTCAAAGGACTTCATGTTGTATGCTTTTGGAGGGTCAGAAAAAATCTCAACCTTCTTGGTTCAGCCAAACAAGGAAGGTTCAGAACAACCCATAGCCTTCTTTAATCATATATTGGAAGATTATGAAGTAAAGTATTATTTCATTGAAAAGTATGTCCTTTTTTTCATTAGGAGTTTGAAAAAGTTCAGACACTTGGTCTGGAACAACAAGATTCAACTTCTAGTGTCTCTATTAGGAAATTAATATTAATGTTTACATTATAGTTTGGGTGGTTAGTAATATTGTTATAAACAATATTACATACTTAGATCATATTATTATTGTTGTACCCGTAAATATATTAACAGGTTATTTGTTTGTATGGGTTCCTATTTTATAGGGTACTGGTTTTCTACTATGATGGCTATATAATAGCCTAATGTATTGCATAAGATATTGGGACAGTAAATATAATACAGAGAGTGATTTTGCTATGTAAATCTGTAGCTGCATTTATATTTGGTATCAGAGCAGGCATGGCTCTCTAAGATATTAGTAAAGGGGCAGTATTGTATTCTTTTGCCCTGGTGGATGGAAATTTATTTGTGATGAATTTTTTCTTTGTTAGTTTCATGGAGATTTAGATTTTAGAATTGTTATGGGTCTGTGAAGAAGCGAATTCTAAAAAGAGGTTTCTATTGAATATCCTCTCAAGCTACAGATCGAACCAAATAATTATAGTGAGTTCGTCGAAGGGACAGAGATTTCATTTTTCACCAATCGTGTCCGGGAAGGCACACAAGAAGGAAACTCTCCTGCATGAGATCAAATTTACAAATCTACTCGAGACTAAGCCCGGTCAAAAACTTCTCAAATCTAGCCTACGTGATTTGTTTTGTCAGAATAATAGATATAAATGGTAATAATTATTCACAGAATACATACAAACATTGATCTTCTTACAAGTTGAAATTATTTTGAGCTATATTTTGGTAGAAGGATTTCCAGCTGTGCGTGATGCATTTCATACCGATCTGACTCTAGTGTTTATGTTAACTCTGTGATAAGATTACTCATACATATGTCGTTTGATGCCACTGGCTTTCTCATTCTGATTCTTATCCAGATCTGATGGACATCCTCATTAAATAATGTTCTGCGTTTAGCTTTGGATTGATTTCATATTGGTATGATTTTTTTGATATTGCATTACTCAGGCTCAAACACAATAAGAGGATTTACAAACTTATAGACAGAGCTGCAACCCATTTTGATATAGCGTTTCAATCAGTTTGATCATCTCATTGTCCTTACAAATTGTGTTGATCCAAGACTCAAAGGGAAGAAAGGCAACCCACATTGCATCGAAAACTTGGCCGCAGTTTATTGATCCTTGTTGTTCATTGTACGTTGTCAAAACAATCATTGCCTAGATCTCTGTACTCTCAGATTATTGACAGTCATTACCTCTTCCTCATTGAGAATCAAAGTTGCTTCTGCAAAGAAAGATAGTGATAACCATTTGCACTCTGAATTCCTGCAAATTTTCTTCTGGGAGCTATTCAGTTACGACAAACCGTCTATCCAGCTTATAATTAGCATGCAGTATTCTATTGCAGATTATGTTCATATTTATCAAGAATGCAACCACCATGTTGTTCACGTGGTGAGTTTAGTTCTATTTTGGATTTTGTTTTGTGTGTATAAAGTCTAAAGTGTCATTATCATCATTATCTATAGATCCATATAGGTTTTTGGGTGTTTTTATAGTGTGTCATAGTTCTTCATTAGATAAGTCTATAGTAAAATGTAATGTGTGATTACTTTTTTATTTGAATATTATCACTCATCATTTTTCATATGTCAACGCAATAATAATGTCGACATAAAATTGTATTCAAGAGTCATATTTTGGAAGGTGAAGAGGTCATTATAAATTTTGTGTCATCGTGTCAATTTAGTCTTATTGTCCTTCAATGTCATATAGGTGATTTTAGGATTTTTTAGTTGTTATCAAGTGTTGAGTTGTCTAATTTTAAAAGTCCAAAAAAATTTAAAAAAAAAATTGCCTTATGGACGCATTTTCGGTGTTACCCGACGTCTGAAAAAATAAAGTGTTTCACATTACGGGAGGGAAGAATAAGATCAATGTGGAAACAAATGTGCTTCATGTTCACATCTTGCTAAGTTAGCAGCATGAAAATGGAGGATGGAGGCATCGGTGGTTGGAGGTCAGACAACGACATGGCCGCGCAGAATGATTTGGTGGCACAGTTTGTGATGTGAGTTTTCTTTCATTTCAGAATTACAGTTTGTTGTGTGTAGTATGATTTTAGAGTTTCTATTTTGGATTGAATAAGTGAAATGTTCACATTGAGGGGGGAACATGATCAGCATGATCCAATGTTCCATTTTTAGTTTTTCAGTTGAGTATGTGGCTTTTCCTAATTCCCCAAATGTAAAAAACATAGTACAGAACAAATAACACAGTGAAACGCAACATCATGAGGCTTGATGAGGTAGAACAGTCAGATGTGTTCCTGTTCGTACCTGGTTTGTGGTTATCCTCTTGAAAACCATTGAAGGCTATTCAGATGTGTTCCTGCTTGAGTTCCCACACTGCTAGGTCAGATGTGTTCCCTAGAGTGACTGGTTGATAAGCAGATGATTCCTGAGTGTGTTCCCATCCTCGTCAGTCAAATGTGTTCCCGACAGTGCTTGGTTGATAAGAAGTTGATGTGTTCCTTCTTCTACCTTAAGTTCGAGTGTGTGCCAAGATCATGAGCGCACAGAGGCGGCAGGCTGGAAAGGAAGTGTGAAAGTTCTTTTGTTACCATGTAAACATTAAGGGGGGGAATGTTAGGAAATTAATATTAATGTTTACATTATAGTTTGGGTGGTTAGTAATATTTTTATAAACAATATTACATACTTAGATCATATTATTATTGTTGTACCCGTAAATCTATTAACGGGTTATTTGTTTATATGGGTTCCTATTTTATAGGGTACTAGTTTTCTATTATGATGGCTATATAATAGCCTAATGTATTGCACAAGATATTGGGACAGTAAATATAATATAGAGAGTGATTTTGCTGTGTAAATCTGTAGCTGCATTTATAGTCTCATGCTGGTGTTAAGGATTTTCTCTTTAACAAGGACTTGAATAAGAAGACAGTAGGTTGAATAACTCATGTAATGAAGTATGATATTGAAATCAATGTGACCAAACTGGTTCGTAGCAAGGTTCTATGTGAGAAGATTTCTTCTAGTCAACAAGACGAGTCAACGGATGAAGAATAGGTTATCATGTTACTATAAAATGATCAAGAGCAGCCAACAGATAATGCTCCCATTCCATGTTGGACTCAAAATTTGGTACATTTTCTCCAAATAGGTTCATGCCATCTAGAAATGAGCAGAACAAAAAGAAGGTACTTTATATTACAAGCCATCCCGTATGTGCTTGTTGACAATGTTTTGTTCAAAAGGGATATCAATGGCATGCTATTAGGGTCTATTGCACCAGTCCAAATTGAGAAGGTTTTACATGAGTTCCATGATAAAAAATCTGGAGGCCACTTTGCACCACAGGTAACAACACTCAAAATAATGAGGGATGGTTACTATTGGCTTACGATGTTTAGGAATTTCTACACATGGATATAGAAGTGCAAGAAGTGTGCATTCTTCACAGGGAAAGAAAGGTTAGCAGCCCTACCTCTTTGCCCAATTTTTGGTAAATTAGCCATTCATGCAATGGGGATTGGACTTCATTAGAGTGATCAATCCAAATTCAAGCTAGGGCCACAAGAGGATACTCACGGTGACTGACTATTTCACCAAGTGGACTGATGTAGTGGCACTTAAGGAGGTAAATGAATCTAGCATCTTGGATTTCTATGAAGGGATAATGACAAGGTTTGGTGCCCCTGTTACTATCATATCAAATAATGCATTGGAATTCCTTGGCACAAAGATCACTAAATGGACTATCAAGAATGGTGTAAATCTCATAACCTCTTAAAACTATTACCCTCAAGGTAATGGTGAAATAGAGTCCAAAAACAAGAACTTTCTGAGAATCATCAGAAGGAATCTTGATGAGAATTAGAGAACTTGGCAGACAAAACTCAAATCATCTCTTTTGGCAAATAAAGTCACCCTCAAGAGGTCAACAGGTAATTCCCCCTACAAATTAGTCTATGGGAAAGAGGTAGTGTTTCCTATATCATTAGAATTTCCCACATTAGAACTCATTAAGCAATTGGAGTTGTCTGAGTTCAAACCAATGGATGATAGGTATGCAGAGCTAATTGAATTAGAAGAAATCAGGGAACATGTAGTTTAAACAATGGAAAAGGATCAAGCCTTAACTAAGAGATGCTTTGATAAGAAAATAAGAGCAAGGACCTTTCAGGAAGGGGACTTAGTTCTGATGTCAGATGAAGACTGGGAAAAAATAGGAAGGCATTCCATGTTTGATGCCATTAGGAGAGGCCCCTGTATTGTCACCGGATGTAAAAGTAGTAATGCCTTCCAATTGTCTACATTGGATGGAGACAAACTTTTGATTCCGGTTAATGGGATCCATCTTAAACATTGCTATGGAAAAGGAAGGTTTCACCCTTGTAAATATTAACATAGGGTTTTAATTTTTCTAAGTGTGTGTGCACATAGTCTTTTTGTAGCATAGGTTTTATTTCCTACATGCTCTAGAACAAGTTTTGTTTCTCCAGGTTGGGGTCATTGTAGAGTTCGATGCACCTTCGGGTGAATACGCCAGACCCTTCAGCATTTACAATAGGGAGACCCATAGTTGTCATAATAATTGTTAATTTTAAAATAAAACAAATACAGAGCAACTAAAATTGGGTCTTGAGGGAGTCCATTTCCAGAAAAGTGGCGCAGGTTCAAGGTCACCAAGTGCAAGTGTCAGATTCAAGCTACAAGAATAAGACTAGTATCAAGCCACCACCCATGACTCCATGCCCAATGGATACAACAAGGCAGTTGATCCATTCACCTAGTAGGTAGGTGATCCTGTGAGTCACCAAATTGTTGACCAATTTTTTCCCTTACGAAAAATTAATCAAACATGCCCCCACATAATAGAAAATCAAAGGGTTGGTTTAGTCCTACGAGCTCACATTCGATCCGAAATTAATGTTAGGATTAAATATTATTATCCTAATATTAATTATGCATAGTTTAAATTATTTAATTTTATTAATTAAATAATAATTGTTATTTGGTTATATGGTTAATCAACCATATTTGTCTTTTATTTCATACTGTTATATTGTTGTAAACAATATATTTGTATCTATTCATTTCCTGCTTCCCGGATGTTATTCGAAGCTTGTTTATTCTGGCATTTGGTTGCACCTGTGCAACTTATTCTCCTGTGTGTATTTGGCTATGCAATATCTATAAATATTTCAGCCCATTCTCTGTAATGGTTGATTGATTGAGTTTAATAAAAGTTGTTAGGCTTCTGTCCCTGTTTTTCAATCATCATTTGGTACCAGAGCGAATTAAAGCTCCTGGCAAGGTTGGAGAAGGTTGTAGAAGAAGGAGAATTTGTGGAGAAGAAATCTACACCAGAAGGAGAGCCAGTGCTGCCTCTTGCAGCTTCCCAGAACCCCCTGCAAACCCACAACCTCCTATTCAGTTCCACGTGTTTGGAACTCAAATTTTTGTTGCACTGGTGCACTCAGCACCAGGAAAAATTTGCAGTAGGTATTCAAAATATTTTTTTAAAAAAAAATTGGTATTTTTTTTACCCCATTACAGGTTTTATCTCTAAATTAGAGAAGAAATATAGCTCATGTTATTGTTAGTAGTCCACTGGACATCCAAATCTGTGTGTATGTATATGGATTTGTGAAACCTGAGGAAAAGAGCTACCTGCGCACACAAGAAAGGAGCAAATAAAAAAAAAGCAAAGAATAAAAAAAAAAGGCGCCCAAATCCTCCTCATGTTAGACCTACACACATAGAAATCAGCAAAGCAAAGCATATCAATCAAGAATCAAAGAAAACAAAGAAAAAGGCGCCTTCAGCCAGCCCTCCATGCCAAAGCTTGCAAAAGGAAAGCAAATCAAATCAATACAAAAGCAAAGAATACAAAAGAAAAGCAAAGAATACAACATAAATCAAAATAGGTGCCCAAAGCAAGGAACCAGCGGCCCAAACAAAGAAAAACAGCAGTGCCAGCGCCAAATCCTCCATCCAAGTGACCTGCACAAGAAAACAGTGACCAAGCAAGCAAAAAAATGAAAAAAATGGTGAGAAATAAGGTAAAAGTGGCGGCCAAAGGAGATAAAGTGCTGTAGATGCTTCAGATCTAGTTTTTTAGCTAAAAAATAACCTAAAAACACCTCTCACCAGCTGCAGCCACGTGGATCCTTCATCTAGGTCGCATTTTCTAAGGTATGTCATTTTTTGATATACTTTAAATACAAGTTTGCTCATTTCTACATCAAGCGCCCTTAAGTGGCCAAGTTGGATAGAGGGAAATCCTTAGAAGTGGGAGGTGCATGGTTCAAATCCCACCCCCAACTTCACATTTTACATTTGGCGAAATTTTGGGCGGAACTGCTAAATTTAGCAGATTTTTTGAATTTAGTTATAACTAACTAAATTTAGCGGAGAAATCCCTAATTTAGGGTAAAAAAAAAAAATTCTCCCATTCGGCTGGTTTTTCATTTTGGACATTTTTTGCAAAAGGAGACCCATCTAAAAATTGCATTTTCAGCTATTTTTTTGCAATTTTTAGCATTTTGGGTCGTATTGGGCTCAAGAGGCCACCAGGACCTCGAAACTGAAATTTTTTGCCTGTCATTCAAATTGTACAGTTTTTTGAATGTAAATTGTATATTGCTGCATATTGTACTAATTTACAGGTTGCCATAGTCAACTACAAAACTTTGTAACTTCTTAGAAACTGGCAGAATTGTAATAAAAAACAATAAAATTGGTTCTGTAACACTCACGAGATCCTAGATCTCATTCGCAGCGTTCGGTATATACAATGCCTCTGGGAAGTGCTTACGGGTAAAGCTGTCGTGACTACTACTGCACTTAACGCCTAATATAGCTGCAACAACTTTGTCTGGGCATCGTCCCTATAAATCGACGGGGAGTAATAAGGTCACAGTGCACACACTATGAACCATCCCATCCGTCTGTGAACGATTGCAAGACATAAATCCAGACTGAGAAACTATCTGAGTATATAGCGAAGTTACGCGTGCGTATGAGGATTTTTCTTTGAGCCAGTGTCAATAATCGCATAGACCCCATTAGTACTTTCTTGGTACCACGTATTGAATTCTTTCATGTACGTTAACGCCTCTTTCACGTACCGCCGGGAATATAGAAAGGGTGAGCTTCTTCCATGTACCGACGGGTATATCGGAAGGGCGCATATATAGAAAGTTCCGGTATATCGGATTGACGGTATATAGATTGGGAGACCTAATACCTAGAGTGATAAGAGCCAAACCCTGTCAGTAATCTCTGCAAAATGGGCACCAATGCCCCCAAATTTTTTCTTCCGGATTCACAATTGCTCAGAGGAAGCAACTATGCTGCATGGAAGACAAAAATAAAGACACATCTTGAGTTTGAAGAAATATGGCCTGTTGTGACTGGTACTCTAACCAGATCACCAACTGATGCAACACAACAACGACAGTTTGATAGACTAGATCAGAAAGCAAAACTCATCATCTTGTTTGGAGTGTCCGATGATGTGTAAACCCACATTTGAGATGCCACAACAGCAAAAGAAGCGTGGGATAAGCTGAGCACAATATATGAGGCCAAGAACAAGAATGTCATACTAAATTTGCAGAGTCAGTTACATACATTGAAGTTCAAGCAGAATGAGAAAATTGAAGCTTTCCTAAGAAGAGTTGCAGAGTTGAGGGCTTCACTTCTAGCCCTAGGAGAAGAGGTCAAAGATGAATCTCTCATTCCCATTGTTCTGAGAGCTCTCCCTTCTTCTTACCGCATTTTTGTCACAACTCTAAACTTGTCAGATACAACAAGTAGTTTTGACAAGCTAGTAAACCTACTGCAACAAGAGGAAGTAATGCACAACAAGGATGATGAAGAGGAGTAGGCACTGTCTTCACATCAAAAATGGAAAGGAAAAGGTAAAGGAAAACCTAAATCATATCAAAAGTCCCCACATCAGAATCAGTATTATGGGGACAATCAACAGAAGAAGCGATGTCCAATTTGCAAAAGAGGACATGACTTGCAAGAATGTTGGTTTAACACTTATAAGAAAGGTTCATCAAACAATTCTGGACCACAACAACAAAAATCTTACAATGGACATTTTAAACAACTATCATGGGCAGAAAAAGGGGAACTGGAAAAGAAGACCCCACCAGCAAGGTAATATTGCTAAGCAACAAGAACAGTCAGACAATGAAGACTTCTTATTCACTTCTCGATCAAGTGAACCATCCATGTCATCTAGTGACGTCTGGTATGTTGATTCCGGAGGCCACTCGACACATGACCGGCCCACAGAGACTGGTTTATTTCAATAAGGGACACGCCATCGAAAAATCATGTTTCGTTGGGAGATGATTCTTCATATACAGTTCAGGGGATTGGAAACATTTCTCTACCCCTTGGTTCACGCAAATGCAGACTATCAGATGTTCTATATGTCCCTGGGTTGACAAAGAATCTTCTATCGGTCAGTCAACTCCTAGATCACAACCTGAAAATTGACTTTGATAGTCAATCCAGTAAAAAAATGTGTTTTGATTCGAGATAAATCCAGAGGCTCGAAAATAATTGCAAAAGCATCAAATGTGGGACGAATGTTTCAACTTGATTTCATTCACAAAAACGATCAAGCACTTGTGGCTAAAAACTCCACCTCAACCCAGTTATGGCATCGGAGATTTGGTCATGTAAGTTTCAAATATCTCAAAACACTTCACCGGTGTAATATGGTACATGGGCTACCATCTCTTCAAAAGGATACAGATAAGTGTCCTCAATGCTTAGCAGGAAAACAACATAGAGTTTCATTCCAAAAGAGTACTTTTCAAGCTCATGGTAAACTTGACCTGGTTCATACCGATCTTTACGGTTTGATGCAGCCAAGTCATTCTGGGTTCCAGTACTTCATGCTTTGTGTTGACGACTATTCACAAAAAATGTGGATTTTTTGTCTTCACAAGAAAAGTGAAGCCTTTGAAACATTAAAAAAGTTCAAAGTTGCAGTTGAGAAAGAAACTGATCGTCACATCAGAACTCTCCGCTCAGATCGAGGGGGGAAATTCACCAGTGATGAGTTCAGAGACTACATACAAACTCACGGGATTCATCAACAAATTCCTCCTCCACACACATCGCAGCAAAATGGTGTTGTCGAGAGAAGAAATCATACTATCATGGAAATGGTGCGATGCAATGATCGATGATTCCGGACTTGCAAAGACATTTTGGGCAGAAGCAGCAAAAACAACATTGTATTTGTTAAACAGAGCGCCCACAACTGCTCTTGATGGAATTACACCACAAGAAGCATGGTCAAAAAGGAAACCATCCATTGCACACCTCAGAGTATTTGGGTATAAATCTAGCATGCACATACCCAAACAGAACAGAAATAAATTGGACATGAAGTCACAAAATCTCATCTTCATTGGATACAATGAAGAGACTCTTGGGTATAGATTGATGGATCCTAAAACCAGAAAAGTCTACATAAGCAGAGATGTTGAGTTTTTCGAGAAGAAGGAAGCAAAGACCTCTTCCTCTGGACTCCCAAGATGTAGATTTTTCACCAGTTGTAAAAATTGAAGCTAATGTTCCCTCAGAATATGAAAGTGATGATGGGGATGATGGTGTTGATCAGATAGAACCACAAACCATGGGAACAGTTCAATGTATGCCTAAATGGTGTACAAGTACATTACAAGATACAAGATTGGATGCTCCACCAGATACATCCACCCCTGGACCACGAACTCATAGTAAAGCAAGAGAAGAAGTTAACTTTTCTTTGATGAGTAGAGTTATTGAATCAGACGAGCCCTCTACAGTCCAGGAAGCCCTACAGTCAAAAGCTTGGAAAGATGCCATGGATTCTGAATATCAATCAGTGATGAAGAATAACACTTGGCAGCTTCTTGATCTTCCACCAGGGAAGAAACCCATTGGATGCAGATGGATATTCAAAACTAAGTACAAAGAAGATGGGACAGTGGACAAGTGCAAAGCAAGACTTGTATCAAAGGGGTACGCACAAAAAGAAGGCATTGACTATGAGGAGACATTTGCTTCCATAGCTAAGATCAAAATGATCAGAGATGATCTTTGCTCTAGCTGCACAGTTTGGATAGAGAGTTCACCAAATGGACGTAAAAAGTGCCTTCCTAAATGGAGATTTACAAGAAGAAGTCTACATGACTCAACCTAAGGGATATATTGTACCTGGTCAAGAAGAAAAGGTATGCAGACTAAGGAAATCTCTGTATGGCCTCAAACAGGCACACCGGGCATGGTACATCAAGATTGATGAGCATCTCATACAACATGGATTCATCATAAATTCATACGATCCCAATCTATACCCTCAAAAATCAAGGGGGGGAGATGGTGATTGTTGTAGTTTATGTCGATGATCTAGTCATCACTGGCAGTTCAGTGAAGATGATTGATGAAACGAAGACAGATCTTAAGTGATCATTCGACATGACAGATCTTGGGCTTATGCACTACTGTCTTGGACTAGAAGTATGGCAGAAAGAGAATCACATCTTTGTTTCTCAGATGAAATATACCAAGACAATGCTCAAGAATTTTAGGATGATGGATTGCACACCAATTGCTACACCTATGGAGAACAGATTACAGTTATCTCATTCAGATCCATCTCCTGAGGTAAGTGCCACTCTCTATCGGTAGCTGATTGGGAGTCTCATTTACCTAACCTACACTAGACTAGATATCAACTTTGCAGTGAGCTATCTATCCAGGTTCATGCAGGAACCCAAAATTTGTCATTGGAAAGCAACAAAGCACATTTTGAGATATCTCAAAGGATCAGTGGATCTTGGTCTAGAATACAAGAAGAATGAAAACTTCTTCTTGACTAGATATTCAGATTCAGATCATGCAGGTAACATCGATGATAGAAAATCCACTTCTGGATTTGTATTCTTTATGGGATCTGGACCAATATCATGGGGGAAGTAAGAAACAACACTTTGTTTCTCACTCTTCCATAGAAGTTGATTATCGTTCTGCAGGAGAAGCTGTCTGTGAAGTGATTTGGCTACGTCACATACTGGAAGGACTTGGAATACCACAGGACAAACCGACCACCATGTATGTTGACAATGAAGGTGTTCTTAAACTTGTTCGCAATCCAGTTTTTCATGAGAGAACAAATCACATTGAAGTTTAGGTTCATTTCATACGTGAACATGTGTTGAAGCACAACATCCAGCTTCAGTTTTGTCCAACGGCTGAACAACGAGTAGATATTTTCACAAAGTCACTAGCACGTGACAAGTTCGAGTTGTTCAGAGCATTTCTCTCCTCATCTCTTCAGAGAACGCACAATTAAGGGGGGGAATGTTAGGATTAAATATTATTATCCTAATATTAATTATGCATAGTTTAAATTATTTAATTTTATTAATTAAATAATAATTTTTATTTGGTTATATGGTTAATCAACCATATTTGTCTTTTATTTCATACTGTTATATTGTTGTAAACAATATATTTGTATCTATTCATTTCCTACTTCCCAGATGTTATTGGAAGCTTGTTTATTCTGGAATTTGGTTGCACCTGTGCAACTTATTCTCCTGTGTGTATTTGGCTGTGCAATATCTATAAATATTGCAGCCCATTCTCTGTAATGGTTGATTGATTGAGTTTAATAAAAGTGGTCAGGCTTCCGTCCCTATTTTTCAATCATCAATTAAAGGGAAAGTAGGCTTGATAATGGAGTCCAAGAAAGGTTAGCAAGGGATTCTAATGACATTAAAAGAGTCCAAAGGCTCAATAGGAAAGAAAATAGAGAAAGAGGAGCATGCCTAAATAGGCTAAGGAAAGAAGAGATAGCAGAAGCCACCACATGTCTAATCATCACATTTATAAAGGTGAAGCCCAAAATGTGGTCTCCAAAAAGCACCATCCTGCCACGTGTCTCAACGGTGCATCTCCAGAAGTTAGGTCCAAATAGGGTTTCCAAATGCGTTCGGAGATTACATGTGTCTGGGGTCCAACAAGTTACTCCTGAATGGGGGGAAAGGGATAGGCTGACTGTTTAATCAACTAAGTATAAAAGGGTTGGAGGAAGCCTCCACATGTATCAATGGCTCTACTTCAAAGGAAGAATCAAGAGCAACGGTCCTAAATGTGTGCTAGTCCATGATGTGGTCAGAGCCTCAAAAGGTTAAATCGGTCGTTGAAAATTCTAAGGCTAGTAGAAAGAACCACATGTCAACATGGCACAACTTTAGAGGTGAAATACAGATCATGTTCCCAAATGAGTGCAGGCTCCCCATGTGGTCAGAGTCCAAATGCGGTAGAGATAGCCATTGAATAAGTGAAGTAAAGAGTAGAGTCACGGAAGGTGCCACATGTATCATCAGCATAACTTTAAAGGCTCAGCTGAAAGAGTGACCCCTAACTAGCACCGACTCTGCATATGTTCTAGGGTCCAAAAGGTAGAGCCAACTGTTGAATCGACTAAGTATAGAAGGGCCAGTCGAAAGAGCCACGTGTTAGATCGATGTAACTTCAAATGAAAAATATGGAGGCATGTCCCAAATATGGGTTGAGCCTCCACGTGTCTAGGGTCAGACATATGGCCCTGCCAAACAAAAGGGACTTAGCCAAAACACAAAGAAATAGAGAAAATCCACGGAAGGATCTACATGTCTCTTCGTTTCTCTTTCAAGAGGAAAACCAAAAAGGCATTCCCCAAACAAGTGCCACCCGCCACACGGTGAGATTCCGAAAAGGTAAGGTTAGACGTTGAATAGTCCAAGCTCGGGATAGGCTGAAGGAAGCCTCCATGTGCCTCATCTACGAAACTTCAAAGGTAGAATCCAAAAGTGGTCCCCAAACATGTGTCATCTCTCCACGTGTCTCGAGTTAGGAAAAGTGTCTCCGTCAATAAGGGAGCTTGGGTAGAATACAAAGGAAATAGAGCAAGCCTATGGAAGCCGCCACGTGTCTCTTCAGCATAACTTCAAGAGTGTAGAGGAGGTGGTGAAACCTTGAGATGCATGGGGCAGCCACATGGATATGAGTGAACAGACTCTAGACCCAAATTACCTTTAAGTAGCCATATATTTTGATCAGAAGCTCGGAATCGAGTGGGAGGGGACATTTTAGAGAGAACTCGACACCTTCTACCAACCTTCCATCATTAATGGGTTTTCTCTCTTTCTCAACAAGGAACAATGACATGGGCATGGGTGTTGCAACGGGACTCATCATTGTGACAGGGGAATTCAATGCCCCTTCATTCGAGGTTGGAATATGGTTGGATTTTCCTTCCTTTCTATATCTCATTCTTCCTATATATTTTACAAGGGGGATAATTTTGAGTGGTTGGACATTCTTACTTTGCACCCTCCCTTTTTCTCTACTCTATAGATTAGTTCGTGTAGCCTTGAACCCCTCCATCCCAATTTTAAATGTAATTTCTTCCTCTTAGCTATTGTAATGCACTGCATCAATTCTTGGAGAAATAGAATAATTTTTTCAATGATTTCAACCCTCTCTTATGTTTATTTTATTCTTCCTAATCCCTTATTACAATTTATGGTCCTCTATGCATGGATATTGTATCACATTTTAATGGTTTGTGTTTAAGATAAATGCAAGTTTTCATCATTCCTTTAGTGCATCACCTCTATTAGATTAAGTTTTATTTCTTATATTCCCTTAACCCTGTCTCCTTGGCAAGTTAGATTAGTATTTAGAATGACACTCTGTTACCTGAACGGTGTGTACCTGAATAGAGGAATAGGATCTGACCTTTATCTGTAGATCTCTCTCGACTAAAAAATTCCCACACTTTAAGAGATGATCCATGTTGTGTAGTCACACTATGAATCTCAACCCTTCATGTTGCAGATTTTAGGGGTGTTGTGATTTTGCAACAACATTCACTTCCAGGTTTGCTGTAATCCTACAAGGAAAAATAAATGTGTCATGAAAACCATGAAGCCAAAAAGATGGCATGCCACCTCAAAGGTGAGTAGGCTATGTAGAGAGTGGAAAACATTTTTACACATTTTAAATAAGAGGTGGTCAACTATCTAGAAATATGATGTTTGTAATAAACAATGCATAAAGGGGGTGGATGTTAGCAAAATTAATTAATACATTGCTATAAAACTTACTTGGTTGGTTATATCTTCGTGGAGTCTAACTGATAAATTGGTTCCCCTGCAACCATCCATGCTTTCCTATATATGTTTTATTCTCATTTTGTGTCAACAATATTTTTGTTATAAGTTTTCTTACCCATTGAGATATAAGAACATGTGATATGATTGAATAGTATAATTTCAACTATCATAGGAAATAAATAAGTCATACTCATTTTGTTGGACTAGTTATTGTAGTGAATAGTTATCATTCTCATTATTTCTATTAACTCCATGATAACTATAAAATGGTTGACTTGTTTTTTTATAAGATGATAGTGGGGGCAATAATGAGAAGTTAAATAATTGATTAAGTGACTATCGAGTTACTTGTTTAGTTTGTCAATTTGGCTATAATTATATACTAACATAAGAGGTGTATGCAAGTTTATTTTCCTTAATATTTGAGATTGATATAGAACATACACATTCATGCCTCTATATATAAATTTCACTTGATTTGTATGGGAACATATGTAAAACATATAATTTGTATCATGTTTCCTCTTACTATGCTCATAACTAGATTTATCATGCATTGCATAGACCTAATGGGCATGGTCATTAGAATTATCCTTTAGATTTTCTATCTCAAACTTGATAGATGTGATCTCAGTATTCATATCTTGAAAATGTAAATGAAACTTGTGGTTTAATGCTTTAATAGAATCTAAGATAACCTTATCAAAGGTTTCATCATTAATAGTAGGATTTGCAATAGATTTCAAAAAAAATTCAACTCAACATGGGAAGATGTCATATTATCAGGGATAATTATTTCTTTCATTAGTTTTATGAGAGTGTCTCTGCATGTGTGAGACTGTTGAATCAAAGTATATACTAAAGCTTGATGGTTTTTAGCATGCGCCATGATGAAATTAAAAATGATATAAAAAATCACCCATTACAAAATAAATACTAAGGTTTAGGACATGGAGGGTGGCAAGTCAATAGATCGTAGGAGATAAGACCAAATATTGATGTGAGAAAAAATTTACTATCGTGAAATTTAGAAAATGACTATATATGAAATTTTAAATTGTAAATGATGAAACTAAGAGAGGTTTTTTGTATTTTTTTTATTTTTGGAAAATCCAATGCTTCTCATCCTAGGAGCACTCCAGTAGAATAAACATTACCAAAACCATGAAATTGAACAGAAAATAAACTCAAAGCTGCATATTAGAATAATGAAAGTAGTGTACATATAGGAGGAGAGAAAGTGCACCTACAACCTAGATAATTGGTGAATAAATCTCACTAAGTGATACTAGAAGTATAGCCAAATCCCACACAAGTAGTAAGTAAACTGAACAGAACTGGTAAGCTAACTCATCACAACTGGTATACCTAAGAAAGATAACACAACAAGTGTAGAGGTAACATAAGTTCAAGAATTATCCTAATAAATAAATAAAAGTATAAATAATAAACTACACTAATAATTCTATATAAGAAAATCCTCTTAGGAATTTTACCACAAGTGTATATTTCTTCTTATTATGCCCTAATTAATAAATAATAATAACTTTTAATTTGTAAAAACAATTTACTAATAAGTACGGAAAAGAAATTGGGTTTTTTTAAATATATAAAAATTAATAATAAAAACAAATGGAATTTTTTAATAGAGCTATAATGATTGAGATATATAATGAAATTAAATTCTATGATTGGGAGACCTACAAAAAGACCCCAAAGGGGTAGGACCAACCATGATACCCTAGTGACTTTTCTGCAAAAAAAAAGTTATTGTAATTGAAAGATAAAAATAAGGCGTGAATATGAATATATAATGAAGATATGAATCTCTAGGCCAACGACAATTCAATAAAAAAATGTTTGATGTTCACATCAGGATAAGCAATTGTTTTATACCCTTTCTAGATTATAATAGATTAGTGAGTTAAATAGAAAAAAGGATGTAAATGGGAGCTACAGGAGGTTGTTGTAATTAATTAATATCCAACATAGATTTATTTAATATAAAAATTAAATATTCGTTATGTAAACTAATGTACACAATATTATATGACCCTTGAGAACTCAAGAGGATGAGTTGCACTTAGTGTATTATAGATGAATTTGGGAATTCTAGGTGTGTAGACTACTGAAACTATGATATTTTAAACTAAGAATGCTTCTACACATAAACTAAAGCTAGAATTTTACTTTGTGTATGACCTTCCAAATCGTCCACAAGCACTTGTATGTTTTATAACTGTTGTACGATTTTGTGGCTACTCTAAATTTGGCTCAGTAACTTTCTAAGAGAGTCATATACCTATAAAAATATGTTGCTATAAAATCCTAGTGTCTTTTTCATGATATGAAGAGTTATAATTAACATTCTAAGAAAGGTCTCAAACCCTATCCATGTGTGGGATAACCTATGAAATAAATATTAGTTTTTTTGAAGTGTAATCCTTGTAATTTCAAAATTGGTAGTACTTCAAAGATCCATAAAACCATCTATTGTTCTCCACTTAACATGTACTATTTGAAGGATTTCACAAAGATTATGAAATTGGGAATTCCTAAGAAAATAGGGAAGGTGACTCTTTGACTAGGTAAGATGGTTTAGACCTATAATGATTGTTTCCTTAATGAATGTGTATAAGTTTTGGGCTATATTTAGGATACCTTAAGTGACTTTTGTGAGTTTTGCAAATAAATATAACAATATAGTGCCATTTAATTTCTAGGTCCTTAAATGAGGTGAGTTTAAAAAAGCTTATATTTGGTCCTAAAGATAAGTTATTGAGTAAAGGATTCAACCAAGTGGAAGTAAATAATCAAATAAAAAAATCATGAATTTGAAAGAAAAAGATGGGTGATATGTTGGTTCAAAAATCATAAAATTCATTCACAAATGAATATAACAGTAGGAAAAAACTAGACATATTTTCAAAATGATGAGAAACACAAAAAATTATGTCTACATCATGTCAAATGGACATTGTCTATGAATTTTATGCATTTAATTCCCAAAAAAATTTCGACACCATGGTATGTAACAAGAAGCGATAGAAAGAATGTATTTTTCTTATATATAAGACATTGTAAAAAACCATCATTGTCAAAAAGGAAATTGCTAAATTTGACCATCTACATATACCATAATTTTTTTTTAAAATAACATTATGCATTAAAAACCTATAGAAAAAATATTATGTTTTTATTATTGATTGGGACCATACCCTAGGAGTAACAAAGGAGTTAAAACCCATATACTACAATAGAGAAAAAACGGAAGAAGGCTTAAGAAATGGGAAAATCAATGGATAACCAAAAGAAATACCCTAAATACCCAACAAAAAAAGATAAGAACAAAGTAGACCCGCAACTAGTTGACAACCTAAGCACAACAAAAACACATCCCATAAATAGTGGGGCCCCTACCCAGTTACAACAATAAAAATAGGAACAGGACAGAAATCATTCCTTGTCCAGAATGGTGGATGGTATTACTTTCGCTCCTTTCTTTCTCTTGTCCACCACCATCCAATCCTTGTAACATACAAAAAAGTTATAAATGTATATATAACTATAAAATAAAAACTATGTAAAGAGTAGATTTTGTTGTAAGTACAATGTATACATTACAACAAACCATTTTTTTATTGTTTGAGCTAATATTAATTTCATGATATTGGAGTAAATAGTAGTAAATGCTTCTTGGAGAATTTGTAACATCAACCCGTGTTGTGTCAATCCCGTGGCCAATTAGGAACTTTTTCACATCTTAGATTTTCTAGTGATTTTTTTAACTAATGTAAGCACAAGAATTTATATGCATAGCTAGGAAATTAATTATTCCATCATCCATATATTTTTGGTCTTGCCTCTATATAAACAAAAGCAACAATGTTGTGAAGTATTATCATAGTTGAAATGATCATGTATGGTGTTAAATGTGAAAATTTAAATGATCTCATCTGAGACATGATGTTTTTATTTTGAGAAACACAAGTAGTTTGCAAGCGATGTTTAAATGCTAGTTGATGTAAAGATTAGAAATATATCTTGAGTGGTTGATGTTGTGAATAATGAATATTTGTTTTAAGTTTAATTAATGAATGTATTTAACAAGTGTATGTATTTTGGTGTTTGACACAAAATCTATTGACCCGAGACATTTTGTTCCATCATTTTTTACTTCTCTTCCAGAGTATTTACCAGTTTGTAAAAAAGAGAAGCTCATAATAATCCAAGCCTAATCACTAGGAAAATCAAGTCATGAGGCTTGGTGAAGATTTTGAATTTGACTGGAATTGGAGTTGTAATTTCATTGGAAAATGAAAAGGAAAGCTATCAAATTTTAAGGAAAAGAGGCAAATGTATATACATATATGTATATACACTAGGGGTAGTGGGGCCAAAAAGCAATGCTTCAAGGATTATTTACAAGGCCCAAGGAGGTCAATTTGTTTGATGGGAAGGTAAACATTATTTCATTTTTACTTTGGCACTTGATACATTGTATTGTATATTCATTGATATGAAAATTGTGTATATTGTGTGATACATACATTGGTGAGGCTAAAAAATGGAGTTAATAGAGAAATCGTCGACGATTTGATTTTATTGTGTCGGGTAAAATGCGTATTTGAATATTGGTTCTTTCCCTGAATGAGTATTGAGTAAGCGACTATTATATTTTTTTAGGCAATGGATTGTGATGGAGGGTTTTAAGTATTGAAAAGAAAGCTTTGTATTTGGAAGATCTATTAGTGGCAGTGTTGAATAATAAGTGGATTAGACATGTATTTGTATGGTGATTTGGATAGGAAAATGTTGGAATGCAAACCTTTGATGAAGGGGGAGGTGAAGCACATGTGTAAGAAAGAATTTTTATGCTCCCGCTTGTTACAAGCCAGGTAAATAGTCTGCTATAAAGAAAAAAATGAAGACACTATAAATATTGTGTGACTCATAAAAATAACCCTCATCTGAGATTAATCTCAAGGCACAAGAAAAGTATTATTTTACAAACTCCTGATAGTTTTCTATTAAATAACAATTTGAAGAACTATTCCTAAATTCTTAGACGCTAGATAACTCACTATAATTACACCATAATGCTGAGTAGAAATCATTTCAGAGAAAATTAAAAACATGTATCCTAAAAATGCAGCAAATAGCTTTAAATCTGCCTTAAATGTAGATTAACCTTGTAGCACTACAAAAGAATTATGTTGTAAATTACTGAAAAAATTCTATAACATAATAGTATGCCAAACTCATGATAATCATTGCAAATTATTTTAAATTTCCTCACAGTAAAAACTAAAAATTCTGATAATGAAAATAAAATAGTAGGCCCCAAAAATGTAGTAAAAATGTATATATATTCCTTAATGCTAGAATAAACTAGGAGCATTCCAAAGAAATACATCTCAACCATAGAATTTCCCACCAAATAATATAAATGAAAACATACGATGAAAAATATTTTTTTCATTTCGATTATAAACAGACCCATCTCCTTTAATTTATCCAGCTCTGAGACCAACCTGAAATCCCTAATCATGGTGCTGAAAACCCTACTTTTTTGGGTTAGTACTTTAACCTTAAGGATTCATGAGGATTTCCTTTTAAATCCAATAAGGCCTTGCTACAATTTTTAGTGGTCCCATTAGACCATGACTATGGCTTAGCTCATACAGATGCTTGGCATAATTTTCTACAGAATGAAGGAAAATTATTCAACTGTGTCTATTTAGCCAACTGTCACTATGGATCAAATGGAGCCTATTGATAAGTCTGAAAATGATGTAAATATGAATAAGTTTTTAGTTCCCGACCAAAAAAATAAAAAAATAAATAAAATTACTAATAAAAAAGTAAGTGTGATTCAATAAATCAAGTTTGGATATGGAAGATTTTAATAGATGTAGGTGAGTTGGATATGTAGGGGGGATTCATGGTGTGTTGCAAATATTTTTGGCAGGGTATGGCCACCTTCAATGCCCTGCCTGATCTGTCTTTTTCCTTGAATAATAATCAAAAAACTTTATTTCCAATCTAGAGGAATAAACAAAGCTAAAACCCAAGTTCACGTTGTAAATTTAGTAGTAATCGATTTGTAACAGCAAAGGACTCTCACAGAACTTGGCATTGTTACAGCGTTTGACCAAATGAAAGAATGAGATAGCTCCTCATGGAATATGTTGCAGCAATGTACAGAAGACACGGGTTTCCTCATGAGACAGTCACAATGTGATTCCCACAAAAAACAACCCACTCGAGACCCAAGAACAAACTAGGATTAGTTAGGAAAATTATGGAATAACTTTTTGTTTTGTTTTAAAGAGTCTACAACTAGGTTACAAAACAATATTTGTCACTAACAAGTTCGAGATCAATTCTAATCCACAAGAATATTATTTTCTTTACTTAACAATTATTAGAGGTCACTAGGTCAAAAATTTAGGGTTAGAAAGTTCAATTAGGGTCAGAGGGTAATTCCTCACCATACCCACTCTCTAACAAGATTTTACAGTGCGAACTGGTAAATTTCAACTTAAAAAATTTTGTTCAAATTTTTCATTCTTTCTCCTTCAACATGTCAAACAAACATGGAGGTTCCCATTAGGAAGGTGATAGGATAGATTTCAAGTGTAAAATTGTTGGATTGATTTACATTACAAAATTTACATCTATTGACAACAAAATGATTGAAAGAGGGTTGAACCCATTTTTAGCTAAGTATTCTAAGAAGTTCATTAAGTATATTTGTCCAATTGGATTCGTTTAGGGCATACTACTTAAATTTAATCGTTTAATTTTTTATTTCATTGTTGCATGTTTGAACTGTGCATTTATGGATACAGTATTTGCCAGTTTGGAAATACAAAAAAAAGATCAAATTATACAGGATTTATTCACCATTTTCACCTTCTAAGTACCATTTTAATCTAAAACATTTAATCGATTCAATTTAACTATTCAAAAGCTAGAATACATCTCTGATTTCCTATTTTCACATATTTCAAAGATAGAGTATTACACTTGCTTCATACACATTTCTTTCTTTCAAGCAGATATTTCAATTGCCTTTAAAAGATCATATTCGATACCAAAATGTAATTTGAGAAAGGTAGTACATCATTCATTGATTTCAAAATGCAACTTTACAAAATATGTATCCTTCTTTCACATTCTTTCCAATAAAATAGAAAATAGAGTATAATTATTTTACATTTCAAATTTCTACTTTCATATTCAATACAAAGTATCTTTCCATTAAAAATAATATACATATCTTCCACTTCAAAGTGGGTAAGGGCTACAATAATATTTCATTTCACAAAGGACTATCAAACTATCTTTTTCTCAGCTCCAAAACAACAACATGCATATTTCTCATTCTTCCAAATTGTGATTACAACAAGAGTAGGGGAAAGGCAACGCTCCTCCACCAAACAAATACATCCAATGAAGAGGAGAATCCATCCTTCTTCATTGGCCCCCAAGAACCAACCACAATGAAAAAAGAGATGTGATCCAACTCATGGCAACAACAGGCTTCCACAAACACACAAGCAACATTTTAACAATAAAACATTTTAATATATCTTGCATCACCCATGCATCTAGAGTTCTAGGGATACTCAAAAAGTTTTAAAAGATTCAGTAGTTTAATATTTCCAATCATAAGATGATCCTAAAATATTATATCTAAACTAAACATACACATTATTCCAACCCACTTTTTCACTTATAGCACTTAAACCCCTTACTAGGTCTTCAATAAACAATTGTCATGTATATATTTTGTTTTGGGAAGTTCAAATGAAAAAATAGCATCTTTAGGAGCACCCATTAATCCTTTTAACCTTATTTAGAAGTTTCCAGCTTTAACTCACAGGATAAGAGAAAATTCCTTTGTAAAGGAGTACTAATCAACTAGGTCTAGACTTTGTTGACCATGTCTAGGTAGGACTGTCAAAAAAATATTAACCTTCTATAACCCCCACTAATTCATGACACAAAGAAAAACATAGAAAAGTACATGATAATTGTTTTTTGACTTGTTTGATGTACATAACAATGCAATAGGTGGTCACAAAGGTTATGACTAACTCTTCAAACAAACTTGACTCAATGATGACCTTATGGACAACACGGAAACAACTAACACCCATCAAGGATAGTTCACTTTACTCTTTGACAAGGCACCATGAAACAGCTCAACCAAAATACATAGTCACAGTTGGATACACTCCATAGTTTATAATCCCTTAAGGTTATGCATTTACCAAAAATAGTTTTTCAAGACCTTCCTTAACAATCTACAAGATTCATGTTTGGTTTCGAACATTCTTCTCACAAAGGTGAACTTATTACATTGGTAATCTAGACTAACTAGTTGAAACACAAGATTTCTGAAAGAGGTTCAACAAAATACTAACAAAGCTAACAAAATTCATTTGACCAAAAGGGACACCTTTCATCTCTCACAACGTTGCATAAACATGCCTGAGCTGAAAATCTTGATCTGGACCTCCATTGCACAAGCGATGAGCATAAGCTCTAACTGAAGTGGATTGTCATTAAAAAAATTATCAAAAACATCCTACAAAACACCAAGAGAAAGAAATTCAATCCTTAGCGTAGATAGATTATCTTCTTGCAGGGTGTGTGGAAGAAATTTAGGTGAAGAGAGGCGTAGGGAAGAAAAGTTTCTTCTGGGTGCGGAAGAGAGGCACCAGATAAATTTTTTTTCTCCCAGGTGCGCAAGACGGGTGCGAAGAGACTCATTTTTCTCTTAGGTGCATGTGTAGGAAGAAATCTTCCCCAAGGAGCTCATCGGTGCACAAGAGGCAAGGGGATTTTCCTCTTCTGCAAACTTCAGAAGGCCATAAATTTTGATAGGGAACTCTATTTTAGGAAAATGAGGAATTTTTGGAAAGCTGTTGATGTCCTCTTTGTACAAAATACCTTAAGAATTTAATTTGGATAAATTTCTAAGGGTCAATTTTGAGAAAACTCTCTGTACAGGCTTATAAAATGAAAAATGGTAACATTCGACTTATAAAATTTTGTTCAATTCCACCTCCATCATTTCTCAACATGCCAAACAGACATAGAGGGTTTATCTTAGAGGAATTTAGGATGGATTTCAAGGTATAATTTTGTTGATTGAAGATCAATTTGAAATTTTTCAATTTTAACAGTGAAACGACTGCATTTTTGCCTTTGTTCGATTTGAAAGGATCCTTAACCATTTCTTAAGTGCTTTAGTATGTTTTGGGAGCACCTTAATCATATTAATTTCAATTAAATGTTTCATTTTATTGTTCATTGTTGCAGGGGTCATTCTGTGCATTTTGAATAAAATAATTACCAGTTTGATAAGTTATCTAACAGAGCTCTACAACTTCAAATTCAAATTGATCTATTTGAATTTACTAATCTTAAACCATGAATTCATTCCAAATAGATCTAACATACTAAGTTGATTTAAATCAAAATGTGCAAAAAGCCAAAAGATACAGTTCTGATTTCCAAATCATACTTTTCAAAAGAACAGAGTAATGTATTTTCTTCATCCGTATTTCACTTTTTAACTTTCCAAACAAAGATTTCAAAATACATTCAACAATCATATTTCAAATACCTAATAATGCCATTTGAGTAAAGTAATACAATCTTTTATTGATTAAAAAATATACCTTTACAACTTCTTCTTTCTTTTCATTCCCAAGGACAGAATACAAATCTTTCTTTTCTTTCATTCAAAAATTTGAAAACAGAGTGTATCTCTTTCACATTTCGAATTATAACTTTCATAGCCAATACAAAACATATTTCCATCACAAAATATATTACATTTTCATCCACTTCTAGTGGGAAAAAGGTTTTACAAATAGAACTCTAACAAAGGGACTGTCAAAACTATCTTTTCCTTTGCTCCAGAACAACAACATGAAGATCCTCCATTTATTTCAATTTGATCACAAAAAAATTAGGGGAAAGGGAATTCTCTCCACCCAACCAAGACATCCAATAAAAGGATAAGCCATCCTTCTTCATTGGCCCTCGAGCCCTAGCCACAATGCAATAAGAAATGTGTTTCAACACATGGCAACAACAAGCTTCCACAACACAAAGGAAATCTTTCAACATGCACATTTCATATTAAAAAAACATAGTCCAAAACAAAACATTAGTTTTACAACCCCCTGAAAGACAGCAAACAAAACTCAAGCTTCTTCATGTAAGCCAAAGGAGAAAGAAACTATGGGGGATTCTACTTAAGCCTCCCAAAGGGGAAATGGGATGAGAACAAACCGCCAAAATATAACATTTGAAATGACCTGCCCTTATGCCTCCCCCAAGTACCCCTTATTCCTCACATTTCCTTATGCCTCCCCAACCTCTTATGGCACCCCATAACAAGTAAAGAAATGCAAGCTATTTCTTTGTAAGGTGGAACCCAAATCCCAACTCCCTCCACACTTATACCTCCCCAAAAACACTTATGCCTCCCACAAAATAAATTCCATAGCCTTCTCCTACACCATTCCTAGGCCATCTACCCAACATCCCACAAACAATAACAAACATAAGAGCATTTACATATTCATAAAAGGGAAAAGAAGAGCATTTCCAAGAGCCAAGCTCTTACCTCTCCATGATGGAGTTTGTTCCAAGTTCAAAACAACAATCTTTGCAATGCAAAATAGTCCAAGAGATCAACAATCTACAAGCATGAACCAATCTCCACGTCTTCTCCAAAAGCAAGATATCTCCAAAACCCCATAATAAGTCTCCCAAAATGAAGTGATAAAATTGGAGCAACCCAAAAACAAGCTAAGGAATTCCAATAAATAGAAGAGGGAAGAGAAGAGGATGAGGTGGATCCATGTAAGATGCCACATCACACATCCTCAACCCCAACACAAAATTCAACTTCATTCTCCAATGCATAATCAATAAGTAGGTGAATAATATGATTGTTTTACTTACACACTCAAATCAAACCCACACCCCAAAGGACTGAAATTAAAACATGTAAGAAAAGTGCAATAAAACAATCAACATGACTTACAAAAAATGCATAAAGAAAGTCTAAATTTAACTCTCCAACCATAGGTAAGGTTGGTATACAAATTTAAGAGGCATGGGACAAGTTTAACTTGTCCCACAAGCCTCCAAAATCATCTTCAAAGGAAAATTCGAATTTCAAAGAAGATGAAGTGTTTCTTACTCCAAAATCAACTTACATATCTCTTACACATTACATACACATTTCTTACAACATTTTAATTCAAGGCCAACAACTCTATTAATTACTTTCTTATGACATATTTTAATTAATTAAATTAACAACATGATTACTCACAATATTACACACCATTTAATAAATAATGAAAGGGGTCAATGCACCACAAAATAAACATATGCAAACATTAACAAAGGAACCAAATAAAATAAAAATCCATAAAATCCCTTGGTCACATTTAAAGGTGATCCCCCCCATGGGAATCCCTAACACAAAAAAACACACACAAATAAATACAGTTTCCATGGTGACCTTGTTGAATTCATCTAGAATTCCAAAGTGGTTGGTCCCCAATCCCTCGATGTGTGTTGTGATATTTTAACCTACAAAACACAAATACCTCCTTCGGCCTCGTGGCCACATCAGAACATCCAAATGAATATAATATACTTCCAAAGTCATCAATATATATGTGAATCATAACAATCATCAAGCCAATCAATAGTGTCACTTAAAATTTCATCAACAACTATATCATCATCAATTTTAATTCAATTTTCATTTTCTAGGTCTACTCAAAATATCCAAATATCACATGTCTGAACAATATTTATAATGTAACCATGTCAGACAGTATATCAACATCAATATATAAAATGTCTCTAATAATCATCATGCATCATATATGAATCAGAGTCAGCAATAATCCATGCTCTAACATCTAATCATCATACTAAATCAAAACTATAATAATGTCCATGATACAATCAACAAGTGTCATGATTAGTATCAAAAGGTTTCAAAAGGAAGTGGGCACTACATCCCCTTCCCCTTAGACTCGACTTCCTTCCTAGAAGTCACAGGAAAGAGAGATAGGAACAAATGCAATAGAAAAAGGATCACTCCCATTATGGGATTTCTTGCTTCAAACAAGTGTGGGTCTATAGAATCCCAAGTTTGGTCCAATGAAATTCAGAAAGAAGAAGGGAGATTGTAAGGGATGAGTTCTAAACTTTCTACATGCAAGGCTACGAACATTTAAATCTAGAGAGTAACTTTACGCTATCAACCTAGATACAACACATAACAATATAACATGAAGAGTTCTAAAGAGTCTTAAGAGTAACCACCAAGTAGAGGAATAATAAGGAGAATTCCATGAGTTGATAAAGACCACATAG
Organism: Taxus chinensis; assembly: GCA_019776745.2. Taxonomy (NCBI): domain Eukaryota; kingdom Viridiplantae; phylum Streptophyta; class Pinopsida; order Cupressales; family Taxaceae; genus Taxus; species Taxus chinensis. Next base: position 845,373,440 of record CM034148.1, read on the forward strand.
TTTCCCAAGGAATACAACATACTACAGTAACAAAAATTAAGGTTTCCACTAGGGTTAAATTATGCTTTCATAGTTTTTTGTTTAGGCAAGGCTAGCAGAATCAACCAAGGCCAAAATTTTGTATGAGAGACATGTTTACTCAAGTTCCCACAATTTGAGGTCACACAAGATGAGGTTAATCAACAAGGAAGGACACCTAAATTAGCAAAGCATTTACAATCGAGGAACTATTTATGGAAAACACTTCTATAACTCGAGAGGGTACGGTAAAATTTTTATGGTAATATTAAGAAATTTCATGACCACAAGGTTTCCTATAGTCTGATTTTTACACTTTTGTTTTAAGAATAGAACACACCACACCAACCAAATCTAGAGATGTCAACCAGTTAGCAAATAAAAATATATATATCTCCCCTAGCAACTAACATAACAATACAAGAAGTACCATTCTCAATAACACAATGGGATTCATTTATCTTATTTCCTGATCAAGCTCAGAATAACCACAAAGAGAGCACAAGCATACATCATAACACCAGAGAGCACTCAAGGTCTCTAGGGAGAAGACCAAGTAACACAGGTCTGACTACAATCCAAGGGTGCATCGTATCAAAAGTGAGTAACAACTTACGAAAACATCTTGTACTTTCCTTCCCAATGACAAGAGAGGCAACAAAAACAACAGTGTCTTAAGAAGAACAAGAATAAAAGAAGACTTCCCAAAGTTATGTCATATCCTTAACATATGTTTCCTTAAAATTACAATAACTTAGGTCTCCAAGGACAAGACAACATGCAAGGAGGTTGCTTCTCAAACAAGAGATAAGTCTCAAACCAAAAGACCACAACTCACACTCATCGAGCTACGGGATGATAAGGGTATGATGACCCAAAACTCTCACAAAGAAAGGAACATACATATATGAACAAGAAATTACTAAGCAACTAGAACACATTACTATCCACTAGGTGTTTCACAATTTCAAGTAGGTGACAGAACTACAGGTTCAACTATACATTGCACTCAATACACATAAATCTTACTTATTTTATAACTCAATTAATTAAGTCAAAAGTGGTAGTTTCATTTTCTAAGAACATTCCTTTATGAGTTTTCTTAATTAAACTTCATCCTATTATGACATCAAAAGTTTGTGTTATAAGGACCACTAAGGGGGCATGATATCTCGTCATTTTGTAAAGGCGTAAAAGAGAAAAAGTATTTTCTTTACTCCTAGGGGAGGTAGATGGACAAAGTTTTTTTCCCTTTCTTTTCTTCTACATGGTTTTTATTTCTTCTATTAATCTACCAAGTTAAAGCAAGGACCATTTTCTCTTTCTATGTTCTGATTTTATTTGTTAAGCTTCAAGGCCAAATCTCCTCAATTATAGTTTTATGATGTTTGGGTGAGTCAATTTGTCAACAAAATTTAATGAGAAGGAAGGGTAAATATATCACACTATTACTTTTATGGGAGAGAGAGGTAAATCAACACACCACATTTTTAATTCTAAGGAAACAAGGGACATTCAACATAGAAAACACATTATTAATTTGTAAGAACTAGGAAACAATCAACCAACATGGATCACAACAATATTTTGAGATTTTTCCACTAATTACAAGTATCATAAAAAATTCCTAGTGGGTTTCTACAAGTTCTCAAAAGAAGTTACAAGGAAGACCCATTAAGGAAGCATAATTACTTTTACTGATCTACTGGGGTTTAACAATGTTTGTTGTTTTGAGGATAACATTTTTACTCACATGATAAGACAAGGAAATTTTTCAAATATTCACCCATATTACCACTGGATACCATCAACCAAGCAATCAAAATGACAAGGATATATTTTACCTATATGAAGATGATATACTCACTAGAAATCATCAAATGTAAGTACCCAATCAGCTATCTATTTAACATGACTTTATGACCAAGAGTTACATTTTCACATGAAGGATCACATTATAAAATACCATTGAGATTAAATCATAAAGGTCTAATTACACTAATTATCTGCTAGTGGTATGTCCTAAAAGACTCAAAGAATCCATAAGTGTCTCCATGTAATTCAAAATTAATAGGTCATAGAGTGTTATTCATAGTAACTTAAAACAGTTTAAGGAAAGGGTAGACTTATTTATAGGTCAAGAGGGCAACCAAACACACTTAATTTACACACACAATACTCGAATGGGATTAATTATAACCATAATTACCAAGATGCATACAATCCTCAAGTCACTACTTTATATAATTAAATAAGGAAATCCTGATAAAACTTAGCATGCCATCGAAAAGAAGCCACTACCAGACACACACTTTTCCACTAACATCCAGAGCTAGTCCAAAAGCAATCTGATCCTAACATAATTCATCAGCACACAATAAAACACCTCTACTCTGACGAAGTTCAAGCTCTTACCAGATTGTAAGAGAATCACCACCACCGCTAACAGACTGCAACTAGAACACACAACACAATGAGCTCTCTATCTAGCGAGGTCGAGCAATGAAAAAGTCACCCTAAGATCCTAGACACCCTTAGGGTTCCATGCATCCAAAACCAAGGCATAACTTTAAGAACCTAAGAAGACATTCAAGACACCAAGGTGTACCCCCATACGACGAAATGTCACAATACAAAAAGCATAGAACCAACTCATCATCATGCAAGAAGGAACCACGTAACGTTTAGCTAAGTAGCCAAAAACATAATGAGCTCTGAGTCACCAATCAAAATAAAATCCAAGAAATGTCGACAATCAAGGAAAGTGGCTAAGTAGTTGCATTGCAAAGTCTGAAAATTCTCGCAAAAAAATAAATAAAAAGAGCCTCAGAGCTTCTCAAATCAATCATAAAATAAGATGTTGGTCTTTGATAAAATAACACAAGATTACAAATGTAAAACAAAAAATTTAACACCACATTCACTCTACAGCCCTTCATGGCCTGCCAATAGGGGTACTCTGCCTCAAGGTCAGTTCCAAGGAAAAATACGCAGGATTGGGTCCTAAACGACACCCAAACTTAATGTCCACTCTCCCATATAGGTAACAAAATGGAAAACTGACAACCTAACCATCTTTCCTAACCACGTGAAGGAAGGAAGCTCTAAACAAATTTCTAATTAACTCTTCCCGACCCCAGAACACAACCACTATTGTCTAACCACAAGAATCACACCATATAACTTATCATTCCAACAACTTCAATAAGGAAGGATCTCAAAGGGCTTAATGACATCATACAATTAAATCAAGATTTAGGACTTGTAAAACAACACATTTTCAAAGGGGAACCAAGTTTCCACTACACTAGAAGTTCACAAAAATCAATTTAATTTGACCTTCTTAGTTACCTGGGTTTAGAAAAAACACCACTAAGCAAGTACAATAATTCAAACAACTTATTATTTTATTATTATTTTAATTCTGGTAGTTCAAATGAACAGAGTAATGTAATATTTCTTCACGTATATATATATATATATATATATATATATATATATATATATATATATATATATATATATTCAATTTTCAAACAAGGTTGTTTTCTAGATTTAAAAGTGTGCTAGGTTTACAGTTCATGTCTCAAGTTTTCTAGTGTGCCCAAGGGTCCAAGATTTTGAACCCACGGCTCTGATACCAAGTTGTAACGCCCACTAATTCATGACACAAAGACCAACATAGAAAAGTATAAGATAATTTTTTTTGACTTGTTTGATGTACAGAATGATGCAACAGGTGGTCACAAAGGTTACAACTAACTCTTCAAATAACTTGAATCAACGATGACCTTATGGACAACACGGAAACAACTAACACCCATCAAGGACAATTCACTTTACTCTTTAACAAGGCACCATGAAACAACTCAACCACAATACACAGTCACAGTTGGATACACTCCATGGTTTACAATCCCTTAAGGTTATTCATTTACCAAAAATGTTTTTCAAGACCTACCTTAACAATCTACAAGATTCATGTTTGGTTTGAGAATTCTTCTCACAAAGGTGAACTTATTACTTTGGTAATCTAGACTAACTAGCTGAAACACAAGATTTTTGAAAGAGGTTCAACTAAAGACTGACAAAGCTAACAAAATTCGTTTGACCAAAAGGGACACCTTTCATCTCTCACAAGGTTGCATAAACATGCCCGAGCTGAAAATCTTGATCTGGACCTCCATTGCACAAGTGATGAGCGTAAGCTCTAACTGAAGTAGAGTGTCATTACAACAGTTATGAAAACATCCTACAAAACACCAAGAGAGAGAAATTCATCCTTAGTACAGATATATTATCTTCTTGCGGGGCATGCGGAAGAAATTTCCCCAGGTGCAAAGGAACGGAAGGAAATTTTCTTCCGAGGCATAGAAGAGAGGCATGGGAGAAACTCTTTTTCTCCTGGGGAGCAAGACGGGCGTGGAAGAGACTCCTTTTTCTGGCACGCAAGATGGGTGCAGAAGAGAGGTGCGGGCAAAAGAAACTCATTTTTCTCATGGGCATAGTAAGATGGGTGCAAGAGCTCACATGGGCAGCAAGATGGGTGCGCAAGGGGCTTTTCCTCTTCTGCAAACTTCAGAAGGCCATAAATTTTGATAGGGAACTCCATTTTTGGAAAAAAATTACTTTTCGGAAATATCTCGACATTCTCTTTGCACATTAAACTTAAGAATTTAATTTGGATAAATTTTTAAGGGTCAATTTTGAGAAAACTCTCTACAGGACTTATAAAATGAAAACTGGTAACATTCGACTTATAAAATTTTGTTCAATTCAACCTCCCTCCTTTCTCAACATGCCAAAAAGACATAGAGGGTTTCTCTTAGAGGAATTTAGGATGGATTTCAAGATATAATTTTGTTGATTGAAGATTAATTTGAAATTTCTCAATTTTGACAGTGAAACGAATACAATTTTGCCTTTATTCGATTTGAAAGGATCATTAACCATTTCTTAAGTGGTTTTAGTTTGTTTGGGGGCACCTTAATCATATTAAGTTCAATTCAATGTTTCATTTTATTGTTCATTGTTGCAGGGGTCGTTCTATGCATTTTGAATAAAATAATTACCAATTTGATAAGTTGTCTAACAGAGCTCTACAACTTAAAATTTGAATTGATATATTTGCATTTACTAAGCTTAAACCATGAATTCATTCCAAACATATCTAACATACTAAGTTGATTTAAATCAAAATTCACAAAAATCCAAAAGATACAGTTCTGATTTCCAAATCATACTTTTCAAAAGAACAGAGTAATGTATTTTCTTCATCCGTATTTCACTTTTCAAATTTCCAAACAGAGATTTCAAAATACATTCAACAATCATATTTCAATACCCAATAATGCCATTTGAGTAAAGTAATACAATTTTTTATTGATTCAAAAAGATACCTTTACAACTTCTTCTTTCATTTCATTCCCAAGGACAGAATACAAATCTTTCTTTTCTTTCATTCAAAAATAGACAACAAATTACATCTCTTTCACATTTCAAATTCTAACTTTCATAGCCAATACAAAACATATTTCCTTCACAAAATATATTACATTGTCATACACTTCTAGTGGGAAAAAGGTTTTACAAATAGAACTCTCACAAGGGACTTTCAAAATGGTCTTTTCCTTTTCTCCAGAACATCAACATGAAGATCCTCCATTTATTTCAATTTGATCACAACAAAGGCATGGGAAAGACAACACTCTCTACCCAACCAAGACATCCAATGAAAGGAGAATCCATCCTTCTTCATTGGCCCCCGAACCCCAACCATAATGCAATAAGAAATTTTTTTCAACACATGGCAACAACAGGCTTCCACAACACAAAGGCAATCTTTCAACATGCACATTTCATATTAAAACAAAGTCCAAAACAAAACAACAATTTTACAACCACCTGAAAGAAAAAAAACAAAACTTAGGCTTCTTAATGGAAGCCAAAGGAGAAAGAAACTATGGGGGATGGTACTTATGCCTCCCAAAGGGGAAATGGGTATCACCACCTGAGAAAAAACCACAAAAATATAACATTTCAAATCCATGACATGCCCTTATGCCTCCCCCAAGTACCAATTATTCCTCACATTTCCTGATGCCTCCCTAACCTCTTATGGCACTGCATAACAAGTAAACAAATGCAAGCTATTTCTTTGTAAGGTGGAACCCAAATCCCAACTCCCTACACACTTATATATCCCTAAAAACACTTATGCCTCCCACAAAATAAATGCCATAGCCTTCTCCTACACCATTCCCAGGGCATCTACCCAACATCCCACAAACAATAAAAAACATACAAGCATTTACATATTCATAAAATGGAAAAGAAAAGCATTTCCAAGACCCAAGCTCTTACCTCTCCATGATGGAGTTTGTTCTAAGTTCAAAACAACAAGCTTTCCAATGCAAAATAGTCCAAGAGATCAACAATCTACAAGCATACAACAATTTCACGTCTTCTCCAAAAGCAAGAACTCTCCAAAACCCCAAAATAAGTCTCCCAAAATGAAGTGATAAAAGTGGAGCAACCCAAAAACAAGCTAAGGAATTCCAATAAATAGAAGCGGTAAGAGAAGAGGATGAGGTGGATCCATGTAGGATTCCACAACACACATCCTCAACACCAACACAAAATTCAATGTCATTCTCCAATTCATAATCAATAAGTAGGTGAATAATATGATAGTTTTACTTACACACTCAAATCAAACCCACACCCCAAAGGACCAAACTTAAAACATGTAAGAAAAGTGCAATAAAAAAATCAATATGACTTTAAAAAAATGCATAAAGAAAGTCCAAATTTAACTCTCCAACCATAGGTAAGGTTGGTATATAAATTTAAGAGGCATGGGACAAGTTAAACTTGTCCCACAAGCCTCCTAAATCAGCCTCCAAGGAAAAATTCAAATTTCAAAGAAGATGAAGTGTTACTTACTCTAAAATCAACTTACGTATCTTTTACACATTATTTACACATTTCTTACAACATTTTAATTCAAGGCCAACAACTCTATTAATTACTTTCTTATGACATATTTTAATTAATTAACTTAACAACATGATTACTCACAATATTGCATACCATTTAAGAAATAATTAAAGGGGTCAATGCACCACAAAATAAACATATATAAACATTAACAAAGGAACCAAATAAAAGAAAAATCCATAAAATCGATTGGTCACATTTAAAGGTGATCCCGCCCATGGGAATCCATAACACAAACAAACACACACAAAAAATACAGTTGCCATGGTGACCTTGTTGAATTCATCAAGAATTTCAATGTGGTTAGTCCCTAATCCCCCAATGTGTGTTGTGATATTTTAACCTAAAAAACACAAACACCTCATTTGGCTTCATGGCCACATCAAAACATCCAAATGAATATAATATACTTCCAAAGTTATCAATATATATGTGAATCACAACAATCATCAAGTCAATTAACAATGTTTGTTAAAATTTCATCAACAACTATATCATCAACAATTTTAATTCAATTTTCATTTTCTAGGTCTACTCAAAATATCCAAATATCACATGTCTGAACAATATTTATAGTGTAACCATGTCAGACAGTATATCAACATCAATTTATAAAATGTCTCTAATAATCATTATACATCATATATGAATTAGAGTTAGCAATAATCCATTCTTTAACATATAATCATCATAATAAATCAATACTATAATAATGTCCATGATAGTCAAAGTTGACAGTATCTAAAGGTTTCAAAGGGAAGTGGGCACTACACCTTCAATGAGTGAAATAGAAAAAAATCAACTTAGATAAATCTAGGTATCTCTCAATTACCATGTCTTCCATATTTCATGCACTAATTTCTTTGTTTGAGGTATTGTTATCACCGAATCACAGCACCCCTGGATGTTGATCAGATTTCTAGTTTGATCACTCTAATCATCCAGTGTGATTGGATAACATGGGTACTATCTCCAAGTTGTGGGACTTGCTACTTGAGATAGACCTCCAGAGAAAGCTGGTTCTTGCTCCTAAACTACCTGCCACGATCTACTCTAATGCAGGAGAAACTAGCTATTCTAACCTAAAATTCCAAGGGACCAGAGAGAGAGAATGCATAAAATGAAAGCCTACACTAAAGCTGTGATACACCAGAAAAAGAGGGTGTGAGAGTAATCTCCAAATGTGTGAAATACAGAGGTGAAGTGCACACTAGAAGAGGTGATGACAGGTATAAAATACCATGCCCTACCTCACCCTATTTGTACATTAAAGTGAAGCCCGAAGAGTTTAATTTAGTAATAACTTATTGCAATAAAGGATTTAGGGCTCAAATTTTCACATAAAGGTTTGATATAAGAATATGAACATGAGGAAGTTTCCAATAGTTTACAACTATGCCCTAAACTTCCAATATTATCATGTGTTTCCAATCAAACTTGATTATGCATGCTTGTGGAGGCACGCGATTTAGATCGAAATAACCTATGTTAGAAATTATAGGAGAGATAAAATGTTATTAATCTTATTTACTCATTGTTAAACCCTTAATATTAATTTCATCTTACCTCATACAATAATATAAAACAATGCATTCCAACGGTTATCCTATCTCAGTCTAGATTAACTAAGGACCTCCTTATCTATGCAAAGAGAAATGTGTTCTTTAAACATTAATGCCACAAAGAGACTATCTCACAACACGTGCTTCAAATTGAGAATTTTTTATCTATCAATACTTAAGATGACTATCCCTAGCTTATACAGGCCTATGTTTTCATTCATATCCTAACATACTAGTCAAGTATTCAGTCATGCATCCAACAAGAGCATTAAATATTTCACATCTTAGTACTCAGCCAAAATGACTTGCATTATGATATTCCAATGAGATGAATGAAGATATAATTGTATTTAAGAAGAAGACAAATTATGCTTCCTACTTTTGTAATAAAATAACATACTAATAGAAAAATCAAAGTTATTCATTATGTCATCCTTACATTTCATACAAAATTCGAGTTTTTGCCTATCATACATTTCTTATTCCATCCTCTACTATGGAGAATGGATTACCAAAAAGTCACATAACTTCAACTCAAGCTCCCTCACGCATAAACCTACTACAATTAATGTAACTGACCTTATTACTAGTGACCCTTCAACTTCCTCTACTCTCCTAATTGTATAACTGTCATCTTCACATTATTGCAAGCATGTTAATGATGCAGAAGAACACACAAATCATTACAAACATATTATCACCTAACAAGATACTCAAATCACCTTTATAAACAATTAGTAACCACCAACATACTTATAATACACTTTACAATACGATACACACATTTCAGGCCTTTAAATTTTCAAATATCCCTTTTTGGAGGGAAAGTACAAAAGAAGAATAACTCAAATTTATCATATCCACTGATTGCTTGAAATTCCTCATATGACTTCACTTAAATCATTGAAGCTTCCAAAAACTTAAAATTAACTCCAAGAGGAATGAATTTCTAAATTGGAGGTTTCTCAAGGATGTTCCTATATCAGAATACCTTAGTAGAATCTATCCTTCCCTCTAGGGTTTTAATTTTATCTCAATCACCTATAGTGTTCATTTCGAGTCCTTTGAATACATTGATCTTATTCATGTTGTTTGTAATTCCATTAAATAAATGGTTTAATATTCTAACCCTTTTTTAAAATCCAATAATATTCCACTTGAAAATATTGAAACTTGTGATACTAAACAATCATACGATGAGGACACCAATGATGATCAGGAACAACTAGACAAACTAACTAATTTTCACATTGCCTTACTCGATCATCCTGCACATATCCCACGTTTCGTAAATGCTTTACTTACTACTAATAATTATCAATATGCATCCTCTCACCATTTTATGGGTTCTTCCTCAGCTGACATTGCCTCCACACATTCCCTTAACATTCATGGTTCCCTTCCTAACACTACAGTTTCCCACATTAGTCGCAATAATTTTAACACACAACCTGGTTCCTATCAAGGCAATCATGACATACCTTTTTTATACCAGGATCTACAAATTCATATATGAACAATACAACAAACTAGTTCACATTCAACTCCATCTCTTGATTCCTCATAACTCCTTCACACTGCTTTTATACCCACCATATCTTCTTATCCCCTTCTTGCTAACTTCATTGCACCTAATCTTCCCACCTTTAATATCCATAGTGACCCTCATGAACATCTTTGATTTTTATATGTGGCATGACTCGACTATGTAGATGACCATACCTTACTAGCTAATCCATTTCCTACAAATTTACAAAATTACACCATGTTTTGGTTCTATGATCTACCTATTATCTCAATAATTTATTTTACTCATTTATCAGATGCTTTCCTTGATCACTTTTCCATCAATAATGACACCAAGATATCCTATGGAAAACTTTCTAAAATCAAAAAAGGATATAATGAGCATATAGCTAACTATGTGTTGTATTACAAGAATAATTTATCGATGATGACTAATGTACTAGCTAATTTTGAATTGCAAGATCATTTTATTCAAAGTATCTTACCTCAACTACAACAGAGTGTTATATTTGAGACCTCTTCCTCCTCTGATAATTATCGAATTCACTCAAAATGAGTGAAGGAAAACTCTTATCGATGGAAAAATTTAAATACTATTACAACTATTCATTTTCATTCTCTAATGAATTTAAAGATAAATCTACTTTCAAACCAAATCCTAAGAACGTTGAAGAAAATTCCACTGTTAATGTGTTTTCTACACATGACAAGCTTCAATTATAACCTCTAAAGCTTACTTTTACCAAATTAACATATGCACCGCAGTTTTTATTGCTCCAACTTATCAAAAGAAATCTTATTACTCTTACACCACCACTCAATCTTAATCCCTCTCCCCCCAGTGGGCACACCTATGATGAAAATGCACAATGTGACTATCACTAATACATTGGGAATTCTAATGATCATGGTTTAAAACTCAAAAATATTATTAAATATCTCATAGATAATAATACAAGCGAGATCCTTGATCCATCTACTTCTAAGACAGTGAATGATGATAAAAATATCAAAATATTTTTTGAAATTTTTCCCAAACATGACCAACATGTTACCGATTCTTTTGCAAACAACACATATCATGATGTACCTCCTCCTTCATCTAGGCCTTATGGTTTTGTTTTTTCATCTTCCAATACACCACCGCCAAGTATTACATTCTTATATCATAATTATAATGCTACATTATTTAGTGATTCCTTACATATAAATGCTTTTAGTGGTTTGTATAACATCAATAATTTTATGATATATCCATCGTTTATTACCTATGTATGTTCAGTTGCACTCCTGTTAGATATCAAATGTCTACTTTCTATTGTTGTAACATCCGCTAAAATGACCACTCGAGACCCAAGAACAACCTAGGTTTAGATAGAAAAAAATAAAAAATTAGGCAATAAATTTTCTTTTGAAAGGCGAGTCCTCAAACAGGCTTCAAAAAACTATAGTTGTCACAACAAAGAATAAAAGTCAATTATAATTTAATAAAATAAATTTTCCCGTTATGACAACTATTAGATCCACATTACAAAATTAACAAGTATAATTAATCCAAATACAGCTAAATTTCTCTTAGGTTTTAATTTAATTAATACTTAAATCAACACTATGTTAAATGTTCGTTAATTAATTTTAGAGGGTCAAAGGGGCCCAAGCAATTAAATGCCCAAGGTTTTTAATTTCACTAGGTCAAAACTATAATCAAGGTTTTTATTTATATGGGATAGAATACATTATCTTATCCCTTAACGTGATCCCTTAAAAAGGCCAACCCTAGCGTTAGAAATAAACATTTAAGTTAGAAAGGGGTTAATTCCCACATACCCACTAGGAGGCTCATCTTGAACTTCAACCTGATTTTTCATGCATTTAACGCACTTACCTTTTCCTAGAAATAATTCCATTAGATAGTAAATTTCTTCCCCTTTCCAATGATATAAAAATTCCTCCTAACTCCTCATATTTCTTAAGTTACGGGCCGACAAGCTTGGGGAGGAAACTTTTCCCAAAAGCGGACCTATGGTCTTGGAGAAGAAATGTTTCACAAAGGCGGGCTTGTAGGCCTGGAGAAGAAACTTATCACTTTACCATTTTTGCAAAAAAATGCAATTTACACCCATGTGCCCACAAGTCCATGGCGGGCTTCGCGCCGCAAGAAGAATTTTTTTAAGCTTGCAGTCCCTAAGGGACACATGTCCAAAAATTTGAGTCCAGGAGGAAAGGCTGGTTACCGAGGAAAATTTGGGTTTCTAGGTTTTGAGGAAAAAGTAGAAAGTGTTGAAAAACATTTGCACCTCCGACGATGGCCATGTTAAGAATATATCATTGTAACATTATTAATAATGCAATTTAGAATATTGGATTGTGATTTGGGAGAGATTTGTGGAAGGTTGAGAGAATCATGTTGGAGAGATAAGTGGGAATGTGATAAGGGTTGAATCTGTATTCTAAGGATGTCATTATCCTATATAATGTAATCTCTCATATGAATAAAATATCCTGAACGATTTCAAAATTCTATATTATAATATTCGGTGTTTGTTGTTTATATTATAGTGCACTATTTAACAGTGGTATTAGAGTAGGTGATCAAGTTCAATAATGGAAGCAGGTGATCAAGTTCAATAATAGAACTATGATTTTTTATACGGGGAAGAGCCACTGTGACTCTTGGCTGACCCGACTAATGAAGAGATAATTAATTTTGCATAGTTTAGTTTTTGTTGTGAACAAAAAAAATTGTTTTGAATTTTTCAATTACCTTATAGTTGAAGTTTCATGGTTCAGGCGTATTGGTGAGGTGGCCAGCATTTTGGACCCAAATCATATATTTGAATTGAAATTCAAATGAGAGCTTGAAATTGTATCATTTCCAGTGTTTTTTGACTCTCCATAAAAGTGTACATATAGCATGCCTCACTGGATCTGACCTGAATCTGATCTCCTAATAATCGACAGTGTATTAGACTACAAGCCTTATTCATTTGCCATGAAATGTCTCTGTGAAAGAAATTTCATTATTTTATTGATCTTCATACCTGCGTAGAGCTCCTGACATGAAATTTCATGTAATCTAAAGTATATTATAAATTGCTTACAATACGTGGATAGTCAAATTTGTATTTAGTCTTCACGGATTTGGTGATTAGCAGATCCTTGTAATCTAGAGTCTACAAATCTACAACTAAAACATTAGTTTGATTGATCCACTTTTTGTGCCAATAACCCAGCATACGTGTCATTTTTCATTCCATTCAAAGTGTCGGATAATGGTATTATTTGTGTTTTTTTAAAGATATAGTTGTCTCCATATTAGTAGTTTGGTTTTGTTTATTATCTTCATTTAGAAATTCTTTTAAGCTTCAAAGTTCATTTAGTAGTTTAGGTCTTTCAATAGTAATAAACATTTGTCTAGTTTAAGGTTTTGTAGTTTATATAGTCTTCTTTTTCAATAACTCGGTGGTTATGTATGTGTTACCGGATAATACATAGATTTTTTTAGTATTATTTCATTTCAAATCTCGTTGTCATACTATTCAAGTTGTAAAAATTTGTCCTCGACTATACTTTCTGCTAAGTTAGCAGGGACATTGATGGAGGTGGGAGGCAACGGAGGAAGGAGGTTGATCAACAACCTCTTGTCAAGCACTATCGACGAGGTCACATGAAGATTTAGTGGCCATGTTTTTTCAGTTGTGTGTTTATTTTCTAAAAATAAGAACATATGTCATATTCCTATTCAATTGTAATGTGTGAGAAATTCCTATATGTAACTTCCTAGTAGAAAATATTGTAGAATGTGTCTCTAAATTTATTGCAACACTCATAGATTTGTAAAGGGTTGGTGGTCGATCCAGAAAAACCACTTATGTAAACAGGTAGATAAAACTTTTACTAGGTGTTATGGTCCTCTGACTACCTTCCTTATTTATGAAGATGATATTCCAGTGGAATGCCGAGTACATTCTTTTCATGGAGTAAATGTGGGATGCATTCCATCGCATAGTTGTGGTCATGTGTAGCAAGACAGTTAACCAGTTGAAAGTTAACACGCCTTTCTTTTGATCCCGATTATGAGGAAAGCTCATGCAACACATTACAATACAAGACATAGTTATATTGTACCATGTCAAGAATATGGGAGTGTATATTAGGAATTAATAATGTTAACAATAGGGGAGTGAATGTTACAAATATATCATGTATCATTATTAATAATACAGTTTCGAATAATGGATTGTGATTTGGGAGAGATTTGTGGAAGGTTGAGAGAATCATGTTGGAGAGATAAGCGGGGAATGTGATAAGGGTTGACTCCGTATTCTAAGGATGTCATTATCCTATATAATGTAATATCTCATATGAATAAAACATCCTGAATGATTTCAAAATTCTATATTATAATATTCAGTGTTTGTTTTTTATATTATAGTGCACTATTTAACAGCCTGAAGCTACCATGTGATAGACAATCACTGATTGTGGCATGGTGGGCGGGCAGGGAAACCAGGAATTTTTTCACCAAATTCAAAAATAAAAACAAAAAAAATAAACTTGAAGGGGCGGGCCGGTTAACACGTGGAGATGATCTTCCAAAGTGAAAGGTGGGGCTGTATATCCGCGGAGGAATTTTTGACCAAGTTAATATTTCAAACTTAGAACTCTTTTTTTTTTAACCGAAGAAAGAAATGTTCAGGCCAGTGGAGCAGCAGAGAATTGCATGTCTTTTTTTGTTTTTTTAAAAAGAGCAAAAAATATCTTTCAGTGTCGTGGGTCCGCTTAGCAAATTTAATTTTTTGATAATTAGTTTTTTTTGAAAACACGAAATGAAGTAAAAACTTTAGAAGACCATAACTTTTGATTGGGAACTCGGTTTTGGGAAAATGAGGACTTTTTTGAAAGGTCCTAACCTCCTCTTTGCATGGGAAGCATAAGATTTTATTTTGACAAAATTAGGTGGATCAATTTTAAGAAAATGTCTTTCCTGAAATTAACATGTGAATTAAACTTTTTCAACTACCAGAATTGATTTGATCTACCATTATTTCTTCTTCAACATGCCAAGAAGACATGGAGAGTTGCACTTGAAATATTTCAAATGGATTGAAAGGATAAAATATTAATGGTTTAGATTCAATATGAATTTCCTTCTCTTTTATGTGAAATTGTACTATTTTGCCTCTTGTCCGATTAAAGATGAATTGTGTAAATTGCAAGGGCAATACAAACTATTTTGGAATGTGTTTTGATCATCCTTAGTTTGTTCCAATCTAAATTTACAATGTTCAACTTTCCTTCAATAAATATGTGAAAAGAAAGAATGTAATTAATTTTTCAAAATGTTCCCTTCAAATAATACAGAGGAATGTAATAATTATAACACAGGCATTTCCAGCCTTCAACAGAGAGTTTACAATATAATATACAACAAGTTTTAAACAAGAGTAACACCATTTGATGAAAGGTGATTCAACATTCAATTAAATGAAATAATTCCTTTTACAGTTCTTTTCTGCTTGCCAAAATATACCAAATAACTCTTTCTCATTCCTTTTTCACATACAAATACAACTTTCAGCATATACATCTCTCACATTCAAATGTAGGTTCCATTTCCCAAATAGAGAAACTTTCCACCACAAATATTATACAATGCCATCCACTTGAAGTGGGAAAATTTCACAATAAGGAACCCAAGGAGAAATTGAATTTTTTTTCTTCATCCTCAGCTCCAGAACAACAACAAGAAGATCCACCATATATCTTTTGACCACAAAAAAAAGGAGGAGAGGAAACACTCTCCACCCAACCAATAATTTCAATGAAGAGGAGAATTTTTCCTCCTCATTGGCCCCTGAGCCCCAACCAAAAAGCAATAAGAGATGTATTTCAACTCATGGCAACAAACAGGCTTCCACAACACAAAAACAATTTTTCACATATAGAACACAGTCCAAATACATACTACAGTTTGCAACCACAGGAAGAACAACAAACAATACTCAGGCTTCATCATGCACAAGCCAAAGGATCAAGACCTATGGGGGAAGCTGACTTATACCTCCCAATGGGGAAATGGGTGTCCACCTTAAAATAAACCCGCACACATATATATACACATTGCACACACACACCCTGACATGCCCTTATGCCTCCCCAAGTACCCCTTATACCTCCCATTCTCTTATGCCTCCCCACACTCTTATGGCACCCCATAACGAGTAAAGAAATGCAAACTATTTATTTTACAAGGTGGAACCCAATCCCAAACTCCCTCCACAATAACACTTATACCTCCCCAAAACTCTTATGCCTCCCACAAGAGATCCCCATAGTCTTCTCCTACACCATACCTAGGAAATCTACCCAACTAGCCAACAACATACCAAAATATTCAAAGCATTCACATATGCATAAAAAAAAAGAACATTTTAAAGAGCCAAGCTCCTACCTCTCCATGGTAGAGTTTGCTCCAAAAGTTCAACAACAAGATTTTTCCAATCCAAACAGTCCAAAAGCTCTAACAATCCACAAGCATTCAACAAAAATCTCTAACTCTCTTCAAAATTACAGGAGCTCAAAACCGAAAGAAGTAACCAAACTGAAATCACCAAAAATGAAGTAACCTAAATGAAGTAACCCCAAAACAAGCCAAGGAATTCAGAATAAATAGAAGAGGGAGAGAGGAGGATGAGGTGGATCTATGTAGTATGCCACATCACACATCCTCAACTCCACCTCACAAGTCAACTTCAAACTCCAAGGCACAATTAAAAATGTGGGTGAATAAATGACCATTTTTACTTACACACACAATCCAAGTCCACACCCCAAGGACCAAAATTAATTACATGTAAGAAGGTGCAATCAAAAATTACAACTTGTCTTCCCAAAATACATAAAAATGGATAATTTTGACTCCCAACCCATAGGTAGGGTTGGTATACAAATTTAAGAGGTGTGGGACAAGTTTAACTTGTCCCACAAGCCTCAAAAATCAGCCCCTAAGGACAAATCCGAATTTCAAAAGGAAGGTGGAGTGTTTCACACTCAAAATTTCTTACACATTACTTACAACACCTAGTCCAAGAGCCATCAACTCTAATAAATGCATTCTTTTGACCCAATTTAATAAATTTAACAACATGATTACTCACAAATCTAGACACAAATTAACTAAATAATAAAGGGGAAATACATCACTAAAATCACATACTAAAATTAAACAAAGAAACTAAATAAAATAATACACATAACCCCTTGGTCACATTTAAAGGTGATTCCCCCCATGGAAACCCCTAACAACAAGTGCAAACAAACACACATAACAAAAACACGTTGTCATGGTGACCCTTGTTGAATTCACCTAGAATTCCAATGTGGTTGGTCTCCAATCCCCCGATGTTTGTTGTGACATGTTTACCTATAAAACAAAAATACCTCCTTTATCCTCATGGCCACTCAAATCATCCAAAATAAATATACAATATAACTCCAAAATCATCTATATATGAATCAAAACATCATCTAGGCAAGTAGCAATATCATTTACAATTTCCTCAATAACCATATGATCATAAGATTAGTTCAATTTTCTAGGTCTACTCAATATGATGAAATATCACATGTCTGAAACAAAACACACACACACACACATATAACCATGTCAATCATCATATCATCATCAGTATAAAATGTTTCTAATAATCCACATGCATCATATATGAATTGAAATCAACAACAGTCCATTATCTCTAACATCTAACATCATGCTAAATCAAAAGCTACAATAATATCCATAAGTATAGTCAACAATATCATAATCAATAACAAAAGGTGTCGAAAGGGAAGTGGGCACTACATCCCCCCCTTAGACTTGACTTCCTCCCGAGAAGTCATGGAAGGAGAGGTAGGAAACAATGTAACAGAAAAAGGACCACACCCTTTATGGAATTGTTTTACTTCAAACAAGTGTGGGTCTACATAACCCAAGTTTGGTCCAATGCAATTCGATAAGAAGAAGGAAGATTGCAAGGGTTGAGTTCAAAAATTTCTTCATGCAAGGTTGCGAACATTTAATTCTAAGGAGTAACTTTACGTGATCAACCAAGATACACCACATAACATTATGTCATGAAGAGGTCAAAGGAGTCTCAAGAATAACCACCAAGTAGAGGAATAACAGGGAGAATTCCATGAGTTCGAGAATGACCACCCAGTTTCCCATGGAATACTACATACTGCAATAACAAAAATTAAGGTTTCCACTAAGGTTAAGTCACGCTTTAAAATTTTCATTGTTTAGATGAGGATAGCAGAATCAACCATACCCAAAATTTTGTACGAGAACATGTCTACTCAAAGATCTCACAATTTGAGATCACACAAGATGAGGTTTAACAAGAAGGAAGGACCCTTGAATTAGAAAAACCTTTACAATCAAGACATCTATTCATGAGAAGCACTTCTATAATCTCGAGAGGGTACAATTAACTTTTCATGGTAATACTAAGCAAAGTCATGACCACAAGGTTTCCTATAATTTTATTTTACACTAAAAAAAATTGAGCACACCACACTAACAAAATTTAGAGATGTCAAATGTTTAGCAGAAAAAAAAAAAAATATCTCCACTAGCAACTAACATATCAATACAAGGAGCACCATTCACTATGACACAATGGGATTCATTTATCTTACTTCCTGCTCAAGCTTCGGAATAACCATAAAGAGAGCACATGCATAAATCGTAACACCAAAGAGCACTCAAGGTAGTTAGGGAGAAGAACAAGTAACAAGGGGGATCCAACTGCAATCCAAAGGTGCATCGTATCAAAAGTGAGTAACAACTTACAAAAATAACTTGCACTTTCCTTCCCAATGGTAAGAGAGGCAAAAACAACAATGTGTCTCAAGAAAAATAGGAAGAAAAGAAGACTTCCCAAAGTTATTTCATATCCTTAACATATGTTTCCTTAAAATTACAATAACTTAGGTCACCAAGGACAAGACAACACGCAAGGAGGTTATTTTTCTCAAGACAAGAGATAAGGCCTGCTCCAAAAGGGCCACAACTCACACTCGTCGAACTAAGAGGCAACAAGGGTACGAAAACCCAAACTCCTGTAAGGGAAAAGCACATACACCTATGAACAAGGGAGTACTTCGCAATTAGAACACATCACTATCCACAAGGTTTTTTCACAATTCCGGGTAGGTGACAAAACTACAGGTTCAACTATACATTGCACTCAAAACATAAATCTTACCCATTTTATAAATCAACTTATTGAGTCAAAAATTTTTATAGTTTCATTTCCTAAGCACATTCCTTACATATTTTCTTAATTAAAACCTTCCTTTTACTATGATAATACATGTTTGCGTTATAAGGAGCACCACTAAGGTGGGCAAGATATCTCGCCATTATGTATAGGAGGAAAAGAAAAAATATATTTATTTTACTCCTAGGGAAGGTAGATGGACAAAGTTTCCTTCCTATTCTTCTACATGGTTTTTTTTTCTGCTATTAATCTACCCAGGTTAAAGCAAGGACCATTTCCCTTTTTCTATGTTCCATTTTATTTGTTAAGTTTCAAAGTCAACTCCCCTCAATTGTAGTTTTATGGTGTTTGGGTGAATCATCTTATCAATTAATGTTTAATGAGAAGGAAGAGTCAAACATATCACATTATTACTTTTATGGGAATCAACATATCACATTTTTTAATTCTAAAGGAATAAGAGACATTCAACATAGAAAACACATCATTACTTTTGTAAGGACTAGGAATCTATCAACCAACATGGATCACAACAATATTTCAAGGGTTTACCAAATAATTACAAACATCATTAAATATTCCTAGAGGGTCTCTACAAGTCTCAAAAGAAGTTACAAGGAAGGCCCATTAAAGAGGCCTAATTACTTTTACGAATCTACTAAGGTTTAACAATGTTTGTAGTTTAGGCTAAAACATTTTACACACATAAAAAGACAAGGAAAGTTTTCAAATCAACACTCATATTCCCACAAAATACCACCAACCAAGCAACAAGATGGCAATGCAAAATTTTACTCCAAGGGCACCACATTCCCATTAGATAGCATCAACTGCAAGAGGGAAATCAACTGATCTATCCAGACATGGAATTTACGACCAAGAGTTATAGTTTTATAATAAGAAGCATAATATAAACACCACCGAGATTAATATATCAAGATCTACCAAACTACATCTCTAATAGCAAGGTCCAAAAGGCCCAAAAGCATCCATAAGTGTCTCCACGTAACCCCAAGATTGATAGGTCATAGAGTGTTATTCATAGCAATTTAAAATGGTAAGGTAAGGGTAGGATTATTTATAGTTCAACGTGAAAAAAAAACACACTTAATTAAACACACTGCCCGAATGGGCTTAAATATAATCATAATTACCAAGATGCATACAATCCACAAGTCAATACTTTTTATAATGAAACACGGAAATCATGATAAAACTTAGCATGCCATCGATGAAAAGTCACTACCAAACAACCACTTCTCCACTAACATCTACAGTAAAAAAAAAGCAATCCGATCCTAACACAAATCCAAAAGCCCATAATTAAACATACCTCTATGGTGACGATCAAGCTCTTACCAGATTGTAAGAGCATCACCACCACCGCTAACAGTTTCCAACTAGATCTGTACTACACAATGAACTCTCCAAGATCCTAAACACACTCAAGGTTCCATCTTTTCAAAACCAAGGCATAACTTAAAGCACCTATGAAGACATTCAAGGCACTTAGGGTGTACCCCCATACGATGAAATGTCACAATAAAAACAACAGTAGAACCAGTTCATAACATGTAAGAAGGAATCACGTAACATTTAGCTAAGTAGCCAATAGATAAATGAGCTCTGAGTCACCAATCAAAGTAAAATCCAAGAATATCGGCAATCAAGAAAAGTTGGCTAAGTAGTTGCATTACAATGTCAGAAAATTCTCACAAAATATACATAACTAAAAGAGTCTCAGAGCTTCTCAATCAATCATAAAATAAGATGTTGGTCCTTGATAAAATAACACAAGTTTACGAATATAAAATACAAAAGTCCACATCACAGTCACTCCGCAACCCTTCATGGCCGCCAATAGGGGTACTTTGCCTCGAGCTCAGTTCTAAGAACACATACAAAAACTAGATCAAATGCGGCACCCAGACCTAATATCCACTTACTCACATGGGGATTAAGTCACCAAGGTGGAAACTAAACTAACTTGTCCAACCACCGAAGGAAAAAGGAAGCTTTAGATGATTAAACAACTTCTAATTAACTCTATTAGACTCTCAAACACAACCACTAGCACTAGGTCACAAGAGTCACACCACACAATTTATCATTCTAACAAGGAAGAGTCTCAAGCGGATTTATCACATCATACCACTAAAATAAGGGTTAGGAATCCTCAGACAACATCTTTTTTTTTCAAAGTAGAAACAAGTTCTGCTACACTAGAAGTTCACAAAAATATCAATTTAATTTAACACTTTCAGTTACCTGGGTTTTGACAAAACGCCACTAGGTGAGTACAACCATTCAAACAACTTTATTATTTTATTATTTTTTTAATCACGGAGGTTCAAAATTTTGTTAACTGGTTTTTGGTTTCAGTGTCAGCCCAGGTCCAAGCGTTGAACCCGCGGCTCTGATACCAAGTGTAACACCTGCTAAAATGACCACTCGAGACCCAAGAACAACCTAGGTTTAGATAGAAAAAAAATTAGGGAATAATTTTTTTTTTGAAAGGCGAGTCCTCGAATAGGCTTCAAAAACTACAGTTGTCCCAACAAAGATTCAAAGTCAATTATAATTTAATAAAAGAAATTTTCCCGTTGTAACAACCATTAGATCCACATTACAAAATTAACGAGTATAATTAATCCAAATATAGTTAAATTTCTCTTAGGTGTTAATTTAATAGATAATTAAATTAACACTATGTTAAATGTTCCTTAATTAATTTTAGAGGGTCAAAGGGGCCCAAGCAATTAAATGCCCAAGGTTTTTAATTTCACTAGGTCAAAACAATAACCAGGGTTCTTATTTATATGGGATAGAAAACATTCTCTTATCCTTAACGTGACCCCTTAAAAAGGTCAACCCAAGCTTTAGAAATAAACATTTAAGTTAGAAAGGGGTAAATTCCCACTTACCCACTCTCAGGCTCATCTTGAACTTCAACCTGATTTTTCACACATTTAACGCACTTAACTTTTCCTGAAAACAATTCCATTAGATAGGAAATTTCTTCCCCTTTCCAATGATATAAATTAAGTCCTCCTAACTCCTCATATTTCTTAAGTTACGGGCTGGCGGGCCTGGGGAGGAAAATTTTCCCAAAAATGGGCCTTGCGGGCTTGGGGAAGAAATTTTTCCCAAAGGTGGGCCTGCGGGCCTAGGGAAGAAACTTAGCACTTTTCCCTTTTTGGGAAAAAGTGCAATTTACACCCACATGCCCACGAGTCCACGATAGGGCTTCCTGCCCCAAGAAGAAAATTTTTAAGCTTAGAGGTCCACAAGGAACAGGTGGAAATGGGTCAAAAATTTGATTTCCAGATTTTGAGGAAAAAGGTGGGTTCAAAAACACTTGTGCGACGATCCTGAAGATTCCACACGATAGACAATCATTTTTGACCAAGGTTAATTTTTTCACCAAATTCTAAAATAAAAAGAAAAAAAATAAAGTTGAAGGTTTTTGATCTTTACTGGAGGAATTTTTGACCAAAATTTTTCTTCGAACTCTTAGTTTTTTTTTTCCCTGAAGAGAGAAAATTTTGGCGGAGAATGGGGCATTGGGTGTCTTTTTTCCTTTTTGAAAAAGAGAAAAAATTATCTTTCAGCCCCGCGGGTCCGCTTAGCACAAAATTTTCCTTTTTGACAGTTAGTTTGTTTTTTTGAACCCGAAATGAAGTAAAAACTTCAAAAGACCATAAATTTTGATTGGGAACTTGGTTTTGGGAAAATGAGGACTTTTTGGAAAGGTCCCGACCTCCTCTTTGCACGGGAAGCATAAGATTTTAATTTTGACAAACTTAGGTGGGTCAATTTTAAGAAAACATCTTTCCTGACATTAACATGTGAATTAAACTTTTTCAACTACCAAAATTGATTCGATCCACCATTCTTTCTTCTTCAACATGCCAAGTAGACATGGAGAGTTGCACTTGAAATATTTCAAATGGATTGCAAGGATAAAATATTAATGGTTTAGATTCAATACGAATTTCCTTCTCTTTTCTTTGAAATTGTACTATTTTACCTCTTGTCCGATTAAAGATGAATTGTGTAAATTACAAGGGCAATACAAACTATTTTGGAATGTGTTTTGATCATCCTTAGTTCATTCCAATCTAAATTTACAATGTTCAACTTTCCTTCAATCAATATGTGAAAAGACAAGAATGTAATTCTATTTTCAAAACGTTCCCTTCAAATAATACAAAGGAATGTAATAATTATAACACAGACATTTCCAGCCTTCAACAGAGAGTTTACAATATACATATAACAACAAGTTTTAAACAAGAGTAACACCATTTGATGAAAGGTGATTCAACATTCAATTAAATGAAATAATTCCTTTTACACTTCTTTTCTGTTTGCCAAAATATGCCAAATAACTCTTTCTCATTCCTTTTTCACATACAAATACAACTTTCAGCATATACATCTCTCACATTCAAATGTAGGTTCCATTTCCCAAATAGGAAAACTTTCCACCAAAAATATTATTACAATGCAATCCACTTGAAGTGGGAAAATTTCACAATAAGAACCCAATGACAAACCACAAAATTTGTCTTCATCCTCAGCTCCAGAACAACAACAAGAAGATCCACCATATATCTTTTGACCACAACAAAAAAGGAGGAGAGGCAATGCTCTCCACCCAACCAAGAATTTCAATGAAGAGGAGAAGTCGTCCTCCTCATTGGCCCCTGAGCCCCAACCACAAAGCAATAAGAGATGTATTTCAACTCATGGCAACAAACATGCTTCCACAACACAAAAACAATTTCACATATAGAACACAGTCCAAATACATACTACAATTTGTAACCATACAGGAAGAACAACAAACAATACTCAGGCTTCATCATGCATAAGCCAAAGGAGCAAGACCTATGGGGGAAGCTGCTTATACCTCCCAATGGGGAAATGGGTGTCCACCTTAAATAAACCCGCTAATATATATATATATATATATATATATATATATATATATCATATATATATATGTATATATATCATTTCAAAACCCCAAATTCCCTTATGCCTCCCCCAAGTACCCCTTAAACCTCCCATTCTCTTATTCCTCCCACACTCTTACAGCACCCCATAACAAGTAAAGAAATGCAAGCTATTTCTTTTACAAGGTGGAACCCAATCCCAAACTCCCTCCACAATAACGCTTATACCTCCCCAAAAACTCTTATGCCTCCCCACAATAGATCCCATAGTCTTCTCCTACACCATACCTAGGTAATCTACCCAACCAGCCAACAACATACCAAAATATTCAAAGCATTCACATATGCATAAAAAAAAGAAGAACATTTTAAAGAGCCAAGCTCCTACCTCTCCATGGTAGAGTTTTCTCCAAAAGTTCAACAACAAGCTTTTTCCAATCCA
Source organism: Taxus chinensis (assembly GCA_019776745.2). NCBI lineage: Eukaryota > Viridiplantae > Streptophyta > Pinopsida > Cupressales > Taxaceae > Taxus > Taxus chinensis. The sequence goes on from CM034148.1 coordinate 845,398,236, forward strand.
AACAGTCCAAAAGCTCTAGCAATCCACAAGCATTCAAATAAAAATCTCTAACTCTCTCCAAAATTACAGGAGCTCAAAACCAAAAAGAAGTAACCAAACTGAAATCACCAAAAATGAAGTAACCGAATGAAGTAACCCCAAAACAAGCCAAGGAATTCAAATAAATAGAAGAGGGAGAGAGGAGGATAAGGTGGATCCATGTAGGATGTCCACATCACACATCCTCAACTCCACCTCACAAGTCAACTTTCAAACTCCAAGGCACAATTAAAAAGGTGGGTGAATAAATGACCTTTTTACTTACACACACAATCCAAGTCCACACCCCAAGGACCAAAATTAATTACATGTAAGAAGGTGCAATCAAAACTTACAACTTGTCTTCCAAAATACATTAAAAGGGCTAATTTTGACTCCCCAACTGATAGGTAGGGTTGGTATACAAATTTAAGAGGTGTGGGACAAGTTTAACTTGTCCCACAAGCCTCCAAAATCAGCCCCTAAGGACAGATCCGAATTTCAAAAGGAAGGTGGAGTGTTTCACACTCAAAATTACTTACACATTACTTACAACACCTAGTTCAAGAGCCATCAACTCTAATAAATGCATTCTTTTGACCCAATTTAATAAATTTAACAACATGATTACTCACAAATCTAGACACAAATTAACTAAATAATAAAGGGGAAATACATCACTAAAATTACATACTAAACTTAAACAAAGGAACTAAATAAAATAATACACATAACCCCTTGGTCACATTTAAAGGTGATTCCCCCCATGGAAACCCCTAACAACAAGCGCAAACAAACACACATAACAAAAACATGTTGCCATGATGACCCTTGTTGAATTCACCTAGAATTCCAATGTGGTTGGTCTCCAATCCCCAGATGTTTGTTGTGACATGTTTACCTGCAAAACAAAAATACCTCCTTCGGCCTCGTGGCCGCATCAAATCATCCAAAATAAATATACAATATAACTCCAAAATCATCTATATATGAATCAAAACATCATCTAGAAAAGTAGTAATATCATTTACAATTTCCTCAATAACCATATGATCATAAGATTAATTCAATTTTCTAGGTCTACTCTATATGATGAAATATCACATGTCTAGAAACACACACACACACACACACACACACACACACACACACACACACACACAATATAAAACCATGTCAATCAACATATCATCATCAGTATAAAATGTTTCTAATAATCCACACGCATCATATATGAATTGAAATAAACAACAATCCATTATCTCTAACATCTAACATCATGCTAAATCAAATGTTACAATATTATCCATAAGTATAGTCATTAGTATCATGATAAATAACAAAAGGTGTCGAAGGGAAGTGGGTACTACCTAGGCTTCATATGGCTCTAAAATCTAAAGCAATCTTTGCTCCTAGATCTCTTATTCACACACAAACTATAGCATAAAATCATTGTCCTCATCTATCTATTAGCCCACCTTGTTGGCCTGAGTCCCCTACTTAGGAAGCCCCTTCACATAGTTTTTTTCCACCACCTTCACCACATATGTCTCCTTCACATACACATAATCACTCTCTTACACCACCGATCATAGAGAATTTTCACATGCCTTTATCTCCTTATATATCGGGTGGAGGGCCCTCACCCGTAACTATTGTCATATATCCTTGTATCCATTACACACTTAGGGACATGGTGCCTTCTATCGCCTCCCATCATTATTAATTATCCCTAGTGTCTAATTTTATGATTTTCACTCCATTATTCATAACTAATCTTCCTACACACTCTCACACCCTTTGATACTCACAGTTTACTATATTTATGATATGATGCACTCTAGTTCTACATTTCATACTCGAATGATAATGGTGTAAATCTGAAATGAACCTGACATCCACTACACATTTCACCCTTCGTGTTTCATGGTACATCTTTCTCACATCTATTCTCACAACACACATATTACCTAATGACACAATCTTGTTCTATAGTTCATTCTTGACTGTTTAGGGTTCTTATATATGAACCTCATCTCATAAACATCCGTTGGGGGTCATGATACAAATATAATCTTTACATTTTGCATATTGCAACAGTACGCTAATACACAACATTAACATATCTTGGTTGCATTTACTCTTGCTATCTTATTACATTTACATTCTACACTTTTTTCCATGTTTGATGGATTCTTAGTATGACATAATATTTTGATATATACACATGCATGTTGAATATGTATATTAAGGGAAATTAAAAATATCTTATAGGTTATTACATGCCGCAATGATGTTTGGCACTTTACGTTTTATGAGTCCCACTGAGGCTCCTGGGGGCATATTATTTGACTTCTCTCAAACACTACATTTGTTATTATTTCATCAATTACTACTTATTCTTACTAGCAATTTACTTATCGTTGACATATACCTGTTTTGACATAGTATTTATATTTATATCATACCGACGGGTGCTTCATGTCTACCATTTTCCTTGCAAGACTATATACAACCATGACTATCTGACACATTTTTGTTACAATTATTTTTTACTATTTTATATTTTTTGCGGGTGCCCTATGTCTTGTTTGATTATTGTTTTATTTTAGCCGCTTTATCCTTGATTGTCTTGTGACATTATGAGCAATGTCCCATGTTTGAAACCCATTTTTGTGGTCCAGCTTGTTTTCACACTTCTTTCTTACATCTCTTCTTATTTCATGATAGATTTTACAACCAACACTTGTTACTAGCCTACTTTGTATGCATCTTCCTTAGTTTCTACCAATCACATCCTCCAACCCCTGCATGTATCAATTTTAGAACAACATCAGGTCCTCTCTTTTGGGCCTCATTATCTAACAATTTTAGCATGTAGAAAAAAACAAGGGGCGCATACATTGATTGAATAAATCACCCCTACAAAAACTCAAGGTTACACTTCATATTATTATAGTACAAAAACAACATAGGAACATAATCACACAATTATCTAAAAATATACTTGGACCTCACATACAAAGAAACCCAAATGTCAAGAATAAGACACAAGCACCTATGAACTCCTGCCCTTCCTTGGATGCTAATGACCTGGGGTTAGAAAAAATGGTTTTATTAGTAAAAAATAGTTTAACAAATTTTAGAGAGAAGTTTTATAGTAACTGGAACTAGTCTTCAGTCAAAGAATGAATTCTCTCTCCTACAATCGGTACAATAAGAACAATTCACAACTAATAAGAAATAGTGATAAATGGAAAAAATCAGGATGTACCATATGTAGATGTGATATTTGGGAAAAGTAATGGAAGGAGATAAACACCAAACATCTCTCCCCAGCAATTTATCTTTGCATCATATCTCCCAAAAAATCTTTCTCTTGGCATGAGATCATCCAAAATCCTCACTTTAGAATTCAAATCAAAAACTTCAACTAACAAGATAATTAAGGTGCAAAGTTTCCTTTTTACAAAATTTTGAAGCTTTGTCCCTATAATAAGAAGCTTAAATTAACTACACATATACAACACATACACTTCACTACTAGGGTTCACTTCCCTTTCCTAGCCTCCATGCATCACTTTGTAATCACTCCATGCTTCACTTTTTGACTCAGAACAATATTCAACACACTATTTACATGATCATAAGGTACACATATCTTATCTACTTTATGTTATCGAGTATTCACTTAACAACATAAATTGGGGGAAAATATTTAGAAACAAAATCATGCACTTGGGTACATTTCTAGGTCCAAAAGCATACTAATATATATAGGATTCCTAATCAAGAAAACTAGTGGATAAAAACCATATTTGGTCTCTTTTCCTTGTGTCTTGATTTCTCTTTGGTCTTAGAGACTCTACAACCATGATGAAACTTGAACAATTTTCCCTTTTTGACTTTAAACCTTGGTGCCTAGTTATGACACAAGTAACTAGATGCTTTTGTCCATACTATCCACTCCTAACCCTTCCTTACCTTGACTCGCTCTTTTTGGGTCTCTTTTATCTTTTGTGCATTTTTTCACATATGTGTCTACCTTCCATTTATCAATTACAAAACTCAAACAAGGTAATAATATATATACTTAGTTACTTCTCAAAAAAAATTACCAAGCATTAAGAATTACTATCATCAACTAAGGTTACATTCCAAAGGCACTAAAGCACTCAAAAGGCATCTAACTAGCATGCATACAAGGGACAAGGGCTTCATAATTTTTCATGCACTACATAGGAGGGAAAGTACATTATTTTCCATCGACATAGACTATCCATTGTTATAGTCTAGATCTATCCCACTATCCCTATATAAATTGTACAAGGGAATCCTAGGACATTATTTCTACACACACAACTACATGGAGTTTGAGATGTAGTAAAGTGCTTGGTGATAAGTTTACTATTTAGGTGACCTCTGGAGTTAGTAATACTCCACATTCTACGTCATTTTATTAGATTTAATTTCATTTATGGAAATATGCAAGTAGTTATTCTATTTTGCAGGTTATAGGTAACTTTGATGACCAAATAGTGAGTATAAAGTGACAGATAGGAAGAAAGAACTAAAAACTTGCAACATAGATCAAATAAGTTTTTGAGAATTTACAAAGCCATCGACGCTCAAATATAGTCACCAACACCCAAAACACCTTTGCCTTGTCATGGGCACCCTTGTCCTACTCTGTCTATGAGTTCCATAATTTACAGTGAGCATTAACAATGTTGTTTCTACAATTTTTAGAACCTTTGGCTACGCATATCATCTATATTCTAGTTCAAAATTAGCTAATTTTTCCCACCTCTTATTCTTTCTTAGCATTTAACATTTACATTCTTCTTTTCATGTGTCATTATTATATTTTATCATTTTTACATCAGTTATTACAATTACAATGCAACATATATTTAATTCAACTTAAATTAAATCATTTAGTAGGGCATAAAACCTAATACCAATCATCATCATCATGAACAGGGAGCGACCATCCTCATTATCATGATATAACAATCTATACAAATAGATTCCCAGAAGTGTAAACCATATAGACCCCATCATCACCAGACAAACTCTACATCACATAACACCTTCTTGCCTCGTCAATCACATATACCGACTCACCCTGTACGAGTAAGGGTAATATTCATTGTATATCTTCAAATTTAACCATTATATCTTTTATAGGAAGCCAAAATGGTCTCGTGACATGGTCCCATCACTCAAACAATTCCATCAATAAGACCATGAATGTGGATGTAATGATGCATCCCACCCAGTACAACCTCTTGTTGCAATGGACCCAATCAACATATGAAAATCAAGCAAGAACATCGACAAGAATCTCCTGTATCCTATCCTTCATCATCAATCTCTTTGTATCCTTCATCCATAATAAGAAAACATGCCAGTAGAAAAGATTAAAACAAAATCCATTAAAAAAAAAATTAAAATCACAAATTTATAATCAATGGTGACCTATCAAAATTTAAATGGACACATCAATTACTAGAAATTTCAAATGAAATCTCTACCTGTTTCTAAGGTGATTCCAAATTTATACTCAATTAAAAAATTAAAAACAAAAGAAAAAAATATAAAGAACACCACTTACCTCCACACATGTGGGTGTCTTTCACCTTTTCACACCTTCATCTCACTTGAAATATCAAAAAAATAGGAAATTAGGGTTTCTTGATCTCTTATGTTCTCAAATCTTAGTGTACTAAATGAGTATCCAAACCACTCTTTATATGATTTTTCTTCCGACCCATCCAATGGCCAAAGATTTTGATTAATTTCTAATGATTTTTTTGAATTGCCACAAAATACCTATCATTTATCCAAAAAATCATCAAGTTTCCTTGGATCCTCATTAAATAATCATTTTCATCATTCCTTAAAAATATTACACATTTTTCTGCTATGTGATTTCATTTTGGGCCTTAAGACCATATACAAATTTAAATCAATGAATCTAAAAAAGTATGCCTTTATTAAATTCATTTCAGATATCACATCCATTAGGAAAATGTTTCCATTTTCGTTACCAAGACATAGGTCTATAGGTTGAGAACCCATTTGTTCACCTATAACTTGAATTCCTTGTTGCTCAAAACCCAACTTTTTGGAAACATCCTTCATATTGTACCTACATCTCCCAATAAACTATAGATATTATATGCCTTCTAGGAAACTTTTCTATCCACTTATTTATTATTTATATGTCTATAGGTAAAGAAAATATCATTTCCCTTATCACGTGACTCTCTGGTTGCACAAGCCCACCTTTGTGCAAATTGTTTTTATTTCTAGTCTTGGGGAATATCAAATTGGAACGCCAAAAACACACAATCCTCTCTCATCTAATCAACTATTCAAAACGGTGATGATTACACATTGTTTTATTAACCACCAATTTTTGAGGGGACCACCTACCCTACAAAAATTATATCATTCCAGTTGTTATTTTCCATCAACATGTCCATCAAAAAACTACTTGACTGAAAGGGGAAAATGTATACACCGAAAATTTTTTTGGTACCCTGGATCATTTAACCATAGTCCTCACCATAAAAATTTTAAACAATTTCATTATCCTATATATTATGACCTCAACTTCATAAAATTAGATTCGTCACCCCCGTAAATCTCATTTACTCCCCCTAAACATCCCTAACTATGTATAACACATCACAACCCATTTAAATTCTAACCATATAACCTCCTAGCCTCCCTAACATCTTATGCCACCCTTATAAATCATTCCCATACCTAAATATACCCATTTCAAACTAGTTAAAACCAATTTTAAGAGGTTTTATGAACGTGGATTTGTCCACTTTTCCTTGATTCCCAGTGATTCTAATGAATTGTCGACTATTATGTAATCAATATAAAACATTCTAGAATAGATTCATTGGAAATCCAGTTAATCTCTAGTTCATTGGAGACTTAGACGAAATCACTTCTACTATCTTGATAACTTCAGCATCCAAGTTGCATCCCTAGAAGCTTTGCAAACACTACAAGGTTACTACGACATCATTTTTAAGCATTCATTAACAACGGCAAGTCTTTGACTTTTGTTTTCCAATTTATCTTTTCAATAAATCATATTAGAACCTATATCAATTCAAAAAACACTTCTCATATATCCAATTTTCATCTTATCAAGGAATCAATCTTTTACATAGTAATCACTAGTGATTTATCATAATCGAAAGTGATTCTCTTGAATCACTAGCGGTCCCTCTCATTTTAACATTTTAATAATATTTATAATATTTTCCATCAAATATCAATATATCTCTATCTAATTATACATGTTTTCATTATATGGCTATCAGTAGATGGTTGTAATAGGTCAAGAACATCCAATCACAAGTTTATATGACCTCCCCATCATCCAGTCACCCTTCATTTGGGTAAATTTGACATCACACATGAACTTAGCCATTTTTCCATTTCCTTGACACAAAACATTCAAAACATAGAAGATAAACTCAAAGTCATATGTGAAAATGAGATTGAGGAGTTTGAGATTTTTGATTCCAGTGCATGGGCTTGCTATCATGTAGAGAAGGACTTCTCTATCCCTCCAGAATTCGAGTCATTCCTTCATTGTCAATTTACCTTTATATCATTATCACTTAATTGTAAAACTAGTTGATACCATTCGAGGAATCAAATTAATTCCTATAATCATCCTTTTCAAAGAAATGTGTCATATCCTTGTTTAATATCCATATTTTCTATCTATCTTTTCATGCAGGTTCTCTCATTGACTGGAAGGAAGGAGTCCAGTGTTTGATGTACATCCATTCATCCCAATATTACATTATCATCGCACGTAATGTTAAACCCTATCGTCTTCTAATTTATTTGGTGTTTTATCATAAAAAAACCCGTTAAAAATTCTCTGTGTAATCAAATACAATTCAAATTCACAAAAGACTCTTAATCTTGACTTCTAATTTAAACTTGACTAGACTTAATATTTTTAGAAAAAAAATATTATTTATAACAATATGTATTTTCTAATAAATTTTAAATAAATAAACTTTATAGATTCTACATATTTACGTACATTCTCCACGTTCCCTAAATTAATTTATTTATTGAGTTAAAACTCACATTGACTTGTGCTTAAAAATATATTAAGTATTTTTATTTTGAAAATAACTAGAAAAAAACATCAAACCAAATTTTAGAGCCCTAGATGGATTTTTTGAGCCTCTAAATTTTTTTGAAACCTTTCATAAGAGAATAATTCCATTTAGCATAGCATATACATTTCCAAAAATAAACAAATGTAGTCTACTGTGTTTTTAGACAAAAGTTATGCTCCTTTTAAGATATTATACCATCTCTTGACCTACCTTTATCTTAAATCATGGTTAGAAATCACCTCTCTTCATCTTAGGTATAGGCCTTGGAAACCTATTTATATCTTTCAAGTACATTCAGGTTAGAGATACTGATCATTCTAGAATTCATGTGGACACATAAACTACTTGAGAACCTTTGGTATCTACCTAGATTTTATCTCCAACATTTGATAGCATAGTTGGGGATCCATCTTATCCTATTATACACATCTCATGTATAGGATTTTTCATCTTGGAAAGATATGTTACAAGAGTCAACTCCTTTCTCTAAGATTTGGTAATCAACATAATTTATTTGACATGCAAATAACCATATGCTAGGAAAAGAATATAAACAAAGGTAGGGATTCTCAGTGAATTAACTTTTTTTTCTTATATGTGGATATGAAAACATGATAGAATCAATGCAAAAAATTATTTCTATGAGGTTAAAATCATAATTTTTCTTGGACCTTTATAACATAGCAATGATTTAATTTATCTTTACAACATAAATATCTCCCTCTTACAGAGTAACTAATGTAACAATGATATATATGTGATAATATAGAATTATATTTTTTGTTATAATATGAAACCAGAGATAGATGACTTAGCAATTTCTGAATTTTTCTGATCTGGGCTGAGGAACTTACTAGGAGAGATTTGGAAGAGTGTCGTCAAGACTCATTGGAGGTTAACTTAGAGATGTGTAGGATAAAAGCACCCATAAGAGGACAGGAACACCCGAGCACTAGTGACTGATTTGGGTGCTAATGTCTAGTCAGAAGTATAGCTTGAACCAGATTTAATAAGAAAAAAACCAGAAATAGAATAATAGAGTTTTGATATTGAAAAATTCTAGGATCATATTTATAAGACAAGGGAGATTACAAATATAGAATATGATTCATGTCAACCTTCAATCTTATCTCCCTAGAAGAATATGATCCACTATTCTCACTCAACAAACCTAAAATCTCTCTAAGAGATCTCTACGAGTTGTCCACCAACTCATTATTTGCACAATAATAATAATGTTCACAATATTAAACTATTGTCTAACATTCACTCCCCTTAGTGTGAACATTGGGATTTCCAAACATACACTCCTCTTATTGAACAATGTATGAAAAACATTCACACGTCTATGGAGCTTGTCAAACTCTACATGACTCATGATCTTGATATGCTGAACCTCTGTTCACCAAATACTCAATGTTCGACAAGTTTACCACAAACCTTATGTAACTAGATCCAAGTCCACCTGCTTGTGGTTTTCTGGATCTTCCACAACCTTTTCAAGATCCATGAACTGCTCTTACTGTGTGCACTTTTATCTTTCTACCTATTTCATATTTACATCAGGAGGTTATATTTAGGTGAACAGGAATGTGACATTTGTTCTTATTCTCACAAATGTACGCTGAAATAAAACACACAACTTAAAAAAATGGCCACCAAACTCAATATTCATGGCCCCGTCGATGGTGCCTGACGAGAGGTCGCTGATCAACCTCCTTCCTCCGTTGCCTCCGGCCTCCAGAATGTCCCTGCTAACTCATCAAAAAGTATAGTCGAGGACGATACGCGTTCCCTGTCGCGATACAGGGTGGGGTCGAGGGACGGAGCCCCCGAAGCCAGGAACGGTTTTCATTTGCATTTTTCCTTAAAAAATGAGTGTCGGATTACACCGAAAATGCACTCATTTGTCCTTTTTTTTTTTTTTAGTAACAACTTTTTCAACTCTTACAAACAACACAACAAAATATATGACTCACCTATATGAAATACTTATACATGACATTCAATAGACACTAAAAAGGTAACTCAAGATCAATAATACTAGACAAGTTTTGACTCCTAGACAATATCGACTAAACTAGCATTAGGAAGCCTATATAACCGACTATAGACTCAGGATTTTTTAAATTTATAACACTTACAAATATGACGACAATTGACTTCACTAGGAAATACAATTTACTAATAACAAAGAAATACAACTCAGAACCGCTCTTTTTTGTCAGAGACAAGAAACATAGCTAATTGTAGATGTTCATCCCACTGACAAATTTCTAACATAGGGGGGGGGAAACTACTGATGACATACACCCAAGATACTATATTAACGTGATGCACATACAGGTCTGCATCTAATAATTTATGATGAACTATCACTCACGGGATGACTATGGTTCAAACAATGCTACCATTTTAATGAAATGAAATTAATAGGATCCATGTAACACATATGCAAATTCTGAACATATCTTTCAGACTTGAAATCCAATCTGTCAAATATAAAGTTAGGCAATAGATGGATCAATCTCTGCATTGAACCTGGAGAACATAAATCTTTGAGGGACACTATTTGATCGCTGGAAATTCGTATGATGCTTTGAAATAGAACCGATGCCACACGGACAGATTACAGGTCTGTATGTCAAACTTTCAACTGAAACAGAAGAAATGATTGCGCTTCAAATGCACCAGATCTGGAATGCACTCCACACAAATGACCTCATTCTCCTTCATTAAATCCATGCGTATCGATTGATCCATATGGGAGAGCCTCCATTATAGTGCATGTAATCTTTGTATTACTAAAACAGGTATATGAATCACTCAGTAGTGCAGAATCATAATACAATCACTCACGAAATTCCGTCTTCCCAGATCCTCAGGCATTTGGTGATAACCAATTCTTCAATCTAGATGCAGAAACTTGGAATGCTTTAACTTCTACCAGCTATAAATTATAAGATCCATCGTGGCATTTCACATGGATGTGACGAGGATTCACAACAGGTTGTGTTAGGAATAAAATTTCACACTACTGAGTGCAGATTTGGAGACTCTCACTATTTGAATGATCAAGCTACGCTAAATAGACGTAGATATTGTAGAACGTGAGCACAGCAGCAAGGAAATGATATAACACAAAATACATCTACAGACTTGGACGCAAGCTTCCGATTATGATGATATGGCAAGTAATATTGAACATCCTGGGCTGATACACATACAGAATCAAGGGGGACGTGTTGGAAACTTGGATGATCCTTGATCAGATCTGCATCATTGGAATTATACTGCAATGCAGAGAAAATGGTACCTCCAGTGAAATCCAGGATGAACATTTGCTCTGATACCAATGATAGAGCTGAATTGACATTCGCTGAACCAGATCTTAATTTTGGTAGAGCTTTGCAGAATTAGAAAAAACACCGAATAGAATAATAATTAATTTGATATTGACAAACATCCGGGATATTTTATTAGACAAGGGGAGATTACAATATATAGAAGAGTGATCTCCTTAATTTAAGGAGTCAACTCTAATCTTCAAACTACTCTAAAATATCTCGTGATCCACTAATCACTCAACAAACCTAGAATCTCTCTAAGAGATCTCTACGAGTTGTCACCAACTCATTATTTGCACAATAATAATAATGTTCACAATATTAAAATATTGCTAACATGATTGACACATTGATTCAAAACTTCGTCAGGAACCCGATAGAGCTGAAAAGGAATTCCTTTAGTAGTCTTGGTGTAAGTGTCTACAATTTGGTCTTCTTCAGTTGAAGAAAATCTTTCTGGGTTGAGTTTAGATATATCCAATTGTTTTACTACAACTATGCAAAGTGTCCAACAGAGGTGGTCTTGATATATTTTGAGGAGATCCACATTGAATATAAGATGCAGACCAAGGTAGGGTGGGAGATTCAAATCAAAAGCATTTTCTCCCACTTTATTGGAGAAAAATGTAGGGACCATACCATAGAGGTAAAATTTTCCTATCTAGATACATAATTATTTCCTAATGAATCCACAAAAAAGCCTTATCTCCTACTCTAAAATGATGTATAAGCCTATTTTGATCATGTTGTTGGCTCTACTTTGCATTCATATTTTGTAAAATATCATGCACTTGTTGTTGAGTACTCTAAATCTGTTTAATGAACCTTTTTTCCTTTTTTACCTCATCGCTTACATGAGGTGTGTATTGCATTATATGCAACCATAATGCACACATCAATGGGTGTACCATAGGGTGGAAAAAATAGAATAAAATAAATGGGTTGTGTTTTTGATAGATGTGCAAGCCTGATTGTATCCATGTTGTATTTAAGGAATGGTCATATACCATGTACGTGGGTGTTTGGAGTGATACATATGAAACATGTGGACAATCTGAAAGTTCACAACCTTTGTCTGTTTGTTAGTGTGTGGTGGAATGATTTCATTAACTTAGTGTCCATAATTTATCAGAGGGTGGAACAAAGATATGCTTCAAGAACCATCTATCTCTATCGGAAACAATAGACTTAGATATATCCAAAAAGTGATCCATACATGACTAAAATAGAATTTATAAGTTTCTTCAACAAATATGTTTTTTCTTATAAGAAATCGTTATAGTTATTTTAGAAAACCAATTAATTAAAATAATAAGACAATAATTTTTCCATGTTTAGAAGTTGGAAAACCTTAGAGGAATTCCATTGAGATCAAGTCCTAAGGCATGTTTAATTCTGTAAATGGTGTATAAAATCCATGTTTCTTATTATCTGGTTTGGAAATTACACATGGGGTCCAAGAACTGATGTACCTAACCAAATCATGTCATAGATTGGGCCAGTAAATATTCTTTTGAAGTACTGCCTTGTTTTTTTCACACAAAAATTTCAAGTTGTCCTACTAATGTGTGCCTCCCATGTCATCTTCTATTGTTCAGTATCTGGAACAAAGATATGTTCGATGTGGCAAAGGAGGTTATCATGTCGATAGAAATTAGGATACCATTTTCCCACCAAATATCCTTATATATATTTGAAAATTTGGGATCTTTATCATTAAAAGTGCACCAAATAGAAGTCTCATGTGCATAGAGTTCAAGGATAGTTGTGAGGGTTGTAATTGGATAACTCATTAGAAAATTTGTTGGTGAATTATCACTTCCCTTCTTTTTTTTATTATAAGGTGGAAGTTTTGTACGTGTGTGGCCCACTTATGGTGTCTCTCATTCCTTAGCTTGATTTTTCTTCTGAAGGAACTCTAATGGCATGTTGTCTGTGTGAATGACTATTTCCTTCCCTAGAATGTAGTGTTTGCATTATTTACAGGGTTGAACGATGACATAAATATCCTTTTCCATATGTTGGGTACTTCATGACTATGTAATTGAATGTTTCACTATGATATGGAATAGGTTGACATATTTCATGATAACATTATCCCATGGCATACTGAGATGCATTTGTCATCAGTTCGAAAAGGTGATACGTGTTCGGTAAGTAAAGAACAGGGGCTGAGTATAATCTTCATCTCAAATTTTTGAATGTTCTATGTTGCACCTCCCCCTATTGGAATTTATCCTTGTTTACTCCTTTATTCACTTGGTTTAGTAGAAAAGAATTATTTGAAAATTCCAAGACAAACCAGTGATTGAAATTGGAAAGACCCAAGAAGCTACTAATTTCTATAAGTGTCTTTGGAGTAGACAATTTCTTAATAACAAGGATAATATTTTGGTCAACATTGAATCCTTTTTCATCCACAACATATCTTTGTATTTAACCTTCTTCATTCCAAATGTCAATTTTTTATTATTTTCATATATCATGTTCTTTCGAAGGGTTTGAAATAATTCTCAAATATGTTGTAAATTTTTCTCCCACGTCATATTATAGATGATTATATCATTTAAGTATATAACCACGGTGGATTTGGTGTATGGCCACATGATGTCATCCATCATCTTCATGAATGTCGCAGGATTATTAGTTAATCAAAAAGGCATGACCAACCATTTCGAAAAACCTTCTTGAGATTGAAATACAATCTTCGAGTCACCTATGGGCTCAATGGGAATCTGGTGATAGCCAGAATTGAGATCAATTTTTAGTGAATAATTTTTCACCATGGAGTTGAGAAAATAATAAATCCTTGATCCTCAAAAGGTGGTAGATATTCTTCAAAGTAATTTTGTTGAAGGCTCTGATAGTCAATGCAAAGTCTCCATGTTCCATATTTATTTGGTGCCAAGAAAATTGGGCTTCCACAGGGTGTAAATCTCATCCTAATTTGTTTCTTTTGAATCAAACTCTTGGAGTCTTCCTCTTGATCTCATAATTTTAATGGACTAGAATTACAACAAATAGGGTTCTTAGGTAAGTGATAGAGTGGGACCAAATCAATATATTTTTTACCTCGTACTGAAGTGGCACCCGATGGGTAACTAGAATATATCATCATACTCAGCAATGATTTGGTCAATCTGCTTAATTTGTTGATACTTAATGTGTAGTCAAGGTGGCCACAACAACTTTCTTGGTGGTTTTTATCCTGATCATCAGGTTGACAAAATACTTTTGTTTTCTTTGACCAAATTCTTACATTGTTTTAAGCACTGATGAGTGGAAACTAAGTTGGAGGGGATGACCTCAGGTGTCCGATGACGCTCTAAATCCCAATGATAGTGGTGACCCTTTGAGTTCGTGATTCATATATTCCATGTCTCTCCCAAATGAATGGCTGGCTCAAGAGAACATCACAATATATCCAATGGAACAACATCACACATGAATTCATCGTGGAAGTTTTTGATTGCATATGGGAGGAGAAATTTTGTGTGACATGGATATCATCTTCATGGGTTCAACCAACTCTATACTATATGGCTGAGTGATATGGCTTTATAGGAAGGTTCATACTTTTCTCATTATTAGCAGAAATTAAATTCTTTTGACTTCCACTATCAAGAATAAAATGTAGAGGCTTACCCTTTAATAAAAGATTGGAGTGAAATATCCTTTTCTTCTTATCCATATTCTTTACTTACAAGGTGGCAATGATCACATCCAGTTCAACAAATATAATTTCATATTCTTCATCTCTTGACATCGGGGTGTGTCACCAGTGGAGAAATGGGTGCTGATGATTGTGACTCAGTTAGTAGGAATTTGATGGCTCGAAATTATTCCTTGAAATGAACAGTAGTATTGTGGAGGTTGCACCACTTCCTTGTCTTCTCCTTCTATGATTTATTTCCTTACAAATCATTCTATTTCAAACATTGACCTCGGGTTTGAACCTCTCTTTTCAATTTCTCCCCAAAGGTTAGTTCTTCATATTTTTCTTTATATGCTTTTACCCAATCTTGATCATGCAACTCTGGCTGCCTCACCAAGGATACAAAATTGAAAGAGGTCCATGTCCTCCCATATGCACCATTGCAAGTCACTCTGATATTTGAGGATATTTTGTTTCTTCTATGTCTTGAATGCCTCAATCATGTAGACAAATGAATGAAAATTATCAATATAATATTGAACTTGAATGGTCCTTACCTTGTCAGATTTACTGCCGCTGCATATGTATAGATCATCATAGGATCCAATATGGTAACATCTTCCTCCTTTATGAAATCCATAAAATAATCCCATGTGGGTTATTTTATGATTCCCAATTCATTCCTATTGAGTCCTGTTCTTGTACACCTGCCTGCCAATTTTTGACAGAAAGTGACGATTTCAAGAGAGAAATTGTCATCTTCACTTTATCAACAAATTTATTGTACATAAAAGTAGGAGGATAATTGGTCCAACCAATTTTCTACTACATCGGAATTTATTTTACCCTAAAAAATAGGAATATCAAAATTTAATTAAACCTTGAAGGGTGTATGAGGCACTGAAGGGATGGCTTGTAGAGGAGTAGGCAAAATTTTCCATTTGTAGTTGTTGAAGGATCTGGGTGAATTATTGTAACATCTTCTCCTTTTTCTCCATGAAGTCATTCATTCTCCATTTTCTTGAGAGGATCATTTGTACTAGTGTTTTATGCCATTTGAGGTCTCTTGCAACGAGCAATCAAGTATTCTGAAGGATATTGTGTGGGCCACTTAAGCTTCTTATATCCTGACTTCATTCTAGGAATCATACACTCTCAAAACAACTTTGCTCTGATACCACTATATCCAAAACTTAGGGGTTTTTGGATTAAAGGACATAATAACAATTGTGCTAGATGTAAATAGTAAAACTATCTCTGAAAAGAGATGTATATTTCTCAAAACACTGTGATTATAATAGCTATCTCTGCAAGGAGATGTGTGTCCTTCCCTTTCGGGTTACATATAACTATATACCTAATTATGGAAATATGAAGATACATCTAGAATAATGTGGAAGGTTACCACTCTCAAGGGAGATGAGGTGGTTCATCTTCCAAGAATTACATATTCAAAAATTTCGTGAAATTACTATTTTTAGACAACACTACGAAAATTACATTTTGAGGTCTTTAGGAGAAAATTTCAGGGGTCAAACTTTTTTGAACAAAATTCTACACCACTTTACCATATTCTATGTGTTCCAAGCTTTCTAACACATTTTGAACGGAGTCAATCAAAGATTCGGTGAAAAGTTATGACTCTTGGAAGTTTCCCTACTAGAATTGCTTCTTGGAATGCTTTCTTGATCAACGTATTTTTTGGGCTTCTTGTATAGGGATGGAATAATTTATAAGTCCCCTTTGTCAAGATCATGGTCACTTGCACCTTATAGACATTAGATAGTTTTCATGTGCTTATGCCCCCTATTTTCCAAACCCTCGATGCCCATATAACTTCCCACTAATAATGTTTTAGCCCCCAAGGGTTACCCCAAGCCACTTGAGACCCTTTTTGTAGAACTTCCACTTTGAGGCTCATAATGTTTGATTCTTGAAGGATATGGGGATGATTTTTATTCACCCTCACTATGTTTTCAATATATACACAATGGTAGGTTCGTATTTTCATTTTGATAAAACTATTTTCTATATATTATAACTTATTTCTTGTTTAGCTGACCAACTCTTGTATTTTGAACCTTTCATGCCTCATAACTTTTGAATGGTAACTTGGCTTCACATTATTCAATTTTGAAAGTGTTTTTTTTGTTTTTTTTTTGGCAGTAATGACATTCATCTACTTTGATTCTATTTTGGATTATATTTTTGACATAAAAGATTATTTATAAATTATAAAATCACACTACTTTTACATTGAGTTTAGGTGCCACCTTTTTTCAAATGGGGTTACTCTTTTGTGATTTATACTTCTTAAGGGTCATTCAAATGTATACAATGATATTTTTGGGAACTCACACTTGAGTATATTTTGGTATTCTTGATGCATGGGCTTTGTTTACTTTGTAAGCCTTGTTGTTGTGTTGCACACCTACCACAAGTGTCACATTTTTTGGAGTTTTTCTTCATCTCTTCGTATTCAAAATTATGGGGGGAGTTATGTTCTACATAAATTACATTTTGAAAGTAGAGCTTCATTTTTTGCTCATTGATTATGCAAATGATGGCTTGTTTACGTACTGTATCATGATAGTTCTCTGTTGACCTAGTGATAATCACCTTCAACCATTTATTCATTCCTCATCATCTAGTTCATTTTATTAGATGTTTCATTAGATTCAGGTATTCCTTTTTAATGGTTTATGACATTTATTTAGATATTTCGCGAACTATTTCAACATTTTAATGACATATCAACAGTATCCTTATATGGAGCTTTCATAGTGCATTTACAATGTTAATCTATCTTCTAGTAGTTTGAAGAGTGGATTTATTTGATTCATGCAGTTCTTCATTAATCTATTCACACTTATGCTAGTCATTTGATAAACTCTTCTTATTCTTTTGACACTTCTTAATAGATTGACATTATCCCTCCATGAAGCTATCATAGTGCATTTATAGTGTCATTTCATTTTTTAATTTGTTCGAGTTATGGATTCATTTCACTGATGCAGTTTGAGTTTTTCTTTAGCATTCAATGATGGATCGATACTCTACTAGAACTACTTCATTATTATTTTTCTCTTTCTTTGTAAATGGGTTTCTTGTTAGAATTAATTTCTAGGGCTCATATTTATGAGTTTAAGAATTTTCTCTTTTTTACCACATTGCTTAAGTTGGTATTCACGGAAAGTGTTGGTGTGTGTTATGTTTACACTTGGCGTGATGTCTATAAATACGTTTAAAAAAAAATCTAGATGAGACATATAATTTATGTGTACTATGTTATTGATATGCACTAATTAATTGTGGTAGTTATCCTCTCACATGTGAGAGAAGGGGTAATGTGGAACGTATTATATTGATAGATTAATAAAGTGTGTTTATTGACATTAACTTTTCTTTACGTTTTTAAACCTTGTTTGTAACATATTATTAAAATGAATTTTTCTCAAAATTGATAGCTTCACACTCCATAATTGCAATTTCAACAATTGCTATTAACGTTATAATTGATCAATAATATAAAAAAACAATAAATACAAAACTATCAACGAGAAACACTAGATGCAAGAAGTAAATCGTGCAGCTTTATAAATAAAATGTGGTATGAATATAGGTAAAGATGGGAAAAGTCAATGAGACTTTCCACATACATTAATTCACGCAATCTATTCATTCCATACCCAAAAAAAAAAAAAAAAAACTTTTACTATTTTCTTCATTTCCCATTGGACAAAGACTTGTTAAAACATCACAAAAATATCTTTTATCTCTAGTTGCTTCATTGAAGGTGATAACTTAAATTCTTTCAATTATTTATTTATTGCAATAGTTGTCACTCATTTTAAATGAAAACGATATATTGATGTGTTGGAATAACAATTTTTCATATTTTCATTAATTTTTTTAATATGAATATAAATTTTATATTAATTTAAAAAAAAAATAATTATTATAAATAATATATTAAATAATAAAATGTATTATAAGATTAAAATTCGAAACCAATAATCGAATGACGTTTGGCTCAATGGTGAAGATGTTGGCTCTTAATGAGCCACTAGGGTTCAATTCTCGCTGCAAGCGAAGTCAGGAGATACTGTTAATAAGGGATGAGGCCGGGATCGTGCCCTGGGCGAATTTGGCGGAATGGAAACCCCTCAGTCTGGGCAACTAAGCCTAAGAATTTGTGCACCTAACTCGTGCAGTTGTTTCAGATTCAATAAAAAAAAAAATTCGAAAAATATACAAAAATAAAATAATATAACTACCAAATATCAATAAATAAAAGATAAGACTAAAATCATATTTTTAAATATATTTGATGAAATAGATACCTTTCATTCCCTAACAATTTAACCTAAAAATTTTATACACCTAACCAGGTTTGGAATTTGATATTTTATGGAGCGTTTTTTCATATTTTAGCCGTAAATTACAACTAAATAAAAATCAAGCCAGTAAATTTAGACAAGTAAATTTTTATTCAAACTCTAATTTTGAAAGTTTATATTAATTACAAACTCTAAATTTTTCTAATGGTCAAATATATAATATATGAGGCATATGTATATTAGAAATTAAATTTATTTTTATTCATTTTCGAAATATTATATATATGATTTTGATAGTAATTTGTTTGTTTAATTTTTAAAAATAATCAAATACAATAGTAAACAATTAGCTTTTGTTTTAAGTGAAACCAATAAACATTTTAGATTGAAATTTGCCCATTGTAATATGTATATTTCCATTCAAATTTTTAGTGTTGCTGACTGATAATTATAATTTTTCAAAATAAATTGAAAAATGTTTCTACATACATTAAAGATGAAGCTCCATACAGACATTAATATAGGAAGACCTATTAATTATTTTGGATTATATAAAAAACATTGCATGTTGTAATTTCTAAGTTTCTGAAAAAACAAAACAAGATTTCCAAAATATAGTGAGCAAGATTTCCACTTTGACTACAAATGATTTTGTTCACTAGAGATTGAAAATTGCCATATCACGAAGTATTAGATTTTAGTTATAAAATTAGTAATATACATTTTAATCCAGTAATAACTTTATATACATAAGGTTGAAATGTAAACAAGTAATAATTTTATCATTCTAAAAATGAAATATAAACAAGTAATAATTTAATCATTTTAAAGATTTTTTAAAAATAATGTATATTAATTATGATTTTTTTTTTGACAATTTGTAATGTCATGTACATAATCAATTGGAGAAATTGTAGTTTAAGTTGAGCAAGTTGACATTGCACCAAATTAGGAATTAATGTAATCCATATAACTGTCATTCAAAACAAAAGTCTAGAATAGATTTTACCAAACAAATAAATTTAAAAAATAAAAAATAAAATGGAAGACAACATATATGTCAGTATATGCGTCAACAAATTTATCATCAAATGGCAGAAAGCATCATGAAATTTCAACCTGACATGAATACAGTTGAGCCTACCATGTCTGTGAAAAGGAAAAGCAAGACCGAGATTCCCTGATTCAAATGCAGGGTTGTTTTCTGCTTTTTCATGAGGGCCCATTAAAGCTAGGTTGTGGTCATTTTTAAAATTTATTCTATACCAAAAGTAGAATGGCACATTTAGATGGCCTTTGTCTGGGTACCCAAGAAAGGCAACTTACCTTTAAAATTACCTGGTTATAAGGGTCCCATACAAAGCTGTTAAGATCTAATATCTCCTGCTTTTTCTCCATCAGATCTAATGTGCTTACCTTTTTTTGGTTTTTATTGTTTTCTAACTCACCATTGTTTTCTTTATTTTGCAGCTACTACTGAAGGATGGCGATATGTTATTCATCAGATCTACTTTGATACCATGTTACTCCCTATGGGGAAGACGAGAGTAGATCTATTACAGGATGTGGGATAGCCTTTGTAGGCTGGCCACCACACCAACATTTTTTACACCTCTTTCAAAGGCAATGGAGATCCTTCTTTCTCACAACATGAGGATTTTGGGTTATGAGGCAGGATGAAAGATTGGTGAGGTGGAACTGTTCATGTAGCAAGACCGCAACTAGTGTTCATTCTCACGGTCACTCTCATCACTCGGTGAACTCACGACGTTAGAGCCATAACAGGAGTCCTAGATGCAACCGTGCACCATCTCAAGGATCCCATAGAGATTGATAGGCCATTGATCCCTTATTAGTTTGTTTCCATTTTGTGAGGCACATATATGATTTTATTTATATTTTCATGCTCATTACAAGCATTTTGACCACACCTACTGTGTGATGGCATTGTACACAAATTTGACTTATTATGATATTGTTATCTAATTTTGCTCCTCTGGTGAAATCAGACAAACATCACCTCATACAAATAAAAATAAGGAATTGTTTCGGCCATAAGACCTCACATTTCATGAACGAGTAGAGTGAGTTGAAGTGATGTGGAAGATTTCGGATTCAGTAGGGAATAATTCCAAGTTAGCAGATTTAAAAGGTCTGAAGGATGTCAAAATATGAAGTTTGAAATTCAGACTTTGGACATTCAGGAGTTCGTAGTAGCGTTGAGTGATGAATAGTGTCATGTGGGTAGAAAACGAAGTTTGAAACCCGAAGTCCGATATTCAGAATTTGATCTTTCAATATTTTAGAGGTTTCACATGTCAGGTGGATAAATAATACCCCGAAACCAAAACCCACAAAACCCCAAAACCTGAACCCCATAAATCTTGAAACTGGAACCTCCGAAACCACAAAACTTGAACACTTGAAACCTCAAAACCCGAACTCCCAAAATAGCAAAACTTGAACCCCTAAAATATGGAAATCTAAAACCCGGAAATCTTGAAACCTGAAACCCCCAAAAAGAAATAGGTCTGAAACTCAAAGTCTAAATTTCAAAGTTTGGCGTTTCAACATTTCGAAATGTTGAAGCACTAGTGCCAGGCAACATGATTTTGGAGTCTGAACTCTGAAGTCAAAATTTCTAACATCGAAGGTTTGACATTTCGGAATGTTTGAGGCATCTCACCAAATGAACAATGTAACGACATCGGAAGTAAAAATGCCCGAATCTTCAAATCTCGAAAGTCTAAAATTTCATATTTCAAATGGTACGATGTGGGGTCATAGTCTGAAAATGCATAATCAACAACTCACATTTATTGTAGGATGGCACCCTTGACTTTAGATGACCATAAATTTTGACTGGGAACTCATATTTTAAAATGAGGAAATATAGTCCTCCATTTTAGAGGAATGTTTCCAAATTTTTCACCTACCCAAATGATGAAGGTATGGGCTTCCTTTTTTCTCCAACAAGATAAAGTAAATGGAGGTATGGGTTTTTTAGTGGCACTCATCATTGTTGCAGGAGATTTTAGTGCATTTTAGCGTGGTTGAAGCAAAATTTTGAATTCTTCTCTCTCCCTTATTTTATTCTACCTATATATTGTAAGCAGGGAATATTTTCAAAAGGTTGGACACCTTGTATATTCCCATCCCTTCTTCTTCTTGTCTACAAGAGATTTTCTTGAGATTCCAAACCTCCCTACTAGAAATTGTAATGAAAAATTTGTGCCTTTGGCCCTAAATGTGATGTATTGTATCAACTTTGAGAGAAAAAAATCATATCTGCGGATGTTTCAAACCCTCTTTTGTATTCTTTTGCAACTATTTTATCTTTGATTGCATGCAAGGTTATTGTGTATTGTTGTATTTTTCATTACAAGGTTTTGGTAGTGTTTTGTTTATTGTGTATGTTCTTCAACATCCATCTTAGTGCATCAACCTCCCTTAGAGCAGGTTTTACTTTTCATGCATTTTGTCAAACTTTTTCTCCTTGTAAAAACATTAGATTAGGGTTAGATATGTAACTCTCTACACTTTGGAGTAGTTGACACTAGGTTTTGACAGGAAGATGACCTTCTCCGAAGGGTTAACTCGATTGCAAAGTCCCACACTTTAGGATAACTCCATGTTTTAAAAATCACACTGACTACCTCAACATTCACATGCGATTAATCAAGGGTGCTGTGATTTTTCCACAACAGATATATACATAGATATCTCTTTTTAGTTTGGCTATCCTTTTTGCTAGTGTTGAATTATTTCATATTTTTCTTCACATATGTACTCTACATGTTTATAATTTCCAATTTTATATGCTTTTCATAATGTATGCAATGGATAATGAATACTAACATAATGATTTATTTTTGTTATTTTGTAATGTTGATATGTACTGATTATGCAAACAAGATGTAATACTAAACTTTATATTTACAATTAATGTTTGGTACTTCTCTTTGTTTTGGCAATGTGTGATGAATAATGACATGATAATATAATTATCTCACTCCACGCCTAAACTCACGCAACCAGTAAGATGTCAGGGATTGGCATTGAGAGCCAGGAGCGATGTGAATTGTATGGTTTTGATAGAGATGGGAATGGTGAGAGAAAAATAATATTTTGACACAAAACCAGTTAGGAACCTACAAAGAAACTCTTCTTTTTGTTTACTACATAGCCTCAAATGTGATTTCTTGCAATTTTATCTAGACTTAGATCCGTAAATGGCCTCTTGATTAAAAAAGTTTGGTTTCAATCTTTTAACTCATTTTTAGAACATGCACATCTAATTCGTTTTTCTTGGGATTTTAAAATTCTAAAAGGAATTTTATTGAATGAAATTTCTTTAACTTATAAATTTATTTGCAGAGAACCCCTACACCTTGCCCCATGTTGCTAGAGTAGGAAGCATGGGCTCATCACCAAAGAAAAGGTATAGGTGATTAAGGGCACTTGCCTCCTTTCACAAATTCATGCCACTCGTAACAGGCGTGGGCTCAACACAGAAGGTTGGTGGGGCAAACGAGTGTGTAAATGAAAATTTTGATTGATTTTGATTACAAATATATATTTTTTGTAAAACAAAACTATAACTTGTACCTTTGGGAAGGAAATATTTCCCCTAGCCTCAAGCTCACTTAACCAGTAAGATGCGAGGGCTTAACACCGAACGTTTAGATAGGCGAACAAACGCCCTTGGGGAAAAAATTTAGAATTTTTTTGTACCAAAGAGGTTTTTCTAGGAAAATACATGACATCACGAAGCTTAGAAGAACTGACTATGGGAAAAAACAATCATGCTAAAAGAAATATATAGGTAGAACCAAGTATGCAAGAATTCATTAGTGTCAAATTTTTTGTTAGTGTTGAATCACAACACTCTTGAATGTCCTAGTTGTGAGTGGGGAATTAAGTGTGATTGCACAACATTGGACCATCTCTAAAGTGATGGGACTTGCAAAAATAGAGATGGACCTCCAGAGAAGGTTAGTTCATGCTTCTTAATCAACCTACCACAAGCTACTCCGATGCAGGAAGAGCTAACCTATCCTAATCTAACCATTCTAAGGGCACAGGGAGAGAGAGAGAGTGAAAGAAAACCTACACTAAGCGGTGATAGAATAGAAAAGGAAGTTGATGATCACGGACCCAAACTACCTAAAGTAGAGAGATGTGAGTGAAGGAGAGGGTGAAAAAACTACACTAATGACCAGAGATAGATTTCACATGGAACACCACTTCAAGAGCCATTAAGAAAAGCTCCCAGAACCTGCAATAAAAATAAGAGTATCCATAATATACCCTGTAACGATGAGAGGTAAGAAGAGACAATAAAAAGAGCCAAGGATGGATATATGCATCACGAAACAAATTCATCTATCCATCTCTCTCTGTTTTTCCCTCTCTCTATTTCATCTATTCATGAAAAAGAGCCAAGGATGGATAGAGAGGGAAATAGATCCATACTGAAAGAGAGAGGAAGAGAGGGAAAAACCAAATCCTGCTTAAACCACCTTAAGATATGCATTGAATCCACCTACCGTAATTAAGATTCTCACTCCAACACTCATGCCATGTTGTTCTTCCCTACTAGACAAGAAAGAGGCCCATTATTCATCATGGTGGTAGGTGGGAGACTTGAAATCCCCCAAAATTAGTGGGTTAAAACATTAATGGAGGCAGGTGAGATGCCAACACCGAGATCTTTCCAAAAATTCCACTCCCGCCCAAATCCAATTTTCCAATCGAAAGATATGGATGTATGAAGATCAAGGTTGCAGACGTTTTTTCTCAATATTTAAAAGATTCTATTCATACCGGGTCCATGTGGCAGCCTTACCCATCTTGAAGATTCAAATCATTCCTTTCGCTCTTGAAATAATGCCAGATGGACACATTGCAGCTTTCGTGGGCTCCTTTATTTCCTTTTATTTAACCTGGGTCCATCTTGTTGGCGGAGATGTTGTGCCTGAATTGAAACATGTGGAGGCATCACGCTAGTTTGGAAACTACCCCCAGTTTTTACCTTTGGAGTTGTGTGGTCGAGGCACATGGAGGCCTCTGTAGGCTTTTGGACCTTTCAACGAACGAACTTACCTTTTTAGATGTCTAGACATGTGGCAGGTTGGCGATCGTTTGGGAACTCCCTTTTGGGCCGTGACTTCAAAATTGCACCAAAGAGACACATGGATTTTTTGGCTTCTCTTTCATATTTCTTTGAATTTTGGCTAAGTTCCTTTTTCTTGGTGGGGCCATATATCTGACCCTAGAAACGTGGAGGCTCAGCACGTATTTAGGGTCTTCACTTCGAATTTTACTTTAAAAATTATGATGGGCTAACACGTGGTTCCTTCTGCTACCCTTTTTTACTTAGCTGATTTGATCCTACTCCCTTTTTGGTCCTAGGACATATGGAAGGCCCGCACTTGTTTGAGTCTACGTTTTGGGTCGCTCCTTTGAATTTGCACTGATGAGACACGTGGTGTTGTCCACTGGCTCTCTATACTTAGTTTTTTTGGGCCTTCTTTGTATTTCTTTTTTGACACTATTGGAACCTAGACACGTGGAGAGTTGGTGCTCATTTGGGTCTTTGCACTTTGGACCCATCCTTGGTGTTGCATTGATGAGACACATGGCGGCTTCCTCCGTCACTCTTATACTTAGTTGATTTAAATTTTTGGCTTTGTCCTATCTTTGGACTTGGGACACGTGGTGATCCTACACGTGTTTGGGTTTCCACCTTTGAACTTGGTTTTTGAAGTTGCATCAAGTTGATGTGTGGCTCCTTCGATCGGTTTCGTCCCATTTTCACTTTTCAACAGCCGATTTTGTCTCTTTTTTAGATCTGGGACACATGAAAGCCTGACGCCTATTTGGGGTCTCTTTTCTGGATTCAATCATTGGAGTTGCGCCAATGAGGTACATGGAACCCTCCATGGATTTCTTAGTTTTTCAATGGCTAATGAGACCCCGCGGGCCTGCAGGCCCACACTTGAAAATTGTGCCATTTGCGAAAAGGTAAAAAAGTTTCAAAGTCCCCTGCAAACCCACTTGCCCGCTTTTAGACTTGGGAAAAATTTCCTCCTTGGCCCCATGGACCTGATTTTGGCAAAAAATCATCCTCGGGCTCACCAGCCCGCATTTTCCCATTTTAGGGTGAAAAGACATCTTTAGGCCCGTCAGCTCGCTTTTTCCATTTTACAAAAAGTAATTCTTCTCAGGCCCACGGGCCCCACAATTATTCTTGTGTGTTTTTGCAAAAAGGGAAAAATGTCAATATATCTCTCACCACCCCACCATTCCACAATTTCCATTTTGTAAAAAGTCTTCCCTAGACCCGTCAGCCCCCTTTTGGCATAAAATCCTTCCCAGGCCCGCCAGCCCATAACTTGAAAAATACAAAGAGTTAGAAGGACTTATTTATATCTTTGGAAAGGGGAAGAAATTTCCTATCTGAAGGAAATGCTTCTAGGGGGACTTAAGTGCTTAAAATATTTGAAAATTTAGATTGAATCACAGAAGGGGAAAATGGTGTCATTTGACCCAAAAATAAGCATGAGCTTATTTTGGTCAACAATTTGGCAGCTCATGGGGATCACCTACCTGCTAGGTGAAATGATAAATTTCCTTGAAGAATCCATTGAGCATGGAGTCTACTTGGTAAACACAAAATTGATCTGAGATTTGAAAATTTCATCCCTAAGCTACAGCACCCTGCTAGAACCAGAGCTGACCTAACCAAATACTCGCCTCACTATTCACACTCTCAGTTTTTCAAGGAAATCATGGAGATTAGATCTATAAGATTAGAAAATTGTCTTTACCTCGGGATTTTACATGTTCTTGATATGGAGTGTGGGCACACTAATCCACATATTGATATAACCTTGGAGTAATGAAACACCAAGATACACTATGTACAAAATTGGAAAATCATACATTCTCTAAGTGGATCGTGTAATGTGTCCAAAAGCACTTCTTTAGCTGAAAACAAACCTAAACCTACTCTATGCTAACCAGGGAGAAAATGGACTCAAAAAAATCCTCCAACTAGTAGGGAGAAGTAGCTCCCCTTTTTCAAAAGGGGAAGCCATGCAAATTATTTGACACTGAATATCTTTGCTTGTAAGAATGAAAAACTGACTATAAGTCAATCCTCCACCCAAATCATCAAGGTGTCAGCTAGAAACAAGACCAATGGCTCTTTTAGTTGCTCTTCATTTGGGTTGAAGAGGCATTACAACTTATCCTTGGTACTTTGGAGCTCATCCTCATGTCCTGAAGTGGGCATGACTGGTTTTGGTTTCTCCCTTGACTCCAATGAAGCCAAGTACCTGATTGGGAATGGTATGGTCCTTTGAATTTTCCCATTGCTCTAGAATTCAACTCCAAGAATGGAATTTTCTTCCTGACCTTCCCTGATGGATGGTGTGAGAGAGATGACATCTTCTTTCCTTTTCTCTTCCTTCTCTTGTGAAGAACATGGAAGACTCATATCTTCCAACCTTGGTTTCAGAGGGTTATTGTGATATGCAAGATGTTATTCATGAATGCTCTCCTCCATTATAGTAGGCTCATGTTATTGGAAGGTGGATGATGGAGGATAAAATTATGTTATCTTCATGTGATCCTCTTCGCCAAAGCAATCTTTTGAATCTGACAGATAGTCTGCCTCCTTGTTTTCCTACTACATGTACTCTACCTCCTCCATGGTGTCCTCCTGATCTGCAACTAGCTCACCATGGTTCCCTTAATCTTCAAACATGAAGTTTGAAAGATCAAACTATTATTCAACATTAGATCTTGAGGGTAATAAAGTAGGAGGAAGAACTGAATGCTCTTTTGTGGCCTAATCTACACTTGGAGCCTTTGGTACTATATGGTCCTCCTCCAACATGGGTTCATCAATCAAATCAGGCCCTTGAAATGAAATCACAAAATCTTCAATGATGCTTTCTTCTTTGAGTGGCTTCAACTCTGATTCAATCTCTCCCATATACTCCTATTCAATGGGACTTGGAATTGGTTGTTCTTCCTCCTTAACTGGCCATGTAGATTAGATTAGATCAACATCCTCTTCAGATAAAGTGCCATAAACAGACTACTGATTTTCTTCTTCTTGTTCTTGTTCTTCTTCTACTGCAAACTCAGCCTCAACCACTACTGGCTCTTAAACCTTGACCTCCTCTATTGGCTTAACCATCGAGGGGATATTTATAAACTCAAATCTGGCATGCCAACTCTTTAGATTTTCTATCATTTTTTCTCTATTGGGTTCCTCTTCT
Source organism: Taxus chinensis (assembly GCA_019776745.2). Lineage (NCBI taxonomy): Eukaryota > Viridiplantae > Streptophyta > Pinopsida > Cupressales > Taxaceae > Taxus > Taxus chinensis. The sequence continues at coordinate 845,427,063 of CM034148.1, forward strand.
TGCTGTTCTCCTTGGCTAAATTCTTGAGTATCTTCTCAACATGGACTTGGGAAAGCAAGAGGAGGGGTAGGTTGGGATTCAACCAATTTTTAAATTATTTTTTGTGGAGGGAATGACTACTTGGAAGGGAAAAGGGAAGAAGAATTGGGATGAGATGGTAGATTAGGAGATGGAGAAGGGAAATCAACACATGGGGCAAAAGATGGGGAGATAAAATCATGACACTGCTATGATGATACTAATGGAGGGAAAGGAAAAGAAAAGCTAGGAGGTGGTGGACTTACCTATTTAAAAAGGTTGTCTTGTGTCCAACTCATAAGCCTCAATCTCCTTAGTCCATTCCACAAGTTGGGGCATATTTTTAGCCATGAATTCAAGATTCTCCTAAGCATTGTAATGTCTTGGAAAAGGTCCTCCCCATGGACAAGGAGCCCTACAACCAATCTTGAATACCTTCACCTATGTTGTAGCCCTGGACTGTACCATGCTAGCATCCATCCCTTGAATATTCTCCAATAGGTTAGCATTTTCCATGTCGTTGTCACCATTATATGCATCCCCTTGTTCTTGATAAGCTCCATAGACAAACTAGATTTGACACTACTCGTATGGGTAAGCATAGTGGTTATGAATTTGATCTTAATTCTGATCTGGAGGAATTGAGAAATGCATTGGAGGTGGACTGCATTGCTGTTGCTGTAAGTGTGAGTTTCAAGAAGGAAATGGAGCCATGATTACACAAATTCATGAATAACATAACACCGATGATGTGGAAAGAAATATGAATTAAGATGGGTGGAAATGGATGGAAAAGGTATGCAACTCATAGGATGGGTTGTTGACTAGATGGAGTCACCAGATGTGCTTTTTATATGCCTCAAAAGGTTGAATCCTAACAGGAACACATCAACCTGTTAAGATGAAGCAGTAATGTGCTTCAGACCTATCCCATCAGGCTTGAAAAAAAATTTGATGTTGAATCAGAACACCCTCGAATGGCTTGGTTGTGAGTGTAGCATTTAGTGTGATTGCACAACATTAGACCATATCTCAAGATGTGGGACTTGCAAAACTTGAGATTGACATCTAGAGAAGGTTGGTTCCTACTTCCTAATCTACCTACCATAAGCTACTCCTATACGGGTAGAGCTAACCTATCCTAATATAACCATTCCAAGGGGGCAAGGGGAGAGAGAGTTAAAGAGATACTACACTAAGCAGTGATACACCAGAAAAGGAAGTGGATGATCATGGACCCAAATTGCCTGAAGTGGAGAGAGGTGAGCAAAGGAGAGGGTAGACGAAATGCACCATGGACCAGAGATAGATTTCACACAAAACACCACTTTAAGACCCATTACACACATCTCCAGTACCTGTAATAAACATAAGACTATGCACAATATACCCTGCAATGATGACAAGTAAAAAGAGACTATATAAAGAGCCAAGTATGGACAGATGCATCCCAAAATAGATTCTATTTCTCCAAAATTTACACAGTACATCATCAGTGGGAAAGAGGCAAGGAAATTCCATTACAAAGTGAAGGGATGAGGGTTATGCTCCACATTCTACCCTAAGGAAGAAAGAGAGAGTGACACAAAAGAGAAATAATGAAAAACCTTTGAATATGCCCATCCTTTACAATCTATAGAAGAATGAGAGAGAAAGAGAGAGGGAAAATCAAACTCTATTTCATCCACCCCTGTAATGCATTGAATTCCACCTACTGAAAGAGAGAGGGAGAGAGGGAAAATTTGAATCCTTCTTCTGCCACCTTAAGATGTACATTGAATCCACCTACCACAATGAAGATTCTTGTTACAACACCCATGCCCTATTGTTTTCCCTTACTGGAAAAGAAAGAGGCCCATTCTTCATCATGGTGGCAGGTGGGAGACTTGATAGCCCCTAAAATTAGTGGGATGAAACATTAATGGAGGTAGGTGAGATACTTGGGCCGATATCTTACTAAAAATTACTCTCCTGTCCAAATCCAAGTTTCCAATCAAAAGATATGGCTATATGAAGATATGTGTCATAGGCACACAATATTTAAAAGAGCCTGTCTCTACCAGGTCCACATGGCAACCTTGTGCATCTTGAAGATTCGAGTCCTTCCTTTCGCTCATGAAATTGTGCCCGATTGACACATCGTGGCTTTCATGGGCTCCTCGGTTTCCTTTATATTTTTCCTGGGTCCCTCTTATTGGTGGAGACATTGTTTTGAAACTGCCCCTAGTTTTTACCTTGGAGTTGTGTGGTAGAGACACATGGAGGCCTCTGCAGGCTTTTGGACTTTTCAACAGCCGACCTTACCTTTACGGACTTCTAGACATGTGGCAGGTTGACACTCGTTTTGGAACTACCTTTTGGGTTGTGCCTTTGAAATTGCACCAAAGAGACACGTGGCTCTTTCCACTGCTCTGCACTATTTCTTTGCATTTTAGCTAAGTCCCTGTTGCTTGGCGTGGCCATATATCTTACCCTTGACACATGGAGGTTCAACTTGCATTTGGGGTCTCCACTTTGAATTTTACTTTTAAAATTATATTGGGCTGACACGTGGTTCCTTCCGCTGCCCTTTTTTACTTAGCCAATTCGATCCCACACCCTTTTTGGGCCCGAGACATGTGGAAGTCCCGTGATCATCCGAGTCTCTATTTTGGGTGGTTCCTTTGAATTTGCATTGATGAGACACATGGCACTGTTTGCTGGCTCTGTATTCTTAGTCATTTTGGGCCCGTTTTGTCTCCCTTTTTTGAATCTTTTCGAACCTAGACATGTGGAGAGTTGGTGCTCATTTGGGTCTCCGCACTTTGCACCTAGCCTTAGTGTTGTGCCGATGAGACACGTAGCAGCTGCTGTCATCACTCTTATACTTAGTCAATTTGAATGGTCGGCTCTAACCCCTCTTTGGACTTGGGACACGTGGTGATTCTGTGGTTGTTTGGGGTTCTACCTTTGGAGTTGGTTTTCAAAGTTGCATTGATTTGACATGTGGCTCCTTCAACTGGTTCTTCCTGATTTTTACTTTACAATGACTGATTCTGTCTCTTTTTTGGCTCTGGTACAGGTGGAAGCCTGGCACCTATTTGGGGTCTCCATTTTGGATTCAATCTTTGGAGTTGTGCCCATGAGGTAGGTGGCAACCTCTGTGGCTTTGTGACTTTTTCAATGGCCAATGAGACCTTGTGGGCTTGTGGGTCTGCACTTGAAAATTGTGCCATTTGCGAATAGGTAAAATAGTTTTAAAGTCCCCCACAAACCTGCTAGCCCACTTTTAGAATTTGGAAAATTTTCTTCATTGGCCCTGTAGACCCACTTTTGGAAAAAAGTTATCCTTGGGCCTACGGCCTGCATTTTCCCATATTTGGGAGAAAAGACATCTTCAAGCGCACTAGCCACTTTTTCTATTTTGCAAAAAGTAATCCTTCTTGGGCTAGCTTGCCCCATAATTATACTTGTGTATTTTTGTGAAAAGGGAAAAATGTCAAAACATCTCTTGCTTCCCCACCAGTCCATTATCTCATTTCCCAAAATGTCTTCCCTGGGCCTACCAACCCGCTTTTGGCAAAAAATCCTTCACAAGCCCGCCGACCCGTAACTTCAAAAATACGAATAGTTAGAAGGATTTCTTTATATCTTTCGAAAGTGGAAGAAATTTACTATCTAATGGAAATGCTTCTAGGGGGCCTTAAGTGCTTAAAATATGTGAAAATCTAGATTGAATCATAGAAGGGGAAATCAGTGTTACTTGACCCAAAAATAAGCGTTAGCTTATTTTGGTCAATAATTTTGTCTTGTCTTGTTGATCTAATGAAGTGCATAAGAAATGTTGATGTATGTTCGAAGTGATATGATTTGAATAATTGCAACTTTTTGTAGAATTTTTTGCTATCGAAAATTCACCCCTCAAGGTAATTTTGATAACATGCATCAAATTCTTCAGTCCTGAGCAAGTACATTGATTCAAGGCCCGAAATCATGTTTTCTGGGGCCCCTTCAGCTTCTCTCTAACTCTCCCATCCAAGGAAAAAACCCAAGGAGTTAGAAAAAATGGGAAAAAAAATGCAAAAAATAAGCTCGCAAGATTGTTTTAAAGCATTGCGGGTTTGAAGGGTGCGGGTCGTACCAAGGTTCGTCGTACCAAGTTTGGGGCTGAAATAAAAAGAAAATCGGCTAAGTCAAAAAAAAATTTTCCCAGGAAGTTCATGAGAAAGTTGGATGTTGGGACATGCAGGACGTGTTCCATTATTAGATATAATGACTTGTAGGACCTCGTACCTACAAATAATTTTATTCAAAATAAACTTTACAGTTACACATCCTGGTACAGTGGTAAGAAGCATTACCTCTACTGACTTGGTGAAGTATTCAGTGGTCGTCATTATGAAATTATTGTTGTTTGTTAAAGAGGGAGTGAGCTTCCTTATCAAATCCAAGTCCCATGTGGAAAAAGGCCATGGTGTCATAATTGGTTGTAGAGATTGAGCAGGTATGTGGATCTCTTGAGAGAATTCTTGAGACTTGTGACACTTATTCACATACTCTAATGTGTCATATTCTAATGTAGGCCAAAAATAGCCCATTCGATGTATCTTTCTGGCAGTGGTATGACCTCTGAAGTGACCTCCACAAACTCTTCTATGGAATTCATATATGATATTTTCAGATTCTTCCTCATCGACACATCTAAGCAACATTCCATCAAAGGCTCTGTAGTAGAGAACTTGTTCTATGATTACGTACCTAGCGGCTATGACACGTAGCTATCTTCTTTGTTGTGAATTTTCCCCTTCTTGGTACATGTGGTCCATGATAAAATTAATAATATCAGTTTACCATGGGCACACAAAAATTGAGGGGCTTGATCTCGACATAGTATATGCATTTTTTAGGGAAATATAAGTTAACTAGATCACCTCCATCTAATTTCTTGTCATCTAAGTAGTCTCTGAGTGATTATTCCTTTGACTAATTTTTGGTTGACAAAAATTATCTTGAACTCACCCATCAAAGTCATGAAACGTCCAACTTTGTTAGATAAGGAACCATGTGTTAGAAATGTTTTCATGTGATTTTCTTTGCAAATAACTCTCATTTCTTAGCTAAGCATGTAGTGTCTTAACCACTTCATTCAAAAAACTATAGCAAGGTATTATTTCTCTTCCTACAGTATAGTGTGTCTCATAGTCAGAGGAACATTCAACTGATGAAGTAAGACTACATGCTCTCTTTTACCATCATCATCTTGAGCTAGCTTGCAAGTTAATGAGACATATGTATCCTATAACTGTAAAATTAGAGGGCGATCGAATTTGGGAGGAATGAGCGTGGGAGGTGATAGTAGGAAACCTTTTACCGATTCAAATGCCTCATGAAACTTTTCTGCCCAGATGTTGTAATAATACCTTTTCAATAAATTTTTTATTAGATGAATGGAGAAGGTAAAATCAGGAATGAATCTTTAGTTTGCATCAAGATTTTCGAGAAAGGACCTAATGACCAACTTGTCTAATGGTGAAATCATTTCAAAAACTACGTGGATTTTCTCTGGATCTACATTGATCCCTCGTGAAGAGATGATATATCAAAATAAATTCCTTCCCGTCACACCAAACATGAATTTTCTAGATTGAGTGTAACGCTATATTTGATAAGATGAGAGATAATGATGCGATGAAAATTAGGGTGATTATAGTGCTTTCTGGCATTAATTAGAAGGTCATTAATTTAGGATTCTATAATCTTATGAATAAGATCATGGAGTATGTAAGTCATTGTGTGTTAGTAGGTGGCACCAGCATTCTTGAGAGCAAACAACATCACTACGTAACAATAGGTTCCCCAAGGAGTGATAAATGTTGTTTTTGTCTGATCTTCCTCAAATATCTTGATTTGATTATACGCAAAAAATCCACCCATAAGGGACAACAACTTGTAACCAGTTATTGAATCAATTATGACATCGTTTGATGGTAGTGGGAAATCATCCTTGGGGCATGCTTTGTTGATATCTTGAAATTCAATGCAGATCCATATTTTTACGGATATTTTTTAGAATGGTCACGATGTTAGAAACCGACATTGATTAGTTAACTAACATAATGAACCCCACCTGTATGAATTTCATCACTTCCTCTTTGACCATAAGTTCCATCTTTGGTTTCATTGGTTTATATTTTTTATTGATGGGCTTAGTGTCAGGTTTGGTCACGAGGTTGTTAATTGCCACACGAGGAGAAATTATTATCATTTCTTTATAGCTAAATGTAAAGGATTTTGAATGCTACCTAAGGATCTTCGTGTGTATCTCCACTTTCTTAGGATTTAGCGAAGAACCTAACTTCAATATTATTGGGTCTTCCTCCATCCCAATATTAATGGTGACCATGCCTTCGACCAAAAAGGAATTACCCCCTTCAAATTTAAGAGGGACTAGAGGTAATTATAATTCCCCTTCATCTTCTATTTCATAGAATTCAAGGCCTACTGAGGAAGGGTCCATCGTGTGATCTCCAAAATAGGAGGAAGTGTGAGGAATGAGAGAAAATAATATCGTTTGATTTACATGATATAATTCCATGTAAGCATTAAGGTATCCCAAGATAGCCTCATCACTTTCTGCATAATCTAGAATGGTGGGTTTATTCTTAATCTCAACATACATCAAGATTGGGCTTGTCAGAGTTTTTTGCACTAAGGGTTTTGCATGAACCCAAACTCTAAAGTTGGTTTATTCTAACTCTCTACTCAAACAAAAATGGGAAGCAGATGTAGCTATGGAATTTGCGAGAAGTTTTTTTCTCATGGAATGGCCTCGATTTAGATGAATTCATTCCCTTTTTTCAAATCAAGCACCACAATTATCTAGAGTTGTAGATGTTCTACCCTAGTCTCATATACTTCTGAAACCTAATTGGTGACTAGTTGTGAATCACCAAAAACTCTAATGTTACAAGTGCCAATTATTTTAGCTACAATAATCCCAAGAAGGAGAGCCTCATATTCTACACCATTATTTTTGCATTTGAAATTCAATTTGAAAGAAAAATGCCCGACCTTCCCCTGTGGAGAAGTGAGGATCACACCTACCCTAGTGCCAAAGATACACTTTTCTTCGTCGACGTGAAGAGTGCAATAGTTTTTTGGGAATATTGATGTTGGATCATTCTTTGTATCCTCTTCCTTTTCTTATGACAATTCAACCATGTAAATCTCATCACATAAAAGAGATTTGAGTCCCAAAGCATGTCCTACGCCCATGGAATCAAAGGGAAGGAGAAAAGGTAAATCATTCTCTATCATATAAACAATATTCATTGTGGTTTCCTTTGATACTATCTCCATGACAACCATTTCATCCTTGACCACAACAATCTCATCAATCAAGCAAGTAGTTTCTAATTTCATCGTAGGAATTAGTATTTTTTGGGTGATGAGCTTGATTGTTTGTTTAACTTGTTTGTTAGGAACTAAAACTTAGAATGCACCCCTAGTTTATTTTTCAGGTTAGCTAGGTGTATGTCAAAGGACTTTGGGTCACCTTGTGTAATGAAGACCTTCACCAAGTGTTAGAATCTTACTTCATGAAACAAAGTGAATGGAATTTCCTTCATGTGATGTATCCAAAGACATTTGAGGACCATATCATAGTTGATTTCATGTTCTATAATATAAACATCTGTGAGAACCATCTTAGGTTCCATAATTACTTGAAGGAATATGGTTCTAATTGATGTTGTTATGAGGCTATGATAGCCTCTCAGTGTGTTTCTCATTGAAGAGATGTTCGTTTCTCCATAACCTAACTTCTGGAGAGAATAAAACGGGACAATGTTGATTGTTACCTCGTCATCAATCATCGTGTTCTTTACATAGTTACTGGAATCCAAACCTATAGATACATATTCAAATCACTTCTATGTGTCATTTCAACGTCTGTGGGAATTTTATTGATGTCTAATACACATCACACATCTCTTTCTGGCTATTTAGGAGGATAGACATCAAATTTTATATGGTTTATTTGCACCTCTGGAGGAGGAGTGACATTGATCAAATGTCCAAAATCCAATTCTTCCAATAAAGTATCTCTATAAGAAGGGGAATTCTTAAACAAGTCCAAGAAGGTGATGTGAGAATAGGTCTTTCTTAGGTCATTGATCAATTCATAAGCCCCTATCAGTATTTGCAAGCATCTCACGAATATCTTCCAAAATAGATGGGTATATTTGAATGGGCTACGAAGAGTAGTCTCTAGTTCTAGTGGTAGCATTTATTTGCCTCTGAGTATCTATCTCTATAAGACCCACTATTTTATTTTTTTTACGAACATCCAACGGAGGATCCACCAATGGATTTGATGAAGTCGAAGCTTTATGATCATTATTTCCCATAGGGATACTCTTGTTTGATCCATTGGGTTCTAGCTTAGCATTTTTTGGACATGTTAAAAGGGAACCATTAAAAATCTTGAGTCATACACTTTAGGGGGGAAAAGGCCCCATGCCATTATTTTGAGTAGGCACCCTGGGATTTTCCAAAAACATGTCAATAAAGAGTTATCTTTGGTCTTCTGGTAAGTGTTGTAAGAAATTGTTACTATCCTGGTAGGTTCTGGCATTGTTTCCCCAAACCCTATGAAAACCACAATATAGGTTGGGATCGTAATCCCAAGGGCTTTGGTTTGAAATTTTATATGGTCAAAAGTTATAATTATTACTAAATTTCTAGTTATTGTAGTCAAAATTTAGGTTCCATTGCTCTTGATTTGGATTATTTTTTTGGGTACCACTTTGGGTACAGGTTGGATCCTTGAGCCTTAATTTTTTATTGTTGTCGTTGTTGTGGTGGTGAAGGAAGATTAAAGTCCACCATGTTAATCATGGGAGAAAAGTTTTTGCTCCTTTGATTGTTATCGTTATTGTTGTTGCTAACGTTATTTGTACTCGGGGTATTAACAATGTTAGCCTTATTTGTTTGGTTGGTAACACTATCGGTTGTAACACCAAATTTTTTGTTGAGGACCTTAGGTCCCTAGTTATTGTTTGAGTTATTGTGGTAACTTGAATTTTTCTTGATTAAGAGTGACAAACCTCCTATTAGAAACATAGGTATTTTGACCGCTCTCTATTACTGCTTCATCTATATAGAGAGCACCCTCTAATACCTCTCCAAAGCTCCTTAGTGGAAAATTTTAGACCTCATATGATAAAAACTTCACAATAAAACACCGAATAATAAAAATATAGAAACTAAATTTATTCAAGAAAATAATTGATATTGATAGAGGTTACATATATAATGTTTGATCTCCTATAATGGTGGAGTCAATAGTCATCTTCAATCCCTAATATCTCTCAAAAATGTCTCCTAATATATCTCTAGCTAATCTCTAGGATATCTCTCACACTAAAATAACTACGTGAGTTGTTCTCACAACTCACCACTAATAAAATTATTACAACTATCTTATTAATACGAGTTATTTAAACTCATTATTAATAGTATTACAATTTATTTAATAATGTTACAAAATATTTTGATAACATTCACTCCCCTATTGTTAACATTATCGATTCCCAATATACACTCCCCTAATGTAGACAAGGTAGAAAAAATAATCACACTTCCTTTTGTAGCTTGCCGCCTATTCGTGCTCATGATCTGGATGGATTTGTAGGACAGCGAACAACCTCCACAAGGATGGTTTTACAGGACAACAAACAACCTGAAACAAATGATGGTTTTATAGGACAACCACCAACCTAAAACAAAGGATGGTTTTATATGACCACCAACAACCAAAATATTCTGTTGTTGATTTTCCTTTTTGCTTTCGTCTATCCACTATGTATTTCCTTCAGGGAATCATGTAGGAACCACAGCTTACTTAATACAAAATGAATAGAGGGAAAATTGAACATCGAGACCATGTTCCATTATTCCCCCTTAATGTGAACATTTCACTTATTCAAATAGGAACTATGAAATCATACTAAAAAATTGAAATAAAAGAAAACACACATACACACACACTTCCACCAAAACTTCATGTGGCCCCATCATTAGTAAATGACGCGAGGTCATTGATTGACCTCCATCCTCCATTGTGTTGTTACTTACTCAGGAGATTGGAAAATGGAGCTCAAATTTTCACCACCTTTTGTCGATCCATCTTCCCCACAAATCTTTGCTTTGGTTCTAAAATTCCAAAACAAGGGTGATGGGTTATTGGCTCCAAAAGTGGATCCATCAAATTGAGGAGATGTGAGCACATGCAAGGTATCTGAGTTTGTAGTGAATTTAATAATTCAATCTTTGATGATTTACATGTGTAAGGAGTATGCATTTGGAGAGCTCATGTCTAGGGAAAAACCAACACAGTTGTTTTATTCAAAACCAAATTCTAAGACTATTGATATATCAACTATATATGGTGTATGAAAGCTCACGCAAGAATGAAAAATGGAGATAAGAACGAATTGCATGTGTAGGGGCAGGGGCATGCAATCTATAGAAAAAGAACAAATACGATTATCTTGTTCCACAAACAATACGTATAGACAAATTTGTATATCAAAACTGTAGAGTATTCAACATTGACTGTCTCCTTCCATGTGTGGTTGTGTTTGGGATGTATCTAATATAGCTTCACTATGATGAGTCTTCATATCTAGACACCTTAACAAGCTCTTCTGGTAGTAATTTTTGACATGAATCCTGTGAATAAACTGAATCCTTGAATGAAGTGCACTGCCAAATTCCTACAATTAATGGGATTTGAACACTGACAAGATAGTTTAATCTAATGCAAGATATAATTCATAGGATGATTCTTGTAACTAATGCAAAACCAATATCATCAAACTCAGCTGATATATCAACTGAGATCTACTTTGAGATGCAACCAAATAAATATAGATAAATACGAATACCATCAACCATATTTTATAAAGTCAAGTGAATACTTGTAATGTGAATCAATCAACATACACATATATGCAGGAGTACATGAAAAATCAAATTTTGATCCACTTATGGATGACTCATAAAGGAGAACTCAAATAAAAAATATATTTTCTCCACAGGTAACCAGCTTTGATAATATTGATAAAAAATGCACAGTAAAACACTGAATAATAATCATATATAAACTGAATTTATTCAGGATAATAATTGATATTGATAGAGGTTACACATATAGTGTTTGATCTCCTAAAATGATGGATTCAACAATCATCTTCAATCCCTACAATATTTCAACATTATCTCCTAATATATCTCTAGTTAATCTGTAGGATATCTCTCACACTAAAATAACTCCATGAGCTATTCTCACAACTCACCAATGATAAAACTATTACAACTATATTATTAATATGAGTTATATAAACTAATTATTAATAATATTAGAATTTATTTAATAATTTTACACAATATTTTTGTAACATCCTTCTTCGTTTCCCTATTAACAGAATGAAGGAGTAGGTTGTAGAGCTCTGTCTGATCCATGTTATGAGTTTTTATTGAAGAATAGACGACTTACCACCATCTCTGGATGAAATGTGTGACAGACTCATTGTTCTCCTATTTTATGTGTAGGAATTCCCTGATTCCTATCCTTAGTATTTTTTTCATGTCAAAAGCTTTAACAAGTTCATACACATGTTGTTTGAAAGAGTTTATCAAATCCTCTGGTATCTTATAATACTAATCAAGAGAAATACCTTCTAAATTCTTAGGGAAGATCTTTGTAACAACTACATACCATGGGAGAAACTCTCGAATGGAAGTCATATATGCCCTTTTGTGCACATTTGGATCTCCCTTACCATTTAAATTTTGGAAGGTCTGAAAGAGGCTTTGGGAACATGACATTCTATATGGAGAATTCAAGGGCCTTCTTGAGATATTCAAATTTGATCCTTATTGTGTAAAACTCTACCATTGATGATCCTTGTTAGGGAGGTAGAGGTGGAATTGGTTGTTGATATGGTATAACATATACATTTGTTAGGGTATAAGAACTCCCCTCTTGCTGACCATATGGGCCAAGGTAAGATTACATGACCCCCTGTTGTGACTTAGAATACATATGTACGTATGGGGGTACACTACCTTGGTATGAAGTTGTAGGCATAAAGATAGAGAACATTGTATTTCCCAGTGTGATGATGTTTGAGAACACATTTCCGCCTAGTGCCAATTGTGGATATCTATACGTAGCATGAGGGGCATACCCAAGGTTCCCAATCTAGTGAGAAGATCCCTGGGGCTAAGAACACCTATGTAAACCATAGGATTCAGCACAGCAGGCATTTGGCCATTTTTCGGTGAAGCATGGAGAATCTTCCTTTGCCTAGCAACAGATGAAGCATCAATAGCTGGGGTAGGTTCTAGCTATCTAACCTTGTCCACCAATATCAATATAACCTCTCCTAATGATCGCACAATTTTTTCCTTTAGGATACATTGTCAAACATTGGTGGTTGGCAAAGGCATGTGCTATGCTGCTATAAATTATACATTATTTTTCCACTCCTCATTAGCAATGTTTTCTTCTGTAGAAGGGATAGTGGTGTTGTTACGAAGAAAGACATCTATATGTCATTGCATCCTATCTAAAGGTTGACTCATGTCTTGGATGCATTTCTCGCTTCTGGCATAATGTACAAATTACTTCTCATCTAATAATGTGATTTGATAGAACTTCTTATTAATTTTCATTTTCAACAAAACCTGAGGAGATGAGCCTGACACTTTGGTAAAAGTCATGTTATTACAGCCTGAAAGTTTATGCTATTGTGTTTGTGTAAGTTAATTGGTTTCCTCGATCCTAAAAAAGGAGCCAATATTAGTCCCATGAGAAGGAGGATTTTGAGATGTGTGAAGATGGGTTGAGTAATTTTTTGCCCGCATAGATAGCGATGGTGACTTTTGTTGTCTACCCATTTGACAATAGACCCAAAATGTATCAGTTGTATCCATCTTGTCAAGACATATAGGAGGGGTATATGAATACCCGTAGAATAATGGGAGAGAGAGAAAGTAGATGAAGAAAATGGAAATGAAAAGAGACTATCTTTTCATATTGGTTTCACCAATTTATATGGATGAAAATTGACACACAACCTTCAACCACACTTGACTCCTTGAGCTCATGTCGAGGAAGCCAATGTGGAAATATGGATGGCAAGATGGTAGCAAAATGTTGTAGTGGATGAAATTTTACGTAAATGAAATAGATAGGTGGTCAAGGAAATACAATGTCTTTAACTTGCAATAATGTGATCTTCTAGTCAAACACAATGAAAGACTTTATAACCTGGATGGGTTGTACAGATTGATTGGAAAGGATGTCAACACAGAGACTCTAGTCAATATCAAGATTTACAGATATCATTTCTACAGGTTGTATATTTTGTGGGAAACCAATGGGAGGCTCGTAAATATGTCCAAATAGGTTCATGGAACAAGCAAAAGATGCTTAGTTTCAAGAAATTAGATCTAGTTTGTGGTAGCGATCTAAAATATAAGGGCTAGGTGAGCTTCCTCATTCAGAAAGTTCAATTGTGATATGATGTCAGGTGGTAATGGTAATGTGTAGAAAACCAATGTGCATAGACTTGTGTCAATATCAATGATTAATGCTAGCACATTTTTTTGTGGGACTCCAGGATCATTATTGTATGTTCTTGCTTTGTGCAGTCCTTGTATGTTCATGTGAATGGTCAAATTCCATTGCTAAGATCAATCCAAAAACTCATAGGCCTTATCGGCCTCAATTTTTAACAAGTTGAGTTGCAAGATTTTTTTAGTGTATTGAGTTGTTGTTCTAAGGACAAGAAGACAGAGTCCCGTATCTATATCTATGCGTAATGCAGGGCCATTCAGTTATGGCACCCATGGATCAAGTACATTCTTGTTTTACACTGTTAATGGTCATGAATTGTAAATATGTAATCTAATTTAAAAATGTGACTAATATAATTGAATTTAAACTACCTCTATGTTTTTTGTATTTTCAAGAACTTTAATGGAATAAACAAATAAAGCCATTAATATAACAAAAAAATAATAATTTTTTCTTTTCTGTTTAAATGAAGAAATAACAATAAAGATTCTGACTAATGAAATCCTTAAACAAACAAAACAACCAGATGTGGTTGTTTATATGTGTAGAGAGGAAATCTATTTTATTTCAAATGAAACTTTTTCTAACTATAAATGTAAATCTAACCTCAATTATTTCTCAGTGGGAGAAGAAAAAATCAGAACTTCTTCGAATCTTTTCTTCTCTGCAACTTTCCTAAAAAACTAGAAGAGGATTTTTATATATGGATTGATGCTTGTGTTTACTTGTAAAAGGCATAGAATATTTCTTCCATATTTACTTCCTTGCAAACCTGCAAAGATAGGTATGAGAAGCAATCTTTCAGAAGAAAACTTTGGTTTTGAAACAAATAATATACTATAACTTTGAACAATTTTAACTATGGAAATGATTCTCTACTTTATTTGATAATGTGCAGACAAATAAGAAATATTTTTTTTAAAGAATTTAAGGAAAACAACTAACAACTCCAATTTGAAATACATAGCAGCAGAAATCGAGTTGTGTGGTACTTGGTCCCCTTAAATTATCTTTTCATTCTCTCGTGTCTACTTGAGTTGAAGAGGTTGGGAATGTTGTGAAAACTATAAAAGGAAAGTGTTGGATAAATGGTATCTTGAATTGGAAATATGGGAGCAATGCAAGTGGAAGAAATATAATACAATGGAACTGAGATTGGATATGTAGTTTCCAACAAGAAAGAGATAGCTTAGCAATTGCAAGAATACTCAAAATGACCTCCGACCATTTTCTTGAAAACAAGGAATCAATTTATAGAAGGTTGGTTGGGAAATGGTTCAAGCCATCTTTTAGCCATTGGGTGTCACATCAATAGTGAAGAGGTAGTTTGAACTATTAATGAAAATGAATCACAAATTACAACTGAAGAAGAGAAGGCCACGAGGAAGTCATGCTTAAAATCCACCAAAAAAGGTAATAAACGTGCATTCAAAGTGAAGTTTGGTGAAACAAAATCTATCCCAAATCATGTTGGAACATTCTGAAAAATACACACTGGAATACCACCTTGTGTTGAGCGGTAGTTATAGGACTGCTTTCCTTCCTGGGCGGTGGTTACAAAACCGTAGCCCAAATAGGGTAGCGGTTTTGACACTAAAGGCCAAAAACAAAGGAAAAAGAAGTGGAAAGCTAAGAAAAATCATACGAAGGCTAAGTAAGGAATTCTAGGATAAAAATATAATTTTCTAATAGGCTTAGGATCTTGAACACCTTCAGAAAAAATATGAATCATCATTGGGGACATTTTATAACCATTTCTCGACAATGTAGCATGTGAATTTTTTTGTGCGTATAGGGACTTTTATCACTGAATCACAACACCCTATGGTTTGCACAGGTATGTTTGCTTGAGCTCATAGTGTGTTTGAATAACATGGGTACTTGAGATAGACATCCAGAGAAAGTTGGTTCTTTCTCCTAAACTACCTACCACAATCTACTCTAATGCAGGAAAAACTATCTTGTCCTATTCTAGCTTTCCAAGGCACTAGTGAGAGAGAATGCATGAAAAAAAATTCTACGCTAAAGTGGTGATACACCAGAAAAGGATGGGTATGAGTATAGTATTCCAATGTGTGAAACGTAGAAGGAAAGTGCAAACTAGAAGGGGTGATAATAGTTCTCCACAATCTAGCAACTACATTCACAAAATAATTTCATGCACACACAATGATAATGAGTCCTTGCAACAATATAAGATAGACACAATATATTTCTAACAAGTTTGAAAGAGCAATAAGAATACAAACAAACAAAGAAGGGGAAGATACATCCACAAAATTTCATCTATTACTTCATAAGTATGCACAATCCAATATATTACAAGATAAGGACCTAGATCACCATGCAAGGAGTCCACTACAAGGGCCTACAGCACATTTTCTTCAAAAAACAAATTTTTGATAGAGTTTTGCTACACAAAACTATCTCCCTTTTACAATGAGCTCAACACTACAATTTAGAAAAATTTGAGAAGAGAAATAGAGAGAGAGGGAAAATGAAAATCCTGAAATCTTTCCTTCAACCACTTGTAAAAGGTTGTAAATGTAGTGAAATGATGTTTTGTTTCTTGCAAAAGGCCCCCTATATTGTCCCATAACTTGTTACAGTGAGAAATCTCATCCCATGGTCCATTGAATGCATCCCAACTACGAAATAAAACATTGTTCTAAATTTGGGCATGATTTTTGAATAATCACCATTGATTATTCATACAATTTTGTATTTCTCTAGTTTTGTACACTTGGCTTCGAACCACGATTCCAATGGTACCAATTTTTTCATCTTCGTTTAGAAACGAAAAAGTTATGGCCTTATGAGTGCGGGAAATTATTTTGGGTATGTCACGCATTTCTGTCGTTTAATAGTACTAAGCATTTACCTTACTAGAGATGAAGATGTTTCTTTTATTTTTATATATTTTCCCTCATCGGAGTCAAACATTATGACCATTTGAAGTTTGGGGTCTGATTTGCAGTATTTTCCCTTGCATGGGGCTACATCGGGTATTTCGGGTCCTTGTGTCCCAGCTGCCCCTTGTGTGATTTGGGATGAAAACCTCCACTTCACCTACATCGCACTTGACCCACTTTACAAATCAGGTAGGTCAGCTTTGTGTGTCCCACTTGTCCCAATGTTGATCGGGCCATCAGGGCTATTAACCATCGCTTCACCTGCATCCCTTTGTGATTGACTATTTTGGCATTTCTAAGATTGTGTGTCCCTATGTCCCAACTGCCTCGAGTGTAGCCTTGGACATTTTGACCTAAATTCATTGATTTTAACTTGGTGCACTGATTTCAACCTTGCAGTGAACTCTTGTCCCGACGTCTTGTAGACCACGTAGGAAAAAAATACCTGATTTTTCCGATCCCTTATACCTGCAGTGATTTTGGCCATGCAAGTCTTGGCTGTCCCATTGTCTCAAGGATCATGTAGGAAAAATTATACCGATTTGAATTGCCTGCAGCCATTTAGGATTTTTAGGTCCTAGATGTCCTGCGCGTACCTGTGCGGCTTGGGCCAAATAAACCCGATTTTGCCGCAATACACTAGTAGAAGCCAACTTTTTGGATTTTTAACATTTTTTTTCCAACTTCTTGGATTTTTTCCTTGGACATGGGTGTTATAAAAGATCCCAGGGGGGATCCTAAAAATCCAAAATTTGTTGTTCCATCATTTATGCCTACTCAATCCCAAGGAAATCATGTAAGTTATCCAATTTACCTTGAGGGGTTAAATTGGGATAACATGGACCATGCACCTCCTTATTCCTTATAGGTTTTCAAATTCCTCATAAACACTTTATAGTTTTAGTAGCACCTTAAGGGTTCATATCAATTGTAATTCCTTAAACTCTGTATGATTTTAAGTAGGTATAAATTATTCCTTGAACTTTCTATAGTAATGTGCTCCATAGGGATATTTGGAAGCATCTCAACATATAGTTTAATCATAGACTGGTCTTTACACTTTTAAAATTAATTTCCCAAATGGGGGAGGCATCAAAGAAACTATAGTATTAATATGTTATATCTTCCTCTCTACAAAGTTCCAAAAATGTTGGCATTCTGGGTCATTTAACAAAAAATCTCCTATACTGAATACCGAAGAATCTTCTTTGGCACAATGTTAATTAATAATCACCCAAAATCCTCTAACATTTCATAAAAAAATCCAAGTCTCTAATACATAGAATTCTTTTGTGAATTCCTTCTTCTACAAAAGGGTAAGTGCATGAAATTGGGGGGCCAAAAAGTAGACAAGAATGTGAAAAAAAACAAAACGCGTACATGTTTTGTTAAAACGCGCTCGCGTTTTAGTTTTTTTGGCTCGAGAATCACCAAAGCATAATGTGTACGCATTATATATGTGTGTACGCATTACATAATGCGTATGCATTACATAACATGTATGCGTTATATACCGCGTAGGCGTTATGTTGACTATAAATAAAAAAAAGAGGCCTGAGCCTCTATCATTTTTTCCTCCCTCAAACGCAAGTTTCAGAGCTTGTTCGTGCCCTTGTGTTTTTCCATTAAGTTGGATCTCAAGCTCAAAGGATCATTTTATAGATCTCTGGGAAGATCTGAATCGATAATGGCACTACGGAGAAGAGGTAAGCACATTTCTTTTCTCAAAATTGCATTGAAATATGATAATTATAGATTAAAATTTGAATTGAGTACATATTTTTTATTGTTACTATTAGAGGTCGAGGGAATCAACCACAAACAAACCCTATTATCCTGACATCCCTCTTGACACTCCCACAATTTCTCAACATCACTCATGTAGTTAAGAAGATTTAGCAGCCCAAATAGTTAAAAAAAAATTGACGATTTAATCAAAACAATGAGGGATGCACAATCTACAAACCCCGACTGCACCTCTCTTGCAAACACATTGGAGGAATTACTTGTTCAAATTGACATGTGAATGGGGAAAATTTATTGTTGGAAAACTTACAGAGAGGGTTGTAGAGTTTATTATTCCAACAAATTGTCATATGTGGATTAAAGTAAAAAGAAATTTCAAAAGAACTCATATGCACCTTATTCACAGATCCCCACACTAATCTTACTATTCCATTGACATTTAAATTATTTCCCATCCGTTGGTGCAATAATAATTTGATTAGAACTAAGTTTTGGGACCGATGGTGGATGGTGTTTGATTTTCCACCTTATAATAACAATGAGATGCCGCTATACTTTCTGAGGAAACTCTAATGCGATTTTATCCTCAACGAGATCCCAAAATATTTTATTTTCTGAGATGTACAAGGCCAAGGAAAAAGGATTTACACAGGATTGACCAGGTGCACAATGTGCACCTATTCAATAGGGTAGATTCCCTGCATAGAAGATCCCTCACCCTAAGATTGTCCCTCATGAAGTGAAGGAGACATTAGAGATTGATACACTCCATGTGCTTTAGGGGCTATTTGCGGCCCTTGTTCGTCATACGAGGGAGATTTCTGAGCCAGATGCTTGTGGACATACACAGATTATTCCCTCAGGTAGTACTAGCATGAGGCCACATTTTTGCTTGTCATGTGATAGCATATTTTTGGGGCCGAGGAGGACGATACTTTCATGTGTACTGATTTTTGTGCACCTGGTGCTAGGGATGGACACGATAATTTCACTATGTCAGATGTCCTTTTGAGTGAGACATTTGGATTACATTCATCAGCGTCACCTTTGCAAGTAAATTTATTATGTTTTGTTATGTGTGTTACAAAAACTTTGGAATACCTGATTTACTTATATATGTTAAATTCTTGAAATAATTGTATTTGTACATGTACATGCATTGATATTACAGCGTGCAGGAGGTGCATCTTCATCTTGACCACAGGCGACGAGTACCATGCATATACATACATTCATAGACGTAATTTAGAATGTTAATTATGTAAAATTCTCACATACATGTGTGTGTGTGTGTGTGTGTGTGTGTTAGTTTTGAAGTTAAATATATGTATGTTCTTGTATGTCCATCTAACTCAGGTGATATACATGTTTGATAAAGATGTCGACTTAACTAGATGCCCCACTATCTCTGCAACAAGTAGATAAAGGTGTTTCCACTGCGATTTTATCTACGTAGCAACTCACTGAGGTATTCAAACAACATGTAAATTTTGTTCAATTTCTTGTGTAATTCATATTATGTTAAATTACATGTTAGTAATGTCTTTCATCATAGAATTATAAAATTATGTTAACAATGTCCTTCGTTGTGTGTATGCAGGAGTTACTTGTGACAGGGCGCATCCCTGTTCATTTGATTCATAGGCATGGCGGGGTAAAAACAATAGTTCTATATTGATAAAATTAGTTAAAATATTTTCATTATGTAGATACATGTACTTAGCTCTATTTTTGCTAATTCTGATGTTAGATTTTCTGATCTTATGTGTATGTAGGGAACTTCAACCCCCTCCATTTTGACTTTGAGGGCACAGAATTCTCCATCTCGTCATCTTCATACCCCCGTTCGTACTTGTTATCCTATAAAATTGACAAGGGGAATTTTATAGGTAACCATACCAAAATTTTATCCTGGTCCCTCGTCAAGGACCCCTTTGCATTCAGAATGTCACAAAATCCCTTTCTAGGAAATCTAGTTCTTTGAACTTAGCCATTTTGGTCCCTTTTGATTGGGCGCACCTTTTATCAATGTTACATAGAGTAAATCTACGCACACTTCATTTCCTTTCGCACACCCTTTGACGTGTCGACTCATGTTTTGGTGTGCCTTCCCGTGATGCGCCTTTCTTGCATGCGCCAAGGTGCATGCACCTTCATGTTAACACATAAATTGTTGCACCCGTGTTTTGGTGGGCCAAAGGGCGCAAGGAATGAAGTGTTGGCAATCTTAAAATTGCACCAAATGTGCAAGTATCCCCGTGTTGGCTCCAAAGGGCGCACCATTTTACATGTCAACACATGTTTTGGTGCACCTCTTGAAAAATTGGTTGGCACATTTATTGCACCTTTGCCTATATATAGGCGCACCCACCCTGTCACTTTCACAATTGAAATCACATGTTAGCTTTATTCCTCTGCACTTGTCAGCACGCCCGTCCTCCTCATGTCACATTCGTGGACCCTGCTTCACCTCTCACATACTATATATTCCAGGTAGGTGGTTCTTTCTCCTCTTGTGTTTTATTTTGGTTATTTGTGTGGTAGGGTAGAATGAATATGTAAATCCATTAAACCCTCCTACCGTTCTTGTGGCCTCCCCCCCAAACTGTTTTCATCCCCTTTCAAGATCTGTTAGTAAGGAGGGCTCTGCCTCAAAAAATGAACCTGGATCTCCTTGATGTGCCCCCCTTCACCATCTAAAAACCTTGAAAAAGAAGCATGAAAGATCACAGACCTGTCAAGAAAGAAAGAAAACCTTAATGATTAGTTTAGAACTGTGTTTTTCTGTTAGCGCAATCACCACTCCTGCTGCATAAAATAGAGTCACACCAAGAAGGCACACTTTTCCTGCTTGCAACATTCATAATCCCCGTGCCATGTGAAAACCAAGTAAATCCTAAAAATTGGCACGGGCACATACCCTCTTACAGCAACACAGTGTCATGGAATCCTTCGATGTGCCGCACCAAATTCCCCTTTGCGCACAGAAAGATAGTGCAACATGCATTTATCCTACGCCATTCACCACATCAACATCCTCTGTTACATGCCAATTACATGCGCCATTGGTGCATCTTGATCTCCTGCAGCACCAAGTTTATTTGCGCCCAACCTAACCTTATATAGATGGTGCAGGCACATCCCTGCTTACAATAACATGATGTCATATGTAAAATTCATGCAACCTGCGCCTTTGGGGCAGATTTGTTCCTTGTAACATTCCGATTTAGTGCGCCTTTCGATTAACTCTGCAGCCTGTAGTGTTCATGCACCCTGTGCCCCAAGGCTTTAAAATTGCTAACTCCTCATTCTATTCTGTAGTGCTTTAATGGAAGAACTGATAGCTAATATGGCTCTTTGGTGTTGGACTTATCTTCTTCTTCTTGCAGATCAGCAATTGAATTTAGATCCACATATGTCTACATCAAGCAAGAGGCCAACCAAGTCAAAAGTAAAGCCAAGCTTACAGAAGAAGAAATGAAATACAAGTAACAAAGGGTCAGAATGCCCGAGTCTCAGGCATAATGTGACCTGGATATAAGAGACTTTGAGCTCGGTCACATTGATATGGAAGATTTCTGGGCCAGAACCAGGAGAGTCACAGGAAGTCCCTGGATGGACAAACTAGTAGGTAGTGGCCTGAATTTTTTTGGGTGGATCCTCGTCAGTACAATAAACAATGAATTCATGATGGTAGTGGCCTGCTGCTACAACAAAGACACAAGGTGTGTCCAAAATGAAAAGGGCGAGGCCATAATCAACCTCACCACCTAAAACTTCAAAGTCATGTTAGGCATCCCTCACCACCGACACTTTGTGGCTGTAAGCCAAGAAGACTGCACCAAGGCTTGGGAGGACAATGAAGACCAGTGTATGCAACTAATGAATGAGGTGTACCTAAAGCACAAGAAGGTGATAACCAAATAGCCACAGGTTATTAACCGTAGTGACTTCTCTGAGGAACTGAGTGATACTATCACATTCCTAAGTAGAGTATTTGGGCTTTCTGATGCCCCTTACTTTCATAAATGGATGCTCAAGTACCTGGAGACCATGAATAATAATGTACCTGATCAACACTTTGAGTGGGTGGAGATAATAAGCAGCACCATATCTGAACAACTCCAACAACTCACCATAACGGGGAGGTTCTACATGAACTCCTACGTAGTCTATGCTCCATCCTTAGAAAGGGATTATCCAACATTGAGCCGATGCGAGGGTTTTGCCCCAAGTAAAGATATATGAATACTATCTAGAGCTGAAGCTAGAGAAGATTATTTAGTAGTTTACAAAGATTAACGATGATTTCTTCTATGGCATCGTCTACCTTTTGAGGCCAAAACATGACTCACAGTCGAATGACAAAGAGCATTGTCACAGTAATAGAGAAGTGGGGGGGCCTTATTTACACAATTTCTCACCTTCACCTATCTGAGGGAAGCTAACTTCCTGGGTGAGCCCACAAAATTGCCGAGATATGCCAGCACCAAACTAATCCTGTTGGAGCTATCCAAACAGCTTGTAACGTACCATGAGAAGTGCCTGAAGAGAAAGAAGGGTGGAACTCCTTTCCCCCTTACAGTGGTCAGATACACAATGCATTTCTCACCACAAATCCTAGGAAATGCTCGCTGAGATAGAATTGCCCAATCTGAAACACAACTTCCTGGCGAGGCCCACTTTTGATCCAAGGAATTGCCTTCCCATCGAAAAACTCAATCTTATCCACCTTCCACAGATCGAGGACATCTATATCGACCTGTATCATAAGGTCGAACTTAGAAAGGAAGGATAACTCTCACTTGGCCCTGGTAGAGATTATTCAATATGGTGTGGCCATCGTCCCAAAAGGTTATCAAACTACTAATCAAGAAGTTGATTAGGTATATCTGGATACAGATGGGGAGAACTGGCTGTTTTTTACGATAGACAGAACAAAAGCACCCCAGACCATTGAAGATAGTGTCAAAGAAACTTTTTGGAGGACAGAGCACTGGTGTAGGATGAATGGCCTCATCTACCTCGGGGTAGATTTCCCTATGTCACCATTAGGAAATGCACCTATTCAGGCAAAAGCATTTTGCCAAAGATAAAAGCCAAGCATAAGGAAGGTTAATCAAGCACTGCTTAAGAAGGAGCTCCTGAAAGTCCTCCTTCTGCTATACAAGAAAAACTTCTAACTCTGGCTTCCCCAGATAAAGAAGCAATAAAAGGTTTTTTGATGGGCACATCCACTTAGGGTGTCCCCATTACTATAACCACTGAGGTCCCTTATATCCCTTCTCCTTCTCCTCCTCCTCTTCCTTGCGTGACCCATGTGACCATTCCTTTTGTCGTGTCCTCTCCCCCATCTTCTATTGTTCCCCCTTCCTCGTCATCCATCTTCTCTTCTCTCACGGAGCTGTCCCCCACCATTTCTTCTCTCATCTCTCATCTCCCTTCCTTTCCCACTGTCTTCTTCCCCTGCAGTGTCCCTTCCTCCCGTGAGCACTTTCTCGGCCTCCCTCTCGATGCCACCATCAAGTGTCTCTACCCATTTCCCCTCATCCACTGTAGATGTTCCCTCTTCCACTTCTGGTCCCGTTCCCATAAGTCCAGCATGGATCTCCCAGCATCTGAGCCAACAAAAGAGGAAATTCCCTATTGCACCGATGAACTTCTCCATCATCCTGACAAAGGGGGATAAGAAGAAAAATCCTATAACCCGCTTCTCTTAGAGTGCATCGAGGGAGAGTCTAATGGAGATTGCATATCCCGATCCTTTAAAGTGTAAAAAGGATCTGTCTTCAACAGATTATACAGTGACCCAAGTCACAATGGGAACGTCTTCAGTAAGCCTTCAAGGAGAGGCGTTATCTGCAGTGGATGCCCTTTGCAAGAAATTTTAAGAAGCAAAGGAGGAGAAAAGGTTGCTAAAGGAAAAAAACAAAAATCTTCTACATGCCCTGCAGAAAATGGGTAGTGCACCTCCTACAACTGCCATGGAAACTCTTGAGGTTATGAGTAAGGAAAAGATAAATGAGTATGCCAAAATTTGGCGAACAAGGTATGGCAGTTTTTTTCGCTTGGTGGGATCAAATCCTCAAAGACAGCAAGGAGGTAATATTCAAGTTCATCAAGTTGTAAAAGAACATCAATCAGGTGAACAAATATCTCTAGGTGATTGTAGGACCTATCTCTCTGAGGAGTTGGACCATGCAAGCCTGCAACATGAAACATTCTAAAAAATTCTTGATTGCTCAGTCAATGATCCAGTGAAATTTGGAATCTTCAGTCACCCTAGGGTACCCAGCAAGATCCTTTGCTGCGTTGGATTACTGGGTTGACCAGATGGATTTCATCCTAGAAAAGATCAACAAAGTCAAGGAAGAGGCCCTGGATTCAATGCATCAAATGGAACAATTTTTTCTTAAAATGTCTCCAGGCCTACTTACTTGTTATTTCTCCTTGAAGAAGGCAGACGAAACTATTTGGATCTTCAAAGAGATCATCTCACAAGGGTCAGGGCCAGAAGCCACTTTCGACACCGGATGCATTAACAACCTTCTGGCTTGCCATGAATTTTTGGGGTTCCTGATGGAGGTAGGAAATGAATATTTTAAACTCCCTGGAAAAGTTAGAGATGAGTGAGGGACCTATGAGGTCATCGGTGATCACACAAAGGGTCCTGCTCAGGATCAACTTCAGACCATGATCACCAAGTTCATGGAATATCAGACTCAGTTCCACATCACCTCTCCCGAACAACAGCAGAAGCAAGATACCCCCTTCCATCCACGAGATGACGATTAATAGTCCTCTTCCTCCTGGCTTCTCTTTTTGTAAATATCTAATAGTATATTGGTACAAATAATTACCTCATCCATGTTATACCATGGGATGATGTCATCCACCAAGTTGTCCAAAAGTCAACATTGACTTTTAGATATTTTGTAGATACTTTATAATTAAGTTATTGGTTTCTTTTTTTCTTCTCTCTTCTTCTTCTTCTATATATACTTGAATGCTTGTTGTATTCAAGGGTGGTGGATACTTTTCAAATGAAAAATAGAAGTAAAAAGAAAAGACTTTGAGATTTTTGTAACATAAGGAAATATTAATACAATATTTAGACTTTGTGTTGAATACTTGTGTTATACATCAGATCTTTCTTATGTTAGATCTGTATGTTTTTTCTGTTGAATATACTTCTGCTTTATTGTCATTTATTCATCAGTATTGCTTTGTTCATCTATGCGATTAAGTTCGGCTCTGTTTACTACCAGCCTAAAACATAGATCCTTTAACCTTTCTACTTTGGAATTCATTTCTTTTCTCCCTTCAGATCTTTCCTATCGCCCCATCTTGTTTCTTCCCTTTCTTCTTACAGTTGGAAACACCTCTACTAGGATGAGATCCTAAAAACCCAAAGGTAGAATATTGTGAGACTTGCACAGATTCCTTCTAGTAGAATAACAATAAACCAGTTTCTCTTTATTGACTCAAAGAGCGGCTATGTCCCACACACTGTTGGCTCATCTATCCATAGATCTGTCCACCTAATAGATTTTCAGACCAACATTTTTTGGTGACTCCACTGGGGATCAAACAGATCTAACGGATCTATGGTAGTGGTATGTTAGAAAATTAGTAAAAATCGATAAATATCACTACCTATTTGCAAATTTTAACTTTCTGTTTGAAATCCAATTTTTTTACAAAAATGACTCCAAAGTTGAAAATTTTCTTTTGAGGTCCATAGTTCTAGGCTAGATAGAGATCTTTGGTTCACCAAGTTTTTATAAAAACCCATGTATTTTTCTGTAGATATGAGTTTTCGTTACTGTTTTGCAAAATTTGGAAACCCTTGCCAGAAGTCAACTCTGAGATCCGAAAATCAGCTTGCTAAGCATAACCATCATTTTATCCTCGTTGTTCTTTGTCATTAAAACAGTAATCGGTTGTTCAAAAGAGGGATAAAATTAAATATTTAGAAAAGGTACATGTTGCTGATTTTTGTCAGAAAAATCATAAAATCAGCAAGTACAACCAAAAAGATTTTTTACGATTTACTCCAAAATATTGCAGATCTAGAAGGTACACTGACGGGTGAACCATTTACTCGTAGCAGAAGGGATCTTGGAGTAAGTCAACCCTACTTTTGATCTACTTCAAAGGCATAACTTTAGTGTTACACTGGCACGGTTCTCATCGCTAGGTTCAACTGACCAGTCATCTAGGAGCGTCTCACCTCCATGAAAGAAGCGTCTCTCACAACGAACATCTTCATCACTTAGTAGTGCCTTGCTACTCAGTGGAACTTTGCTTCCCACTCGCGTCCTTTTTCCAGCTAGTTCAAATGGTAGTACCATGGGGAAATGTTATGGGCCCTTTGGCTTTTCCACACCCTGTTCACGCACTCCCACACGGAAACCAAAATAATTTTCTTAAATTTGATGGGAGCGGGAACCAAAGCACAGATTCACACATATCCGTATTCATCATGTCATACAGCATTCTGGATGTGACCCATGAAGATGTGTCAGTTCGCCTCTTTCTGGAAACCTTACAAGGACTAGCAGCGGAATGGTTTCAACATCTATGCTAGCCGAATCTATTACTAGTTGGGCCACCTTACGAACTTCATTGGAAGAAAGGTATAAGCCTTCCGAGGATGCATTCACGTTGCTATCAAAGATCAATCACCTAAAGAAGGAGGTCAATGAAAACATGCGTTATTTCATCGCCTGTTTCAACTCACTAATCAATCGAGTTCCGCCTACCATGCTGTCAACGCCAGAAAATCAGAAGTGTCTCTTCGTCAATGCGATGATCTCAAAAGTAAATTTTTTACACTTGCAAGAACAAGTCGCTACTTTGGTTCTCGCCTAAGCTGCTGCCATACAGATTGAAGAAAACTTGCTAATATCTTGCAAATTAAAGTCGAGAGCCATCCAAGCTGAAAGTTTCAGCTCCTTCTCCTGGCCACTTCATCCGATCCGGCATTCCAAAAGATGGAAAATTACCTACTCGCATTAAAAAAGTCAGCTAGCTCAGGCTTCTCCTAGCACTTCGTACTGGGATATTCCACGAAGGAGCTTTACTTCTAATAATTTCTCACCAAGGCCCCCGCCTGCCCGTAGCTGCTCCATGGTTGGCACTCGAGGCCCCTCTAGTCAATGCTTTAGTTGAAATCGAAGAAGAGGAGAAAAATTATAAAGAACCTTTGTTGCCAAGTGAAGATGATCATGATATCGGTGAACTGACTGGTGACTCTACTATCGGGTATATGAAATTTTATGAGGAAGAATCTGTCGAAGAAGAGGGTACCCAAGGATATGTAAGCAGGTATTCATATGTTGTTTTTACCCGCTCACAAGGAAAAGAAGAAGGTGTGGCTTCCCATATGCAGAAAGAGAAGGCCATGTCAAACATGCCTCCAACCATTGCTAAAAGAGGTAATCCTCTTCCTGCTCAACCTATTATTAAACCTTTTTCAAAAAGATATTTTTCCTCTGTCTCCCCTCCGAATCAGTCCTCTCAGGTTCCTACCAAGGCCAGTAGTCCTACCCTACCATTGTGAAATGAGGGACTCATTCCTTCATCAACGCAACCCTTGGCCGCGTTTGACATAATTGATCATGCTAAAAAGACCAAGATCCAAATGTCTGAAGCCGAGTATCTTTCAATGAGAATAATACTGTTGAGTATGAATCATTGCTACTTGGCATGCAAGCCGTAAGGGAAAGAGGAATAAAAAATCTAAAAGTACAGGGTAATGCAGAGCTGGTCGTAAATCAAGTTAAAAGGATATACCAAGTGAAGAATGAAAGGCTCAGACATTATCGCAATGTGGTATGGGACAACATTGAGGAGTTTGACGCTTTTTCAATAAAATCCATTCCTAGAGCTCAGAATGACATGGCCGACTCATTGGCCATCTCAGCATCCCTCATGCTCCCTCACCCAGGTTTGAAAACAGACACATATACCATTGAGGTGGTTTTCCACCCAAGCGTGCCAGATAATTCTCAACACTGGCAGGTATTCAACGATGAAAATCAACTCATTTCCTTTCTTGAAAAAGTGAAAAATTTTAGTGAGCTTCATTTTGAAGGATCCACTTCCACATTTCGTGAGTCTATTACTGATCAGAACAGGGAATCCGAAGGAAACGATGGCATATGTCAGCTCAAAGGAAATAAAATCCTAAAAGGCCTGGTTTCCCTAGACTGGTTGTTTGACATGCATTATTGTTTTCTCAAAAATAAAAGGTGAGATGATCCTAAATCCTCCCTAGAAACCAAACCATTCAATTTGGGTTCGGTAGAACATCCGTAGTTTGTAAACATTGAAAAATGTTGCACACCCGAAGAGATGTGGAAATTCGTCAAGTTGCTGAAGAAATACATAGATGTATTGGCATGGTCCTATGCCAATCTAAAGTCTTTCAAGCCAAAGGATGTCCAACATGACATCCCGTTGAAAGAGGATGTCAAACCCTTTCGCCAGAAGCAGAGACACTACAATCCTAAGATCTCAGGTACTATCCAGGCTAAAATTTAGAAAATACTGGATGCACGGATCATTTTTCCTATCCATCACAGTACCAAGGTGGCAAACATTGTGCCAGTACATAAGAATAATGGTGAGATACGCATCTGCGTAGATTTTTACAACCTGAATCAAGCATCCTTGAAGGACAACTACCCACTTCCCATAATGGATCAGGTTTTGCAAGCAGTGACCGGATCATAAATGTTGTCCATGCTTGATCGTTTTTCAAGCTATAATCATATCGAAGTCTTGCCCAAAGACCAATTCAAAACAACATTCACTACCCCTTGGGGTACATTCACTTACAGCAAGATGCCTTTTGGTCTGACCAATGTCGGTGCCACTTTTCAGCGGGCCATGGACTTTGCATTCAAAGGAATGATGGGAAAAGTCATCATAGTTTACTTAGATGACTTAACTGTGTTCTCTAAGCAGCAAAATGATCATTGTGATCATTTAGAGCAAGTATTGATTAGATGTCGAGAGCACGGGATCTCCCTGAATCTGAAAAAGTCTGTTTTCGGAGTCACAGATGGAAATTTGCTAGGACACATTATAAGCAAGGAAGGAACAAAGATAGATGCTGAAAGAGTTAAGGCTATTTAGAGCCTTACTTTACCCAAAATCAAGACCGGCGTTCACTCCTTCTTTGGGAAAGTGAATTTTCTCAGGTGCTTTGTTCCCGAATTTGTTGAAAAGACTCACCACTTATCAAACATGATGAAAGGATCATCAACTTTCCGGTGGAGTGAAGAAGGAAAGAATTCATTCGAAGATATAAAAGCCTCCGTTGCTCATGTGCCAGTCCTGGTGTGTCCCGATTTCTCCAAAGATTTGATCATGTATAGCTATGCATCCGAGCATATTGTATCGACTATCTTAATACAAAATAATTTTGAAGATGTTGAATCCCTGATTGCGTTCATGAGCTCTCCTCTCAAGCCTCACAAATTAAAGATGTCTCTATTGGAAAAGCATGCCTTTGCCATGGTCAAAGCAATCAATAAATTCAGGTATTACATTCTAAATTCTCATACAACAGTACTGGTCCCTGACACGGCAGTCAAGTCAATCCTAACTCAACAAGAGTTAGGGATTTTGCAAGGAAATTGGATTGCAAAAGTCCAAGAGTATGATCTAGATATAAAATCGACTAAGTTGGTAAGGGGCAGGGGCCTATGTCAGCTTATGGCTGAAACCGGAGATTCAGAAGACCCTGAGGAAAATAATGATTGCACCAAGGGAGCAGAAAGCTAGCTAGAAAAATCCGGTTCTCTACCCATGGTTCTATTTGTCGCCACTAATGAAAAATGGTATTCTAATGTCACTTTCTTTCTCACTTATGGTGAGTGTCCAGCTCATCCATCTTCAAAGGAGAAACGTGCTATAAAGCTTAGAGTAGCCAGATATGTCATCTAGGATGACTATTTATACAAACGCAGAATAGATGGCATCTTCTTACGATGTGTTGATAGGCCACAATAGATAAAGCTACTGGAGAGTTTTCATGATTCGGCGTATGGTGGTCACTTATCCTCTTCCATCACAGCACATAAGATCATCTGGGCTAGGTACTACTAGCCAATGCTATTTCAAGATACAGCCACCTGGGTAGCAAAGTGTGAGCTCTGCCAACAATTTGTCGGCAAGCCAAAATTGGCTGCTTTTCCCCTCAGGCTAGTCGTTATTGATGAACCATTCAGGCAGTGGGGAATCAACTTTATTGAGGCACTCCATCCCCAATCGAGTTCCAGACATAGTTATGTCCTGATAGCAACATATTACTTCACCAAATGGGTAGAGGCCACACCTATCAAGCATGGCACTTCCGAGGTTGTTTGCAGTTTCATCAAAGAGAATATCATTGTTAGGTTTAGCGTTCCAAACAAGATTGTTGCTGATAACGCTTCCAACTTCTCCTCACGAGAAGTTTTTGGTTTTTGCTATGAACATGGGATAACCTTGGCCCACGCCTCGCATTACTACCCCCAGGGAAATGGTCAGGTAGAATCCAGTAATAAAAACTTAGTGACCATCATATGGAATCTAGTTGACGAGAGTCAGCGGACATGACACAAGTCATTATACGATGCTTTGTGGGTAGACCGCATTACTCCTAAGAGGTCTCTCGGTATGTCACCTTTTCAAGTGTTATATGGGACTAACACCGAGCTTCCCATTTCTGCAGAACTCCCTGCTCTGCGCTTGGCATGAGCAATTGAAGATGAGACTTTCCAAAATTCCCTTGAAAAGAGGATCATGTATCTATCAGAGCTTGAAGAGAAAAGAATAAGAGTGGTCGACAGGATCACCAAACATCATAATCAAGTTAAGAAATTGTTTGATAAAAGGGCTAAGCAAAGAGATTTCCAAGTGGGAGATCTCGTCCTCTTGTGGGACAAACGGAGAGAGCCGAAGGGCATGCACGGGAAATTTGATTCTCTATGGAGAGGGCCTTTCAAGATCAAATAGCTCAACAGAAAAAATAGCTTCTATCTCTCGTATCTGGAAGGAACTGATCTCCCACTTCCCTATAGCGGGCAACACCTCGAAATATTCAGGAAATAGAGCTTGCTCTCTTCTTTGTATTGTTTGCTTTTTTTGTGTGTTTGATTTTGTTCGGTGTTTGCTTTTGTCGTTTGTTTTCTTTTGTCCTCGCCCTTGTTTTTGACCCTGTTACCAAATGGATAGGCACATGTTGATCTGAGGTTCTCTACCTTTGAATTTTTCTCAAAGATAGTCCCCAGAAAGAGCCAGTTGTTATCCTGTAAAATTGACGAGGGCAATTTTATAGGTAACCGTACCAAAATTTTGTCCTGGTCCCTCGTCAGGGACCCCTCTGTGTTCGGAATGTCACAAAATCCCTTTCCAGGAAATCTAGTTCTCTGAACTTAGCCATTTTAGTCCCTTTTGGTTGGGCGCACCTTTTATCTGTGTTACACAGAGTAAATCTGTGCCCCCTTCATTTCCTTTGGCATACCCTTTGACGTGTCGACACATGTTTTGGTGCACCTTCCTGTGATGTGCCTTTCTTGCATGCATCAAGGCGCATGCACCTTCATGTTAACACATAAATTATTGCGTCATGTTTTGGTGCGCGAAAGGGCGTAAGGAATGAAATGTTGACAGTCTTAAAATTGCGCCAAAGGCGCAAGTATCCCCGTGTTGACAGGTATTTATCTGCACCAAAGGGCATACCATTTTACATGTCGACACATGTTTTGGTGTGCCTCTTGAAAAATTGGTTGGCACATTTATTGCACCTTTGCCTATATATAGGCGCACCCACCCTGTCACTTTCACAATTGAAATCACGTGTTAGCTTTATTCTTTTGCACCTGTCAGCACGACCATCCTCCTCATGTTACGTTCGTGGACCCCACTTCACCTCTCACATACTATATATTCTGGGTAGGTGGTTCTTGCTCCTCTTATGTTTTGTTTTGGTTATTTGTGTGGTAGGGCAGAATGAGTATGCAAATCCATTAAACCCTCCTACCATTCTTGTGGCCTCCCTCCCAAAACCATTTTCATCCGCTTTCCAAATCTGCTGGTAAGGAGGGCTCTGCCTCAAAATATCAACCTGGATCTCCTTGCTGTGCCCCCCTTAACCATCTAAAAACCCTGAAAAAGAAGCTTGAAAGATCATAGACCTGTCAGGAAAGCAAGAAAACCTTAATGATTAGGTTAGAACTGTGTTTTTATCTTGGCGTAATCGTCACTCCTGCTGCATAAAATAAAGTCGCACTAAGAAGGTGTACTTTTCATTGCTTGCAACACACATAATCCCTGCACCATGCGAAAACCAAGTAAATCCTAAAAATTGGCGCGGGCGCATACCCTCTTATAGCAACACAGTGTCATGCAATCCTTCCCTGCATTGCGCTGAATTGCCCTTTGCACACAAAAATATAGTGCAACACGTAATTATCCTACGCCATTCGGTGCATCAACATCCTCTGTTACATGCCAATTCCATGTGCCATTGGCGCATCCTGATCTCTTGCAGCACCAAGTTTATTTTCACCCAGCCTAACCTTATATAGATGGCGCAGGCACATCCCCACTTACAATAACATGATGTCATATGTAAAATTCATGCACCCTGCGCCTTTGGTGCTGATTTTAACCTTCTAACATTCTAATTTAGTGTGCCTTTCTATTAACTCTGCAGCCTACAGTGTTCATGTGCCCTACGCCCTAAGGCTTTAAAATTGCTAACTCCTCATTCTATTATGTAGTGCTTTAATGGAAGAACTAACAACTAATATGGCTCTTTGGCGTTGGACTTCTCTTCTTCTTCTTACAGATCAGCAACTGAATTCAGATCCACATATGTCTACATCAATCAAGAGGCCAACCAAGTCAAAATGTAAAGCCAAGCTTACAAAAGAAGAAATGAAATACAAGTACCAAAGGGTTAGAATGCCTGAGTCTTAGGCAGAATGTGACCTAGATATAAGAGAATCTGAGCTCAGTCACATCGATATGGAAGATTTCTGGGCCAGAACGAGGAGAGTCACAGGAAGTCCCTGGATGGACAAACTAGTAGGTAGTGGCCTGTATTTTGCTGGGGGGATCCCTGTCAGTGCAGTAAACAATGAATTCATGCTGGTAGTGGCCTGCTGCCACAACAAAGACACAAGGTGTGTCCAAAATAAAAAGAGCGAGGCCATAATCAACCTCACTGCTCGACACTTCAAAATCAAGTTATGCATCCCTCACCACCAACACTTTGTGGCTATAATTCAAGAAGACTACACCAAGGCTTGGGAGGACAATGAAGACCAGTGCATGCAACTAATGAATGAGGTGTACCTAAAGAACAAGAAGGTGATAACCAGATGACCATAGGTTATTCACCGTAGCGACTTCTCCGAGGAACTGAGTGATACTATCACATTCCTAAGAAAATTATTTGGGCTTTCTGATGCCCATTAATTTCATAAATGGAGGCTCAAGTACTTGGAGACCATGAATAAGAATGTACCTAATCAATGCTTCGAGTGGGCAGAGATAATAAGCAGCACCATATCTGAACAACTCTAACAACTCACCATAACATGAAGGTTCTACATGAACTCCTACGTAGTCTATGCTGTAGCCTCGGAAAGGGATTATCCAGCATTGAGCCAATGTGGGGTTTGGCCCCAAGTAAAAATATATGAATACTATCCAGAGATGAAGCCTGAGAACAGTATTTCATAGTTTACAAAGATTAACGAGGATTTATTCTATTACATTGTCTTCCTCTTGAGGCCAAACATGACTCATGGTCGAATGACCAAGAGCATTGTCACAGCAATAGAGAAGTGGGGGGCCTTATTTACACAATTTCCCACCTTCACTTATCTCAGGGCACCTAACTTCCTGGGTGAGCCCACCAAATTGCTGAGATATGCCAGTCCCAAGTTGATCCTGTTGGAGCTATCTAGACAGCTCGTGACATACCATGAGAAGTGCTTGAAGAGAAATAAGGGTGTAACTCCTTTCCCCTTACAGTGGGTAGATACACATGCATCTCTCACCAAAAAGCCCGGGAAATGGTCACTGAGCTAGAACTACTCAATCTAAAGCACAACTTCCCTGTGAGGCCCACTTTTGATCCAAGGAATTGCCTTCCTAAGGAAAAACTTGATCCTATCCACCTTCCATAGATCGAGGACATCTATATCGACCTATATCATGAGGTCGAACTTGGAAGGATCACTCTCGCCTGGCCCTGGGAGAGATTATTCAGTATGGCATGGCCATCATCCCAAAAGGTTATTAAACTGCTGATCAAGAAGTTGATCAGGTATATTTGGATATGGATGTGGACAACTGGCCATTTTCTATAATCGATAGAACAAAATTTCCCCAGACCATTGAAGAAAGGGTCAAGGAGACACTGCGAAGGACAAAGAACTGGTGCAGGATGAATGGCCTCATCTACCTTAGGGTAGATTTCAATATGTCTCCATTGGGCAATGCACCTGTCAGGCAAAAGCATCTACCAAAGGTCAAAGGCAAGGATAAGGAAGGGGAATCGAGCACTACTAGAGAAGGAGGTCCTGAAATTCCCCCTTTCACTGCACAAGAACAAGTTGTAACTCTAGCTTCCCCAGAGAAAGAAGCGGCAGAACATGTATCGATGGGCACGCCCACTCAGGATGTCGCCACTACTGCAACTACTGAGATCCCTTCTATCCCTTCTCCTTCTCCTCCTTCTCCTCCTCATGTGACCCAAGCGACCATTCCTTTGGTCGTGTCCTCTCCCCTATCTTCTACTATTCCCCCTTCCTCGTCATACATCATCTCTTCTCTCACAGAGCTGTCCCCCACCATTTCTTCTCTCATCTCTTAGCTCCCTTCCTTTCCCACATCTTCTTCCCCTACAGTGTCCCTTCCTCCCATGAGCACTTTCTCGGCCTCCCTCTCGATGCCACCAGCAAGTGTCTCTACCCATTTCCCCTCATCCACCGCAGATGCTCCCTCTTCCAACTCTAGTCCTGTTCCCATAAGTCTAGCATGCATCTCCCAGCATTTGAGCCAGCAAAAGAAGAAATTCCCTATCGCACCGATGGACTTCTCCATCATCCCGACAAAGGGGGCTAAGAAGCAAAAGCCTATAACCCGCTTCTCTCAGAGTGCATCGGGGGAGAGAGTAATGGAGATTGCATATCCCGATCCTTTAAAGGGTAAAAAGGATCTGTCTCTGACAGATTATATAGTGACCCAAGTCACAATGGGAACGTCTTCAGAAAGCCTTCTAGGAGAGGCCCTATCTATATAGATGCCCTTTGCAGGAAACATCAAGAAGCAAAGGAGGAGAAAAGGTTGCTAAAAGAACAAAACAAAAATCTTCTCCACATCCTGCAGAAAATTTGCAGTGCACCTCCTACAACTGCCATGGAAACTCCTAAGGTTCTATGTTAGGACAAGATAAACGAGTATGCCAAAATTGGTGAACAAGGTATGGCAGTTTCCTCCTGGAGGGATCAAATCCTCAAAGACAGTAAGGAGGTAATAGTCAAGTTCACCGAGTTATATCAGATCATCAATCAGGCGAACAAAGATCTCTAGGTGATTGCAGGACCTATCGCCGAGCAGTTGGACCATGCAAGGCTGCAACACGAAACATTCTAGAAAATGATCAACTGCTCAGTCAATGATCTAAGGAAATTTGGCGTCTTCAGTCACCCCAGGGTACCCAGCAAGATCCTTCCTACGTTGGATTACTTGGTCGACCAAATAGAGTTCGTCCTGGAAAAGATCGACAAAGTCAAGGAAGAAGCCCTGGATTCAATGCATCAAATGGAACAAATTGTTCTGAGAATGTCTCCAGGCCTGCTTACTCCTTCTTTCACCTTGAGGAAGGTGGACGAAACTATCTGGATCTTTAGGGAGATCCTCTCGCAAGGGTTAGGGCCAAAAGCCACTTTCAACACTGAATGCATTAAAAACCTTCTGGCTTGCCGTGATTTTGTGGGGTTCCTAATGGATGTAGGTAATGATTATTTCAAGCTCCCTGAAAAACTCAGAGATGAGCGAGAAACTTGTGAGGTCATCGGTGGTCACACGAAGGGTCCTGCTCAGGATCAATTTCAGCCCATGATCACCAAGTTCATGGAATATCGGACTCAGTTCCACATCACCTCTCCCGAACAATAGCAGAAGCAAGATACCCCCTTCCAACCATGAGACAACGATGAATAGTTCTCTTCCTCTTGGCTTCTCTTTTTGTAAATATCTAATAGTATGTTGGTACAAATGATGACCTCATCCATGTTGCACCATGGGATGTTGTCATCCACCAAGCTGTCCAAAGTCAACATTGGCTTTTAGATATTTTGTAATTAGTTATTGGTTTCCTTTGGCCTTCTTTCTTCTCCTTCTTCTATATATACTTGGATACTTTTTTTATTCAAGTGTGGATACTTTTCAGATGAAAAATAGAAGTAAGAAGAAAAGAATTTGAGCTTTTTGTAACAGAAGGAAATATTAATACAATATTTAGACTGTGTGCTGAATACCTGTGTTATACATAAGAGATTTCTTATCTTAGATCTGTATGTTTGTTCTGTTGAATCTACTTCTACTTTATTGTCATTTATTCATCAGTATTGCTTTGTTCGTCTATGCGAGTAAGTTCAGCTCTATTTACTACCAGCCCAAAACATAGACCCTATGACCTTTCTACTTTGGAATTCATTTATTTTCTCCCTTCAGATATTTCCTATCTCCCCGTCTATTTTCTTCTCCTTCTTCTTAAAGTTGGAAACACCTCTACTAAGATGAGATCCTAAAACCCCGAAGGTAGAATATTGTGAGACTTGCACAGATTCCTGCGGGTAGAATAGCAATAAACCAGTTTCACTTTGCTAACTCAAAGAGGGGCTATGCCCCACACACTATTGGCTCATCTATCCATAGATCTATCCACCCAACATATTTTCAGACCCACAGTACTGTAGGAGCTCCTGATGACTCATTTGAGCAAAAGATGCAAATTCGGTGTGATCGACAACTTGCGGTAAGTTTGTGTATTTATGTAAATACTTTCATTCGAGCATGGTCTTAAATACATGTTGAAAACATATATAAATTATGTTTTGAAAAAAAAAAAACTTTTTTTGCATTTACAAGCTCATCTACAGGTGAGTATTCAGCGGAAGAGGACTCGAAGCATGGGCTCAAACAATCAAAATTCATCTCATGGATCTCCATCTTTGCCTAAGGGAGGGCCTTCTTCGAGTAAGGCCAAGAGAGGGATAGATTTTGATGAGTAGGAAATATATATGTCTTACATGACATTATTTTTGTATGCCTATGTGCATGGCATTGTATGTAAGCCTATATGGCATTTGAACTTGATGGTATATGACCTATTTGGGCATTTTTGTATTTATTATGCACATTAAAATACTATTTGGAACTTGATAATTTTGTATGAGAACTTACATTTTTGAGATTATTTTAGCATGAATCTAATATGATGTGCACTTGAGCATATTTAAGACATTATGGATTATTTTTTCATTTATTGGTGATGTACATGTACTAGCATTTTCAATGTATAATATGCATCAAACTTTGGAAATTAATATTTATATAATGTATGTATATAAAGAGTTACCTAATCTGAGTAATTATTCATTCAATTTATCAATGTGGGACCAAACCAACTATGCCAACACATCAAGGTGGCCTGGTGAATGCTAGTGGAGGCTTTATTTTGGTTTCCTACTCTCCCTATGCTTTCGGGCTACCTCGTCTAAGCGTAGTCGCTTAAGAGCCTTGAGGCCCAAATGCGCCATATCTTCGACATGTGATTTCTCAGACTCCATGGCACCTAGAGATTTCTCATAAAATCTGAGAGCTCCATGTCAAGGCCCTCTACAAAATTATCTCACGGTTTTTTACATCTCCATCTAGTTCTCTCGTTGTCTTATTGTTTGCAAACACGAGAAATAGTGCAGTCTGAGTCAGTTTAGGGATGCCAGAGGTTGTAGTTTACAAACGGAAGTTTATGGGACCAAAAAAACTACACCAACACATT
The DNA here is from genome assembly GCA_019776745.2 of Taxus chinensis. Classification (NCBI taxonomy): domain Eukaryota; kingdom Viridiplantae; phylum Streptophyta; class Pinopsida; order Cupressales; family Taxaceae; genus Taxus; species Taxus chinensis. The sequence continues at coordinate 845,465,446 of CM034148.1, forward strand.
GGGGTAGCCTGGTGAATGCTAGTGGAGGAATTTTTTTGGTTCCCTATGCTTCCCATGCCTTCGAGCCACCCCGTCCGGGTGTAGTCACTTAAGAGCCCTAAGGCCAAAACACGACATATCTTCGACATGTGATTTCTAAGACTCCGTGGCACCTAGAGATGTCTCATTAGATCCAAGATCTCCACATCATGGACCTCTATATAATTCTCTCATAGTTTTCTTCGTCTCCATTCGGTTCTCTCGTTGTCATATTGTTCGCAAATGTGAAAAATAGTGAAGTATGAGTCAGTGTAGGGCTGCCAGAGGCTATAGTTTGCAAACGGAAGTTGATGGGACCGAACCAACTACACAAAAATGTTGGGGTGGCCTTGTGAACACTATTAGAGGCTTCATTTTGGTTCCCTATGCTCCTCGTGCTTTCGGGCTACCCCATCTGGGTGTAGTCGCTTAAGAGCCCTGAGGCCCAAACACGCCATATCTTCAACATGTGATTTCTCATACTCTATGACACCTAGAGACATCTTGTTAGATCCTTGTACTCCATGTCGAGGCCCTCTATAAAATCCTCTCATGTTTTTTTCCATCTCCATCTAGTTCTTGTGATGTACTATTATTTGTAAACACAAGAAATAGTGCAGTCTAAGTCAGTGTAGCGCTGCCAGATAGTTTAGTTTACAAATAGAGTTCATGGGACCAAACCAACTACACTAACATGTCTAGGTGGCCTAGTGAATGCTATTGGAGGCTTCATTTTGGTTCCCTATGCTCCCCGTGCTTTCGGGCTACCTCATCCGGGCGTAGTCGCTTAAGAGCCCTGAGGCCCAAACACGGGATATCTTCGACATGTGATTTATCAGACTCCGAAACATCTAGAGATGTCTCGTCATATCCAAGAGCTCTATGTCAGTTCCTTATATGAAATCCTCTTTCAATTTTCTCTTTCTATATCCAGTTCTCTCTCTTTCCTATTTTTTGTAAAATCGAGAAATAGTAAAGTCTGAGTCAATGTAGGGCTGTTAGATGTTGTAGTTTGCAAACGGAAGTTCATGGGACCAAACCAACAACTCAAACACATCAGGGTGGCCTGGTGAATGCTATTAGAGGATTATTTTTGATTCCCTATGCTCCCCATGCTTTCGGGCTACCTCGTTCAGGCGTAATCGCTTAAGAGCTCTGAGGCCCAAACACACCATATCTTCGATATGTGATTTCTCATACTCCATGGCACCTAGATACATATCGTTAGATTCAAGAGATCCATGTAAGGGACCTCACAAAATAATCTCTTGCAGTTTTCTCTGTCTCCATTCGGTTCTATCGTTGTCCTATTGTTTGTAAACACACGACATAGTGTAGTTTGAGTCAGTGTAGGGCTACTAGATGCTTTATTTTGCAAACAGAAATTCATGGGACCAAACCAACTAACCCAAAACATCAGGGTGGCCTGGTGAAAACTTCTGAAGGCTTCATTTATGTTCCCTATGCTCCCCATTCTTTCGGGCTACCTCGTTCGGGCATAGTCGCTTAAGAGCCCTGAGGCCCAAACACGCCATATCTTCGACATGTGATTTCTCAGACTCCGTGGTACCTAGAGATGCCTCGTTAGATCTAAGAGATCCATATCGGGTCCCTCTACGAAATCCTCTCATGGTTTTCTCTGTCTCCATTCGGTTCTCTCGTTATCCTATTATTTGTAAACATGAGAAATAGTGCAGTCTGAGTCAGTATAGGGCTGTCAAAGGCTGTAGTTTGCAAACAAAAGCTCATGGGACCGAACTAGCTATGCCAACACATCAAGGTGGCCTGGTGAATTCTATTGGAGGCTCAAGTTTGGTTCCCTATGTTCCCCGTGTGTTCGGGCTACCTCGTCTAGGCTCAAAAGCCTCTCGCAGTTTTCTCCATCTCCATTCAGACTGAGTCAGTGTAAGGTTGTCCATTGCCAATCACCTGAATAATATAGGTGGTTCATACAATATAGGTGGGGAAATGAGAATTTTAATAAGAAATTTTAATAATATAGGTGGTGAAATGAAAAATTTTGTTTTTTGTTCCTTTCTAATATTTAGTTTTTCTTAGCTTCACTTGGCTTCGAGAATAATAAATTCTCTACTAACAGTGCCAACCACATGAAGGTGGAAGCTTTTTTGGTGCCAATAACCTACATAAACATGTTAGAAAGCAATTAAATATAATTTTAAATCATACAAAATCTTAAACAAAATCATTTAAGTAAATATTCAAATTAAATTCATGAACAACATACCTTTTTCAAATTCAATCCAATAAACCACAAGGATCAACTCTATTATTGACAGTAGCAAGAATTGCTTCATGATCTGATTCACGAACCTTCCATAGATTTTTGTTTAATGGCTGACCTTGATATTCGATCAATTTAATATTTGTTGCAAGGACCAAATGTGAATAGTTAAGTATCTTCCGATGTACTTCATAGTCTTCAAACAACCAAATGTTTGATTTTTTTATAGGATATCATCAAAGAAAAGTTCCAGTGAATACCACTGATCTAGTGGGATACTATTGGGCTTCACCATCAATGACTGTGGAAGTCAATTATTTTTTTCACTCTACACAACGAGAGAAGAAGTAGTTTGTTCCCTCTTTGTTAAATTTTGTTGCAATAACTGCAAAAATGTGCCCTATGTATCACAGAGTAAAATTGTTTAGTCAATTTATAAATACATTAAGAGTTGACTATTTAATAATTTATAAATCTAAAACATAGCATGTACATATATGTATGTACCTTGTTACGGTAAATCAGAGACTTGGTCAAAGTCAGGTGATGTTTTCATTTGATTTGAAGACCCTAAAAGTTTTAATGCTTGTGGAACTTGGTGTGTGTCGAGTGGAATTAGAGGTCTACAAGTCCACTTATCCACCCACTGCTATGACTCACATTCATTCCATAAAAAATCAATGTATGATATGTAAAAAGATTTCATGCACCTAGTATAAATAGTCCAAGCATTTGCATCTGAACTATGCAATGAGTGCATATCACTTGATCCTGCAACTACCATACAACCTTCAAAGTTTGTCAGATGTTGTTTCTCTATCAACCAAAAATATCTACGAACTGTTGATCTCTATTGAGATTCATGGCCCATATTCTTGACACACCAATCAACAATGCTTTTTGCATCTGTAAATTTAGCACCATCCTTGAACTTTAACTCTTCTCTTACAAGTGCTCTTTTCACACATGCTCCTACACCATCATGCTCTCCTTTTCCATGCCCTACCTCGGTAAAACTACATATATGTTGTAAATTTGTTTCTTTTTTCATCCTTCTTAGCCAATAAAATATTTGTGCATTCTTGAATTGTGATGTGCAGTTGTCCAACCAAATGTAATGTTCATCGAAACTAATGTTCCTCTCATTCAAGTTCGCATAAAACACTTGGAAACACCTTTGTACATATTCTGTAAAATGTTTATGATCATCAACGATGTAGAAATGATATTGTCTCAATATTTTTCGATCTTTCTCAATGCTTTCACAAGAGTGCATGAATGTTATATACACGAAAATAGAAACTTGCACTGAGTTATAATATTGAGACTGAACCTCCATTTGTGGTTGCAATGTGTATTTCTTTGGAAATTCAACTACTAAAACAATAGTACCAAGTGGGAATGTGTCCTTGCTTAACATGAACTGTTCATCTAACCATCGAGCTCTATGTGTGTGCCTTGCATACTCATAAAAAATTTCCTCTCTGAATTTTACCATATATTATAATACAGGTAATTGTTTTGTAACAAGCTCACACCTCTTAGATTATTTTCCATCTTTTAATTGATATGCCACCGATTTCTATTTGGTGAAATCAACCAATTCTTTTCCTATAGAATATGTACTCTCCCTGTCGATACAACTTTTTAGATTTCGCAAGCCACCGCATACATTGCACATTCCATCCAAACATTCTTTGCTATAAAAAAATTATCTTCTTGATTTTTCACAACATATTATCGGAATAAATTCCCTTGAATATTTTTGTGGGACAATTATTCCACACTCCTGTAACATGATTTCAGTATGTAAAAACACTATGTATTTGACAGAAAACATCATAATATATTAAAAATTCAACATGATGCCTACAACAACAAGTGGTACATGAGTGATTGATTTTCACATAAAAGGGTTGGTTCATTTCAAAGAATCTTTTGCTAATGTTAATTTGTAAATTTTCATGTTTAAACTTAGAGAACATTTCTGTTTGAGTCATATCTAATAAATTTTTTGCACACGATTCACAATTACGAGAACCTATTCTTCTTTTTACTGTATCTCTTCTATTCGGTGACACCCTTGTGTTCTCAATCCAAAATTTTACAATTAATTCTTTTAGAATATCAGATGTATTCTTGTCTTTTTGTGGAATTCTACTAGAGAAAGCCCAATAGTCAATGTCATTGACTAACTCAAGATTTTTACGTCTTTCTATTGCTTTCATTAGTGTTTTTTTGTTTAGCTTCAAAGCACTGCTTGTTTTTCTAATCAAGCATTTATTAATTGTTTTATCACTTACTATATAATTAGTTAGTGCACATCATGTAGCATTACTATCTTTGGTGCATCTTTTTCCACCTATAGCTTGGTATGCTTTATGTATGTTTTCAACAATTGATGCATTTTGATCAACAACATTAGATGTTCTTAACCTCAGGGTTTTCATTATAGGTCTCATCTTAATTAACTTTATAAATGAAACAAATAATTGACATCTTTGTGCGTCATTTAAATTCTCAAAGTAATTATCCCAAATTCCACTAGCTTTTCTTCTCACATTTATTTCAAACATTTTGTTAGGCATTGGTTTTAATGTTTTCATCAATTTCAATTAAGTGAATTGGTTTTCTTCGTGAAATGGAAGGAGGTGTTCTTAGAGGTGAAGATTCATTTACAAGGTTACTTTCTTCATTCAGTGTTTTCATACAAATTTCGGGGTTAACATTTGGATTCTCAAGTAAGGGTTCAACAATTGGATTTATATCAATTTTTTTATCCATACCAACATTATCATTCAATTCAATATCATTATTCATTGCAAAATATTTATTCTCTACATTTTCATTATGTATTTCATCCCAATTTTCTAATACATTAGCTACATTTGATATAGCAGATGTACCTTTCCCTACTCGAAGTTTTTGCATTCTCTACAATTTCTTTATTCTCTTCTCTTCCAATTTCTCTAGTTTCTTATTCTTGACTTTCCTCTTGTCCTTAGCTCGACATTTATCACCCATGATTAGAAAAAATAAACTAGTGGGGTAGGGGACAAAATGAAATACTAAAAAATCATGCAAGAATGTAGAGAATATTGCTAGATAAAATAGAATGTTTGCAGAATTCTTGTGAAAGAGATGAAAGGGACATTGGGGGGGCATAAGATATAAAACAAATAAAAATGCGTACGCGTTATGCAACATGTACGTGTTACATATTGGGTATGTAATTTTTGTTTTCTCTTTTCCCAAGCCATGCCTCAAGGCTTGGGATCTGGTTTGGATCCCCAAGCCTAAGGCATGGACCTACACAATAACAACAAACATCAATTTTTTATAAGAAAATGTTAAAATGACGCTTCCTCTATGATAAATCAAAATAAAACAATCGATCCATTTTTAAAAAAGTTATACCACGACATAGAGTAGAGTCTCTTCTTTCTTAAAATATAATTTTCCATATTTCCTTACTAATATAAGGTATCCATATTATTTATTTTCTAACTATGCATTTTTATAGCTATTTTTTGAAGTGTAAATATGTCTATCTTTCATTGCGTATCTTTTTTTTGGGTGATCAAAATTTAAAAAAAAATTATACTAGCCCAAACTAGGCATAATTATATACATATTAAAAAAAACCTAATTTTCGATATTTTTTATGTAGCTATGGGGGGCATGGTTGGAGCTCCATTATTTTTCAAAAAATATAATTTTATGTACTATAAAAATCATAAATAAAAAAATATTCACTAAAAAAATCTAAAAAAAAAATGGAGCCCAAACTAGATGCTCCTAGCTATCTTTCTACCAAAGGGTTTTCAAAAATACTAAATGGTGCTAAAAAAATGGTGGGGGGCAAGAAATTCACTCTATTATGTTTTTTAACAAAAATAGGAGCATCTATTGGTATTTTAGTTATTTGACCCACTTAAACTTATCCATTTTCAATAAAATTTAGTAACTTAGAAACTAGACTCAAAATGCTACGATTCATATATCTACAACATCTTCCAATTTTGAGTTTAAGTATTTCAAAAAACTCATACAAGTTGAAGTTTTTTTTTTCAAAAAAATGCGTCCACTTAAGACCCCCTGTTGGCCCCCCAGATTGGTGCACTTACCCAAAATGTAAATGTGTATTTCTTCAATTTTACTCATCTATTAACTTAAAATTTTGCAGAGTCCAAAGTTACTTGCACATTAAGAATATTCTAAGTTAAATTACAGTTTATATCATATACATTGACTAACCTCTATGTTGTAGGATTCATCATAGAGATTTGTAACACTTACTCATTAGATAACCACTTTTTATGTAAGAAATATATTTTGTGCAAACTAAGGTATTTTTCACTTCAAAACATGCAATTTCCAATTACACACTTCAAGGATGGGAAAATCTAAAGAATAAAATTTAATAACATGTCATTTTACAATGTCAAGATTCACCACATTCCCAAAACTAAGAAAAAAATTTCATTCATAAAATCATCATATCAAAAATTTATCTCTTGAACAACTATATTATCTCTACAATATGCTCTATCATTAGTTCTAAGGATACAATTTGATCAAAACATTACTAAACATGTCATTTTCATGCAAAAAAAAATCAGTTTTTATTTTCGTCAGTTTGTTTTGAAAATATAGAGAAGTGTCAGGATGCAATATTTGGTGTTGGTCAACTGGTAAGTCCCACCCCACCCATTCATATTCACAGATTCTAAATTACATTTTGCATGCAAATCTTGTTTGGGTCATTTTTCCTTCATATTATCACTATTATTAAATATCTCACCGACAAAAAGCAATAAAAATTAGTTAGTGTAACATTATAGTTCTCACATGGCACTCTTGCAAGATCCTATTACTAATATTATTCAAAATTCACTTAAAGTATTCCTAAATCTAGTAAAAGTAGTTGCAAAAAATATAGAGTAGTCCTAGTACGATAATGAGGAATTCATACAGATCAAAGTCTCTATCTTCCTCCATTTCCAAGCATCAAAAAGGTGAGAGAGTAATTTTTTATGCCAAAAATAATTACTTCCAATAATTTAAAAAGGTCTTTGACATAAAAATATTTTGGTCACATTCCTAAGGATTTACACATTTTAGTACTATGATGTTTGGTACACTGTATACTACATAACTATCCCACTATCATGGTGTTAACAGGCACGAGGGAACATTAGGTTGTTGGTTACCTATTTAGATTTATTGAAGGTCATAGGATAACTACATGAGGCTTGATCATGCAATTAGGGAATGTAGTAAAACACCTTAATTAATTCACGAGACAGGAGTAAGACCGCTAGTCCATCCTCACCGTAGAATTTTGTTTTATATTTTTATTTGACAATGATCTCGTGAAGTTTTAGGTAGGTTACTAGGTTTCCAATTTAATACAAGAGATTACATTTCATCTTGAAGTTATGTGAGAAATAACAACATGCATAAAAGATCATTACAAAGAAAGAAAAGCACACTTCAATTTATAGGTGTATATTTTCAAAGGATAATAAAAGATCCTTCTTAGTGTAGACTAACTAAAAACACTATTCATAGTCAAGTAGAATACATTCTTTCATCAATTGAAAATAGTATTCACCTTTACAAAACAATGGATCCCAAAAATACAAATAATAAAGAAACTGTTTCCATTGATATAGAAACATGCATTTTATTTCATAGCCCCATGAAATAAAATGTTGTTGTAGAGAAATAATGGAGTGTAGCAAATGAACTAGCCTGCAACAAATTTTTAAGACGAAAACATTTCCACAACTTTTTTTAGTGGCATAATACCATCATCCACTTACATGTCAACAATGAAAAATGATTCAAACATCCATACCTTTGGTACAGGTGTATAGTACATGGCAAAAAAAGAAATTCATTTAATAAGATATGGAAAATGAAAAAAAATTATTGGTAATTTTGAAATATCTTATTGTGACTAAATCTTGAAAAGAATGAAAACATTTTTTAAATTTCTCCTGATATGTTATGTGTTATAGCATAGTACAGGTTATGGTCTATTTCTATAAGCCAATTTTTCCTTGGCGAATAATTTATAAATGTGTTAAATACATTCAAGCAACTACTCTCTTTAGTTAACTATTGTTTGATGTAATCCTTCCAACAAAAACTTAGAATATGATTACAAAATTTTAGTGTCACTTTACAAGTTGTTTTGTTTCAATTTCTTAAGAGTAGAGGTACTTTAGATATAGTTTTGATTGAATACATAATTATAAATTTAAATTCCAATAAATTAACTATTATTTCATTTAAAATGTTTTTTTAGAACAAAAAAATGCATACCACATAATAGAAGCAATATTGATTTTACTATTTTCAAAACTACACTTTATTGACTAATTTGGTTTTTATTTGTGATTGTCATACCAAAAATCCTATGGTTGAGCTTCATATTATTGATTCCTTTTGTTTAAATTATAAACATGTTGTTGTCTATTGACAATTTTAGTATATTTAGTTATATGTTGTAATGCCCGTAAAAACAACCCACTTGAGACCCAAGGAACAACCTAGGATTAGATAGGAGAATTATGGAATTATTATTTTTGTTTAAAAGTGTCTTCAACCAGGTTATAAGACAGAAGTTGTCATAAAAAGGTTTGAAATCAATACTATTTTACTGGATTGTATTTTTTTTCTTTATTAATAGTTATTAACGGTTACAAGGTCAAAATTTAGGGTTAGAAAGTTCAATTAGGTTAGGAGGGTGATATCACACTACACCACTCTCTAACTGGCTTAAAATATTCAACTTGATTTTTCTCAGATTTATCACTCTCAAAAATTCCATAAAACATTTGCATTAGATAGTAAATTTCCTCATCTTTCTAATGATATAAAGAAGTCCTCCTAACTCCTCATTTGTCAAGTTATAGGCCGATAGGACCTTGGAAAATTTTCCCTTACGGGAGGGGAGAAAATTTTCCCATGTGCAGGCTGGCAAAGTGGGAAAAAATTTGACACATTTTCTTTCTCTTGGGGCAAAAACACGATTTACCTCCGTTCGCCCATGAGCCCAAAGAGGACACGTGTCATCTTTACAACACCCTAACAGAAAATTGGGTCATCAGAGTGATTTAAGACATTATGTATTTTGGCCAAAAAGTGCTAGGGCTCAAAATGGTTTGCACCTTCACTGATGCCTAAGGTGCTACATGTCAAGCTCTGATTGGTTGTGGGATGGAAAGGCAGTGGGGAAAATTAAGAAAATTTTCCGAAAAAAATTTCCGAAGCGCTAAGTTAAAAATGGATCTGCTCCTCCACCAATGCCTCATGGTGCCATGTGGTAGCCTCTGATTGGTTGCGGGGTGGCGGGGAAAATTAGGAAAATTTTCCCAAAAAAAAATTTAAAGGCTAAGTTTAATGTTGCGGACTCACAAAAGACAACCAAAGGGTAAAAACGGGGCGGCGGGTCCGTGTGGGAAATTTTTACATTTTTTTTTTGACTTAAGTGATTATTTGACCAAAAAGAAAGGCCTGTGGGTTAGCGGAGTGGTGGGAGAATTTCATTCCTTTGGCATTTTTTTTTACCAAAAGCGGTAAGGGAAAATTCGGGCACACAGGTCTGCCAAGAAAATTTTTCCCAATTTTTTTGTACAGTTGGAATTATTTTATGATGCCAAATGAAGGAAAACTTCAAAAGGCCATAAATTTTGATAAAGAGCTTGGTTTTGAGCGAACGAGGAATTTTGATAAATATCTCGACATCCTCTTTACAAAAGAATCATTAAATTTTGATTTTTATAAAGTTTAAGGAGATAATTTCAAGAAAACAATTTGAGGGCTTTGAAAAGGCCAAACTGGTAAATTTTAACTTATGAAATTTTAATCAATTGATCTTCTTCCTTCCTCAACTTGTCCATTAGACATGGAGAATTGTTAATAGATGGATTTATGATGGATCTGGAAGGTAAGTTTGTTTTATTGAGCTCCAATTTGAAAATAAACAACCTTGACAGAAAAAAAATGGTTTGAGCCTGATTTTGCTAAGTTTTCCAAGGAATTCCTTAAGTATTTTTGTCCAATTGAATTCATTTAGGCCATACTACTTAAATTTAATTGTTCAATTTTTTATTTCATTGTTACAGGTTTGAACTGTGCATTTTTGGATAAAGTATTTGCCAGCTTAAAAATACAAAAAAAGAGATCAAATTTTAAAGGATCTATTCACCATTTTCATCTTCCAAGTATTAGAATTCATTCCAATTGTAATCTAATACATTTAGTTGATTAAATTCAACTATTCAAAAGCTAAAATACATATCTAATTTCCAAATTTTACATATTTCAAAAGACATAGTATTACACTTTCTTCATATGCATTTCTTTCTTTCAAACAAAGATTACAACTCACATTTAGATGATCAAATTCAATACAATGATGCAATTTGAGGAAGGTATAACAATCCTTTATTGATTTCAAATACAACTTTACAACTTTTCTTTCATTCATCAAATTCCTCATACAAAATACAATTCTTTCACATTCCTTCAAATGCTGAAAATAGAGTTTATCTCTTTCACATTACAATATACAAATTTCAAATAAATAAAACATATTTCCAATACAAAAAGTTACAAGTTCATCCACTTCAATTGGGAAAGGTTACAATATGGTTTTATTTCACAAGGAACTATCAAACTATCTTTTTCTCAGCTCTAGAATAGCAACAAGCAAATTTCACATTCTTCTAATTTGATCACCACAAGAGTAGGGAAAAGGAAAATCTCTCCACCCAACCAAGACATCTAATGAAAAGGAGAATCCATCCTTCTTCATTGGCCCCTGAGCCCTAACCACAATACAATAAAAGATGTGATCCAACTCATGGTAACAACAAGCTTCCACAAACACACAAGTAACATTTTCACAATAAAAAAATTGTCCAAAAATATAATGTAGTTTACAACTACATTAAAGCATGACAAACATTACTGAGGCTTCATCAAGCAAGCCAAAGGAGCAAGAAACTATGGGGGATGCTTCTTATGCCTCCCAAAAGGGGAAATGGGTATCACCACCTGAATTACAAACCGCCAAAATATAGTATATCAAAACCCTAACATTCCTTATGCCTCCCCCAAGTACCCCTTATTCCTCTCATTTTCCTTATGCCTCCCCAACCTCTTATGGCACCCCATAACGAGTAAAGAAATGCAAGCTATTTCTTTGTAATGTGGAACCTAAATCCCAACTCCCTCCACCCTTATACGTCCCTAAAGCACACATGTGCCTCCCACAAAATAAACCCCATAGTCTTCTACTACACCATCCTAGGCCATCTACCCAACAGCCCACAAAGATGCCAAAACATTCACACATTAACATTTACATTAATAAAAGAAGATCATTTCAAGAGCCAAGATCTTACCTCTCCATGATGGAGTTTCCCAAGTTCCAAACAACAATTGTTTCCAAACAAACAATCCAAAAATCCACCAAACAACAAGCATGCAACAATCTTCAAACTTCTCTAAAAGCAAGAGCTCCCAAAACAGCAAGGAATTCACCCAAGAATGAAGTCTCCAAAGTGAAACAACCCAAAACAAGGCAAGGAATTCAAATTTTATAGAAGAGGCAAGGGAAGAGGATGAGGTGGATCCATGTAGGATTCCACATCACACATCCTCAACCCCAACCCCAAAAGTCAACTTCATTCTCCAATGCATAATAAATAGGTGGTGAATAATATGACAGTTTACTTACATACTCAAATCCAACCCACACCCCAAAGGACTGAAATTAAACCATGTAAGAAAAGTGCAATTAAAACTTACAATTTGACTTACGCAAATGTATTATAAAAGTCTAAAATCAACCCTCCAACCATAGGTATGGTTGGTAAATAAATTTAAGAGGTATGGGACAAGTTTAAGTTGTCCCACAAGCCTTCAAAATCAGCCTTCAAGGACAAATTCGAATTTCCAAGAAGGTGGAGTGTTTCACACTCAAAAGTTAACTTACAAATCACTTACACATCTCTTACAAAACTTTAATTCAATCCCAACAACTCTATTAATTACTTTCTTAAGACATATTTTAATTTATTAACTTAACTACATGATTACTCACAATATTACACACCATTTAATGGATAAAGAAAGGATCAATGCACCACAAAATAAACACATGCAATCATAAACAAAGGAACCAATAAATAAATACACATAACCCCTTGCTCACATTTAAAGGTGATCACCCCCCCATGGGAATCCCTAACACACACAAACATGCAAAAACAAATACTAGTTTCCATGGTGACCTTGTTGAATTCATCTAGAATTACAATTTGTTTGGTCTCCAATCCCCTGATGTTTGTTGTGATATTTTAACCTGCAAAACACGAATACCTCCTTCAGCCTCATGGCCATATCAGAACATCCAAAATAATATAAATAAAATTCCAAAAACATCTAGATATATGGATCACAACAACATCTAAGCAACCAAAAAGATCATTTTCAATTTTACTCAACAACTATATCATCATCAAATAATTTCCATTTCTAGGTCTAATGAAAATATCCAAATATCACATGTCTGAACAACATCCATAGTGTAACCATGTCAAACAGTATATCAACATCAATATCCAAAATGTCTTGAATAATCATCATGCATCATAATTGAATCAAGTCAACAATAATCCATGATCTAACATCTAACATCATAATATAATAAAGTCCATAATCATGTCTAGAATATAATCAATAGTATCATGATCAGTATGAAAAAACATGTCAAAGGGAACTGGGCACTACATATGTTATTTAGTGAAGTTTCAATAGATAACTACATTATGAAACCTTACCCATATCCTTCTACTGTTCTATTTAAGATTAGTATTCAATTGTTTACGTCATTTATTTATATTTGTTTTTTGATTAGTTGTTCAATGAAATTTTAGTTACCTTAAAGAGTTAGGTATGTGACAGAGGAAAATATCTGTTAAAATGAAAAAACAAAAAATATCTTCTGGAATGTGTTCATGTGTAGATTGAAAACTTAAAGGACTATTTTGAATCTATAATGCCAACAAAATTTATGGTTTATTTTAGTTCACCTTTTAATGCTATGATCTTGAGTTTATTTAGTGGTTCCAGTTTTGATAGATTTTAATATATTACGTAAAATAATGATCCTATGGTCCTCAATGTATTCCAAAATTCTTTAACTATTTTCACATTCTAATATAATTGTTGACCAATAAATATTTTATAATAATCCAAAATATTGAGAAGGATTACTTTGAAATGATTTACCATTTAATGATATTTAATTTAGAAGGTTAAAATTAAAATATAATGGGATTTTTGCAATCTCAACTACCAAATGAATACTGACATATTTTTCAGCATCAATGACTTGGAGAATATTTCAAATCGATTGTAAAATATTCTCTCCTAACTATGTGAATTTAATGTTTACTACTCTTTCTACCTTTCTCAAGAATCTCTCTATTCTAAAAGACCTCTATATATTTGAGGCATTTTATATCAAGTTATTAAGGGAAAATTTGAGCAGCGAAGCTCTCGTGAATTTTTAATACAAGTAGTTTATTCTCCATATTTTTTGATCTCTTCTTTAATTTTACCTTACATGTCTACGTCCTAAAATCCCTCATCTGGTATCGTAGCAAAAATCCTCAGTCTGGGCGTGTAATTTTAGACCAATGTAGGATGTGTTTGCATTTTCTCAAAGGTCACAGTTTCGCTCTTTTAAATTTGTGTGATTTTTCTTGTTTAAATATTGTTTTTTATTTTTAGCCATGGATAGTACTAGCAAATGTCTACTCCATGCCAAAATCCATATTTTTAATGGTAAAAAATATGATTATTAGGAATTTATGATAAAAACCCTTTTGTTTAGTCAAGATACTTGTGATTTTGTTTAAAATGGATTCCTAGAACCACAAGATTAAGTTGGATATAATGTTGTGTCATAAGCAAACAAGGATCTACTCAAATAACATAGGAAAAGGGATGAAAAAGCTCTAGTATTTATACACCAAGGTCCATATGTGTCTATAATATCTAGGGTAGTTGTAGCTATAGGTCTAAGAAAGCATGGTATATCTTAGAAACTACCTATCAAGGCACCAGGTAAGGTAAAACTTGCAAAACCACAAATGTTGACGAGATATTTTTATAATATTCATATGAGAAAGTCTAAAAGTGTTGACTCATTTTTTACCCACGTGATGGGTGTAGTAAATTAGATTAAGTCCCATGGAGAGACCTTATAAGACCAGAGGATTATAGAAAAATCCTTAGGATTCTACCATCCAAGTTCAACTCCATTCTTGTTTCCATTGAAGAGTCAAAGGATTTGACTCAAATTTTTGTAGATGAGATAATGGTATCTCTACTATCCCATGAAAAAATACTTAACAAATATGCAAGATTCTCAGTAGAACATGCCTTTAAGAGTCATGTTTTAGTTATTAGAGACAAAGGAAGATTTGTGAATAGAAGAGGAAGAGGAATATTTCATGCAAGAGGAGGTAGACCTCAACGTTCAAGTGATCAAGAAATCTTCATATCCATCTCTAGCTAGTTTTCAAGCTGAGTGAGAGGAAAACAATCTACTCACATTCATTCACAAGAAGAAAGGTGTGACAAGTCTAATATACAATATCATTATTGACAAAATGCATGGGCATTATGCTAGTGAATGTAATAAAATAGTATGATTTAAGCAAACAAAGTGTTAAGTTTTCAAAAGAATGTAATTCTGGAAGTTCAAATCATGGTTCTATGTTTATTATTTGTCATGTTGCTAAAGATATATTCACATAATATGTATGGTTCTTGGATTCTAGTTATAGTAACCACATTAAAGGTTTAGAAGAATTATTTTCTAGTATAGATGAATTTTTCCAGTCTAAAGGTAAAATTGTGTAATGATAACAATTTTTTAGTAATTGGAAAAGGTACCATAATTATTAAGAAAAAACAAGGAGAAAAGAATTTCATTCATGATGCCTATTATGACCTTGGATTGAAATACAACCTCATGAGTTTGTGTCAGTTGATATAGAAAGGCTACAAAGTGTATTTTGAGAAAGGAGAATTTATTGTTTTGGCTTGAAATCCAAGTAACAAGTTGATAACCTAGGTGGAAATTACAAGAAACAAAATGTTCCCATTGGAAATAAAAAGTGATTTGAGCTTAGCAGGCGCTAGCTCTTATTCTTGTATGGCTCATGGAGACCTCACCGAAGGATTATCTCGGTGCCTATCGTTCACTAGCTCCAAGAAAATGTGAATTGCAAAAATATTCTCAAGAAGGTTTCTAAAGCCTAGTGGGAGTTAGGCATTCTCGACGTCAAAGACAAATAATATTTTTTTCAGGAAGTTTTATACACCATAGTGGGTGCTAAGATTCCTCTAAGTAAAAAAAATATATCAATTTATTTTTCAAGAAAGTTTCTCAACCCTAACGAACAGTGGGATTCTTCCAAGAAAGCAAGAAAAACATTCTCAAGGAGTTGTCTTAACCCTAGCAAGCACTAAGGTTCCTCCAAGCCATGATGAACAAAAAATTTCTCGAGGTGGGTTCACAACCCTAGGAGGCACTAAGGTTTTGCAAGGTCAAGATGTGAAAAAAATTTCTCAAGAAAGTATTTCAACCCTAGCGAGCACCAGCAATTTTTCAAAGAAGGGTGAAAATAAAAATTTTCAAGGAGAAGGTTTGAGCCTAGCAAGTGCTAGCTCTCAAACATCAATGGGTGAAGAAAAATATTTTGAAGAAGGATTTTAATCCTAGCTTGTGCTAACTCTAAATCACATATGTAATTTCAAGACCCCACTGAAAGAAGATTTGAAAGCATGACATCTCCATATGCAGTCCAAGTCAGGTAAGGAAAATCCATCTTGGATTTGGAATTTAAGGCATGCAAACTTACATTTTAATGCCATAAATTTTCTCCACAAGAAAAAACATTTTGAACGAAATACCATTGATCGATCCACCTAAAATGCTTTGCCAAAGTTACATTCTTGGGAAGCAGCACTGGGAAATATTTCTTATTGGAAAGGCATATAGAGCTTAGGATGTCCTTGAAATTGTCCACACAAACATATGTGGACCTATGAAAAAACCCTCAATAGGTGGAAGCACGCACTTGATTACCTTCATTGATGACTTCAGTAGGAATACATGGGTATACTTCCTAAAGCACAAGTAAGATATTTTTTAGTCTTTTAAGGAATTTAAGGGCATCATTCAGAAGTAGAGTGGTCATATTATTAAGTAACTGAGATCAGACAAAGGTGGAGAATATTTGTCAAAAGAATTTTTGAATTTTGTCAAGGCAAATGGAATACAAAAGCAGGCTAACAACAAGGTATACACATTAGCGGAACGATGTAGGAAAAAGAAAGAATAGGACTCTTGTGGACATGTCCAGAAGTCTATTGAAGGAAAAATAATAACCATATTAGTATTGGGAAGAAGCGGTTGCCTTTGCAGCCTACCTATTAAATAGGTGCCAAACAAAAATTTTCATGGACAAGGTTCCTTAAGAAGCATGGAGAAGAAGAAAGCATAGTGTTTCACATTTAATATTGCTTGAATGTTTTTTGTATTCTCTAGTTATTAAAGAATTGAAAAATTAAAGGCATATAGAGATGAAAATGCATTTTTGTGGGTTATAATGAGCATTTAAAGGCATATAAGCTATATAATACCATCACTGAGAAGGCTATTATAAACATAGATGTTTATTTTTTAAATAATTAAGCTTCGGATGGAATTATTGATAAAGAGCATGGTATCTCTTTATAGGTATCTCATAATGAGTATGATGTTGAAGAAAACAGTGCACATAATAGTCAAACAATCCACAAGGGCTCGCTCCAACAACAACTCTAGTCCGCGGCCCCGCTGGTCAAAAGAGTGTAGTAGTAACTCAACACTTTACACCAATAACTTATAGCCATTAAATAACTAACTCAAGAGATAATTTCAATAAACCTACTCCAAAGAAAGTATGGAGACCTAGAACAAACGCTTAGTCTGATGAAGCCTCAGGGCATGCAGGAACTACAATTCTACATAATAGTGATTCATCCAATCCAACAATGGGAGAACTCAGATCTCATTTCATAAATGCTTCCAAGAAGATGAGAAGTCTAAGGGAGATATATGATCAAGATTATCAAGAGGAAGAGCTTATACTCTAATTTTACATTGTTTTCACAAGCTAATTTTATTTATTTTGAAGATGTTGTAGAAAATCAAGAATGGATAGAAGCTAAGCATGAAGAAATCAATTTAATTGATAAGAATCAAACTTGGGATTTAGTCAATCTTCCAGAAGGAAAGGATGTTATTATTCTCAAGTGCTTCTATAAGACCAAATTCACTGCAGATGGCAATGTTGAGAACCACAAGGAAAGGCTAGTAGGAAAGGGGTTCTCTCAATAGCCCAGAATTTATTACAATGAAACATTCACATTGGTGGCTAGAATTAACACAGTTAGAACCATCTTACCCATAACAGCTCAGAATAAATGGAAACTATACCAAATGGATGTCAAGTCAGGATTATTAAATGGTTTTCTAGAAAAAGAATTTTATGTTCAATAGCCTTATGGATATGAAATATATGGAGAATAACATAATGTCTAAGGAGTAAATAAGGCATTGTATGGTTTAAAGAAAGGTTCGAGAGTCTTGTACAACATAATATGTTCATATTTTCTACAAACTAGATTCAACACAATCAGTAGTGAGAAACCCTATACATCAAGATGAATGATAAATGTCATATTTCAATAGTTTGTTTGTATGTTGATGACTTTATATTCACTTGAGACCTATCTATTCACTTGTTTAAGTCAGCCATGAAGAAGTAATTTGAAATGAAAGATCTAGGGTTGATGAAATACTTTTTAGGAATAGAAGTGACTAAATCTGAAGAAGGCATATTCATATGTCAGTCCAAGTATGAAAATTATGTGTTGAAGATATTCAATTCACTAGAAAGCAATCCAACAATAATACTAGTTGCTATGGGTCTCAAATTTGTTAAGCACAAGATAATACTAAGAGGGGGGGTGAATCAGTATTATGATATTATTTTAAATTTAACACTTAAACTCAAATTTGTAATCACAATTAATCAGTTTCACAGTGAATATATCAAAGCAATAAATGAATGCAAAGAAAACCAACACACTGCAAATAGATAGGAATTTACGTGGAAACCCATTCAGGAGAAAACCACGGAGAAAATCTTCTTTATTATATTTCTCAAATGCTTGTAGGCACTAACCTATGGGAGGCACCAATCCCCAAGTTACAATTTTGTAGGCACCAACTTACAAGAGCACCAACCCTTTTTACTAAGCACCAACTCAACAAGAGATGCTGATCTCTTCAAATATGAAGGCACCGACCTTCCTTATGAAAAACAAACTCTTTCCTATATTTTATGTTGCTACTGGTTCAACAGATGATAGAAAAAAAAATGCTACTAAGAATATTCTTCTGATTTATTTCAGTCCCTTCACGTATATAAATTGCTGCAACTCTTCATTAAAAATAAATTTGCCCTTCACTCCTTTATATATTTCATATTCTGCTCTTCTTCTTCTCTCTCTTAAACTTGAATGAAGCAATCAAATTGCTTGCCTAAATCAAATGATTCCATCTACTTATATTTCCTTCTCACATCCTTTCGAAAGACACATCATTCCAACCAACACAACCTTTCCATTATTTAATTAACCATCGTTTATTTTAATAATGCAAATACACATGTCGGCCATAACTATAAAGTGGCGCTATTTTCCAAAGGGGGTCATCAAAAATGAAAAAAAAAAAATTATATGTATTTTAAACCATACTATGGACATATTTAGTGCTCCTTTAATCACCCCTTATCATACTAAAACATGGAGATTTAATTCTGTCATTTGATTCTTCGTTTTCCCCATAAAACATGGCATATGAACACCTTAAAATGTTGATATCTCTCTCCTATATTCAGCTATGTATATCTCACTTAAACCATGATAATCCTTATGCAAAAACACTTCTTTTCATGTATTTAAACTTTCATTTTCAACCCTTCTATACTACTGGTTATTTCCATTACTTTTACCATTTCCATCAAAATTCGTCAACATCCGTCAGTAGTTTTGTCAGCTTCCGTTACATGATTCCGTTAACCAAATACATCAATGATTAAGCCTTTGACATCAATAACAATATTTCCAACAAAATTAAGTAAAGAGGATAAGGGATCCAATGTTGATCCAACATTGTACAAAAGACTTATTGGAAGTCTAATGTACTGTACGACAACAAAGTCTCATCTCAAGGTTCATGAAGACTCCCAAAGAATCACATTGGTTGACACGAAAGAGGATACTAATATATGTTGTTGGTACTCCAAATTATTGTATTTGGTATGCACCATCTGCTGATTTAATATTAATCAGATACATGGACAATGAATGTGTGATGCATTATTTTTAGCAAAAAAACTTTAAATTGTCATAACTTTTGATTTGGGTGTCCGTTTCAGTGTGTTTTTTTTCAACCACTTGTTTTGATGAGATGAACATGGTATTCTTAAAGTTACTAAGAGTTTTGTTGGCAACTCAAGTTGGGAGTTGTTTTTCCTTTTTAAGACACATTGTAATTCATCATTTGGTAACGAAGAAGAGAATTTATTTTCTTTTGAGTTCAAAGTGTTTTGCAGTGTATTGAGTGTGTGATTGAATTTTGCCTACATTAATGTGCAGGTAACATTGATGACTTGAAAAGTTGGTTATGTATTTAATTTTGGTTCAGGTGCAGTCTCATGGGCATCCAAGATACAACTCATTGTCACTCTCTCGTCCGCAAAAGTAGAATATGTAGCATCCACAGCAACAGCGTATCACGTAGTATGGATGGGGAGACTTCTATCAAATTTGGAACACTACCAAGAAGAAGCAACGCAAATCTTTTTCGACAACAATTCAATCGTTACATTGTCAAAGAATCATGTGCTCCATAAGCAAAGCAAGCACATTGACACCAGATGTCAATACATCAGGGAGCTTGTCGATAATGGCGAGATATATCTAGACTTTTTGAGGTTTGAAGACCATTTTGCCGACATTTTCACTAAGCCTTTACCAAAGGATACTTTTGTGTATCTTAAAAAATGTCTAGGCATAGTTACATGGTAGTTAAGATTAAGGGGAGTGTTGGGATTTGTGTAATCTTAGCTACCAAATTAAGACTGACAAATTTTCTCAAAATAAAGAACTTGGAGAATATTTCCAATTGATTGTAAAATCTTCTCTCCTACCCATGCGCATTTAATGTGTACAGCTCTCTCTAGCTTGCTCAAGAAGTTTTCTAGTTTGAACGACCTCTATATATTTGAGACGTTTTGTATGCATTTTGTAAGGGACGATTTGACCAGCAAAGCTCTAGTGAAATTTTAATACAAGTAGTTTATTTTGCATATTTTTGCATCTCTTCTCTGTTTTACCTATGTGCTTGCATCCTACAATCCTTCAAAGGATTTACCATAATCTAAATTCTTATGTAGGATTACATTCAATTCTTAAGCAAGATTACTTTAAATGATATTTAAGGTAGAAGGTTAAAACGAAAACGAGATAGTTGGAACGGGAGAATAGTTATAGCATTTGCACTAAAACCTCCTTAAGCTAACATGAAAATAATTGCATATTGTTGCAAATAATTCCAATAATCATTTACTATGTTTAAGACGTACGAATGCAAAAAAAACACCAAAGATTCATTGCCTATTGGCTGCCTCCACACACTTTTACATGATAAAATAAAAAATGCACGCAACATGAAATTCTCATTTGTGCACGGCCATCACGGCCATCACGGCCATCATATGGGATGCATAAGTACTGATTCCCAAAATTATAAATAAAGCATTCAACCACATCAATATTCGTTGGTTAAAGTATTATCCAATTTTACTCGGAAAATGTGTTTAAAAGATTAATGGGACTGCGCCGCTCTTGGGAAGCGATAATTATTACCAAATGTGGATATAGGTGTATTGGACAAAACATGGACAAGATATTTCCACTGCGTTTTTTCCAATACCACCTATATCTATAATTTTAACCACTAATCGTTACACGATCTTGTTGAATTCTATAAATTAATGAAGTATTTCAGTATAGAATTTTTGTGTCGATGATTTTTCGTGAATAATATTCGATTTCAAGATTTCGAGGAAGCAATGTACACATGTTTTTTTCATGAATTGCATTCGAAGTTCTTTATTTAGGATAAGCATGTGCACATTCTTTTCCCCTTTTACATTTTAGGTTCTTTATCAATTTTTTTTATATTGAATATTTAATGGTGAACATGTTGGATGATATTTTTTTTTAGGTGGGGGGGAAAGGCTTTTCTTAATTTTAAGACAACATTTTTACACTATCATATTTATAATTGTAGACAATAACGAATTTTACAATTTCCATTATTTTGATTTTTGATGTTTAAAATGATGTTGTGAATTATTTTTTATTGTAGAAAGGCCAATATAAAATCTAATAATCCACAAATACAATATCTAAAAAATTATATTTATGATCATCCATTATGTATATAGTGGTTTATTTATGACCTATATTTTATATTTATCTACCTTAACTAATTAGAAATTATTATATTTATATATTGGTTAGTATGTATAAAATATGTATATAGTTTTCAAAATGTCTTATACGTTTTACAAGATGGATGATTTGAAAAAAGTTGTATGGAAAATTTATAGTAGCCACTAATTTTATGAAATTAAGTACAATTTAGCATCTACAAAATTATGTATGCAAAATCTATACTAAACACGATTTTTTTTAAATTCAATATAATATCTGCATTTATCTTTTGTCTGCATATAGAATGCCTTGTCAACATTTAGCAATATTATGTTAGAAATTTATTTATTTCTACAAGGAATGTTTTGTCAAGAATTTAGCAATGTTATATTAACTTTTTAAGAAATTTTATAAAAATAGAGAATTATTTGAAAAAGAGGGTTAGCCTCAGGGTAGAAATATTAACTTAAAATCAACAAATTCTATTGACAATCACCTTATGATTTGAAAAATATATTTACCTAAATTTGTTAACAATAAATGAATAATATTGAGATAAAATGTAAATTATATGAAATAAAAATTTGAAAATATGATGCGGGAGCATAACTTATGGAGGCCATAACTTTTGATATGACCGTTGGATGGTCTTGAAATTTTTAAGGTGGTAGATCATCATTAGTAATATGCCATGACCAAATTTTACACAAAGGTTGATGTCATTTCGACATATTTTTGGGGCTGGATTCCTTCTTCTAGTAGTCTAAAATTGGCTCTGAAACATTTGTTTTTATTTTCATCGAGGATGTAGAGTTTTAATAACCTATGTTATGCTTTATAGAATAAGCCAAAATTTTACGTGAGCCTTAATTTACGAAGGTATATTTTCTATGCAAAATTTGGGGCCCATCCAAAGTTGATTTACTAGTAGGCAATTTTTGGCATTTTAGTGTGTTTTGCATGTTAGGGTTTTTTTTAGAGCTAATGCAAAATAAAAGGAAGATGGTACTGATGTAAAATATTTTTTGTCGATTCCAAAATTAGAAGAAATCTATTTTGAAATTTCTAGTAATTTTGCAAACAATTTATGCATGTTTTCAAGGTCTTTCAACCTCTTACAGTTGAATCTACATCAAAACACTAGTGACAATACTCATACATAATGTAGTCCTAAATGATTCTTCAAATTTGAATGCATGATAATTTGAAATATTCCTTATTTAATCTAATATTTCAAAAAAATACTATAAAAATTAAGCGTTTCCTTTTAGGTAAAAATTTTTGCTTATATATAATAAAATTGAGATAAATGATTTGAGTTTTATCACTCAAGCTATTAAAAGAGTCAATTTTTTCAAAGATAATATTTATATCAAATATTTTCCACTTGAAAAACCACTACATACTCACAATTAAGCTTTCCTTTTAAGCTTTTCTGGTTGTGCTATAAAGGCCGACTACAATTTCTTCGTAAACAATCAGTAATGAAATCTGATTCATTTTTTTGTCGAATTTGTTCTATTTATAATTTGTATCTATTTAGTACAAAAATTATTAGGGACACATTTGTATTGTATATGTCTTATATAAAAATTATGGTTAATTTAATTAAGATGCTAACAAATGTTATCTTATAATTAATATAATACATTTTATATAATAGTTTTAAGTCATGCGAAGATAAGCATTGATTTAAAAAACTTATTAAATTAGAATGCATGTTTAGAAATATTTTATTATTCTGCAAGCTATTATGTGCAAAGTGTCTTAATACAGATTGTCAACTCTCGACATATGTAAATGAACTCCGCTATAAATTACGTATGCCAAAAAGAATCACCCATTGTTTTAATCCCTTCGTGGATAATTTTGTCGATTGTTACTGTTATTGATAACAAAATCCTAACACTTAGTACACATATATATCTATGCTTGGGATCTCCGTTTCAAATACCATGATCTCATTTCTATACCAACAATTGAGAACTCTATAATCTCAAGATCTATAATACCAATTGAGATCTCTATATCATCAAATTGCCCCTTGCTATCTTTAGCTTATAAAGCATAAGACAATATTGCAATCAATTTACAGTAATAATGCCGGAATACAGATGCTCATAAGACTTCTTAGATTAAGGTAGTGTTTTAAAAGACATTAATAAAACTTCAAGCCATAAAAATTAACTTCGGCTTTAGTTGTGGTGTAACATTATTGTAGTGCCCACTTCCCTTTGACACCTTTTGATAGTGATAATGACACTGTTGACTATACCATGGACATTGTTATAGTTTTGATTTAGTATGATGATTAGATGTTAGAGCTTGAATTATTGCTGACTCTGATTTATATATGATGCATTATGATTATTAGAGATATTTTATATACTAATATTGATATACTGTCTGACATGTTTACATTATAGATGTTGTTAAGACATATTATATTTGGATATTTTGAGTAGACCTAGAAAATAAAAATTTAAATCAAAATTGATGATTATGTAGTTGTTGATGAAATTTTGAGTGACACTGTTGATTGGCTTGATGATTGTTGTGATTCACATATATATTGATGACTTTGGAAGTATATTATACTCATTTGGATGTTTTGATGCGGCCACGAGGCCGAAGGAGGTATATGTGTTTTACAGGTTAAAATATGACAACACACATTAGGGGATTGGAGACCAACCATTTTAGAATTCTAGATGAATTCAACAAGGTCACCATGGCAACTTTATTTGTTTGTGTGTTTGATTGTTGTTAAGGATTCTCATGGGGGGATCACCTTCAAATGTGACCAAGGGATTTTATGTTTATTTTATTTATTTTCCTTGGTTTAATGTTGCATGTGTTTATTTTGTTGTGCTTTGAACTATTTCCTTAATTATTGAATGGTGTGTTAATTAATGTGAGTAATTATATTGTTAAAAATTAATTAATCAAATTGGGTCATAAGAACTTAAATATTAGAGCTGTTTGCCTAAAATTAAAGTGTTGTAAGAAATGTGTAAGTGATGCGTAAGACATAGCTAAGTTTATTTTGGAGTATGAAACACTCCATCTTCTTTGAAATTCGAAATTGTTCTTGGAGGCTGATTTTGGAGACTTATGAGACAAGTTAAACTTATCCCATGCCTCTTAAATTTATATACCAACCTTACCTATGGTTGGAGAGTTAAATTTAGCACTTTTTTAGGCATTTTTGTAAGTCAAGTTGAATGTTTTAATGTCATATTATTCACCCACCTATTTATTATGCATTGGAGAATGAAGTTGACTTTTGGGTTGCGGTTGAAAATGTGTGATATGGCATCCTACGTGGATCTACCTCGTCCTCTTCCCTTCCCTCTTCTACAAAATTTGAATGGCTTTCCTTGTTTTGGGGTTGCTTCATTTTGGAGACTTTATTCTTGGGTGAATTCCTTGTTGTTTTGAGAGCTCTTGCTTTGAAGATTTTTTTTTTTGGAAAGATTGTTGTATGCTTGTGCTTGGTAGTTTTAGATTGCTTGCATTGGGATAAAGATTGATGTTTTGGAACTTGGAACAACTCCATCATGGAGAGGTAGGAGCTTGACTCTTGAAATGCAGTTCTTTTATGAATGTAAGTGTTAATGTATGGATGTTTTGGCATGTTTATGGGTTGTTGGGTAGATGGCCTAGGAATGGTGTAGGAGAAGACTATGGGGTTATATTTTTTATGAGGCACAAGTGTGTTTTAGGGATGTATAAGGGTGGAGAGAGTTGGGATTTGGGTTCCACCTTACAAAGAAATAACTTGTATTTTTTTACTCATTATGGGGTGCCATACGAGGTTGTGGAGGAATAAGGAAATGTGAGGAATAAGGGGTACTTGGGGGAGGCATAAGGGCATGTCAAATATTTGAAATGATATATATATACATACATTTGTGGTTTTTTCTTAGGAGGTGATACCCATTTCCCCTTTGGAAGGAATAAGAAACATCCCCCATAGTTTCTTGTTCCTTTGGCTTGCTTGATGAAGCCTCAATAATGTTTGTCATGTTTTAATATAGTTGAAAACTACATTCTATTTTGGACTGTTTTTTTTATTATGATTATGTTGCTTGAGTGTTTGTGGAAGCCTATTCTTGCCATGAGTTGGATCACATCTTTTATTTCTTTGTGGTTGGGTGTGGTGCCCACATTTTACACACCCAAATACAGCAGTAAAATACCAGGATATATTTTTTTGAGTTACAATACACGCTACACACAACACAGCAAGGGCTCCAAGTACAGAACTCCACTCATATGCTACAATCACATAAATCATTAACTCACATAGACACATACAGATGTCATCGACACGTTGATGCCACACTTTTCCCAATGAACGAATACTAGCAATAACATGACCACAATAAAAAGGGACTTAAGAATTGACAACCCACCACAAAACATTACCATGGTTACATCTAGCGTATGTTAAACATCCAATAACATTATTATGTAAGAAAAAATTTCTTCCTTTTTCCACCTACATGTTCTAAAAATTCATTTCACCTTTAACTTATTATTCAACCATTTGATTTTTCTCCTTACCCTTATGTCAATCTTCATAACTTACATAAATATTTTCCATATTTCAAATTTTATACAAAATTATAACTCTCTCATTCTTATGTTAAGATTATGCTTCCCAAAACACTTATTCAAAGTTTAGAATTTAACCTTACTACACAAGTGAACCTAAGGTGATGTCAAGATGAAATCTTGGGATTAAGGAAGACGTATATTTGAGATAGAATTTTCCCGAAGAACATCCATTGATCACAGAATAGTTATTTCGCTACCATCATTATTATAGTTCAATAATTTTTTGAATTCCAAATTTGATTTTTTTATATGTATATCTTTTGTTTTCTCGACATTTGGTCACACCAAGGTAATTTATATTCTTTGCAATACATGAAAAAGTTTAATTAAGTTATAAGGACTCCAAAATTGACCTTAATCCTAATTTCCAATCTCCTGTGCAACATTATATGATATGCTCTTACATCGCACTAAGGTCTCGTTCTTGGCATCATCTCAAAAACAAAAGAGTTACGAAAGCACCTATCTGACATCTTAAGGAAGTACATGGCTAGGAGCATTATAAACTACACATGAACACAAGTGATATGTGTTCATGAAGATCCCATATCCTATCATTACACAATTTCGCATAAGAAATATTGCAAGATTACACTTTGTAAGGTTCTCTAGAATTGACATCTTTCAACTCAATTTTGCATGCACGGAGTTGAATTATAATTTTCTAACCACAAGTTAACATACAAAATGCACTAGGGTTTAGTTTAATTCCAATATGCACCTAATGATCTATGCCTCAACTATATATGATTTTAAGGAAAGCTGACATATCTATACTAAACCACCTTCAAGAAGATACCAAGATGTTATTTTGATAGAAACCAAGGTAACACCATTTAGTCGTTCCTTCGAACAAGGAATCAAAAGGTGACTTACATAGCGGTCTTCGCTACTCAACCTAGTGTCGGACCTGAAGAGAGGGCATTCTTCTTGCGATTACCAAAACTAGAAGGAAACCACATACTCTGGATAAAGTTGGACGATGACATTCCTAAAATATGGGTTCACGACCATGTCGCTAAACATATTGACTATGACAGTAAACTCCAACTAGGATTTTATTTACCTAACCAAAAGTGTTCAATCGAGTGCAAAGCTTAAGTTCATTCTTCAGTCTTAAATTTCTTATATGGTAAAAAGGATCACAGATGCGAGCAAATTATGCGTGAATATTTTATTAAGGTTGAGTGTTCCCATTAAAAATCTTTATTATGTTTGCAAGGTAAGAAGATAACCCAGTGATTAATTTAATTGTTTATTAAATACTGAGAAGGTACTACAATGTATTAACTTCAATTTCAATTTACTATGTATAAATCAAACCCCTTTTTTTTCCATACACAACTAAGAAACAAATTGAACTAGTGATTAGATGCACATTTCCTAAGTATCCCTACAACTAGTATATCATGCATATTAACAAATTTCAATTATAACTTTTCGGTAACAACAGACTCCATTAGACAGTTATTCATTTTACAATGACCTATAAAAATTACAATAATATTAATTAAATTACACATCACCTTTTTCGTCATCGTTCTTCCATCCTGTAAAACCCACATGAGCACGATATCAGTGATAAATCGCTGGCATGGCATCCACCCTAAACAATCATAAGTATCATTTTTCAGTTTCCCATTTACATCTGACAATAATTACAATTTGCAATCGAAATAAAAAGGTCTATAAACATGTATTCATTGCATTTCATTTTTCTTCATTTTGTAACCCAGGAGAGAGGAAGAAAAGGGAAGAGAGAGAAAACACCATTTTGTCAAAAATTCTATTTCACACAACAGATACACTAAAGGGTTTTAAACAGTTATTTGCAGGTGTTAAAAGTTTCCAGGGTGATTTGGCAACCCTACGAGGTTCCGCAGCTTTCTATTCTTACATTTTCTAACTAGCTACAAAACATTCAAATTGGGCTCAGAGGATAAGAAACTATCTTCCAAAGATTATCTTCAGATGAGCACACACACCACGATTAACTTTCTACGTGTCACCAGATATACCAAGAATTCATAGCAGCTGACGGATTTGAAAAAGAGTGAATGGTTTACATTTGGCGGTTAGTTCTCTAGGGCCACTGGTCGTAGTTCACCCAGTTGTAAAATGCCAAAAGTTAGCTCAAGTGCCCAGAAAACCACATCCATAACTGACATTCAATGGAGAAGCACGCAATGAGACATCTCCTACTAGTTCCTCTATATAAAGAGAATTCATCAGAGCCAATGGGATTGAGAACTAGAAAACCATTTTCAAACGGAAACAAGTATTCTGGAGCGACAATACAAATTTGGACCAGTTTGACCTCATCAAACTACAACCGGAGGCCTACAAAATGGCTTCACCAAACTATCCCGAAAAGTGTTCTTTCCTATACTAAATGTTCCATGCATTTTTCTAGTATAAACGCTAGAGGTTTGCGAAGACGGAACGTGATTTCTCTTTCTAGGTTTCAAATGGTGTTCCAAAACGAAAGCCAACTATCTAGTTTTAACAACTCTCTACTATTGTAAACCGGTGTAACAGGGGTCCTATAAGAGTGTCAAAAGGATGTCATATGATCGTTTCGGGTCAAACCAAAAATCAAGGTGACTCCTCGTATACCAAGGTACATGAATGAAACTTCACATCTCATTTTCAGAGTTGTGAAGTGTACTTAGTGAGTCTCTGAAAAAATGCAAAATTTAACTATTTTAAGCAGGAAGAAGGTCAACTTAATCAATGGGGAGTCAAATTTGTCTGGCCGATAAAATGATATTGGAGCGATCAAGAAGGGTAAGAGTTTTCTAGATCATCTCGAAGTGAGGGTGATAGTTCATGGTTTAAAGTAGGCGAGTTATAATGACTTTTTGAGTTACGACACGATAATTTATTGTTTTGCAACGAGTTGAAGGAACATTTAACTGTATTAAAAATCCCATAATTTTAAAATTCTATTTAGTTGCAAAAGAGAACCAAAACACGAGAATTATGAGAGGTAAGGGAAGAAGAACCATGCCTGGAGAACGAAGTCGGTCGAAGCCACAGGCTTCAGTTCAGCATCTTTCTTAGGCACTTCATCAACCAGTTCACGAGCATCCTCAGCTCCACCACTTCACACCAACTTCCTGATCACTTGAAGTTTTCACACAGAGTAAGTAGTTGCTTGTGCATTTCTAAAACCTTTTGAACAGATCCATTAAGTGCATATCTTGCAATCCTGGCATTCCATGAGACAACATTTCTTTGAGGCGTTTTGTCAAACAGTTGACTTGCCTTGTGTAAGCTTCCGCCATTTGCATACTTGTCTACTAACGCATTTGCAACTAAAAATCCTCTAACATTATGCCTTGACGGTTGTCCGAGGCCTGTTCTGGAGCTCCCATTTTGACAGAGGCTGTGAGGATGCTGGGACAAGGTAGTGGAGTCTGGGTTTACACGTACCAATTGCATTTGCTTGAAATTTTCCAAGGCCTTTTCAACAACTCTTTTTTTTTATCCTGCAATCATTGCAACCCCTAAACCACATTCCTTTTAGGCATTTTCAAATAGCTTGCATGACTCCACATTTTGCATATGTATCTGGTCAGGGCACTTGTAACTAAAACACACAAAAGAAATCCCTTCTCCACAATGCTTTGATGGACATCCATACTCTGTTTCAAGAGCTCTATTTTGGCACAGGCAGGGGGATGCTGGCAGATGTAAACTAATTGGGTTGTAGCCCTGTTGCTGCATATAGTGAAACAACATGACTGCCATGTGAGGAAACCATGCCTTTTGTACGCTTCCAAAAAAAAATGCATTCCAAGAGAAGTTGTTTTGTTCTTTCATTTGATCAAACACTGAAATAGCATCCCTAACGCCTTAGCAACTACTACATCTCTCAAAATCCCTGTCTCCATTATGCTTTGGGAGAAGTCCATGCAGTAAAAAGGTTTCCCCCATTTTTGGCATTGACTGGGGGAGAAAATAAAACTGGCAGTAAAAAAAAAATTCCATTATGCTTTGATGGATGTGCGTACCCTGCTCCAAATCTCCTCTTTCAACCCAGAATAGGAAAAACGTGTGACAAGGTAAATCGGCTTGATGGAAGTCAGTCGGGTTACATTTGTGGAGAAAATATCAATGCTTTAAACAGATTCCTAGATCCCCTACGCTGCCATCATTCTCTTCTATGAGACCACATTTCAAAAAGACATTATTCCCCTCAAGGCACGTCCCCTACCCTACGCACCTTCATATGTAAACAACTGGCCAAGTTTTCTCCTTCAGCGCTTCATTGGAAAACATCACTCTGATCCTTAGTGCAAGAAGAGAGGGAAAGTGACAAAACATCCCTGGTGTTTTTTTGGCTGCCCACACACTCACCCATTCCCCAAAGAATAAGGATCAAACCCTAACTCAACATTTTAGAGATTTTTTTTTTTTTGCCCTTTCCCCCATTTAGTTCTATTTTATTTTATATTAAATTATAAATATATTTTTATTGGATTAAAAGACTATATAAGCTCATGCGTTTTCCATCTCACTCTCCTTTCGAGGTCACCTGTATTGTGGCTCTTTGAGAAATTTGAGGTCTGTGAAGCAAAAAGGCTCATCTTTCAGAGTGGGCCATTTGCTGGAGAGAGCTTCTTGCGTGCATCTATCAAATCACCGCTAAACTCCAAACATCAACTAGGGTTCCTCATGAGTAATGTCTCTGGACCTCAAATAAAGTGCTTGTATTATTATGCCAAGAAATTGACAGGACGCAGGCCCTTCCACCTGCCACTCTTGACAAAGGTGTCTCTTGTCTTAAATTCAGGGGGCATTACATCTCCCTCCCTTTATAAGAGCATCATCCTCGATGCGACATGACTCCGAAGCTTGAAGGAAACGTCAATAATGCCACATGTCGTTTAGCAAAACAACTTGTCGGTACAATGCGACCACAAGGAAGAAAACTAATTTTTTTATTTTTTATTTTTACAATATCTTGAATTTTAATGTTCTATGAAGATTGGTAGTTCTCTTTTACTTTATTACTTAGTATTTTTCTTTACAGTAATCCTTATCTCAAGATCTTAAGACTCATTGTTTAGAATTTTCAATTGTCTTATGTTCGTGGGTGCCCAATAGTAATTGGCCTCAAGATGTCACCCAAACTTAACACAACACAAATGACCCACAAGACAGCTTGCTACATACTTTCACGAATGTATAACACCACAAGACTTCAATTTCCACTATGGAATGACAACAAGTAGACCACATAGCAAATAATTTCCAACAATTATGTCCTTGACATAGATCTAGTACACACATATGACTGACAAACCGGGTCAACACGTTGATGCATATACAACGGGTATCACATGACTCACAAAAATCCATGACTATAATGACATAGTTCCAATCCAATATCCAATAGTCCATAGCAACCAAGGGGAGATTCATGCCATCGATGATAACAAAGTCTAACCAGACTCACAAGAGGACACATAACTCACTATACCAACTCCACACATCACAAGGCATCATGAAACAACTCTAGATATCTCCAAAAGCACAAAATAAAGTTCCATATACCATCCCAAAGCATCACCAAATAATCTCCATATACCTCCCAAGAGGAAGAAACATAGTGCCAAAACCAAGTCGGGTCACTCAACCATAGAGCCCCATCAAGAATATCAGGTCACTCAACCATAGAGTACCATAAAGAATAACAGGTCACTCAACCATAGAGGCCTGTCTCTTTTCTCCTTTTAAATGAGGCTGGGTCACCCTATGGCCCTAGGCACATAGAGCCCCATCACCCCCAACCCAAGTGACATAATAACTCGTGGTTCAACAACCCACTAGTTATCTGTAACTCCTTGTGGCATACCCGCATACAATGAAGTGGGTCCATAGGTTCAACCACTCCATGGTGAATCCCATGACCCTATTCCAACACCGTACGACATTAGAACCAGCATACCAATCCATTCAAATGCCAAGTGGCAAAATCAAAAGCCTTGGGCTAGGCTACAAATCTTTTAAATATGAAAAGAAGTTTTTAAAACTAAGGAAACAAATGGCTAATTAGCCATGGTTAGTGTAAAATCCAATTGTTAATGCAACAATCAAATAAATGCCCAAAATATAAGAACATGTCAATCAAGAAAATGGATGGTTCTAGCGAAAAGAGAAAGATTAATTTACGAATAAAATACGTAATGAGAAAATAACACATCACAATCACTATGTGGCCTCATACCGCCACCAAAGGGGTACTCATCGAGTTGCTGGCACTCGGACATCAAGCCTCAGCTCGTGAAAATATACATGTAACCAGAAATGAGTATATCAAATAATTTAACTGTCATCATCTCTGCCTGAACTATTCCTCCATACTCCCACAAGGATCGACATAGTCAAAATCACATAGGATTATTCAATGAACAATCCAATAGGAAAGAGCAGGGGACACAAGGTTGCATAAGTTGAGCCTAAGGTGGTGCGCACCCACAATATACTGAGCAAGCTCGAAGTATACTAAACAAATAGAAGTGGATTTTCATTCTATATAAAAGTCCACTTCCTCACTCATACTCAGCTCAAGATTATGAAAACCTGGTCCACGCCTCCTCTCTCCACACATACGCACTTGACAATTTATCCCCTTAGGGTCGCCTAGTGTAAGGTCCACAACATACACATCACTACATCACAAACACAATGGTAATTCACACACAACAACCATAACATCTTGTGCATGCTATAAATATACAGGGTACAACACAATCATTACCTTCACGGGTTACGATACATCACATTACCACATCCTGCACCCAAAGTGAGATCACTGTACACTAGGATCATACTCACTATATGCCCCTAAATCATGACATGAACCATCACATATTACATGAATTATACATATGAGGAAAAAAATGTCTAACATTACGACATATAATCCCTTTGCAATACAACACAGTGATACACATGACTCATAACGACACGGTTATGACATCACAATATGATTCAATTCACTCTATGCCAATTTTTCTTGCAATACATCAATACATCTTCACATCACATAAGGTCAAAATGTTCCAACACTCTGCAATTCAAATTATCATTCCATTCACAAAAAACAAGGCGGTACATCAAACACGGATTCCTCATTAGATCCATGAAAATGAGAGTCAATAGTCTCATCACAAGTACATCAGCAAGACAACAATTACGCACTAAGTGACATGCACATCATGTGCGTTCACATTATCACAATTACGACATAGATCACATCACTCTTAAAACACATTACTCTTTTAATATTTATCACCATCATGAAACACCATCTCCATCATGAAAAATATTCACAACTCCAATCTATCCCAGAGGTTCGAGAGCATGAACCTCTTCTCTTATACCATATATAGTGCCCACATTTTACACACCCAAACACAACAGTAAAATACCAGGATAATTTTTTTTGACTTACAATACACACTACACACAACACAACAAGCACTCCAAGTATAGAACTTGACTCATATGCGATAATCACATAAGTCATCGACTCACATAGACACATGCAGATGACATCGGCACGTCAATGCCACACTTTTACCAATGAACGGATACTAGCAATAACACGACCACGATAAAAAGGGACTTAAGAATTGACAACCCACCACAAAACATTACCATGGTTACATCTAGCGTACGTTAAACATCTAATAACATTATTATGTAAGAAAATTTTTCTTCCTTTTTCCACCTACATGTTCTAAAAATTCATTTCACCTTTAACTTATTGTTCAACCATTTGATTTTTCTCCTTACCCTTATTCCAATCTTCATAACTTACATAAGTATTTTCCATATTTCAAATTTTATACAAAATTATAATTCTCTCATTCTTATGTTAAGATTATGCTTCCCAAAACACTTATTCAAAGTTTAGAATTTAACCTTACTACACAAGTGAACCTAACGTGATGTCAAGATGAAATCTTGGGATTAAGGAAGACATACATTTGAAATAGATTTTTCCCTAAGAACATCCACTGATCACGGAATAGTTATTTCACTACCATCATTATTATAGTTCAATAATTTGTTGAATTCCAAATTTGATTTTTTTATATGTATATCTTTTGTTTTCTCGACGTTTGGTCACACCAAGGTATGTTATATTCTTTGCAATGCATGAAAATTTTTAATTAAGTTATAAGGACTCCAAAATTGACCTTAATCCTAATCTCCAATCTCGTGTGCAACATTATATGATATGCTCTTACATCACACTAAGGTCTCATTCTTAGCATCATCTAAAAAACAAAAGAGTTACAAAAGCACCTGTCTGACATCTTAAGGAAGTGCATGGCTAGGAGCATTATAAACTACTCATGAATGCAAGTGTTATGTGTTCACGAAGATCCCATATCCTATCATTACACGATTCTACATAAGAAATATTGCAAGATAACACTTTCTAAGGTTCTCTAGACTTGACATCTTTCAACTCAATTTTGCATGCAAGGAGTTAAATTATAATTTTCTACCCACAAGTTAACAGACAAAATCCACTAGGGTTTTGTTTAATTCCAATATGTACCTAATGATCTATGCCTCAACTATATATCATTTTAAGGCAAGTGGACATATCGATACTAAACCACCTTCAAGAAGATACCAAGATGTTATTTTGATAGAAACAAAGGTAACACCGTTTAGTCGTTACTTTGAACAAGGACTCAAAAGGTGACTTACATAGTGGTCTTCGCCACTCAACCTAGTGTCGGACCTGAAGAGAGGGAATTCTTCTCGTGATTACCAAAACTAGAAGGAAACCACATACTCTTGATAAAGTTGGACCATGACATTCCTAAAATATGGGTTCATGACCATGTCGCTAAACATATTGACTATGACGGTAAACTCCAACTAGGGTTTTCTTTACCTAATCTAAAGTGTTCCATCGAGTGCAAAGCTTAAGTTCATTCTTTGGTCTTAAATTGCTTATATGGTAAAAAGGATCACACATGCGGGAAAATTATGCTGAATATGTTATTAAGGTTGCGTGTTCCCATTAAAACTCTTTTTTATGTTTGCAAGGTAAGAAGATAACCTAGTGATTACTTTAATAGTTTATTAAATACTGAGAAGGTACTAGAATGTAGTAAACTCAATTTCAATTTACTATGTATAAATCAGACCCCCTTTTTTTCCATACACAACTAAGAAACAAATTGAATCGGTGATTAGATGCACATTTCCTAAGTATGCCTAAAACTAGCATATCATGCATATTAACAAATTTTAATTATAAATTTTCGGTAACAAGAGATTGCATTAGACAGTTATTCGTTTTACAATGACCTATAAAAATTACAATAATAATAATTAAATTACACATCGCCTTTTTCGTCATCATTCTTCCATCCTGTAAAACCCATATGAGCATGATATCAATGATAAATCACTGGCATGGCATCCACCCTAAACAATCATAAGTATCATTTTTTAGTTTCCCATTTACATCTGACAATAATTACAATTTACAATTGAAATAAAAAGGTCTAGAAACATGTATTCATTGCATTTCATTTTTCTTCATTTTGTAACCCAGGAGAGAGGAAGAGAAGGGAAGAGAGAGAAAACACCATTTTGTCAAAAATTCTATTTCACACAACAGATACACTAAAGGGTTTTAAACAGTTATTTGCATGTGTTAAAAGTTTCCAGGGTGATTTGGCAACCCTACGAGGTCCCGCAACTTTCTATTCTTACATTTTCTCACTAACTACAAAACTTTCAGAATGGGCTCGGAGGCTAACAAACTGCTTCCAAAGGTTATCTTACGATGAGCACGCATACCACGATTAACTTTCTACGTGTCCCTAGATATACCAAGAATTCATAGCAACTGACGGAATTGAAAAAGAGTGAACGGTTTGCGTTTGGTGGTTAGTTCTCTGGGGCCACTGGTCGTAGTTCACCCAGTTGTAAAATGTAAAAAGTTAGCTCGAGCACCCTGAAAACCATGTCCATAACTGACGTTCAATGGAGAAGTAGGCAACGAGAAATCTCCTACTAGTTCCCCTATATAAAGAGAATTCATCAGAGCCAACGAGACTGAGAACTAGAAATCCATTTTCAAACGGCGACAAGTTTTCTGGAGTGACAAGACGAAATTGAAATAGTTTGACCTCGTCAAACTATGAATGGAGGCCTACAAAATGGATTTGCTAAACTATCCTAAAAAATTCTCTTTCCTATACTTAATTGTTCCATGCATTTGTCTAGTATAAATGCTAGAGTTTTGCGAAGACGGAATGTGATTTCTCTTTTTGGGTTTCAAATGGTGGTCCAAAATGAAAGCCAACTTTCTAGTTTTAACAACTCTGTACTGTTTGTAAACCGGTGTAACAGGGCTCCTATAAGAGTGTTAAAAGGATGTCATATGATCGTTTAAAGTCAAAACAAAAATCAAGGTGACTCCTCATATACCAAGGTACACGAATGAAACTTCACATCTCCTTTCCAGAATTGCGAAGGGTACTTAGTGAGTCTCCGAAAAATGCAAAATTTAACTATTTTAAGCAGGAAGAAGGTCAACTTAATCAATGGGGAGTAAAATTCGTCTGGTCAATTAAACGATATTGGAGTGATCAAGAAGGGTAAGAGTTTTCTAGATCATCTCGAAGTGAGGGTGATAGTTCATGGTTTAAAGTAGGTGAGTTATAATGACTTTGTGAGTTACGACATGACAATTTATTATTTTGCAACGAGTTGAAGGAACATTTAACTGTATTAAAAATTGCATAATTTTAAAATTATATTTAGTTGCAAAAGAGAACTAAAACATGATAATTATGAGAGGTAAGGGAAGAAGAACCATGCCTGGAGAATGAATTCGGTCGAAGTCACAGGCTTCAGTTCAACATCTTGCTTAGGCACTTCGTCAACTAGTTTACGAGCATCCTCAGCTCCACCATGTCACACCAATTTCCCGATCACTTGAAGTTTTCAAATAGAGTAAGTAGTTGCTTGTGAATTTCTAAAACCTTTTGAACAAATCCATTAAGTGCATATCTTGCAATCCTGGCATTCTATGAGACAACATTTGTTTGATGCATTTTGTCAAATAGTTGACTTGCCTTGTGTAAGCTTCCGCCATTTGCATACTTGTCTACTAGTGCATTTGCAACTAAAAATCCTCTAACATTATGCCTCGCCAGTTGTCTGAGGCCTATTCTAGAGCTCCCATTTTAACAGAGGCTACGAGGATGTTGGGACAAGGTAGTGGAGTCTGGGTTTACACGTACCAATTGCATTTTCTTGAAATTTTCCAAGGCCTTTTCAACGACTCATTTTTCTAATCCTGTAATCATTGCAGCCCCTAAACCACATTCCTTTTAGGCATTGTCGAAAAGCTCGCATGCCTCCACATTTTGCATATGTATCTAGTCAGGGCACTTGGAACTAAAACACACAAAACAAA
Source organism: Taxus chinensis (assembly GCA_019776745.2). NCBI lineage: Eukaryota > Viridiplantae > Streptophyta > Pinopsida > Cupressales > Taxaceae > Taxus > Taxus chinensis. The sequence continues at coordinate 845,503,455 of CM034148.1, forward strand.
TCCCTTCTCCATAATGCTTTGATGGAAGTCCATACTTTGTTTCAAGAGCTCTATTTTGGCATAGGTAGGGGGATGCTAGTAGATGTAAACTAGCTAGGTTGGAGCCCTATTGTTGCATACAGTTAAACAACGTGACTGCCTTGTGAGGAAACTATGCCTTTTATACTCTGCCAAAAAAAAATGCATTCCAAGAGAATTTGTTTCGTTCTTTCATTTGATCAAACATTAAACTAGCATCCCTAAGGCCTTAGCAACTACTACATCTCTCAAAATCCCTGTCTCCATTATGGTTTGGGAGAAGTCAATGTAGTAAAAAGGTTTCCCCAATATTTAGCACTGACTGGGGGAGAAAATAAAACTGGCAGTAAAAATAAATTCCATTATGCTTTGATGGATGTGCATACCCTGCTCCAAATCTCCTTTTTCAACCCAGAATAGGAAAAATGTGTGACAAGGTAAATCGGCTTGATGGAAGTCAGTCGGGTTACATTTGTGGAGCAAATATCAATGATTTAAATAGATTCCCAGATCCACTACGTTGCCATCATTCTCTTCTATGAGACGACGTTTCAAAAAGACATTATTCCCCTCAAGGCACGACCCCTACCCTACGCACCTTCATCTGCAAACAACTGGCAGATTTTTCTCCTTCAGTGCTTCATTGGAAAACATCACTCTGATCCTTAGTGTAAGAAGAGAGGGAAAGTGACAAAACATCCCTGGTGTTTGTTTTTCTGCCCACACACTCACCCATTCCCCAAAGAATAAGGATCAAACCCTAACTCAACATTTTAGAGATTTTTTTTTTTGCCCTTTCCCCCATTTAGTTATATTTTATTTTATATTAAATTATAAATATATTTTTATTGGATTAAAAGACTATACAAGCTCATGCGTTTTCCATCTCGCTCTCCTTCCGAGGTCACCTGTATTGTGGCTCTTTGAGAAATTTGAGGTCCGTGAAGTGAAAAGGCTCATCTTTCAGAGTGGGCCATTTGCTGGAGAGATCTTCTTGTGTGCATCTATCAAATCACCGCTAAAATCCAAACATCAACTAGGGTTACTCATGATAAATGTCTCTAGACCTCAAATAAAGTGCTTGTATTATTATGCCAAGAAATTGACAGGACGCAAGCCCTTCCACATGCCACTCCTGACAAAGGCGTCTCTTGTCTTAAATTGAGGGGGCATTACATTGGGGCTGGGGGGCCAATGAAGAAGGATGGCTTCTCCTCTTCATTGGATGTCTTGGTTGGGTTGAGGGCATTGCCTTTCCCCTACTTTTGTTGTGATCAAATTCAAAGAATGAGAAATCTACATGTTGTTATTCTAGAGATGAGATGAAGACAGTTTGACAATCCCTTGTGAAATGAAATCTTATTGTAGCCCCTTTCCCGATTGAAGTGGATGATCTGTGTATTCATTATAATTGAAAGATACTATGTATCGGCAATGAAACTCGAAATTTGAAATTTAAAAGAGTTATAGTCTGTATTCTGTTTTGGAAAGAATGTGAAAGAATGACACATGTTTTGTATGTTGTATTTTGAAATCAAATGGAAAGGAGGCTGTAAGAGTTTCATTTGAATTAATGGAATTGTTTTCCTTTTTCATATGATATTATTTCATTAGAAATCTGTATTTAACATGTTCTATGAAATCCCTGTTCGGGAAAGAGGAAAAGTGAAACACGTGAGAAGAAAATGTAATATTCTGCCATGTTTTTATATATATGATTTTGGAAGGAATAAAAGAAGGATGTTACAAAGCTGTCTTTTGGAATCAATAAATGATGTATCACCTTTCTCAAATTACAAAGTGGCATTGAATCTGATATTTGCAATGTAATTGAAATCTCTGTTTGAAAGAAAGAAATACGTATAAAGGAAATGTAAAACTCTGTCCTTTGAAATATTTAAAAAAATTAGAAATCATCAATGTATTATATTTTTTTAATAAGTTGAATTAAATCAACTGAATTCATTAGACTAGGTTTGGAACACATTATAATACTTGGAAGAAGAAAATGGCAAATTTAGACCTTTTTAAGATTTGAACTCTGTCTTGTTTTTTTCCAATTGACAATTATTTAATCCCAAATACTCAGACCGAATTTACAATAAAGGAATAACAAATGAAACATTAATTTAGACATAATAATATCTAACCTAATTCATCTAGACGTTAACACTTAATAAAATTCTTATAAAATTTAGCAAAATCGGGCTCAAACCGTTTTGCAGTCATGTTGTTGTCCAAAAATGTAAATGTTCATATTGCAAATCAATCAGACAAATTGAATCTTGAATTATCTCTTAAATACACCTAAGAAAAATATCCCATGTGTATTTGACATGTTGAGAGAGGGACAAGAACAAATTTAACAAATTTAACAAGTTAAAATATACTAGTTTGCACTGTAAAAGCCTGCATGTCATTTTCTTGAAATTTACACCTTAAAATTTATCAAAATCTTAAATTAAGAATGTTTGAGTAAAGAGGACATCGATAGATTTCCAAAAATTTCTTGTTTTCCCCAAAACCAACCTCTCTATCAAAATTTATGGCCCTATGAAGTTTTTCTCTTTTTGTGTCAAAAATTTTTTTTTGGGAAAAATTTCCTTCGCTGGCCCGAATTTTTCCCTTAGCTCTTGGGAAAAAATTTGGGAAATTCTTTCTAGTTTTCTTCGCTTCCCTACCGACCTAAAACCAATCGGAAGCTGCCACGTGACCACGAGGCATCGGTGGATGGGGAGACCTCTTTTTAAATTTAGAGCTCCCGGAAAATTTTGGGAAAATTTTCTAAATTTTCCTCGTCGCCCGCTGGCCCGCAGCTTACTAGTAGCCGCCACATGCCATCACAAGGTGCCAGTGGAGGCACGGGTGAATGCTACCCTCTTAGCTCTTTGGGACATTAAACTAATTTTTCTCCCCGTTTCCCTACCTTTTCTGCATTGGCTTTAGAGACACCACGTGTCCCTTTCAGACTTGCGGGAGCATGGGCACAAAGTTGGCTTTCGCCCCGCGTAGGAATATTTTTCAAATTGTCTCTTGCCACCCACCCGCTCTCTCCGTACTGACTTGGGAGGCACCACATGTCCCTAGTGGACTTGTGGACCTGTGGGTGCGAGGGCACAAAGTTATTTTTTTGCCCCATGGCCTGCCGACCCGCCCTTTGGGAAAAATTTCACCCGTGGGCCCACAAGCCCGCTCTTGGGGAAACTTTTTACCCCAAGGCCCGCTGGTCCATAACTCAAAAAATATGAGGAGTTAGGAGGACTTATTTTTATCAATGGAAAGGTGAGGGAATTTCCTATCCAATGAGAATAATTTATGGAAACTTTGAATGCATTAAGTTTGAGAAAAATAAAGTTGAACCTTTAAGCTTGTTAGAGAGTGGGTATGGTGAGGAATTACCCTTTGAACCTTATTGTCCCTTCTAACCCTAAATTCTGGACCTTATGACCTATAATATTTGTTAATAAAGGAAAATTATGTTCTAGTTAATTTAGAATTTTTTTGGAACTTGTTAGTGATAGCTGTTGCCTTGTAACCTGGTTGTAGACTATTTTAAACACAAAAAATTATTCCATAATTTTCCTAACTACTCCTAGGTTGTTCTTGGGTCTCAAGTGGGTTGTTTTTAGTGGGCATTACACTTGGTATCAGAGTTGTGGGTTCAAAATCTTAGACCTTTTGGCACACTAGAAAAACTTGACACATGAACTGTAAACCTAACACACTTTTAAATCTAGAAAACAACCTTTTTTGAAAATTGAAAAAAAAAAAGAAATACATGTGAGGAAATATTACATTACTCTATTCATTTGAACTGCCAGAATTAAAATCATAATAAAATAACAAGTTTTTTGTGTTGTTGTTCTTCCTTAGTGGCATTTTGTGTAAACTTGGGTAACTAAGAATGTCAAATTAAATTGATGTTTGTGAACTTCGAGTGTAGTGGAAACTTGCTTCCCCTTTGAAAATATGTTGTTTTTACAAGTCCTAAATCTTGATTTAATTGTATGATGAATTAAGCCCTTTTGAGAACCATCCTTATTAAATTTTTTTGGAATGATAAGTTGTATGGTGTGATTCTTGTGGTTTGACAATAGTGATTGTGTTCTAAGTCAGGAAGAGTTAATTAGAATTTGTTTAGAGCTTCCTTCCTTCAGTGGTTAGAAAAGAGGGTTTGGTTGTCAGTTTTCCATTTTGTTACCCATTTGGGAGAGTGGACATTAAGTCTAGGTGTCATTTATGACCCAATATTGCGTATGTGTCCTTGGAACTAACCTCGATGCAGACTACCCCTATTATTGGCCATGAAGGGGTGCGGACTGAATGTGGTGTTAACTTTTGTGTTTTACATTTGTAATCTTGTGTTATTTTATCAGGGACCAACATCTTATTTTATGATTGGATTTGAGAAGCTCTAAGACTCTTTTAATTATTTATATTTTTTATGAGAATTTTCAGACTTTGCAATATGCGGCTACTTAGCAACTTTCCTTGATCGCCGATATTTCTTGGATTTTACTTTGACTTGGTGACTCAGAGCTCATTATGTTGTTGGCTACTTAGCTAAATGTTACATGATTCTCCTTCTTGCATGTTGTTGAGTTGGTCTCTACGCTATTTCGTATTATGACATTTTGTCATATGGCGGTACACCCTACGATGTCTTGAATGTCCTCCTAGGTGCTTAAAGTTATGCCTTGGTTTTAGATGCACATGGAACCTTGAAGTGTGTCTAGGATCTTAGAGTGACTTTTTTGTTGCTTGATCTTGCATAGTTAGAGAGTTCATTGTGTTATGCGTTCTAGTTGGTCCTTCTGTTAGCGGTGGTGGTGATTCTCTTACAATCCGGTAAGATCTTGAACTTCATCCAAGTAGAGGTTTTTAATTGTGGGCTAATGAATTATGTTAGGATTGAGATTTCTTTTTGCTGGCCCTGTGGATGTTATTGGAAAAGTGTTTTTCCAGTAGTGGCTTCTTCTTCGATCGCATGTTAAGTTTTATCAGGATTTCCTTATTTCATTATATAAAGTAGTGACTTGAGAGATTGTATGCATCTTGGTAATTATGGTTAGAATTAATCCCATTTGAATAATGTGTCTGTAAATTTAAGTGTGTTTGTTTTCCCTCTCAATGTATAAATAAGTCTACCCTTTCCTTAAAACTTTTTAAGTTACTATGAATAAAACTCTATGACCTATTAATCTCATATTACATGGAGACACTTATGGATGCTTTGAGTCTTTTAGACCATGACATTGGTGAGGTTAGTGTGATTAGACCTTGATGAATTTAATCTCAATGGTATCTTATATTGTGATTCTTCTTGTGAAACTGTAACTATTGGTAGTAAAGCCATGTATTGAATAGATAGCTGATTGTCAGCTTACATTTGATGCTTTCTAATGAGTATGTGGTGTTCTTATAGTTAAAATCTTTCCTTTTCATTTCAATTGTCTTGGTTGGTGGTATCTTATGGTAATATGGGTGTAGATTTGAAAACTTTCCTTGTATTATCATGTGAGTAAAAATGTTTTCACCAAAACAACAAACATTGTTAATCCCTAGTAGATCAGTAAAAGTAATTATGCTTCCTTAATGGGCCTTCCTTGTAACTTCTTTTGAGAACTTGTATAAACCCGACTAGGAATGTTTTGGGATACTTGTAGTTAGTTGAAAAATCTCAAAATATTGTTGTGATTCATGTTCGGTTGATAGATTCCTAGCCCTTACAAAAGTAATAATGTGTTCTCTATGATTGAATGTCCCTTGTTTCCTTAGAATTAACAATATGTGGTGTGTTTATTTACCTCTCTCTCTCCCTTAAACATTAATAGTGTGATATGTTTACCCTTCCTTCTCATTAAATTTTTAATTGACAAAGTTGGCTCGCCCAAACATCATAAAACTATAATTGAGGAGATTTGTCGTTGAAGCTTAATAAATAAACTATAACATAGAAAGAGAAAATGGTACTTGATTTAACCTTGGTAGATTAATAGATGAAATAAAAACCATGTAGATGAAAAAAAAGGGAAAAAAAAAACTTGTCCATCTACCTCCCATAGGAGTAAAAAATAAATACTTTTTCTCTTTTTTGCCTTTACAGAATGGCAAGATATCATGCCCCCTTAGTGGTCCTTATAACACAAACTTGTGATGTCATAAATAGGAGGAAGTTTAATTAAGAAAACTTGTAAAGGAATGTGTTTAGCAAATGAGACTACAAATTTATAATTAATAATTTGATTTATAAATGAGTAAGATTTATGTGTTTTGAGTGCAATGAATGGTTGAACCTGTAGTTTTGCCACCTACCTAGAATTATGAAACACCTTGCTAATAGTGATGTGTTATAATTGCAAAGTACTCCCTTTTTCTTAGGTGTATGTGCTTTTACCTTGTTAGAGTTGGGTTGTTGTACCCTGGTCGCCCCGTAGCTCGATGAGTGTGGGTTGTGGTCCTTTTGGATTGAGACTTATCTCTTGTTTAAGAAGCAACCTCATGGCGTGTTGTCTTCTCCTTGGAGACCTAACTTACTGTAATTTTAAGGAAACATATGTTAAGGATATAAAATAACTTTGGGAAGTCTTCTTTTCTTCTTGTTCTTCTCCCTAGAGACCTTCAGTGCTCTCTGGTGTTATGATTTATGCTTGTTCTCTCTTTGTGGTCATTCCGAGCTTGATCAGGAAATAAGATAAATGAATCCCATTATGTTATTGTGAAAGGTACTTCTTGTACTGATATGTTAGTTTCTAGGGGAGATATATATATATATATATTTCTAAATGGTTGAAGTCTCTAGATTTGGTTGGTGTGGTGTGTTTGATTCCCAAAACAAAAGTGTAAAAAAATCAGACTATAGGAAACCTTGTGGTCATGTAATTTCTTAATATTACCATGAAAAGTTAATTATACCCTCTCAAGTTATAGAAGTGTTTTCCATAAATAGTTCCTTGATTGTAAATGCTTGTTGATTTAGGTGTCCTTCCTTTTTGATTAACCTCATCATGTGTGACCTCAAATTGTGGGTACTTGAGTAAACATGTCTCTCATACAAAATTGTGGGCTTGGTTGATTCTGCTAGCCTTGCCTAAACAACGAATTATGAAAGCATAATTTAACCCTAGTGGAAACCTTAATTTTTGTTACTGTAGTATGTTATATTCCTTAGGAAACTATGTGGTATTTCTCAACTCATGGAAGTCTCCTTATTATTCCTCTACTTGGTGGTTACTCTTAAGACTCTTTTGAACTCTTCATGTTATATTGCTATGTGGTATATCTTGGTTGATAGCGTAAAGTTACTCTCTAGATTTAAATGTTGTAGCCTTGCATGCAAAAAGTTTAGAAGTCATCCCTTATAATCTACCTTTTTCTTGCTGAATTACAATGGACCAAACTTGGGATTCTGTGGACCCACACTTGTTTGAAGCAAGAAATCCCATAGTGGGAGTGATCCTTTTTCTGTTGCATTTGTTCCTATCTCTCTTTCCTGTGACTTCCAAGAGGAATTCGAGTCTAAGGGAAGGTGGATGTACTTCCCACTTCCCTTTGACACATTTTGATACTGACCATGACATTGTCGACTATACCATGAACATTGTTATAGTTTTGATTTAGTGTGATGATTAGATGTTATAGCATGGATTATTACTGACTCTGATTCATATATGATGCATGATGATTATTAGAGATATTTTATATATTGATGTTTACATATTGTCTGACATGGTTACATTATTGGTGTTGTTCAGACATGTGATATTTAGATATTTTGAGTAGAACTAGAAAATGAAAATTTGAATTAAAATTGATGATGATATAGTTGTTGATGAAATTTTGAGTGACATTGTTGATTGGTTTGATGATTGTTGTGATTCACATATATATTGATGACTTTGGAAGTATATTATATTAATTTGGATGTTCTGATGTGGCCACAATGCCGAAGGAGGTATTTGTATTTTACAGGTTAAAATATTACAACACACATCGGGGGATTGGAGACCAACCACTTTGGAATTCTAGATTAATTAAATAAGGTCACCATGGCAACTTTATTTGTTTGTGTGTGTTTGATTGTTGTTAGGGAATCCCATGGGGGGGATGACCTTCAAATGTGACCAAGGGGATTTATGTGTTTTTAATTTATTATCCTTGGTTTAATGTTGCATGTCTTTATTTTGTGGTTCTTTAACCCCTTTCCTTATTTATTAAATGGTGTGTTAATTAATGTGAGTAATCATATTGGTAAAAATTAATTAATCAAATTAGGTCATAAGAAATTAATTATTACAATTTTTGGCCTAAAATTAAAGTGTTGTAAGAAATGTGTAAGTGATGCATAAGAGATGTGTAAGTTGATTTTGGAGTATGAAACACTCCATCTTCTTTGAAATTCATACTTGTGCTTGGAGACTGATTTTGGAGACTTGTGGGACAAGTTAAACTTGTCCCATGCCTCTTAAATTTATATACCAACCTTACCTATGCTTGGAGAGTTAAATTTAGCCCTTGTTTATGATTTGTTTTAAGTCAAGTTGAATGTTTTTATTGCACTTTTCTTACATGTTTTAATTTCAGTCATTTTAGGTGTGGGTTGGATTTTAGTGTGTAAGTAAACTATCATATTATTCACCCATCTATTTATTATGCATTGGAGAATGAATTTGACTTTTGGGTTGGGGTTGAAGATGTGTGATATGGCATCCTACGTGAATCTACCTCATCCTCTTCCCTTCCCTCTTCTATAAAATTTGAATGGTTTGCCTTGTTTTGGGGTTGCTTCATTTTGGAGACTTTATTCTTGGGTGAATTCCTTACTGTTTTTGTTGCTCTTGCTTTGAAGAAGTTTTTTTTGGGAAAGATTGTTGCATGCTTATGCTTGGCTGCTTTGGATTGCTTGCATTGGGATAAAGATTTTTGGTTTGAAACTTCGAACAACTCCATCATCAAGAGGTAGGATCTTGACTCTTGAAATGCTCTTCTTTTATGAATGTAAGTGTTAATGTATGAATGTTTTGGCATGTTTTTGCGTTATTGGGTAGATGGCTTAGGAATGGTGTAGGAGAAGACTATGGGGTTATATTTATTGGGAGGTATAAGGGTGGAGGGAGTTGGGATTTGGGTTCCACCTTACAAAGAAATAGCTTGCATTTATTTACTCATTATGGGGTGCCATAAGAGGTTGTGGAAGAATAAGGAAATGTGAGGAATAAGGGGTACTTGGGGGAGGCATAAAGGAATGTCAGGGATTTGAAATGATATATATATATATATATATACACACTTATGTTGGTGGTTTGTTTTCAAGTGGTGATACCCATTTCCCCTTTGGGATGCATTAAAAACATCCCCCATAGTTTCTTTCTCCATTGGATTGCTTGATGAAGCCTCAATAATGTTTGTCATGTTTTAATATAGTTGAAAACTACATTCTGTTTTAAACTGTGTTTTATTGTGATCATGTTATTTGAGTGTTTATGGAAGCCTATTGTTTCCATGAGTTGGATCACATCTTTTATTGCTTTGTGGTTAGGGCTCGAGGGCCAATGAATAAGGATGTTTTCTCCTCTTCATTGGATGTATTGGTTGGGTGGAGAGTGTTTTCTTTCCCCTAATTTTGTTTTGATCAAATTGGAAGAATGAGAAATTTGCATGTTGTTGTTCTGGAGATGAGATAAAGACAATTTGACAATGCCTTGTGAAGTGAAATTTTAGTATAACCCCTTTCCCACTTGAAGTGGATGATCTGTGTATTCACTATAATGGAAAGATACTATGTATCAGAAATGAAAGTGGAAATTTGAAATGTAAAAGATTTATACTCTGTATTCTATTTTGGAAAGAATGTGAAAGAATGACACGTTGTTTGTATGTTGTATTTTGAAATAAAATGGAAAGGAAGTTGTAAAAGTTTCATTTGAATTAATGGAAGTTTTTACCTTGTTCATATGATATTCTTCCATCAGAAATATGTATTTAACATGTTCTATGAAATCCCTGTTTGGAAAAGAGGAAAAGTGAAACACGTGAGAAGAAAATTTAATATTTTGCCCTGTTTTTATATATACGATTTTGGAAGGAATAAAAGAAGGATGTTACAATGTTTCTTTTGGAATCAAAAATTTATGTATCACCTTTCTCAAATTACAAAGTGGCATTGAATATGATATTTTGAATGTAATTGAAATATCTATTTGAAAGAAAGAAATGCGTATAAATGAAAAGTAATACTCTGTCCTTTGAAATATGTAAAAATTTGGAAATCAGAGATGTATATATAGTTTTTGAATAAGTTGAATTAAATCAACTGAATACATTAGATTATATTTGGAATACATTATAATACTTGGAAGAAGAAAATGGAAAATAGACCTTTTTAAAATTTGAACTCTATCTTATTTTTTTCCAATTGACAATTATTTAATCCCAAATACTCAGACCAAATCTGAAACAAAGGAATAACAAATGAAACATTAATTTTGGCATAATAGGATCTAACCAAATTCATCTAGACATTAACACTTAAGGAAATTCTTATAAAACTTAACAAAATCAGGCTCAAACTGTTTCGTAGTCATGCTATTGTCCAGAAATGTAAATGTTCAAATTACAAATCAATCATACAAATTGAATCTTGAAATCTCTCTTAAATACACCTAAGAACAATTTTCCATGTCTATTTAACATGTGGAGAGAGCGACAAGAACACATTTAACAATTTAAAATTTACCAGTTTGCACTGTAAAATCCTGCAGGTTGTTTTCTTGAAATTTACCGCTTAAACTTTATCAAAATATTAAAATAATGATCCCTGAGTAAAGAGTATGTCAAGAGCTTACCAAAAATTCTTGATTTTTCCAAAATCAAGCTCTCTATCAAAGGTTATGGCCTTCTTAAGTTATTATTTTTTGGCATAAAAAAAAAATTGGGAAAACTTTCCTTCACGAGCCCGAATTTTTCCCTTAGCTCTTAGGAAAAAAATTTGGAATTTTTTTCTAATTTTCCTCGCCACTTTTCCTACCTGCAGCCAATCGGAAGCTTCCACATGGCACCACAAGGAATCAGTGGAGGGGAAGATCTATTTTTAAATTTAGTACTCTAGGAATTTTTCTGGAAATTTTCCCCACCGCCCGCTAGCCCGCAGCCAACCAGGAGCCACCACGTGGCAACGCAAGGTGTTGTCAGAGGTGCAGGTGAATGCTATCATCTTAGTCCTTCGAGGCATTAAAATAATTTTTCTCCCCACCACCCCACCTTCCCTACATTAGCTTACGAGATGTCACATGTCCCTTGCATAGTTGAGGGAGCGTGGTCGCAAAGTTTGCTTTCACCCTACCCAAGAAGATTTTTCAAATTGTCTCCTGCCACCTCGCTCTCCCTGCCTTGATTTGGGAGGCGCCACGTCTCCCTAGTGGCCTTGCAGACCCATGGGTGTGAGGACGCAAAGTTGTTTTTTTTTGGCCCACGTGAGAAAATTTCCAAAGGTCTCCCTGTAGCCAACTGACCTACTCTTGGGGCAAATTTTCACGCCTGGGCCCGTAGTCCTGCTCTTGGGGAAAAGTTTCACCCCAAGGCCCTTCGGCCCATAACTCAAAAAATATGAGGAGTTAGGAGGACTTCTTTATATCAATGGAAAGGTGAGGAAATTTCCTATCTAATGGGAATAATTAAGGAAAATTTTGAATGCACTAAGTTTGAGAAAAATAAAGTTGAACCTTTAATCCTATTAGAGAGTGGGTATGGTGAGGAATTACCCTCTGAACCTTATTGTACCTTCTAACCCTAAATTCTTGACGTTATGACTTCTAAGATTTTTTAGTAAAGAAAAATTATGTTATAGTGAATTTATAATTGTTCTAGAACTTGTTAATAACAATTGTTGCATTGTAACCTGGTGGTAGACTCTTTTAAACAAAAAATAATTATTCCATAATTTTCCTAACTAATCCTAGGTTGTTCTTGGGTTTCAAGTGGGTTGCTTTTAGCGGGCGTTACAATTATAATCTATAGAAGCAAATGATGATGCACGTTGCTACAACATTAACTAACTATAACAAATTCTAAGAGTTTCTCACCTATTTTAGGGAATTGCTCACCAACAGTCACAAATTTTTACAATTCATGCTTTCAAGCAATGCCAAGTGATCTTATACTTTATTTACTGATTATTTTATTCTACTTTATTTATTGTGTTAAAGAAATCCACGAATCTTTTCTCAACCGCAACAATTTTAAAATTTCATGAAAGCTTATAATTTTGGAATTCAGGGTAGTTGTGGGAGAAAAGTACCTCATTTAACAATTTGACACTTGAATAATTGCGACGGATTTAAGGCCCAGTTACATTAGGACTTAGGGATATTTTGGTAAGCGGAAGTTCTTTTTATTTTGTTTTTGTTTTTGAAGTTTATGAATTATACAAAAAATGATTATGTAGAGACAAGAATTGGTATTTATTTTCTATTGGAACATATTATTATATTGTTCTAAATCAATTACAAATATAAATGTAGTTGCGACTCTCATGGCCTAAAATCAATGTTAGCTTCATATGATTGAAAAACTAAAAACAAGGTCAAAGGGAGCATGGTATAAATAGTGACAAACAAATTATATTAACACAAGGCATTCATTTCACCAAAAGTATTTAACTTGATGTTATGTTGTAATGAAATAGGCGAAGTCTCCTATAACTATCAACATATAAGGAAGAAGGGTTTGTAGGTGTTTTATTATAAAGAACAAAATCCACAATATTAGATTCATATCTTATATATTGGGAAAGAAATGGACTTGGAATTGAATCATATGAGACTTCTCACTAACTATTTCATTTATTGGAAACATGCAGTTAGGCACATTTAAAAAAAATAAATGACATAAAATTATCATAGAGAGAAAATGAGAGTAGTAAGAGTTATAAACTCATTAGGAAATGTAGGTACTTTGTGAAATAGAGGATCATGATGATGGGATTTAATAATTAGTGATCAAAAATTAAAAATAAACTTAAAACAATAAAATAAAGTTAATTGTGACCAAAAAAAGAAAGGCAAAACCTTTAATGAACGTATAATAATGAATCTCAAGTCTCAAAAGCGAGAGAACCATGGAAGTAAGGAATGTTCTTAATGGGTGGTCAAGCGGCTTTCACCTTCTCACCTTTGGGGCCTTCTATTTATTTTTTGTGTTTTTCTCTTGCTTTTGTACTTGGGTTGTTTGTTAGTTTCATGTATGGCTGTGTTGACTTCTCCACTTTGTTTCACTTTTGAGCCTTGAAAATTAAAAACGTTACCTGATGTAAATAATAATAATGTTAATTGTATATAAAATATTAAAATGAAATACAATTATAAAAATTAAAATACACATTATTCCATTAAAAATATTCAAATTATATAGAAATATTAAGTATTTTATAAATTTCACACTATTTAAATATTTTTTGCAACTATATATTAATTAATTTGATATTTATTTTTATTTGCTTCAATAATTAATTTATGGTTTTTTATCATCATTGTTTTGATGTTGTAGTTTATTTGAAATCAATTTGAAGCGGAAGAACAAGCCAAATTTAAGGTTGGTGATTATCATCATCTAAGCTAAACCATAGAAGTTATTTTTGACAATTATCTCATGAATAACGTATATTGATTATATTTTCTTCAAGGTATCTTTAACAACTTCACAAGGGAGGATATCTCCATCTCCTCCATAAATAATAGGCTACAAAAGGGTTCTCTTGTAAACCTTGGTTGAAAGGAACAACCTAAAATAGTGAAGATAGATCAAATCCTCTTATGGGTGTTATCCATTTCTCCACATCTGAGTCACAAAGTGCTAGTTAGATTCCATCCACATCTACAAAATGACTCATTATGAGCTATCTATCTCTAAGCATCCTGTCAATACTTTTGATGTTTCTCAGACATTGTAGGAGAATCAAATTTTGTACCAATAGGTTAGAATCTAGTTGCTTACACAAACCATTTTCCCTAACTAATTTGGTCACATTTAGATCAATGTCATACTCCATGACCTTTGTTGTCCAACCAACTCTCTTTATATTAAGGTCCTTGTTAAAAAAAAAAAATTTACACCAGCATGTGAAAATAATAGATGAATTTTTTTATTTGACACTAGATGTTTGAATTTATTTAAACTTATAATCATAACAAGGACATGCTTCTCATTGAATGAATATCTAACTTCATAATCTTAAAGGTTTTTGCTGAAGAATGTGATAGGTTTTTGCAGTCCTTTTAGATTTGGTTGTACTCGTATGGTACATATTGCATTCATGATTTCAAAAGCGTATAAAATGAAATCCTTTAAGAAATTTGGGTTTATGAGGGTTGGAGCCTATGTAATGGCCTAATTTATAGCTTCAAATATTTTTTTTCTTTCAGTATTCCATATGAAAACCATGGTCGTCTTCAGCATTATCATTAGTGGCTTGAAAAGATGAGCAAAGTTTGGAACAAACCTCCTAAAAAAAATTAATTTTTCCCAAAAAAATTTGGAGAGCGTTATTATGACTTGGCAATGGCAATGCTCGAATGGATTTTACCCTTTCTTGATAAATTAAAAACCCTTTCTTAGACACAATGTGGCCTAAAAGCTTTCCTTCAGGAGCTAAGAATTTGGACTTTTTGGAATTTAGGAGCACTTGGAATCTCCTACACCTTTGGAATACTTGTATGAGGTGAGAGAGATGACTTGTTGCATTCTTGGAGAATTATAGTAATATCATCTAAATACACAATAACTATCTTATTGATCATTCCTTTGAATGCCATATTCCATCACTCTTTGTAAAGTTGATTTGACATTTGATAGTCCAAATGGCATCTTCCTATAAGCATATGTGCCCCACTTCATGGTGAAGGTTGTCTTGAACTAGTCATATTCTTTCACCATGATTTGATTATAGCACGAGTAGCCATCCAATAATGAGAATCTTTAGGAAACTGGATACAACCTGTAGGATTTTCTCTAGGGAAGGAAGTGGGTAGTGGTCCATGGGAGACCACCCTTTTCAAGTCTCAAAAATCCACACAATAAATTTATTTCCCTATTCTTTTTCCTAACTGGTGCCACATTTTTTTACACATGAAGAGTGCTTGATTGGAAAGATGATTCTTGCTTCAAGGAGTTTGTTCAGTTCTCTTTTCATGAGAGGATAGATATGAGGATTGACTGACCATTACTTTTGCATGATGGGTTTAGCTCCCAAATCTAGTTCAATTGTGTGTTGTGCGAGCTTCAGATTAAATCCTTCAAATATTTATAGCTCCAATCAAACACATCTAGAGTATCTTAGAAAAGTTATATAAATTGATATTTTTCTTGTTCAGTGTTTACCTTGCCAATTTGAAATGTTTTTCTTTCTCCAATTGAAATTGGCTCTACATCCTTTCCTTTCACCTGAATGTTCTCTTTCATTCCATAGCTAATCATTAGGATTGAATATTGACTCTAGATTCACTAAACCCTTTGGTATCTTATTTGTCCTGAGTTGAACCACTTGATCACCATATTGTTGTTGCAATTTATCCTGATTTCTAATGAAGAATTCAACCTCCTGTTGTAAGAAATTAATGATCTGTTGATCATTCTAAAATACCTACAAGCTCATGTTATTATTTGGTACATATGGCCTTACAATTACAAGAATGTATGGCTGTGTTTTATTTTTCTTAATAATGTCCACCACATTGAATGTTGCTCCAATTGTCGCAAGCTTATCCACAACCTCATTCTTCTTCCTTGGTATGGCTTGAATATTGAATGCTTCAAAATCATCAATTTGATCCTATACCCAATGCTTGTAGGATTTGAGAAGATAATTCTTAGCAACATATTTTCCCCTAACCTAGTTGATAATTGACTTACTATCCCAAAACAATTGCATTTTTTGTATACCCCTCTTTTTTGACTAATTCAATCAATGTATCAAGGCTTCCTACTCAGAGGTATTGTTAGAACAATTAAACTAAAAATGAAAAGCTTAGTATTATTTCATACCTTGTTGTGACAAAAGCATTACTCCTCCTTTAACACCTTTCCTACTGCTTGAGCCATCAAAGAATAACTGCCATAATTCATCATCACCCTTATCATCTGATTTAGTGAGGCTATGAAGGGTTGTGTTTTCCTTGTGCAAACAATAAAATCCCAACTCAGCATCCTCTATTTCCTTGTAAGGATCATATTTGTGACTTCTTTTTTCCCATTCATCAAGAGTCAAATCCGGATATCCCTAACTTTGGTATTTGTTTCTTGAGTGTTTGGGAAATCCTCTTGATCAAAGGATGAGCAATTTATGTTAACTCAGCTTAGTACATGAGGCTCAATATGGAAATTCGCAATAGGTTCAGACCATATTGTAGCCTTAGCTCCATACCTTATTCTGAAAATAATATGTGGCCAATGAGTTGATAAGTAACCTCCAATTTT
Source organism: Taxus chinensis (assembly GCA_019776745.2). Classification (NCBI taxonomy): domain Eukaryota; kingdom Viridiplantae; phylum Streptophyta; class Pinopsida; order Cupressales; family Taxaceae; genus Taxus; species Taxus chinensis. Next base: position 845,519,940 of record CM034148.1, read on the forward strand.
GGCAGTGAAGTCTCTTGACAAGCACAATGTAAATATTGGTGGCAAGTGAATCAGTCAATCATTGATATATCTTGTTGAAATGTGACATTATGACATGTATGAAATGTAAGGTTTAAAAATTTTATGATCCCAACAGTCCCCACTATTGAGCCATCTAATTGTACAACTCCTTTTGAAACCATGTCATATTTCAAGCTGAACTAATTTGCAATATGTTTTGGTATTACCAAACTGCTAGCCCCTGAACATATCGTGTAGATGTGTACAAGATTATCCCCAACAACCAAATATATATAGAATGGAGGAGTCTTCATGCTTTTACATTGCTAACCTCCATGGAATCCTTTTTATGGAGCTGCATTAGTGAGCACCTTCTCTTCATAATTGGGTAACTGATTTGATGCTGACCAATTCGCCCTAACAGCTTGCAATAAGTTTGATTGTCTTGGGATAGCTAATGAATCCTACATTGAGATATTTACATAGGTTTAATTTATCTTCTCAATGATGTTGAATGGAGATGAGCTATATTTTTTCTGCCCGTTGCCTTGCACAATATTCTCCTGCACCTGGGCTATTACAATTGGTACTTGAGCTGGTCTAGGAGGTGACTTGGGTTGAATTTGAACATTTGGGGTTGTAATTGGATTTCTTATACCCTGAAGTGTGATAGAAGGTTGAGAAGTACTTGGATTAGATAACTTTCCTTCCTCGATATTTCTTTTCTTAGACCTTGCATTTGTTTCCACACTCTGAGTAGGAGATTGATTTATTTTGCATAAATCTTTAGCTTGCCAACTCACAAGTGTTGTCATGTTTAGAAGAGATTCCTGATTAGCTACTTGTTGCTGAATTTCTTCTTCTTTTTGTTCTTGAGAAGCACCCTTCATAGTCACCATCAATTCTTGATTTAAAGCACCATTAAGTCATGTTGCTTGATTATGCAGTTGGTTACATGGGAAACACCATTCATATTCTTGTGTTATGCTATTTTGAGTTGGAAAAAAATCCCTAGATGCTGAAAAGGAATTAGGGTTATATTCTTGGAATGGCCTATCAACTTGGGGATGTCCTTGGTTCTTGTAGTAGCTTGAATAGGTGGCGTGTATGGATGATACAAGATTTATTAGGTTAGAACAGAGGTTGATAAGGTCTAGAATTTTGAGGTTGTTACTTCTTAAGAGTTACCAACTTGTTTCCTAAGTTTTGTAATTGTTTTATAACCTTTTGGAGTTCATTTGAAGAACTAGAATAAGAAGCGAAAGACTCATTTTAAATCTAATTTATTGCAGTAGGGATGGGAGCTATTGTAGGAATTTGATTAGGATTAGGATTTCCCATATCTGGATAGAGAGGTATAAGTGGCCTAGGTGTGATTTTAATGGATTGAATTAGGAAATCATCAACTCTAATAGCAATATCATAGGCATCTTGTAGGTTTATTTCCCCCATAGATTATATCATAATAGATATATCAAAATTTAGAGATTTAAGAAACTAGAGAAATGCACCTTCAGTTGTTGGTCTAACCATAAACAAGATCTTTTCCCATGTTCTTTTGAATTTAGAAATGAATTCTGTTATCTTCTCAACTAGTTCCCTTTTTACTATAGTCATCTCCTTCAAAAGGGATAAGTTCTCATCCCTCTCCCCAAATTGGCCACAGAGAGTTTTGCACAATTGATGCCAATTCTGAATCAATCCTTCTCCTAAGCCTCTGAACCACTACAATGCTTTTCCTTTGAAATAAAAAGACAACAACTTGACTATAACATCCATCAAAACAATCTCATGTATGGAATAGAAATTTTCAATGTCTTGAATGTGGTCGATGATAGTTGTGTGATTTTCTCCAGTGAAGTATCAGATATTCTTTAATGGTTCTATCGAGATAGGATTTTTTTTCATTAAGGGAAAGTGGACTACTACCTATGAAATTTTCATATGAGTTTGGGGGTGGCTGATATGGTGGTTGTAGATGAGCCATCCTGAGCAGCCTAAGAACCCGAGTCGATTAAAGAAAGGGTCTACCTAGTGGAGGTATTTATAAAGTTCTATTTGATGGAGATGAATACCTTTGGGCTCTTCTTACCCTTATTGATCTATTTGGGGATAAGTGTAGATAGAAAAATATCCCTCTTCTCTAGTTCTTGACCTAGTTTGGATTCTTCCCATGAACTTGATAAACATGGGCTCATGAAACCATTGGATTTGAGTGACAAAGTCGCTAGTTGTGTTGCTGCAAAGCCTCCAAAGGCTATAATTTAATCGAAACACACACTCAATCTTGATAAAAATGAAAATAATGACTTTTGTCCCACCAGGTGTGCCAGAATTATTATGTCAAAAAAGTAGCACCCTAGGATTTGGACATTGCAAAACCCTACTTTTGACTAACATGGGATTGTCTCAAGCTGTGGGACACTTGTAATTGAGAAAAACCTCCAAAGACGGCTGGTTCCTAACCTATTCTAATGCTAACCTACTCTTATACTACCAATTCCAAGGGACCAAAGGAAGAGAAATACATAAATGTAAATCCTAAACTAGGGGAGGTGATAACACAAAAACAAGACAACAGAGATTCCTAGTGAGTGATTGTGGAGGGAAATGAGGAAGAAGAGGGTAGATAAAATGCCACAGTCCCAAAACACAATCAAACCTCCAATTTCACGGAGGAGAACAAATTTAAACCTTGTAAAGGAACATAATCTTTACAATATACCTACAAAATATAATAGAAGGCAAGAAATGCAATATATATTAAGGTAGGAAAAGAAGAGCCAAAAATAACTAATTTTATTGCTTAAAATGATGCAAAATCCATTATAATATAGGCACAAGGATAGAATCCTTCACAAAATGCATAAATTTGAGGCTTGTAGCTCACAAAAGTGATGGAACAATTTTGGCAGAGTTCCTTTACACTTTAAAAATCTTATCCCCTTTCAAATGAGGGGAATTTATATATATATATATAGAGAGAGAGAGAGAGAGAGAGAGAGAGAGAAGGAGCTACCAACAACCATCCTTCATTAAATTCTTGTACATAGGTATGGGTAGCCATGATTGTTCACTTTTCAATGGTACTTTTCTTGCATGGCTAATAGGGATGCCATACCTCATTAATCCGGTTATTGAGCTACCTCATTCGATATCATTAATGTCTAGTTGTATCTGAAACTCTTTGTTGTCACCCAATGGAAAAAACTAGCTGATGCATGACAAGAAGGAAAGATGCACTACTGAAGAGGAAAAGACTTATAACATGACAAGAAGAAATGTTGTCACACGAAAGAGAGGGGAGGTTGATGCGTGAAAAGTAGAGTGCGTTGACGTGCAACATGGAGGAACACTAACACGTGATAACAATGGAAATTGACATGCAAAAAAAAGTAAATGGTGATGCACAACAGGAAGAAGGCATTTTCACGTGATAAGAAGAAAGCGTTGTCATGCAATAGGAGAGGTTGTTTTCACATGATAAGTAGAGGGTGTTAACCTGTGACATGAAGAGGGAATTGTCACGTGACAAGAAAAAAAAGTTTTCACGTGATAGGAAGAGGGTGTTGATGCATGATGGGAAGAGGTTATTGTCACGTGATAGAAAGAGGGTGTTGTCATGCAACAGGAAGAAGGCATTGTTACGTAATAGGAAGAATACATTGTCGCATGACAGGAAGAAGGTGTTCTTACCCAACAGGAAGAAAGTGTTGTTTCCCAACAGGAAGAAGGTTTTGTTACACAACATGAAGAACATGACAATCCATACATTTTCTATCTTAACCATTAATTCAAATCCTTTTCCAAATCTTCATCATGGCTCGCAAGCTCACCATGAGATACCCTGTAAACTTCTCCTATTAACCATCAATGTCGAGACCTGTAGGTTGTTCCATTTTCAAAGCGATTGTAAAAAATGGATACCATGATCTTTGGCCTTCAATGCTTAGAGATTGATCAAGTTCAAGTCTAGTGGGATTGATACAATGAGACAAAAACTACATGGGAGGATTCCATACCTTTGAGAGCATAGTTCCCACACTTTTTCCAGTGACTTCAAAGAGGAATTTTACTCTAAGGGGAGGTGTATGTAGTCTCCACTCCTCTTTGACATTGATATTACTATGATTTTCATTTATTTTGGATTGGAGGCATGGAATTTATTATCATATTTGATTAGTAGAAATTTATAGATGGACATTATTATTTTTCAATTATCCTATTTCATAGACAATATGGATGTTTAGACTTTTTACATATTGTGATTTGGATGATGGATTTATATTTCAATATTGATGATTATTTAGAGTTAGTTCTTTATATATACTTACACATTGTATTTCGACATATATATTGTTGTTAAATGATCCAGCTAATCTTGTAATATTCTTTTTATTGATGAAATGATGGAATTGAAATATTTTATGATTATAAACAATTGATGAAATTTATCAGTTTTAGTGGTGATTTAGTTGTATTGTTTAATGATGTGAATTGATACATGTATATTTATTTTACTATCTTGGTATCATTGATACAGAAATGATACTATAGAGGTATTATTTCAATTTTGTAGGAACTTGTAACACAACAAAAAAAAGGGGATGAGAGACCAATAGTGAAGGAATTTTTGGTATTCACAACAGGTCACCCTTGACAACTTGTGTTTTATGTATGTTATTATGTTGTTGAAAAATTGTTAGGATGTCCCCAATGGTGGTGGCCTCAAATGTGACCTTGGGTAAATGTGTTATTTTCCTTCATCACTTTAATTATTTTGTGAGTATGTGATTTATTATAGTAATGTGATTCACTTTATTATTTTTATTTAATGTTCTAGATTTAAACTAATTAGTCTTGTTAATTAAAGAAATTTGGGATGTGATCAAGGGGTATTTAATTTTGGTAGATTTTCCTTAACTTTTCTATGGATTTGAAAGGATTTTATTGGTTTTAGTGTTGTTTATTCAACCTTGCATGTCAAACTCGGATTTTGGCTTAATGGCTATTTTTTTAGGCTTGTGGGACAATTTAAGCTTGTCCCACACCTCTTAAATTCATCTACCAACTATACCTATGGGGTAAGGGGTAAAAAATAGGTCTCATTATCTGTATGGGAGGCTAAAAAGGTGAAAAAATTGCACCTTCTTACAAGAGCTTTTAATCATGTCCTTTGGAATACGGCTTATGGTTTTTATGTGTAAGGAGAACTTGTCACATCCTCACCCATCGATTTATGATTTTTGGGTTTGGTGTTTGACCATGTGATGTGGAGTAGAGGATAAGAAATGTGGCATCCTACATGGAGCCACCTCACCCTCCTCTTTTCGGATTCTATTTATTCAAGTTTGTTTGATGGTTTTGGGGTTACATTTTTTATTTTCACTCTTGCATTTTGGAGGATATTTCTTTTGGAGCCTTTGTTTGAAGCTTGAAAAATTGTTTGGAGCTTTTTTTGGACTTGGAAATATTGAAGCTTATGCTTTTTGTTTGGATTTTTCTTGCAATGGCAAGGTAGGGACTTGACCCATGTATTTTTATTTTTAATTGTTGTGCAAATTGGTTATAAATGAATGAATGTTGTGTATTATGGTTTTGGTGATAGAATGGTCTTAAGGTTGTGTAGGAGAAAAGAATATGGGGACTTATTGAGGCAGGGATAAGATTTTATATAATGCATTTGGAGGGAGTTTATGGTTGGGTGTTCTACCTTGTGATAGTAAGAAAGAATTCTTATTTATCTTGATATATTTATTGAGGGAGGGATAAGAGTTGATGGAGACATAAGAGAAATTGAGGGACAAATAAGAGTTTGGTTGTGGTTGTGTGAATGAAATTTTGGAGGCTTTTTAAGATGGAAACCTACAACCTTGTGGAGGCATAACTGATTCCCCACATTTATTCTCCCCCTTGGCTTTAATTTGAGCCTTTGTGTTTGGGAAAACATTGTATGGATGTTGTTATTTTGTATTTTACTTGTGTGTGGAAAGTTTTGTGTGAATGATTATTATGAAAGCCTTGTGAAAGTTTCCATGGTTTGCTTGATACCCTTTATTGCTTCATTTTTGGGGCTCACGAGCTAATGAGGAGGATGTATTCTCCTTCTCATTGGATTATAGGTTGGATCGAGAGAATTTCCTACTCCCTGTTTTTGTTTTTGTGCTAGAAGTTGAAGATTGGAGGATTCATGCTATGTTGAAGAAAAAAATGATCACCATTGTAATGTTGTTCCAATGTTGAAAAATTCAATGTCGTAATCTTGTAAATTATTCTTTCATATTGTTGGAAACAAGATCTTGTGTATTGTGAGAAAATGAGCTATGCTCATTAAGAAAAAGAATGTGAATTGTTGCCTTGTAGAATTTTTTGTTATTGTAAAAGTCAGATTTTTTTATAAATTTTATAATCAATTTTTGTTGTATTTAAAAAGGGTGAAAGAAGAACTTTTGAGAGTTGTTATTTATTGAGAATATATTTCTTTCAAATATAGAAATAAAAATCATAGTTTTCTTGTGCTTTCCTTTAGTGAAAATGGTTATCTTTTGTATTGGAAGAATGTATGAAAGTTAGACTTGATTTTCATTTTTGAAATGGATATCGTTCTTGTTGTGAAAAGAAAAGAGACACATTCTCATTTTTTATAGTAAGAGTTAGTATATTGAAAAGTTGAAATATATTGGTAGGGGCACTACCCTTGTATACAAAATATGAACATGTTGAAATCCAACATGTTAAAATAAAGTTGGAAACAATGGACCATTGTCTCAATGTAATTAGGATGGTGTATACGTTTTGATTGGTTATCTAGGAGTTATTTTGAAATGAAGAAATGACATCAACCTATCCATTATTAATTGTAGGCACCATAATTAAACTTAATATTACCATAGTGTAGAAACATGTAGTTTGATCAAAGTACTATTGTCCCCTAATATTGCCCTAACTAGTCCCCTTCTTGCAAGTTCACAACACCTGATCAGTTAGATTTATCTAAATCCCCTTTTTTTGACACTCTTATGGTATTTTTTCCTTTTATAAGTCAATTAAATAGGTTTATAACAGTCTCTTCTTGGATATAATCCTCTTCTTTACCACCCCTATTAGCTCCCTAGAATATTGATCCACTTCATTGGATTGATTAGTCCTTTCATAACCCTCTAAGAACCCTAATTTCTCTCTAAATAGGATTTAATTAGCCTAGCCTAGGTTAACTAGTCCTAACCATGGTCCAACCTCTCCTAAACCACTCGTGGACTCCCTTTTTGATCCCACATGCACCAAAAATCCTTACATTTCCCAAATTAAAAACTATAAATAGTCCACTCCCTTCCTCTCTGTTAATAGGGCCATAAAAACTTCTCCCTCTAAAACCAAATTATAGTATTATTGCTAGGGTTTAGAGTCTTTATTTTCATCCATGCATTGAGCTATTTGATTTATCATTATGACATAAACAATATTTGAGTAAATGAGAAGAGCCATTGGCCTTAAATCCATTAATGGTGAGCTCCCATTCTCTGAAAATGTAAACTAATTGCTTGGGGTCCTTATTAGGCACATTTTATTAAGATTTCAAGAATAGAAGTTAATGATACTTGATGGGATTTTTTTGTTTAATTCAAGACTTTAAATGCATGAAAAATAGGTTTCCTTGCTCATTTCCTACTAGATGGTCCATTGAGGGGATTTTTGCACAAAGCTTTGGGGTTCTTGAGTGTTCTTACCCCATTTCAATAGCTCTTGCAAAAACCTTTCATTGAACACACATAGAAACCAATCCAGGTAGAAAACATTTTAGAAAATACACGACAATGAAGTTCTCTTTTTGGGAAAAAGAATCCTGGACATGTGTACAGTAATGGTTTCATAACTGCCACCCTGCCAAGAGTGGTTTTTTTCATAATCGTTTCCCAGACATGGCGATGGTCATAGGACCAATTGGCCTATTTAGAGTGGCGGTTTCATCACTTTTGATGGAAAAATAAAAATTATGACTGTGTAAAAATTCAAAATGAATTTAATTAAAAGCCGAGCTTTAAAACTACCAAATGGAACTACCAACACTTAGTAACTGAACAAATTTATTTATTTTGAGCATCTAAATCCATTTGTGGGCGTAAAAATATGTATAATTTCATATATCTAATGAAATGGGGTTTTTACCAAATATTAAACTAAAAGAATGTAAATAACCAAATAGCAAAACTAGATATACATTGGAATCTTTACGATAAACAAATAGGGAACCTTATAATAGCAAACCCATGAATTAACTAAATTGGATAAAGTATGGAGTGGAGGAAGATTTCCCTATTTGCAAACTAGATCCAAAGAAATTTCTTCATGGTTTCACTCCTTTCTTTGATGGCTTCCACTCCTCCAACATGTAAAATTAAAATGGAATAAATGGATGGTTTTTAGGGTAAACTAAAGAATTACAAGACCCCATAAGGATATTTATGGTTCATTTGAAAATACCTAGATACAAGGGTGCATATCAATTTAATCCAAGGGTTGAGGATCAACCATATACATTTCAAGTTGTGGCACTTTATTGGGTTGGGTAATTTTAATTAAGGTGTGGGTATCTAATTAATGGTGCCATTTAGTGGTTAGGGTAAGTGGAAACTTTAGCCTTAGAGTGTTAAGTAAATAAATGGCATTGGAATTGTAAGGGTTCATTAAATAATAATTATGAAAGGGGTAACTTAGCTAATGAATTTAAGGGTTAATTAATTGGAATTTAAAATGTTTAGATAGATAACCCTCATGAGGGACAATCTTGTTAATTGTTGTGAGAAGCAAGAATTAATCTAACTTAGGAAATATTGGCCAAGTTGATATTTTAATTAAGGTGAATTAAAGAAAACCCTTGAAAGGGATTTATCCCGAAGTAGTCTTAGTGTAAAGTACTAATGTTAATTATTAGTTTAATGTTCGACAACTTTAGAAACGTGTGAAATTATTAAACAAGAAATAATTAAACCTAGTTGATAATACTTTTTTTACAACCCTCTCTAAACAAAAAATAAATAAAAAATTATTCGCTTGTTTTTTTTCCCAATTAAGTATTGAATTTTGTCTTGGGATTTGTGCGAGTAAAATGTTGGTGTTACATGAATGTTATATTACTTGGTTTTAGCTTGGTAACTTTGGACATCATAAAAAATCTAGTTGTTGGTTTTGGAAATAAGTAGTAGTTCAATATAAGAGTGGTAGAATCGGTCCCTTGTTCTAGAAAAAAATATTTTTAAGGTTTTTTGGTTAATTGGTTTCCTCTTTGAGTGATTTGTTGTTTTCGTGGGAAACTGACTCACAATGTTAAGGGACACCATATTTTAAACCAAACATAACCCCTTTTTGGTATGGATGTAAAATAAAATAAGTGTACCTTGAATAAAACAACTTAACAAGATAAAATGGTTTTCCATGTGTTTTAAATTTCATTATTATTAATTTAAATAATTTCTACCCTCATGTATATGTTACTAATCTCAAATTTATAACCCTCATTATAAGAAAGTTTACCAAACAACCTTAAAATATTACTTATCCTTTTGAAAGTGTAATTTTTAAATTTAGCATACTTAGATGAAATGTTTTTGCTAATCTAAACTCCTCTATCGTGTCTCTTTTTATACACGATAAGGGGAAAAGGATTTCCTAATGTCCCTTTTTATATGATGGCCTTATATGAAGTGATATTACATATTCTTCTAAGTAGCTGTTGCGCTATTGGAAACCAAATCTAGTTTACACAACTTTAAATTACTTATCAAATCTCTCAGTATAACTTCTAGGATAATCTCAAGTACTTTTCTAATTATTTTTTAAACCTTCTTAAGCTCAATAAGCTTATTCCATACTACGGACCACTTACTAAGTTTCTTTTGCAATGTAAACTTGGTTAAAACAATTTATCTTAGTAAGTACACTTATGATTATAAAACCTCCTCGAATTGATTAAAATGTCCCTAGATAATCATGTTTATAACACTAATAAATTATGCGAAGAAATCATGGAAAAACCCTCTCTCTCTAACGTTGTCTCCTCGATCTAGAGGAATAATGATTATGCAAAAAAAATTTTATAATAATAATAACAAAAATCTCTCATTCTCTCACCCTTTGCAGACATAAAATAAAATAAATTAGTGTCAAGTGCTTTCTTGGTTGGGAGAGATGGTGTACAAACGATAGTTTTGACCATGAAATTACTATTAATATGGTGCTATAAATTGTGAATGAAATGTTTTGTAATCCATAAAAAAATATATATAAACCTATAAGAACAATTGTGTAATTATATCTTATAAACAACAATTAAACCATGTAGCTATATATAAAAGGGAAAACTCATTGAATATGTAATTGAACAACCTTGGTTAACCAACAATGTTATCATTTACTACCCCTTAAAATCTAACATTGAGGTAATCGTAAGTTATCATTTCAAATAGAATAAGTAATGTTTATTAATCTTAGTTACGTGATATTAATATAATATGGATTACACTCTAAATTGTTGGGATTATATATGTAACTTGGGCATTGTGTTGTCATTCCTAATTTTTAGGTGAGAAATTAATGTGAATAATCAAAGGGTGCAATGGTATGACAACTTTAATATATCTTTGGCTACTTAACTCTTAGGAGAATCTTGCATAAGATATCCTTCACATTGGAAACTCTCAGTAATTTACTATAAGATAAATGATGTAAACCCTTACAGTAAGGAATAAGAATCATGATTATCGATTCCTTCCACCTACCTTACGTGAAGACATTCTCTGATGTCACTGTAAACCCTAATAAAGTAATGAAAATTTGGAGTTTTTTGGGAAAGCTATGTTGTTTTGGGGTACGCTTAAAAACATGGCCCTGTTTATTTCATCATTCAATAGGGTGTATAAATTTAAGAAATAGAATTCAACCTCTAGTTAAAAAGCATATTTATATACATGTCTTCTGACCTACTGGATCATTATAGCCAAAAATAAATTTTTGATTTAAGGGTATCATATGTTTTTTATTTGAGTAGCGTTAGGATATACGTGTCCGTAAATAAAAAAATGTGCATTGACCTCTAGGACTCTGAGGAAGATATGAATGGAAAATTTTTGGTATTCTATCCAGGTGATAAATTTGTAATTTACATAGTATTTTGATAGGTTTAGGAAACATCCCCTTTGAATAGGTTTTGTTTCTCCTCACTCATTCATGTTTTCTATTGAGTTTAGTAATTAAGAAAAGTTTAAATTTAAGCAAAACTTTTTATATGTCTTATTGAATTGAAGATTTCTTGGTTCTTGTTATCATTAAGTAAATGTGGCTTCGTAGGGATGTAGAAAATTCTGAAATGTTTCTATCATGATGGAAACTTAGGTAAATTTTCACCAATAATAAATTAAACCATTCTTTATGATTTTTCTAAATGAAAATTTGAACCAGAAATGAGATGTCCTAGAAAATGGTTGGTGCTATGTAACTTTGATACCAAAATAGAAAATCAATCGTAACTTGATGGTTGGCTAGATATTTCACCCAAAAAATTATTATTACTATTACTTTGTGAATGTAAAAATAATGGTCAAATCAAGTCAGCAACCTTACGTATGCATGGTATTATGTGAATCTTCAACATTGACCTTAGTGAATAATGTAGATGTTAGAACCATATTGGATAGGCTTGTGAACAATTCCCTCCCAATTTTAGAGCAATGGTGAGCTAGGAGGTGAAAAACACATGTAAAACTAGAAAATTTCACTCTCTTCTTGTGTGGTATTTTTGGTATCTCGAATGGATTCAATGAGTAGGATTTTACACATCATGTATATATAATTTGTTAACCCTACTTGAAATGACCAGGATGTTCCTTTGGCTCACCCATCATTAGTTCCTTTAAATTTGGACCTTATGTTGTGCATCCACTTATGTGGACCCTTATAGGAAAGTTAGAATTGATGTAAATGAATCCTTTGCAAGAAATAATTTCCCTTGATTAATGTTATCATATTTGAGATGTACTTGAATTTAAAACATGTTATATGTGATGAGACATTTTTTTGTAAGACCAAAAAACCAATATAGTTCTTTTAAAGAGACCATAATGTTGTACCTAAACTTATGTGTGACCATATAGTGGTTTTAGACAATGGTGTTAATAACTATATCCTTGTAAGATACAAATTTATTTAATTAAATTACTATAAGTAAGAGAAACACTTAGTTCTTGACCAAGTTTGAATTCATGGGACATGCTTGTTGTGACTAATAACCACTTGATATGAAATGATAACTCATGGGGTCATATCCCTATCTCTTCTAGTTACTTCTAAGAGGAAGTCTAATTTTAGGAGAGGGGGATGTAGTGTCTGCACTTTTATGACCATAGTTTCTTGCATAATCCTTAATTCTAGTATATTTTTGGACATGGTTTATAGATCTATCTAGATATTATGTGATTTCAATTGGATATTTTGATGGCTCATGTGATGGTTAGGGGAAAAATCGTCAATCTAATAGTGATTATTATCGTAGTTTCATTTCAGCACATGATTTTGGTTTCCAATAGTACATGATACAATTGATCCTATTTGACATATAATGGATTTATGTTAGAATTTCATACTTGATAGCATTGGTGTATTTTGTATCTAACATATTATCATGATTATTGTACTTGAAGCTGATATATTTCTTAATTATGGATGCGCGTTGATAGTATATGACCATTGTGGGTGGATATTTAGTATTGCATTGTTAACATGCTAAGCATGATTATTTATTGTCAACATTAATCAGATTTTTCTATACACACACACACACAAACATATATTGGACAGGTATGTTTAATGTTTGTAATGAATGTGCAGATTATAGGCCACATCAGAATGTGGGTTTCAGGGCAGCAACTCAATATGTACGAGCTGCCAATTGGGCCGAGTTGTATCCGTGTTTGTTGTATGAAGCCTTATTTTATTGTTTTATGTTGTAGAGGGGCACCATGGGTAACTCTAAAGTTTTTAATTAATGTAATTGTGTTCTATTATTCCTTTGTAAAATAATTTGGGGCACTGAATGGTCCCCAATTGTATTAAAATTTTATTAGATTAATTAATTTTGTTTTTGGGAGGTTGGGGTCACATAAACACCCCTTGGGTGGGCCCCACAACCTCCATATTTGTGTCATCTTACCAAACCCGAAAATGGGCTATAACATGCAATTTTTGGGACCCATTTCAACTTCGAGGGTTATCTTTTCATGTAAAAATGGCCTTGGACCCTACATGGTTAGGGGGGTTCATTTCTTGGTCAAATGGGATTTTCCCCTCCCATTTGACCTCTTACATGTCACCATTATTGTAAGAAATGTTGTGTGGTGTGTTTCTAAATAGTTGGATGGAGTTTGACTTATTAGAATTTATGGGAATTTGGGGGTATTTTTCTTCAAATGTTTTTGGTTTACTCTCTTTTGAAAATTTAGAAACTTTGGTTAGGAAAAGAGAGGGTTGACACATGTCACCCTCTTATTTTAGAGTGTATTTCCTTTCTTCTCCTCATATACATCCTCATGGACGAGGTAAAGAGATTTAGCTTTTCATTTATGCATTTTTGGATTTTGGAGTTGATCTTGGAGCTTTGGCCTTGGAGTGGATTGTATAACTTACAGACTGGGGAGAGATTTTTAAGGTAGGATTATTATGGTCTTCTATTGATTTATTTCATGTATTTTTAATAAGAAAATGGATGTTTGTGTGTGACTATTTATTTTGAGTGTTGTTGTATGGTTATAGCCTTATTTATTTATTTTATTTTCTCCATTCATCATCTAGCTTGGTGGATCTTGGAGTAGTGTGGGATAAAGAGGGAGTGAATTTTCCCTCTTACCACATGGGTTTATGGAGAATACTTGTTGGAATTATTTATCTTTTGTCCCCTCATATAGTTTGAGCCTAGGAAGGTTGTTCAAATGGTTTGAACCTCCTTCCCCATATTTCGAAAGGAATCTCAATGTGGTTTTGAAAATTCCCCCAAGAAAAAAATTTTGTTGCCTAGGAGGAGAAAATAAGGAGGGCGTGTTTTTGAATGGAATGATAAAGAGGAGTTATGGAGTTTATTTTTATGTGTTTCCTATGGTTGGATCACACCTCTGGCATGTTTATATTTCTCATCCACGTCTTCCCCCATTTGTAGGAAAAACATGGAGTTTTATCCCCTAGTGGTTTATGTGGTTTTTACTTCAGGTTTTTTGTGTTAAAAGTTGTTTTCATTGTGTTGTGATTGCTTATCCATTACCATACCGACTTGTGGCATACTTGAGGATTGCTTTCTCTCACTCCCCATGGGCTTGGAGTGAGGATAACATGTCCTCCAAAATTTGGAGATGGACATGTGATGATGTAAATATCTTTGGAGGAAAATGGGCAATATCTCCATGTGTTTTGAATATCTCATGGAATGGAAAGAATGAAATTTTTTTCTTGAAGATAGATGGAGAAACTTGGTGAAATCATTATGTTTCTTTTTCACTTTTGGTGACATATTTGCTTCTTGGTGTAATCTTGGTTATTGTAAAAATATCTTGAAAAAATCTTCTTATAAAAACTCCCATCTTTGGATGTGATTGTAAAACCATTTTTATAATGTGTTTCAATCTATGTCTAATCTTGTCCTTCTTGATTGGGAATTTGTATTATTATTTTAACAATATCTTTTGAGGAGAGATTTTGTTGTATTGTAAGATTGATTTGTCTTATTGATACAATTTGATTCATTCATGCTTAGAGGAATGTTTTTATATACTCCCTCCGTATTGTTGTAAACAAAAATTCCCTATTATTGTTTAGGGGATTTTGTCGTAATCATTTTTCAATTGGGAGGTTTAAATGTGTTGAAATTACATGTAATGTTGTGGAAACAAAACTATGATGCTTCATGTTAAAATAATTTCTCCATTTTTTGGTTTTAAAAAGGGTTGAAAACTTTAGGTTTGGAAGCTTATGGAAATGTTGGATTCTTGTATCTTTTTGGATAAAAGTAATTGTATTTAAATCTTGATCTTTCCATGTTAGAATAATCTACTAATCTTGTTGGAAGAATATAGTTTATATGGCACCCCTATGTTTTTCTTTGTTGAAATAAATTCCATCCTAGTCTTTATGAATGTTTGTACACATTGAAAAAATAAAATAAGGGTATGTGTGGGATTTAAATCTTGTAGCATCATATAGAAGACTCGGGTTAAGGATGTGAAGTTATATTCTACTCCTTATTTTTACAAGAAAAGAAAACAAGTTTTTTTTTTATGTTACCAAATTATTAGTTTGGAGGTGTGAAGTAATGGAAATTTTTTTGATATTGGATTAAAATAATCATTTTAGTAAAAATCCATACTCCAAATGTGTGTAAAACTTGAGAGGGAATACAATGAATATAGTGTTAATAAATTTCATTATCTCATCCTTATCCTCCTTAGACTAATTGTTGTGAGATCTTAAGAGTATATGTTGGGATTAACGGAAAGGATTTATATGTTGGAATCTACATGAGGATTTAGATTTAAATTTAATTTAGGTAATTTGGTGAGGTTATTGCTTATTATTTCTTTTTAAAGTTTTAAATCATATTTAAATAAATGGTTTCCCTATTTTAATACCTTGGGGGAACATTTAGATATATATTGGAAACATATCTATATAAATATATATAAGAAATGTATAAATATTTACATATTTAGAGAATTCATTTCTTTTGACCCCAAAGAAAAATATATCGCTATAATATTTCTTCAGGAATTATATATATTTGTAAAAATAAGGATTTCATTTTATTGCAACCTGTTGAGTAAATATAAATATATATGCTTCAAAAATTTTTTTTAATAAAATAAAAATATGGTTGGAATTGTTTTAATGGTTTGTTTAAATTAAATAATAAATAATATTAATAAGTTTGGGGGGGTGGTCAAACTGCCCCCCCCCTCCTGCGCACTTTCTATGACAACTACATACTCCATAAACCTGCAGGCTGCCCATTGTTAATCAAAACCCCTGCACAAAATATTATGGATTTATAAAACAAATTACCACACACACACACACACACACACACACACACACACACACACACACACACACACACACACACACACACACACACACACACACACACACACACACACACACACACACACACACACAGATATAGATATGATAATTTCAACCCCTTTTTATTCAAAAACAAATATTAGAGGGCTATAACTAAATTTTAAAAAAAAAATTTAAAGATATCCATGGTAATTTAAAAAAAGGATATACTTGAAACCATATGTATTTAAAATAAATAAAATAAATATGCATTAAAAAACCTAGACTATTTTGATAAAAATATATATCTAGGGAATAGAATTAGTTTCCTCCATATAACCCTGCATAAGAAAAGAAATGGAGAGAAAAATTTCAATATGTGTCCATAGATTCACTCCTTCAACCTGCACCAATTACAGGAAGAGAAAAAAACAAAACGGAGGAAAATAAAACAAAATGAAAGTAATAAGGAATAAAAAAGATAAGGGTTATGGATTGTTGGAAATACCTAAGGTTCTAGGGAGAATATTTATTAAGATCTAAGGGCTCCTATTAATCCCTACAACATGACATGGGTGGGATAAATAATAAATTTACTTATGGGGTGAAATATGGGTTAGGTGTTTAGGTAAATTTAAAAATGGGTGTGTGAAATATTTATTTAAATGGGGATAAATAAATTGGTGGGTGACCATAGGGAGAGACTTTTTAAAAAAAATAAAGTAACTGTTTTAAATTATGTGTGTACTTTATTTCTTTAGGGGTATATAAAAAAGATAATATAATGTTAAAAATTTAATGGGTGCCTTAAATCACTTCAAGGTAATTTAAATAAATCACCCCCCTATTATTTTAAGGGAATGTATAAATATGCTTCATGTAAGAGTGTGATTTATTATTGCTTTGGGCTATAATAAGTTAGCTTGATAAAAAAAAAAAAATTTAAATAATAATAATTTAGACCAAATTTTAGTATTGTTAAAAGGTTATTTTAGTGTCGTAAAATATGGAAATTACAGTTGGCAAGTTCTCCTTAAATCATATGTATCTACACTTTCATTCTTTATTCCTCCAAATTATGATGCTACAAAAACTATTCCTTTTAGTATGATCATCAAATCAAAGACTGGATTTCGCACCTTCATGTATTGCATTCAATTTGTATTTATTCTTATGGCCATTGACCCACATATATTTTTAATTGTTAAAAAAAAATCCATACTTTAAAGATTATGAATTCATAAACCGCACATGAACTGAATTTCTTATTAATTTAATACTTTCAAGTAATTCTTCTATATGCCTTTCGAATACTAAAAAAACAACTACCTTTTATATAAAGAATGTATTAATTTGTTATAAGAGACTCCATTAGCTTTGGATGTTACATTTATCTGAGTAATCCATAAATGGCACTATGCCATATAGGTTTTTTTTTTTTCCCTCTCCTTCTATAGGGCATATAGAATATAGAGAGTTAGGTCCTTTTTGCAGATTCTACCATGTGATCAGTTGATTCATCATGTAATACAATGCATGATTCATTCACAACATAATAGTATTTGATTCTATCAAACTATGTTATGTTATATATGTCACATAAATGACCTAAAGGCTAGTCCATTAGGCTCCCAATATGGATAATACATTACACCTAATTGTATAGGAAATAGGTATAGGTAGGACTATCTATTTTCTCTATTTGGGGATGGCCCCCTATCTCTATTCAGTCACACAATAGGCCTATAGATCTATTTGGCGAGGATCCATATATCTACTTGGTGTCTCGATAGGCCCACCCAAACATGGTCATATGAGGCACCCAACAACTCTATCTATTATTCCAGGGTGAAAAGTAATTGGGGATTAGATGTGGCTAGATTGAGCTAACTAAATCAAGGGCTTATACTTCTCTATGGTTTAGGGACCAAATCAAGTTCTCTATATAATTTAAGGAATACATATTTAAGAGGATGATCTCAAATATATGAAAAATAGATATTCAATGCAGTCCTAACCAAGGCCTAAACCTAACCAATCCATAACATGTATGAATATTCCAAACACTAACATAGCCATAATGAAGTCTGGTGATGAAGGTGATCTCTGGAAATAGGGGAGACTAAAAGAGATGGGTTACGAAAAACACAATTTTTTGAGGAAAAAGGTGTTACTAAGCATCCCTTAGACAAGTGATATATATTATATACATGATGTTGACTCTCAGGTGAGGGATTTCCCTAATTTATCCCTTAGCACTAGAGATGGTGATTAGCTCTATAATGCTTCTATAGACACAATAGGTTGTAGCCTTAGTGGCGGTGGAAAGAAATATTTTACTAGTAAAATTTCTAACACAAGGAACACAAGAAGTGACCAATGGGATATGATGCCCCTTAAATGCAATGATCAATAGCCCTCTTCTCAATTTTTTTGAAGATTTGATACAAAACTTTATGGTGTTTGAATATGATTATGCTAATATTTTACTCATTTTTCACTTCAATCACTTCTAGCCAAATATTTCCAAGCTACACAAATGGATAGCTCAAAGATGGATCTTTAAAATCAATGGTAAGGTTGAACTTTATCCTTGCTGTAGAGTATATTTATATTTTGTTGTTAAATTTTGTGAAGATCATAATTTAGCAAAATAATTAGTATTGGGTATGGGGGGATCCTGGACTTATGAAAAAACTTGGGTATTCCTTTTTCAATCAATCAAAGAACTCTTTATGACACTCTACCTATATGGTTTAGACTTTCAGGTCTCCCCCCTATAACTCTTTATTGGCATGTTGTGGTTTAGGTTTTTCATTGATTCAAAATCCCATTAATGAAAAAAATAATGATGAAATTGGAGTTACATGATTCTCAGAGTGATGTATCATGGAGATTTAAGTATGTTATTAGTTGTTTATGTTGATCTAGTGAGGATTGCCTGTTCTTACAAGCCTATTTAGGTGACCTGGCTAGTCTAGGTGTTGGTGCATGGGATATTGGAGCTTCTTGGTGCCTTGAGAAGCACATTGGAAGCATGGAGAGAATTTTTAGAAAGTTATTGGGTATTCATATGAGTTTCAGGGTGCAGAATATAGGTGGATGACCAAGATTCAAATGCTCATTTGGACTAGGTATGATTGTTAAGAAGTTTATGAGGATGATTTATTGATCCATGTGAGCTCATGGATGCATGTAGATAGTTAATTTATTGTATAATAGGTATATTAGGCAATTTTGGAGAGGTTTTGTAAGATGATTTATGATGTTTTTACAATTGACCCTAGCCTTTATACTGTAAAACCGTAAGGGATAAGAATGCAAGTCTCAGTGGCTTGAAATATTCCAAGATATTTGTGACATGGTTATTATTATATATGTTAATATGTTTTATTCATGATTTTTTGGGAAAAAATATTAATGTTTCCATGATGTGTATTTTGTAAATTATGTCAATTCTAGTGAAATAGGGGTCAAGAAGAAGGTCATTTATAGCTCGAAATTGGATCTTTTGACGCTTATCGTGAATTTGTGCTATTTTCATGGAAACTTGTGGATTTGGGGGGATGTTTTTACATGTGATTAATACTATTTATAAAAAATAATTATGTGGTTCGATCGTCACATTTTTATGAAAAGATCATTAACAAGGTAAAGTGGTTTGAAACCCCTTGTAAAACCCTAGTTAGCGAGAAACTTGCAGAAGAAGATGTATACTAATATTTTTGGTTCATTTCTCCAAAGTGAGAATTATATGTTGTATATGAATATTTCATATTTCTAGAAAGATATATTACTGGACATGGTGATATGTGGGCCCCACCTGAATTTTATTGTTTATGAAGAGTTCCTACTTCAGGAGAAGTTCTCCAAAGAAGGTACAATATAAATTTCCATTTATGATTTCCTAGAAGTTATTTATTTCCATGATTTTTTTTTGGTAACGGTTGTGGTGAAAAATGGAAAAGTGTGCCCTATTTATGAAGACTTGTTTTTTTGGGTAGTTTGGAGTTGTTTGCACTAAAAGTGGAATTTCAGGAGCTGCATGAGAAATTATGAGATGATTCAAACATTTTTATGAATATGGTTCAAATATATATCCAATGGTATATAAAAAATATGTTTTTAATATGGTATAAAAAGTGATGACCTGCTATTTGAGGGTCAAATCAGGTAGATGCTCATTCTAGCAGGGTGCCAAATAACTTCAAGAGGTAAAGTGATGATTCTTAGTTGTTCAAGATTGGTGAAGGAGGATGAGTTATTCGAAATAATGATTAAGGGTGTTCCATTATTTGGTGAATTGTGGATGTTTTTTTTAGTGATGGAGTATGTTGAGCCCATATCCAATTCTTGAGTCCAAAAATGGTTAAAAAGTAGTTTGCATAGAATAACTTGGTTGAAGGGCCTTCCATGTGGATTTGGAAGGCATTACAATATGTTCTAGAAATATTATTCTAAGATATTTGAATTGGTATAAGTTTTGTTTCATGATGAGTTGATTTTATTTTTATTTTAGATCAATTTGTTAGCAAGAAGATTTCTTTTTTTTCAGGATAGGACGGCATTTGCTTAAAGATTGAATTTATTGGAGTATCAAATGGATGATTTGATGCTTCCTACTATATATAATTTGAAGAGGTTTTAATTAGGAATATATGGAAGGAATTAATAGGTGTTTAAAGTATCTGAAAGGATGCAAACTAGTTGTGTTTGCAAAATAGGGTTTTAGGCAACTTGTTTTAGTGAAGGATAAAGTTGTTGTGATTTGTACATATGATTTTTTCATGAAATATAACATGCATAGAAATTTTATAAGGGTTTTGGGATTTAAATTAAGAGGTTACATATCATATCTAATATTATCTTCGAGCGGTTTATAGGCTCAATGGTTAAATTAGGATGTTGATATTAGTTGTTTTTGTGAAGGAAATGAGCTAGTGGGCACATTAAATGAAACGATTTTCTAGGGTATAGTAGAAGTGAGACAATGGATAGTGATTAAATGTAATATTACACATTTTTTTGATTTTTAGATCTTTAATAAAAAATTATTGGCATTAGCGGATTTTTCTCATTGTAGTGATGAGATTTTAAGGCCTTTTTGTGCAAGTTGGATGGTTTTCAGCATGTTGGACCTATATTGGTCATATATGACCATTATAATGAGCTTATGAGAATTTTATATTATTTTATGGGGCTAAATTATGATGATGGACTAACCTCTCTTGTGTTTAAAGGAAGAAAATACTATAAAGGTAGCATTTTGGCTGTAATTTTGAACTAGTGCTCTTGGAGGGAAAACTCTGACTCTAGTGTAAGTGTTTTTCATTATTGAAGTCATGCATTTAAGGCTAATCATATTTTTTTCATAATGGTGAAGGATTGAGAGAATGTGTGAAATATTTTAGAGCCAATACTTGTTGAGAAGAGGAATAAAGAGCGAGTTGTGTGAATTAGGGTTTGTGAGCTAAATTAGAGCTCTCCATTAGTTTTGGTTGGAACAAAATAAGATATCAAACCTCTTCAAGTGAATGATTTTTTATTATTCATATTATGGGGTTACAAACTCCTTGTGGATTTAGTGCTTTACTAAATTAGGGGTTGGTTCTCCTTATAGGGTTGATGATCTACTAAACTAGGGGTTGGTGCTCATTTTGAAGTTGTTTCTTCATTGAATTTGTTTTTTGTGTGTAATATCAGCAAAATTTCAGTGGGTTTTCTTCCCCATGATGGTTTACAACTTACATATGGTATTTTTGTGTTGTGTACTTTGTTTTGTACTCTTTTGATTAGTGTTGCATATCTTAATAAACACACATGGATATGTATGATGTATGGACAATCTAATTTATGAATTTATGGTTTGGTTAATGAAGTAAAAATAATTTTAGGAGTGATCACCCCCCATCATTCCATTTTAGTTCTAACATTATTGAATGATCCATTCCTTCAAACCAAAGGTAATAAACTCTGGGAATTTTAAAAATATTTGATAATGCCACCGCTTAAAAGATCCATACTACTTTTGATTGAAACATAGTTAATTTAGATGTTCCCCATGACCTCACCGAAAATATTAATGTATAGATTGGAGAATTAATATGAACACAATGGCTGCACTATGAAAGATTGGCTTTCTGTTGTCATTGTTTCTTTGAAACAAGACATTTGATTGTGGATTTTGGTAAGTCTAAGTGAAACAAAATGACTAAATTGCCCAGGTGGAAGCATTATTTCCCTTATCACCTCAATGTTAGTGTCCCCTTTGTTCATGTCGAAGATATTTCTTCATATTTTTTGAAATGTACCCTTCAAGGGTTTAATCGACTTATGTTATTTATGATATCCCTCTTGAGGAGCCTCTCAACAAACTGCAAACTTTAATGCAAAATCTTAAGCACTCTTTTGGGATGTTTAATTAGATGGAAATCCCCTCCTATCCTCTTAACATTATAGTTTTAAAAATTACTTCCATTGAAATAGATCTCTCATGTATGCTTGAACCTGTTTAGAAGAAAAACAATGAAGTGTGTATGGTTGTCCAAAACAACAAAAGAGTTTATTCTAGGATGTACTCAACTCCATTGAAAATGACTCTCATGTCATAAACTAATTTTTTAGGATGAATTCCTTCCTAGTGTTTTTGCAATGTTGTTTTATTGTATGTTTGATGTTTTTTTATTTTAGGGAAGAATATTTCGATTCTTAGTACTTTTTTGCTTATTGATCTATCTATGTTTAGTGTTTTGTCTTCTCTAACAAGGTAGGGCCTCTGTCAAAAATCCCATTGTAGTGCCCAATTCCATTCGAAACTTTTGATATTGATCATGATACTACTAACTATATTATGGACATTATTATAATTTTGATTTAGTATTGTGTTAGATGTCAGATCATGGATTATTGTTGACTCTGACTCATATATGATGCATGATGATTGTTAGAGACATTTTTATATAGATGTTGACATGCTGTTGTACATGGTTATATATATATTTATGGATGTTGTTAGGACATGTGATATTTGGATATATTGAGTAGACCGAAAAAATTGAATATAAAATTGATAATTATATAGTTGCTGATGAAATTATAAGTGATATTGTTCATTGTCTAGATGTTGTTGTGATTCATATATATATTAATTATTTTGAAATTATATTATATTCATTTGGATGTTCTAATATGGCCACAAGGCCGAAGGGGTATTTGTATTGTGCAGGTTAAAAAAACATATCACAACAAACATCTTGGGATTGGAGACCAACCACATTGGAATTCTACATGAATTCAACATGGTCACCATGGAGACTTTATTTGTTTGTGTGTGTTTGATAGTTGTTAGGTATTCCCATGGGTGGATCACCTTCAAATGTTACCAAGGGGGTTTATGTTTCTTTTATTTATTTTCCTTGGTTTAATGTTGCATGTTTTTTTTTTTTGTGGTGCTTTGACCCTTTTCCTTATTTATTAAATGGTGTGTTAATTAATGTGAGTAATCATATTGTTAAAAATTAATTAATCAAATTAGGTCATAAGAAAGTAATTATTAGAGTTGTTGGCCTAAAATTAAATGGTTGTAAGAAATGTGTAAGTGATGTGTAAGTTGATTTTGAAGAATGAAACACTCCATCTTCTTTGAAATTTGAAATTGTCCTTAGAGGCGTATTTTGGAGACTTATGGGACAAGTTAAACTTGTCTAATATGTCTTAAACTTATATACCAACCTTACCTATGGTTGGAGAGTTAAATTTATCCCTTCTTTATTCATTTTTGTAAGTCAAGTTGAATGTTTTTATTGCACTTTTCTCACATGCTTATAATTTCAGTCCTTTGGGGTGTGAGCTTGTTTTGGAGTGTGGAAGTAAACTGTCATTTATTCTCCTACTTATTTACTTTAACTTGGAGAATGAAGTTGAATTTTGGGGTTGGGGTTGAGGATGTGTGATGTGGCATCCTACATGGATCCACCTCATCCTCTTTCCTTCCCTCTTCTATAAAAATTGAATTTCTTGCCTTGATTTGGGCTGCTTCATTTTTTTGTACTTCATTCTTGGGTGAATTCCTTGTTGTTTTAGGAGCTTACTATTGGAGAATTTTTAAGATTGTTGCATGCTTGTTTTTTGGTGGATTTTTAGATTATTTTCTTGGAAACAACTGCTGTTTGGAACTTGGGAAACTCCATCATGGAGAGGTAAGAACTTAGCTCTTGAAATGCTCTTCTTTTATGAATGTAAATGTTATTATGTGAATCATTTGTGATGTTTGTTGGCTGCTGGGTAGATTGAGTAGGTATGGTGTAGGAGAAGACTATGGGTTCATTTTTTGGGAGGAAAAAGTCTTTTTGTGGAGGTATAAATGTGGAGGGAGTTGGGATTTGGGTTCCACCTTACAAAGAAATACCTTGGATTTCTTTACTTGTTATGGGGTGCCATAAGAGGTTTGGGAGGCATAAGTAAATGTGAGGAATAAGGGGTACTTGGGGGAGGCAAAAGGAATTTTAGCGTTTTGATATACTATATTTTTGTGATTTATAATTCAAGTGGTGATACCCATTTTCCCCTTTTAGGATGCATAAGAAGCATCCCCCATAGTTTCCTTGGCTTGCTTGATGAATCCTCAGTAATGTTTTTCATGATTTCATGTAGTTTTAAACTACATTCTATTTCGGACTATGTTTTATTGTGAAATTGTTGCTTTTGTGTTGTGGAAGCCTGTTGTTGCCGTGAGTTGAAGAATGGTGGACACTCATACCATTTTTATGGAATTGAGAAAGAAGATCATATCATAGTCCTTTCTAAAATCATTTCTTAATGTAACCTTTTCCCAACATAAGTGGATGATCTTGTATTTTATTTGTGATGGAAAGATGGTCTATATGGGTTATGAAATTTGTAACTTAAATTGTGAAAGAGATATACTCTATTCTCTGTTTTTGAATAAATGTGGAAGAAATTGTATTCTGTATATTGTAATTGAGGGAGAAGATAAAGTTTTTGACACTCGCTTGCGAAACTAATTTTGTAAACCATTTTCCCACTTGGTGTGGATGACAAATTAATATACATTTTTGTGCTGAAAAATTACTATGTTTTGGAAAATAAATCCCCTTTGAATGTGAAAGAAATATACTCTGTATTTTGTTGTAAAAAGGAATGTAATGAGAAATATTTGTGATTGTAAAGTCGTATTTGATCTATATAAATAGAAGTGCTTACTTTATTAAAATGATATTACTTTCATTGGAAGTCTGATTGTTGAATGTAATTTGAAATCTCTGTTGGAAAGATAAAAAAGAATATGTTTGAAGAAATGTCATAATGCTCTATTTTTTAGAAATGAAAGTTTTGAAAATTAGAATTTTAATTTGGCATTTGAATAAGTTGATTTTTATCAACTTAATGAGTGAGATTGGATCTAGAATGATTTCTAATACTTAGAAGATGATAAATGGAAAATAGATTCTTTCGAATTAGATTTCTGTTAGATGTTTCAAAACTGGAAAATGTTTTATCAAATGCATAGAACAACCCTGCAAACTAGGAAAGACATTTGAAACATTAATACAAGCTAAGAAAGATCAAAACTATCCCACACAAACTATAATATTGAAGACATTTTCAAGAACCTTTCAAAATTGGGCTCAAGCAATTTCTCAGTCATTTTTGCTGTTAAATTGAGAAAATTCAATCTGATCTTAAATCAAACAATTTAACCCTTGAAAACTATCCTAAATTCTTCCAAGTGAAATCCTCCATGTCTTTTTGACATGTGGAGAAATAATTAATGGTGGATTTGAACAATTATTTGCAAGGTAGAATACCAGTTCACTTTCTAAGTTACAGAAAGATGTCTTCTAAAAATTTACACTTTAAACTTTATCAAAATTAAATTCTTAAGATCTTTGTGCAAAGACGACATCAAGAGCTTTCCATAAAGTCCTTGTTTTCCAAAAAACGAGTTCCCAATCGAAATTTATGTCCTTCTAAAGTAATTATTTCATATGGCTTCAAAAATATTATAACTGTCAAATTTAATTACTAAAATATTCTTGGGTGGACCTGCGGGCTAAAAATTTCTTTTTTTGCCTTTTTTTTTTCCAAAAGGCGCAAATTCATAAAGTTTCCCACAGCTCTGCTAATCCACAAGTCTTCATTTTGTCAAAAATGATCTAAGTCCAAAAGGTTAATTTGGTAATTTTTCCTCTGCAGACCCACCACCCCACAACCAATAAATGAACGACACGTAGCTTCGTTGGGCGTCAGCGGGGCTCAGATTGATTTTAACCTTAATCACTTTCACAAATAAATTTGCAAACATTTGTAATTTTTCCCTACAGCCCCGCCAGCTCATAGGTAATCAGGTGCTGCCACGTGGCTTCACGAGGCGTCAACGGAGGTGCGGATCTTTTTAAGCATTAACGCTTCAGAAACCTTTTGGGAAAAATTTCGAAATTACCCCTGCTAGCCTGCCAAACCACAGCTAATGATTGGCTGACACGTGGAATCTTCTCGTGTCGGTGGAGACATGGATTCCTTTCAACCTTTTTTCCCTTCCTTTTGAATAGTCAAATTTTCCTAATGTTCCCTACCAACCCGCTGACTTGCAGCCAATAAAGAGCTGCCATGTGGTCTCCCTGGGCGTCGGCAGAGGTGTGGGTATAAAATTTACTTTTTCCCAAAAGGGAAAAAGTTCTAAATGCCTTCCCCGCTCCGCTAGTCCACTCTTCTCCTCTAGGTGAATTTTCTCTCCTATGTCCACAGGCCCGAGTTGGGGAAAATTTTCCTCCCCAGGCCCGCAGGCCCACTCTTGGGAAAATTTTCACCCCAAGTTCCGCCGGCCCATAACTAGAGAAATATGAGGAGTTAGGATGACTTCTTTATATCTCCGGAAAGGTGAGAAAATTCCCTATCTAATGGGAATGTTTTTAGGAATTTTTAATTGAATTAATTATGGGAAAAATCAAATTGAATCTTTACCCGAGTTCATGGAGTGGGTAAGTAAGAATTTACTCTGATGATTTTAATATGAATTCTTTTCCCCCACTATAATTAAACCTTGCTCTTGTCTTAGATCTTGCGGAATTAAATACCTTGGGTATTTAATTATTTTGGTCCCTTAACCCTAAAATTTTAATCAGGGAATATTTAGCTAAAATTTCAATGTAATCAATGATTAAATTAATCCCTAAGGAGATTTAAGCTAGGTGTAGACCTATTACACTTGTTGCTTTTAATGTGGAATTAGTAATTGTTTTAATTGGAAAAATTATCAGTTGAAGTTAATTTTCCTTGAGACTTTGGTTGTTAACACTTTAAAAAATAGATATTCCATAACTTTCAAACTTTGGTTGTTCATGGATCTCAAGTGGGAGATTTAAGCAGGCGTCACACTTGGTATCAAGAGCTGAGGGTTAAAAATCTTAGATATTTGGGCACACTAGAAAACTTGAGACATGAACTCTAAACCTAGCACACTTTTAAATATAGAAAACAACCTTGTTTGAAAATTAAAAAAAAAAAAAAATACATGTGAAGAAATTTTACAATACTCTATTCATTTGAACTGTCATAATTAAAATCATAATAAAATAACAAGTTTTTTGAGTTCTTGTGCTTGCTTAGTGGCATTTTTTCTAAACCTGGGCAACTAGAAATGTCAAATTGAATTGATGTTTGTGAATTTCTAGTATAGTGGAAACTTGGTTTCCCTTTGAAAATGTGTTGTTTTTACAAGTCCTAAATCTATATTTAATTGTATGATGCGTTAACCCCTTCTGAGACCCTTCCTTATTAAATTTGTTGGAATGATAAGTTGTATGGTGTGATTCTTGTGGTTGGGCAATAGTGGTTGTGTTTTGGGTCGGGAAGAGTTGATTAGAAGCTGCTTAGAGCTTCCTTCGTTCAATAGTTAGGAAAGTTGGTCTGGTTGTCAGTTTTTCATTTTGTTACTCGTATGGGAGAGTGGACATTAAGTCTGGGTGTAGTTTATTACCCAATCCTACGTATGTGTCCTGGAACTAACCTTGAGGCAGAGTTCCTCTATTAGTGGCTATGAAGGGTTGTGGAGTGAATGTGGTGTTAAATTTTGTGTTTTACATTTGTAATATTGTGTTATTTTATCAAGGACCAACATCTTATTTTATGATTGATTTGAGAAGATCTGAGGCTCTTTTATTTATTTTTATTTTTTTGCAAGAATTTTAAGACTTTGGAATACGACTACTTAGCCACTTTCCTTGATTGTCGACATTTCTTAGATTTTATTTTTATTGGTGACTCGGAGCTCATTATGTTATTGGCTACTTAGCTAAACGTTACATGGTTTCTTTATTGCATGATGATGAGCTGATTCTATACTTTTTGTATTGTGACATTTCATCCTATGGGGGTATACCCTGGGTGTCTTGAATGTCCTCTTAGGTGCTTAAAGTTATGCCTAGGTTTTGGATGCACGAAACCTTGATGGTGTTTAGGATCTTAGAGTGACTTTTTCTTTTCTCAACCTTACTAGATAAAGAGCTCGTTGTGTTGAGCGTTGTATTTGGCAATTTGTTAGTGATGGTGGTGATTCTCTTATAATCTGGTAAGAGCTTCAACCTCGTCGGAGTAGAGGTGTTTAATTATGGGCTGATGAATTATGTTAGGATCATATTGCTTTTGGCTAGCTCTAGATGTTGGTAGAAAAATGTGTGTCGGCTAGTGGCTTCTTTTCGATGGCATGCTAAGTTTTATCAAGATTTCCTTATTTCATTATATAAAGTAATGACTTGAGGATTGTATGCATCTTGATAATTATTGTTAGAATTAATCCCATTTGATTATTTTGTGTGTGAATTAAGTGTGTTTGGTTTCCCTCTTGACCTATAAATAAGTCTACCCTTTGCTTCAATTTTTTTTAGTTACTACGAATAACACTTTATGACCTACTAATTTTAAATTATGTGGAGACACTTATTGATGCCTTGACTCTTTTGGACCATGTAACTAGTGATGTTAGTGTAATTAGACCTTGATGAATTAATCTCAATGGTATCTTATAATGGGATTCTTCTTGTGAAACTGTAACTCCTGGGCATAAAGCCGTATTGAATAGATAGTTGATTGGCTGCTTATAATTGATGCTTTCTAGTGAGTATGTGGTGTTCTTATAGTTAAAATATTTCCTTGTCATTTTGATTGCTTGGTTGGTGGTATCCTGTGGTAATATGGGTGTAGATTTGAAAACTTTCCTTATCTTATCATGTGAGTAAAAATGTTTTCGCCAAAACAACAAACATTGTTAAACCCTAGTAGATTTTTAAAAGTAATTATGCTTCCTTAATGGGTCTTCCTTGTAACTTCCTTTGAGATTTTTTAGAAACCCACTAGGAATGTTTTATGATACTTGTAATTAGTGGAAAAATCTCAAAATATTGTTGTGATCCATGTTGGTTGATTGTTTTTTAGTTCTTACAAATTAATAATGTGTTTTCTATGTTGAATATCCCTTGTTTCCTTAGAATTAAAAATGTGGTGTGTTGATTTACCTCTCTCTCCTATAAAATTAATAGTGTGACATGTTTACCCTTCCTTCTCATTAAATTTTTTTAACAAATTGACTCACCCAAACATCATAAAACTATAATTGAGGAGATTTGGCCTTGAAGTTTAATAAATAAATTGGAACATAGAAAGAGAAGATGGTCCTTGCTTTAACCTTGGTAGATTAATAGAAGAAATAAAAACCATGTAGAAGAATAGAAAGGGAAAAAAATTGTCCATCTACCTCCCCTAGGAGTAAAATGAATACTTTTTCTCTTTTTCGCCTTTACAGAATGGCGAGATATCATGCCCACTTAGTGGTCCAAATAACACAAACTTGTGATGTCATAATAGGAGGAAGTTTAATTAAGAAAACTCGTAAAGTAATGTGTGTAGCAAACAAAAATACAACTTTTGAATTAATGATATGATTTATAAATAAGTAAGATTTATGTGTACTGAGTACAATGTATAGCTGAACCTGTAGTTCTGTCACCTACCCAGAATTGTGAAGCACCTGGTGGACAGTAGTGTGTTCTAGTTGCTTAGTACCTTCTTGTTCATAGAGGTATTTTCCTTTCTTTGTGGGATTTCTGGGTCATCATACCCTTATCATCTCATAGCTCGACGAGTGTGAGTTGTGGCCTTTTTTTTTTGAGACTTATGTCTTGTTTAAGCAACCTCCTTACGTGTTGTCTTGTCCTTACAGACCTAAGTTATTGTAATTTTAAGGCAACATATGTTGAGGATATAAAATAACTTTGGGAAGTCTTATTTTCTTGTTCTTATCCCTAGAGACCTTCAGTGCTCTTTGGTGTTACGATTTAATCTTGTTCTCTCTTTGTGGTTATTCCGAGCTTGATTAGGAAATAAGATAAATGAATCCCATTGTGTTATCATGTATGATACTTGAATTGATATGTTAGTTGCTAGGGGATATATATATTATTTTATTAAATGGTTTACTTCTTTATATTTGGTTGGTATGGTGTGTTCGATTCTTACAACAAAAGTGTAAAAATCAGACTATAGGAAAACTTGTGGTCTTGACTTCGCTTGTATTACCATGAAAATTTAATTGTACCCTCTCGAGTTATAGAAGTACTTTCCTTAGATATTTCCTTGATTTTAAATGTTTTGTTGATTTAGATGTCCT